>OX422218.1:104020292-105220292 GCA_949130495.1 Sambucus nigra | reverse complement strand
AAAGAGGAATCGAGAAGCTAGAAACTTAGAGACTACAAGACTTAGAGATAGTTTAGAATATAAAGAGAATTTTTATTTTAGAATTTTTTAGCGAGTGATTGTCATTCAAAATTGAGAGGATTGTGGATATAATTGAAGAAAGTCATTTAAATACAAGGCAAATTTGGGTTTGATCAATTCTTCTCTAATTACTCATTACATATTTTTAGTTGTTTACATTATTTCGTGGGTGATGATTATGGAGGGCTAATCTCCCATTCAAGGGATGAATTGAAGCCCCCATGAATTCAATTAATTTAGTTTTCTAATTTTAATTTTGTTTATTTCCTTTGATTAGTAACTTTAATTCGTACTCTTATTTTACATTGAGAAATGGAAAATCATCCTTGAGAAAGGATTTAAAATTGTGTCATAGTTTTATCATTTGATTGAAACTAGAGACATGCTTATCAAATTGGTTAAAATTATAATACCGTTTTCTTTTACTCTTGTTTTATTTTGTTTAATTAAAATTAGTTAAGGGAATTTTTCCTAGCGAGTGATTCATTTGATTAATTTTAATTCATTTAGAGTAGAGTTGTAGGAATTAAAATTATTTTCCTAAAAGAATATTTAATTAATTCATTAGTGTAATGAGAGTTAACTTTTGAATTAAATGAATATTTTGGAAATCAACTAAATTAAAATAGTAAAAATTAGATTTAATTGTGTGAAGTTGGGGTGAATTTCATTCCTTGTTTCATTCTCATATTAATTATATCACTTGTGTTATTTCTCATCATCTTACTACTTAGATTTCTTTTGATTAAACATAGTCACTGCGTCTCATTCACCCTTAAAAATTGTTTTAAAAGAAAATTAAAAAAATATGTAAATAAAAATATTTGAAAGAAAGTTGCATTTATTTTTTCATTTTAGCATCTTTCTTGAAAGTTGGTTTGACATCCTTACTTACCATTATACATGTTCATATTATGTTTGTAGGTTGAAGGATTTTAAGATTTAACTTTTGAAGACAATGACAAATCACGCACAAAAAATTAAGTTATCAAATAGCGTCGTTACTATTTTTTGGAGATTGGCGCACTCAAGAAGATTTTTGGATTGTAATTCATTAGTAAATTATTTTTCGTTTTTAGTACCATTTTTCCTTTTATTAGAAGTGTTGTATTAGGATATCATCATTTGGGTTATATTGCTGTGCTTAGTGACATCATTTACTTTTTAATTTATATTTGTAATAATTCATAAAATTGAAAAGCGTGATAGGGAAATCCGACAAGGTAGAGAGAGGGCATCCAAAGGAGAGAAAAATAATCCTCTATATTTTAGGTCAATAGGACTCCCGGGGCCGACACAGATAGACGATCTACCCCCGATCGACTCAAATCGATCTTCACCCGCGCGTGTCAAAATCGTGGGAGGCACATTTTTAAACACTCGCGAATCTCCCACAAGCGAGTCAATATTGTGTGTGCCTACGTGATCTTATGTGATTTTTATTCTTGCATTTATTTTTGAATGATATGATGAATAAATCAATTAATACCTCCACCCGGTCATTCACGAGAAGGGATTTCATCACCCGACTTATTCACTTATTCATTGTGTACTACCCTAACTATCATTAAATTTAAAATCAATCAACTAGATATCCCCATAGGATACGGTATTTGTAGGCCCTACTTTGATCAATTTTACTTATAGGAAAACCTGAGAGTCCTCTCCTCTTGGCAAATCCTCAAACGGTTCGCTTTGAGGCACGGAAGTTTCCATGAAAACTAGGTTTTAAGTGCGCCCGCCAAGTAAAACGGGTTTTTGCTGTCCCCAACGTTGTACCGGTTATTTCGTCGTAGTAGCTTTGTGGAGAATCTCTATGGTATGACTCTAGTTATTTTGTGATTAAAGTAGGAATACAATTTTTGCAAATGCGATCACAAAGATAAATTCCGTGATTTTTGTCGCCCATGAATTTAATTAAAATTTGGCTATCCTTTCACTAATTTTGAAGATATAAATTGGCTACGTGCTCGTTAGTATTTATCCTTGACTTTAATTCAATACTTAGGTAGTCGATTATAGTGAGTTCGTCCAATTCAAGAGTCCAAATATGTTTCTCTTATATTTTCTTCCAAAAAATCAAAAAACATTTTCTTCCTTTATTTTTCTAAAAATCCAAAATTTTGTAAAAAATATTTTCTTTTTATATATTATCTTTTCCTCATTTTCAAAAAACTCCAAAAATATTTTCTTTTCCTTCTCAAAAATTAAAATTCTACTCTCATCATGGCCGACAAACGTCCTTTAAGGGACTACTTTGGTCGTTTTTCATTATTTTGACGCATGTTTGAAGTTGAGTCTGAGACCAACATCCATACTTTAAGTCATCCATTAACACATCTCATATTCCATTGCCTCCAATGATGAATGTCAATGCGTCCAATGCTTCATCGTGCGCCTATTGCTTTCAAGACGATAACTTGCCCCATGACTACCCGTGCCTTTCATATCCATCCGAACCAACCATGGCCCAAGTGTATCCATATGACACTATTTGAAACCAACCTCAGCCTATTATCATGGCATATCTAATACCGAGTAGTGTGATTACCCAAACTATTCATGGAGGCTTGATAACCCTCCTACGAAATATGAGTCCCAACCCCATGTTTTGGATCCTCATGGTTTTCGACATTCATAATGGCAACCAAGTGCACTCCATATCGATCAGTCCCCTCACTACGCTCCCTATGATTATTAACCTTTTGTCTATCACAAAGAAGCTTCTCTCTTATATGACACACTTGACCCTATTCCCCACACTTCATGTGAGTATTCTCCATTTTCTAGTGTAAACATCGCGTTGTGTCCACCTCAACCATATCCACCACCCAGCAACACTTCATCACCACCATCCATATCCCTCTCGAAAGCCTCTTAAAAAGTTCATCCTCGAACAAGAGCATGCTACTCAATATCAAAATCAAGCCCTTTAATGACTTGAATAAAGATGAAATGAAATTGAGTGTGCGAACGAGTTGGATCCCACCCAAAGTCTACCCATTGTTGCACCCACGTGGAGTGATGATGAGTGATTATGACATGAATTTGGAGTGTGACCAACACCATCGCCCCGAGAATCTCAATATTGAGACCACCCCATGGTCCAGGCCCCAAGTTGACAATTGTGTTGACTTATCTAAAGATTGTGAGATTAATCAAACCTAGCCTTATCCTAAAGAAACCATCATTGAGGTTCACATTCCCCTTTCCGAAGAATCCAAAAATATGATCGAGTATACACTTATCGAGCCCACCATGTGTGTTCCCAAGGAGCCAGTTTATTATTGGTTAGCTCTGGCTGCGAGTGCTTACCAAAGCCTCGAGATTACATCCGAGATGGTTCCTACCTCTCCGGATATGGATCCCATCCAAACATATTCGACTCACTTTAAGTCTGATTTTGATGTTGATTCTTATATCTTGTATTTAAATGCCTCATTAGATTTTCCCACCAACTCTGATGGTGACTTACAGGTGGAAAAATTGATCACCCAATCATTTACTTCCACACTTCCTCTTGAAAGTTCCCTTGAGGATCACTCCGAGCTTCCTGAGGAGTGTGTGTCCCCTACTCTCTAGTTGGATCATCTTCCCTCACAAATTGTCCCACCAGCGCACCTATTATACCTTCCACCCCACCACATGACATGGAGCTTGATATTATACCTCACATGTTCCATCCACGTATTTATGTCCCCACTTGAACCCACCCTCCACCCTAGTGCTCCACAATCCTATTCGTGATTTTTTCATCAATCCCACCATCCATGTGACTATTGGTAGTGTTACTCTCCACTTAGGTGACACAAATCTTGTTCCTCCATGCCCGTCACTCTCCTTTCGTGGTGATTTTTATTCCGGTCATCTCATTAACGTGTCACGGCATGACCATTATCATCGTCCATCTATAGAACAGTCATGCAATTTCTATGAGCCCCACCACATATTAAATTTCAAACCATATTTCCTTCTAATTCAATTAGAGAACCAAGCTTTAGGGACCTTGTTGCCCTCACGTTTATTCTCAATGAGGCCCATGATCGGTGTCTCTTTATACTCACCCATGCCTTTCTTCCCTATACCCTTATCCCCACCCGCCCTTGGTCCACCGATGCTTTGCATCGGGTGAAGCACTTTTCCATACATGTTTATTGACCTTATAGCCTTTATCCAATAAGACTCATATTTCGGTCTTGTTTGGGGGTGATTATCATCACCCAATTGTTCTACCACCCCGTTCTTTCATAGCTCTTATCTTTAAGGTGAGAATGGTTCTGTCTGGATGAAGATGTTAAACTTAGTGCTACCGGGAGGCAACCCACTGTTTCTAAGTATGAGTATTATCCTGTTTGGGGGTGGTGTTTCACACCACCCAGTGCTTTACCATATTTATAGACTTGTACACATTTTTACCTCATCACTTATTCAGGTTTCATCTTGGATACGTATAGTCCTCACCATTAGCGGTTGATCATGGTAATACCTTTCCTACCTTATGCTCTCAATTATAGAAATAATTTTATTTAACATCGAGGACGATGTTCAATTTTTTTGGGGGTGGGGAATTTTATCAAAATCGTACCTCTTTTGAAAATAATTTCATAAATAAGACTTTATTTTTAAAATTTTCATGCAGTTTCTTTCATCTCACTCGTTGACGTGAATTTTCAATCATCCATCTTTTGAGTCTAAGAATCAAGATAGAGGATATTTTTTTTCTAAATACCTTATGTAATACATAACATGGCATTTTGCATCATGAATTTCTAGACTCAACAAAATTTGCACACTTATGACGTCACTATGGTTTAGAGTTGAAAAGTACTATAATTCTTAAACAAACCTTAAGGATCACCAGTGGAGATTTTATCTTGTGAGATTCGTGCCTTTCAAATTTTAGTGAGTTTTACGCAATCTTCGAGTTACAACTTGATTCAGCTACCTCTATGTCTGCACTTAATCGTTGTATGATCTCATTATTCTTCACTAAATTCTTTGGCTTGGTCACTAAGAACGACATCACTTTCGAGTTGTAAGAAATATGTGTCTTGAAGTTATCCCGATCACCAGACTTTCAACCATACACTAACCAAATTCCATATTCACACACCATTCATTATTCATATCGTCACCATATACCATCCCTATTTTCATACCGCCCATTTTCCACTCACCATTTTGAGAAAGGGAAGAGTGTAGAAAGTACAAAAGTGAGAAGTATTCATAGAGAGTATAATTGCATTTTTAGCAAATACCTCTCTCAGTGTTCATTTAGATAGAGAAAAACTTAGATACAACCCGTTTCTTACGTCCTTTAGCCCTTTTTCATTCCTTTATGGAAATTAATAGATTTACGCATTCACTTTCCCATTTCACCTTTACCGAAACATTTGTTACATTCATTCTAGTTAGGTTGTATTAAATTTTTTTACCATACAACCCGTTTCTTAAAATATTCCATATTTCATTATATTTTCTCGGAATCTTCTTATACCGCATACTTCCACGGGCTCTAAACCGTCGACTATGTGCACCATATGCTCTGGCCAGTGATTTAGAGATTTTCACCCAAGGACTCCAAATCCTTCTTGCTTTATCCCGGTGTCATACGATTTCCTTTTAATGTGTTTTAACATTTTACAAACGTCCACATTATTACACTTATCCTTTTTACCCAATTGAAGCCAAAATTCAGGACTTTACCACCCCATTTGTGTCACATTTGAAAATATATCATTTCATATTCTTTACACTTTAACCTTAATTTTTATTCCAAAAATCATATTCGTTTAGAACTACTTTGTGTAAAACCCTTTCCAACATTTTTATTTCATAAAAATGTTCCACTTTAAGTAATATTACCATTTTACCTATTTATTTCCAAAATAACCTTTTACTCCCTTTCACAAGTGTTAATTTCACCCCCAAAGACTATTAAGTTATTCATACCAAATTCTTAAGTGTTTTTAACCCTTTAACATCTTTTACACTTGGAGTAATCTTTTACTTGATTGGAAATACTTTTACACCTTTAATTTCTTTTTAATCCCATAAGTGTTAATATTTCATAACATTAGTAAGTTACACTCACTCACCATTTCATATTTACCCATTAACACTTAATTAATATTTTTATCAACATTTTCTCAAAACATATATTCCTTTACTTCTTCATTCAAGAAATACGTTCACACTTAAGACTACTTTCCAATTATTCTTATTTTATATTTAAACTCACCAAATCCTTCTCTAAACCTGTTTATATATTTAATGTCAAAATACTACAAGTTTATACGCATGAGAAGATGATTTTTAAACCCCAAAATCCTACTATATAGTTTAAACATATTTGTCTTCATGAAAAATCATTATACTTGCAAAATTACCTTTTTAAGGCACAAAGGAGTTTTTTATTTCTTCAATCTCAATAAATGTCAATTTTTTCATAAAATCATCATTTTTGCAAGAAACATTAATTTGCCAATGTTTATCCAATTATGACATTATCTTCAAACATTTTATTTCAAAAAATGTTTAACACTAATATTTCTAGAAATTCCCATTTCATAAAAATACCATCTTTCAATATTCCAAACCTTGAAATATTTACTGATTATTTAATTTCATCAAATATTATTTTCCAACAAAATCACATTATTTGCAAACATTTGATTTCATAAAATATTTTTCATCAAAATTACCAGAAAATATACCATTTTCATAAAACATCAACTTACATTATTTCAAAACCTTGAAATAATTATCCACTCTTTATTTTTGTCAAAGTAACCCCTTTTCTACATTTTTATTCCATAAAAATGTTTATTGTTTTCTACATAGTAAATATACTATTACACTAAATACACACCTACTCAAATAGTCTAAATACAAGACTATAAATGTAAAAATAAAATTCTTACACTAAGAGTAAGGTTACCCACATCTAATGGCTCTAATAGTGGTGTTGGTGTAGGAGGAGCATCCTCCACCTTCAAAGGTGGCCTCATGGGGTTACCAAATGCATCCTCCAAAGTTCTAAGTTAAGAACCAATTCAACTCCATTAAAACTCACTTAATCTTCTCCAAGAAAAGCTCCATCTTCATATCCAAAAGCCCCCAACATTACTCTCAAAATTTGTATCTCTTCTATGTCCGTGAAAATTCACCATGAAAATGGTGGGAGAGTCGTGGTTTGGTCGTGGGTGGATGTGGAAGACCACCCACCTCCCCCTTTCACTCTCACGCTCTCTCTCATTCTTTCAAACCCCTTGGCATCTCAAACCCGAAATCCATGCTACATGGTTCCTCTTCTCATACCCAGCTAAAACCCCCGAACCATTCCACTCACAACTCCCAACCTTCTATACCCATTTCCCATTCACCAATTAAAATAATGTCCAAAATAAAGAGTATCACTACACTTACCCACTTTCATACCCGCTTAATAAGACAAGACAATAAAAAAGTTGTACTTTATGCCCTAGCGGGACCTACAACAACAAGGTATAACATTTTAATGCATTGGGAATGGGAAATGGGTACCAAAGTGGGTACACCTAGCTTTATTCAAAATAAAATAACCCCACTTGTTTAAAAAGACTCCTACCCCTTATTCCTAAAATACCCTAATTATTACTTCCCATATGAACATTTACTCACTCCCTAAAATATCCTCACCCAATTACCAAATACCTAATTCAACCCCACACCTTTAAACTTCCAACTATACCCCTTAGCCACAGGCATCTTCCAATAAAAGAAATCGAAGACCCATTTGGCCGGGGGGGGGGGGGGGGGGTAATTCTAGAGAAGAAAGTAGAGAAAATTGTAGAGTTAGAAATAATTTATAGTTTAGATTTAGAATTTTATTTTATCTTTTTATTTCCTCCTCTTGATTTAAGTTGAAGGAAAATAGATTTCATTGAGAATCAATTTGAGTGTTAGAGCTTCATTTAAATTTTGTTTGATCATTTAAATTGAGGGTTGTAATCTTCATTGCAAAGATTGGAATTCAATTACACTTTAAGAGATTTAATTTTATTGTTCTCTTCTCCTCTCTTAATATTTTTATGCCCTTGTTTATTTTATTATCATTTTTTATACCATGCTAGGATAAATGAACCCATGTTTAACGTTGTTATGGTTAATTAATTTAATTGTTTGAGACATCCCTTTGAATATTAATTTTGGACGTTCACTTTCCTATTTACGCCTCGAGAAAAGGTAGATGATTTTTGAAAGAAAATCAAAATTGAAGATATAATACCCTTTTTATAATCGAACTAGAGATAGGAGTTCCTTAAGTGTGGTATTATTTCTTAAATTTCAACTCTAAATTGCATTTCTATGGTTTAAATGAATTTTAGGGAATCGATCTTAGCGGTTGATTTATTAAAAGGGGTTTAAGTCTACTGTCTAAGAGTTTTGGGGTTTAAATTTAATTTTCTTAAAAGTTAGTATTATAATTGCACTTGTTATGAGAGTTGACTTGTAATTTGAATAATAACTTGGGAGATTTAAACTGAGTGAATTGATTAATTAGAATAACTAGAATATGTGGTGTAGTGCCATTCCTTGACCGTTCTCACATTTATTTACCTCACTTATCTCTTGTTTTAATGTTTGATTTTGTTCATATTTTATTCACTTAGTTGAGTAGCATAATGACACTTGAAAATTGTTTCAATATAAAAAGTAAAAAACAAAGGAAAAGCAAAAAAAATTAAGAAAAATAGCTAGAAAAATGGATTACATGACTTTTCTTGTGTTTCACTCCATAGAGTTGGATTGACAATTTTATTTACCTCTATAGTAGTTTTTTTTTTTATATTTTTGTAGGCAATTAAAGGAAATTTTGATTAGAGAGGTCATTCTACAACGACCAACACATAAAAGCCTTTTTATCAATGCCCGATGCATGTAATTATATAAAAGTTTTACCCAAATCTCACGTGCTTGAAGAACTTCTGGAAGAAAATCAAACCCCTATGCACTTCAAAGTCAATAGAAACACGTATGACACCGTGTACTAACTTGTAGATGGTATTTACTCACCTTTTGCAACTATTGTCAAAAGTTACAAGAGACCAACCACTCAAAAACAAAATGTGTACACATGAGCTCAGGAAGGTGCCCGAAAGGATGCTAAAAGGGAATTTGGCATCCTACAACATCAATTCTATTTTGTTAGAAACTTGACAAATATGTGGGAATATAGAGACTTATTTGTAATTATGAAGGCGCGTGAGGAGTTGCGAGATGGGACTTAGCGTGCTAACCAACCACTTCATGAGCTACCACCCTCCCTAAGGAGGCAAAGTCTCGTTGGCTATTATCAGTACCAGGTATGAGAGGTAAAGATGAAGAACAAGGATGCCCACAACCAATTGCGTGAAGACCTCATGGAAAAAATTTGGAACCATTATGCATAATAATTACTATCATGTGTGTTAATGATTTCTATTATCATTTCTTTAGGTTGCTGTTAGTTTTATTTCATGTACATTTATGTGTGCAGTCTTAAATTTATGTTTTATTAAATGTCCTGTCGTATTATTGATGGTGTCTACTCATACTTTTTATGTATGCAATATTCAAAATTAATACGTATCTAAAATATTATCAATGGTACCTTTAATAAATAAAAATTCATAATAATGGGTTAGAAAATAAATAATTAAAAATATCATAACAGAAAAATATGATAAATTTTGTGACAAGTTCTGATATGATTGAGTGGGACGATGCATTATCAGATTTTTCTACATTTCGTGAAAGGCACGTTGATGGGGGCGTGAATTTACTAGTATCCGTGTATATAATTCAATCCTCATTACGCCAAAGTTGAGCTTCATACTCTTTAGTGCCAATTTTAATGAAATCCTCCATCTTCCCAGTTAGAATTATTCGACTTGTTTAGGATTCGGTAGAATTTGCATTGTATGATGCGTTGAATTACTCAGAGTATTCTAGAAGTGTCATGTATGTAGACAAACTGTTGGCGGTATCTCAATACTTATCTTTAAGTTTGGATGCTTTATGCCCTATGGGTCTCTTTATTGGATTATTTAAGTCCCCTAAATTTTTTTTTGGTGCCGTTGGAATATAATGGGCTCGACTGTCTGTCTTTGTCCATACATTGGGACCCTGTAGTTGACATGTTATATTTAAGTAATTCCTTGAGTAACTCATAACAACAGTCGAATCCAAATTTATGACCCACTTCGTGTTAGGATCCTTTACGAGTCGTTTAATCTAAGAAACATAATATTTTGTACAATTATTGTTATACAATAATAAACTAAATGTAAATAATTTTCATTACCTAATTAACCTCAGGTGTCCCACTTTATTTACCTGCTCCGCATTCCCAAGACAACTTCGCCGAATACTATAAACAATCTTTGTTTATCGCTCTAAATTTTTCCTACAATGCATTCTCATTGAGTTTGTAAATAACACCCTCACTACAATTGTATTCATGAGTTATTTTATCCCGTACGGTATTACGAGCTTGGTTTGTCCCAACTACACCAATGATTGAATATTTTATATATGCATAAAAAGTAACACTTCATCGTGTTGGGTGAAATTTGGTAAACGAGTGGAGTTTATGGGAGTGGTTGGGAAGGGAAAGCCATTTGTTGAACGAATTTGTAGAAATGTTAAGTTTTTTTGGGGTATAAAAATAGTTAGGGTGTGATTTGTATTTATATTAAAATAATTTTTTATCCATTTGGATGTAGCCATTTATGTCCGCTGGAGGGAGTAAATGATTTTTTTATAAAAGCGGGTCAGGTAACAATGTTGCCCCCACAGTGCCTGGGTGGGAGACATTTGCCAAGAGATTCGTCCCCCTATTTGTGAGGTAGGCACTTCTATTTATAAAATTCATAAAGGTGGTGTCACGTGCACAGAGCACGTGACATGTAAGTAAGTTGTACGATCATGGAATGCTTCCAAAAGGAAAACTATCAAGTGACATGTGTGGCGGTCCACGACAGGTTCTCCACTATGGGAGTTGGGAATGGCCACGACCTGTATGATCTCAAGCAATGGCGTGGTATTTTATGACTATCGTGGATTGTCTGGTCCCAATCAGTGTCCACTTACTTATTATCCATGGCCAATGCCAATATTGGGCATATCAGATACAAGGGGAGGTGCACGAGACTATATATCTGATTGGAAAACTAGATAAACCCCCTTCCAAATGATTCCCTCTCGATGATCTGAAGAACACTGAAATGTTCAGGGAAATGATAAAAGAGAGAAACTGAACCTTTTTCCACCTGCCAAAGACTGAAAACCCTTTGATAAGCACCCAAAAGTGTATATTTTATACCCCGAATAGATGTATTTTAGTCGCTCATTTTTAATAAAAATGACCTTATGTTCGTATTTATTTATTTCTCAGGTCAATACTCAGTTACAGTACAAATAATGCTAAATCAGTGCAATTGCGACACAGAAGCGGTCAAAAGCGTGCATCGAAGAAATCCAAAGAGACCGTGAAGTGAGAAGTCCATTCTGAGCTTGCCCCGATGTGATCCGATACCCCGAAACAGTCCCGTAACCTTAACCTAGCCCAGACCGCGCCCAATCCATTTCCCGAGCCTAGTGTATATTTAGTTTGTATTTCATATTGTTTTTAGATTTCTAGTTTGAGTCATTTTTATTTTTAGGATTTATTTTAGATTTATTTAGAATTTTCTAGAATTTATTTTCTATTTTTTTATTTCTTTATTTCTTTATTTTGATTTATGATTTTTATTAATGTTTAATTTTTAGTCTTTATTTTTTATTATTTTTATTAGGATTAGTTTTTAGGAATTTATTTTCTAGTTTTATTAGATTTTGAATTCTTTTATTTTAGTTTTATTAGGATTATATTTTTTTTAGTTTTAATAGAGTTTTATTTTAATTTTTATTAAGTGTCTTTTAAATTTTATTTTGAGATGTTAGTTTTTTTTAGGTTTATTAGAGTTTAAGTTTTAATTTATTTTTTAGATTGTGTTAAATTTTAGGGGTACAAATTAAACACACACAAACCACTCACACCCTAAATCCATACACTCAAACACACTCAAAAAACATCCCTCACCCCCAACAAACTCCCAAACACATCTTCTTCCCCCCATACTCTCTCTCCTCTCTCTTTACACTACCAAACTCCATAACCAACAAAAAACCTCCACCCTCTCTCTCAAATCTCATCCCCCATAACCCGGCAGTCCCCAACCGGTCGGACCTGCCTCGCCTCAGAATCCATTAACCCGACCTCCCACCGCCAGCGACGACACCTCCTACCCGCTATCTCGAGCCCCTATTTCAGCCACAAATCGTCAACTCCCAAGACCGTCCGCGAGCCGCCCCTCTCAACCATCTCCAGCGCTAGACCCATCAGCCGTCGACCTGAAACCACATCCGGCCGGCGCGCAACAGCCGAATACCCAAAACCCAGAGCTCAAACTCAACCCATAACCCTAACCTGCAAGCTTTTCCAACCCAAATACCCATCTCAAATCCCAACAATATCGGAATCCATCTTCAAGCCAAAATCAAATCCCAAAAACATCTCTCACCCAAACAACAAAGCTTCGTGGCTTATAAGAAAAGGGGAAGACCACTTTAAAAAGAGGACTCTCACAGCAACAAAAAGAACACAGATACATAGAGAGAATGGAGAGACAGAAAAAAAAGAGAGGGTAGAAAAAATAGTCAGAAAAATACAAAAAAATATAGTTTTAGGTCTACAAAAATTTGTTGGTTCATTTTTTACTTTTAGTTTTGTAATCCAGTCAGATTTTGTGACAAGTTTGGGACGCGTGTTCATGCACACAGTTGACACAAGAAATTATTGCGTATCGTATTTCTTTCTCTTTCTCCTTAGTTTCTTGTTTGTTAATTGTGCTTGTGCTAAAATTTTAATCATGTCTGGCTAAACACCCATTTCAAGGGGTGGGATGAAACGCGTATGTTGAATTTTTTATTTGAATAATGATTCGTTGATGTGTTCTAGGCTAATTAAATTGGGAAAAATCGCACATTAATTTATGTAACGAGAGTTAATAAATTAATGGTAAAAATTAATATTTAATTTTTGAATTTCACTTAGAGATAAGTATTATTCTTAAATTTAAATATTAATTTTGTGTATGCAATTCAAAGATTCGTATAAATTTTAATAAATTGATCTCAGCGGATATTTTATTGAAACGAGTGTGAATCTTAATTTTTTTTATGTTGTGACTATTCCTGATTTAATTGCTAAAAAAGATAAAATTGAATTTAGGATTGTAACGAGAGTTAAATTTTAAATTCAATATTATTTTGAACTATTCAATTGAATAATTAGGATTTTAAATTAATTTGACTACGCAGTGTAATCCCACCTCTTGTTTCTTCTCATAAATTCTCAACTAGATTACTTTCTAAAATTTGCAGTCTTTTTAGTTGCATAAATTTTCGTTTCCTCCCTTGAAAAATTGTTTTCAAAATATAAAAAAAATAAAAAAAAAGTAATATTTTTAAAAACACAAAAAGATTTTTAATAAAAATTGGAATTGCAAGTTTTCACGATTACAGTTTCAACGCTAGAAATTGAATTGATACCCGAATTTGCCACGATACTAAATTTTTAACAAGTTTTGTAGGTGATTCCAGGAATTTTGATACTCGAAGTTTGAACGCAGTGACATTCCAAATCCATATCAGAAGGAACACAAATCAAGAGTTATCAAATGGCGCCGTTGCCAGGGATCGAACTCGGGTCATTGCAATGAGTTGGGATTTCATCACCCACTCAATCACATCTCCATTTTCTTGTTACCTGTGCTCTCACTTCAATTAAAATCAACCAACTAGCAAGCCAAGTCGGAACGGTGTTCATTAGGACCCTTTCGGAACGAGACCCTCGTAGGATACTCTAGGAGTCCTTTCCACACCTGCAAATCTTCATTCAACTATCTTAAGACTTTTGTCTAGGGAAACTAGGTTTTAAGTGAAGCCGCCCAGTAAAACGGGTTTGTGCTTTCCCCAGCGTGGTATTGGATAGTTGTGTGTTGTAGTATCTAGTGTGGTGAGCCTTAACTAGTAAGCCTCTTGTCTCTTGGGAAGAAAGTAGGAGCACACTTTTACAGGCGAGGCCTAAGATGTCGTGATTTTCTCGCCCGCAGACTAATTAAAAATTGACTACCTAATCACTTAACTTGAAGATAATAATTTGGCTATGTGCTCTTTCGGACTTATTCCATTTGTGTACGTGTCTAAGTTGTTCCTTTAGGTTAGTCCAATTTTTGCTCCACCTGTTAGTTTTTTCACCGTTAGTCCATCGCCCCTTTTCCTGTTTTTTCTGCTTTTTTTGAAATAAACCCAAAACTACAAAAATATTTTTCTTTTTTTTCCGCCTCATTTTTTCTAACACAAAAAAAAACTCCAAAAATATTTTTCATTTTCCTTATTTTCCAAAAAATCCAAAAAGATTTTCTTCTTTTTCAAACAACAAAAAATCCCAAAAATATTTTTTCCTTGCTTTTATGCCACATTGGCAACGCATTGATCATCGATTAACACGTTCCCCTAGTGCTCCATCTCTAAATTTCCTCTTAGGTGATCGTGTTCCTATCGTTGCTCCTCATTTTTCTAATCCGTGTTCTTCTTCGGAGACGCCTAGTTCTCCCACGTCCCCTGGTTCTGTTACCCCACCCATCATGGCCGACGAACGCGCTTTAAGGGACTATTTTACCCCGATTACGACCATTTCGCCTTCATCTATCGTCCTTCCGCCCACTCAGGCCGTGCAATTTGAAATTCGCCCTGTGACTATTTCTATGTTGCCCAGTTTTCATGGCCTTGAACGCGAGTCTCCTTATACTCACTTGCGAAAATTTCTCACTATGTGTGCTATTTTCAAAAATCAAAACTTAGACGAAGAGAATGTTCATCTTCGGTTGTTTCCCTTTTCTCTTCACGATAATGCATCCATGTGGCTCCATTCCTTGCCCCCGGATTCTATCCTCACTTGGGATCAACTTGTTAAGAAGTTCATGTCTAAATTCTATCCCATGAGCAAAACAAATGAAATGCGCCAAGCAATTCAGGATTTTAGACAAAAGCCTACTGAACAGTTTTGTGAAGCATGGGGCCATTTTCAAGACTATAATAATAGTTGCCCACATCACAGTCTTGAGAAAAGTCGCTTAGTCCATAGTTTTTGCAATGGTCTTATCCCTTCTTCTCGCACTATGATTGAATCCATGCATAAAGGGAAGTTCATGCATTTGACTCCCACTACAGCCTATAATTTTCTCCTTGAATTAGGCGATGACTCCCAAGATTGGGAGGGCACCAATGCATTTTCAAGATCCGATCCTACATGTGTAGGGCACACTTCTGTGGTAAAAAATGATCTTGATTTTAAAACTTTGCTACACAGCTTACACTCTTTGACTAAAACTGTTGATGCTCTCAGTTGTACTATGCAACAAAATGTTACACTTTATAAACAAGCAATGACTTTCAATGATTCTAGTCCTTCATCTTGCGATGTTTGCTTAAGTCAAGATCATTTAGCTCATTTGTTCTGCCTCCTGCAAGATGATCCTGAACGAACCCTGTCCCAAGCCTGTGCCTTTGATACCACTAGGAAACCCGTTCCCTCATCGTTGACTTACAATCCTAACAATAGGAATCACCCCTATATCTATTATAAGTATGACAACAACTCCGCTCCTCCCCAACCCCAACCCCAACAACATGTTGGTGGTCCCCCTAGGTTTCCACACAACCCACAAAGGCAACCTCGCCCTCCTGTCCCATATCAGTCTGCTCGTTACCATCAATCGCACTTTCCATCTTCCTTTGTCCCCCATGGCGGACATTCAAACAACAATAATTAGCTTGTTCCTATTCCCCCTCCTTCATTTGAGTATTCACAACCGCTTAATTCCTAGCGCGAGTTGGTTCCCCAACCATCTTATGCCTCTCCGCCCAATTCCTCCACCTCTTCTCTCGAGAATATTCTCACTCAGTTTATGACCACTCAGACTCAAACCCTCCAACGGCTTGAGCAGCGTTTCAACCAATTCGAGTCTGAGCGAGAGAAAGGTCATTTTTCCAGTCAACCCATTGCTAACCCTAAGGGGAATGGCAAAGACTCGACCTACGAGGTTGGTTCCACTTCCAATCCACCTAATTACCAAGCGGATATGAAAGCGGTGCTTACTCTTAGCTCGGGAAAACAAGTTGATAATGGTGTTCAGGCTCTCACTGAAGTTCAACACCCGACCCTCCCATCTTTAGCACCTATCCCTACGGTTACCCCACCATCTAAATCCCTAACTCCCACTGAGTCCAATCTTCCTGAGCCCACCTTGGTTTATGTGCCCAAAGCACCCTTCCCTCATCGGTTGGCTCCCACTAAGAAAGCCTAGCAATTTGATGAAATCAAGAAAGTCTTTCAAAATGTTCACATTAACATTCCCTTCCTCATCGGGATTCAACAAGTCCCCTCATATGCCAAGTTTTTGAAGGACTTGTGCACTGTTAAGCGTAGGACCTATGTTTCGCATGATGCTTTCCTCACTGAGCAAGCTACGTCCCTTCTCCATAATAACAGTGTTGTGAAGTATAAAAACCCTGGTCGTCCAACTGTCTTTTGCATGTTAGGTGACAAGTTCACTACTAGTGCTTTACTTGATCTTAGGGCTAGTGTTAATTTGTTACCTTACTCCCTCTACCTTGAGTTAGGTTCACAAAACATTAAACCTACACGAGTAACTCTTCAACTTGCTAATCGTTCCGTGAAAGTACTTAAAGGAATCGTTGAAGACATTTTGGTGAAAGTTTAAGATTTTTACTGTCCTGTGGATTTCATCATCTTAGACACTCCTTCACCCAACCCAACCAATACTCCTATCATATTGGGTCGCCCCTTTCTAGCCACTGCCAATGCCATCATTAATTGTCGTGATGGGTCCATGAATCTCTCTTTTGGAAACATGACTGTAGAAGTCAATATATTCGACCTTATGCAAAAACCGACTGATGTCGATTCTATTGATGAGGTGTGTGTGATTGACTCCTTAGTTACTGAAATGTTAGACAAAACTTACCCTGCTGATCCTTTCCACCAATGTTTGGCTCATTTTAGATCCGACTTTGACATTGATTCCTCCATCTCTGAACTCAATGCCCTACTAGATTCCACTCCACTGATGGACACTTCCTCTTGGGATCCTACATTCGAGCCCCTTTATGTTGACACTATTCACTCTATGGATCACCTTGTTCCACCTTCTGCACTCCCTGCCACATCAGATTCCTTCACTTTATGCACTGATAGTTCCCCAGGCTCTGTTTCTGCATCTGAGTCCGATGTCACTCCTGCGCCACCTGCTAGTTTGGAGCTTAAGCCCTTACCTCTTGAGTTGAAATATACTTTCTTAGGCCCAAACAACCATCACCCTGTCATCATTGCTTCCTATTTTACCCCTGCACAAGAAGAGCAATTAGTCCCCACTCTTACTCAGCATAACACTGCTATAGGATGGACCATTTTTGACATTCTCGGTGTGAACCCCAATGTTTGTAGTCATCGCATTCATTTATAGGAACACGCCAAGACTTCTCGTGAACCCCAACGTCGACTCAACCCTGCTATGAAAGATGTCGTGCACGCTGAGATTTTAAAATTGCTCGATGCTGGTATTATCTACCCTATCTCAGAAAGTCAGTGGGCCAGTCCCATTCATGTCGTACCAAAAAAGTCTGGTGTCACCGTCATAAAAAATAGTGACAATGAGCTTGTTCCCAACCGTATGCCAACGGGTTGGCGTATTTGTATTGACTATCGAAATCTCATTGCTGTCACTCGTAAGGACCATTTTCCTCTTCCCTATATCGACCAAATGCTCGAACGTTTAGCTGGTCATGCGTATTACTGCTTCCTTGACGGCTATTCAGGATACAACCAAATCCCAATTGCCCCTGAAGACCAAGAGAAAAATACCTTCACTTGTCCCTTTGGCACTTATGCCTACTCTCGCATGCCCTTTGGCCTTTGCAATGCACCAACGACTTTTCAACGGTGTATGATTAACATTTTTAGCGATATGGTAGAACGTTTTCTAAAAATCTTTATGGATGATTTTTCTGTGTTTGGTTCTTCCTTCGAGCAATGCCTTTCTCACCTCGCTGTGGTCCTTAAACGTTGTCAAGAAAATAAATTGGTCCTCAATTGGGAAAAATGTCATTTCAAGGTAAAAAAGGGGATTGTTTTAGGTCACGTAGTCTCTCACGACGGTATTGAAGTCGATAAAGCTAAAGTTGACATAATCTCCTAGCTTCTCATTCCTAAGTCTGTTAAGGACATTCGCTCCTTCTTAGGACATGCGGGCTTTTACCGTCATTTCATTAAGGACTTTTCTAAAATCGCTCGACCTTTAACCACCCTTTTATCTAAAGATGTTCCCTTTGTCATTGATGACGCATGTGTTTGATGTGTCTCAAATGTGCCACCTCGGCTCAGAGACACCAACCTCGGCCGAGGACAAGGTCGACATTGGAAGGGCCTTGGATCAGTGGCCAGCAGCCTCGGCCATGGAAGGGTCAGCCCTGGTCGACACCACTACCTACCTCATCAGGGGTCAGCAGTTCGTCAGTTCACCCAGGAATGATAACCTCGGCCGGGGATAGGCTGAGGTTACGAGGATCCATTCTTCTACCAAGGTCAACCCCATCAGTGAATCAACTGATGTTTCAGGCCTATTCCAGCTTAACCTCGGCCCAGGCCGACCTTAATACCTTACCTCGGCTTCATGTAAGCCGAGACCATACTGGCTCATCTCGGATTGGATGGGTAGCTAAACCTTACCAACCTCGGACTCTTCTAGGCCGAGGTCATGACCAAGCGTGGAAGCCAAGCTCTTATTGACATGTGTGGGAAAGGACACGTGGACACAAATTAGTTATAACAAATCATTCCCCCACGTGAGGGGAATATTTCATCATCATTCTCTACATGTGATAGGGACAGATGTCTTCACCATATTGGCTAGATCAACACACACATGCTCTTTACATGCATGGGGGTACACTACACCCCCCCAGGCACTATAAATACTTGTCTTCTCCTTCTTAGAAAAGGGATTCTCAAAATTAGCAATCCTAGCTGAAACTCTGTCTAAATGCACAGTAGAGAGAGAAAGCTTGAGAGATTGTATCCATGGCCATTAGAGCCCTCATACAGTAATACATATCATACACTTGTACAGTGGATGTAGGCCTAATTGGCTGAACCACTTATATTCCAGTGTGAATCCTCTTATCCTCACCTCCTTCTACTATATGTGTATGTACCCTTATGCTGCCATTGTTAACATTGAATTGAGCTCACAAACACCTTGAAGGGTGGTGCTATTTCAAGCATCATCATTTTGGCGCCGTCTGTGGGAACAGAGAAGCTATCACTTCCTCCTCTTCAGCTTAACCTCATCAGAGACTCTTGTGGTGAACCAGGCACCACCCCTTGCGTGGAGCTACTTCACAATTGAAAGAGGTCCTTTAAGGTATTAAGCTCATCTGCTACTGAATCTCTTTAGTGTTAACATATGGCACCAGAGGTACCACTGCCTCTTTCTCCGCTTTATGCGGGAGAACCTAGTTCCAGCCGGGCACTGCCTCAGTCTGAAATGGCAGAGGTAGTTGCAGCCTTGAGGTCTTTGGCTGCAATGTAACAAGCTATGCAGGAGCAGTTTGCACAGCTCAGCCAAACTATGATGAGGCCACCTGGAGTTTCACAAAAAATGATCACTCCGGCGGCTATCCAGCCTCATCATGATGCCAGGGGACCACCCCAGGCGCCAATAAAAGACCAACCTGCCCCCCAATGGAGGAGGGACGTTACTGACCCTAGGTGCTTACGCCTGGGGAGGCAAGGAAATGCTTGCCCGGAGGATAGGTATGATGATCTAGAGGCGAAAGATGTGCCGGAAGAATGTTGGAAGCCGTATGAGGTCTTGAATAATACTGTACGTCCCCTTCAGCAGAGCCGAGGTTGTGGCGGTCGAAGACGTGAAGAGGCCCAGCAGCGAGGATCAGCTTTTGATCGATTGAGTAGAGGGTCAGCCTTTGAGAGGTTGGGCCTAGTAAATGACCTAAGACAGAGGTTATCAAGGTCAAGGAGTGCAACCGGCTCGCAAAGAGGAGACGAACAACATCGACCACACCAAGGCCGACCTTATGCAGAAAGAGGTAGAGATCAGGAAAAGGTCAACATCTGACGTTGCGATGTGGCTGGGGAACCCTCAGTCCATCCCTTGGAGGTGGCTGGGGATAACCTCGGCCAGGTCGATGGTAGGAGATCATGGAACGACTCTATCCAATGTCTTGAGGAGAAGATAGGAGACCTCATTAAGAGCCGAGACCCATTGCAAAGAGGCTTCTCGAAGGGCTCCCCCTTTGTGTTAAGGATAGTGAGCTTCCCAACTCCTGCTAAGTTCAAGCCACCCGTGGTGTCTCCCAAGTATGACGGTAGCACCAACCCTATACACCACATTGAGATGTATCAGTCAGCAGTGGACATCTACTCGATATTTGATGAGATGAGGTGTAGGGACTTCTCTGGGACTTTGACAGGAGCAACACATAACTGGTTCACTTCTCTTCCGAAGAATTCAATTGAGAACTTCAAGGGCTTGGCTGAATGATTCATTCACAACTTTTGTTTTGGGGTAAGACCTCAAAAGTAGACCACTCATCTACTGTATGTCAAGCAAGGCAAGGACGAGAGCCTGAGGGACTACATCGCCAGGTTCAACAAAGAAAAACTTGAGGTTGAGGATTACGAAGAGAATATAGCCATGACTGCACTCATAGGAGGTCTTCAGAAAGGGAAGTTGTTGTGGAAACTCGAGAAAGACCCTCCCAAGTCTATGGCAGAGCTACTGGCAACTGCGGAAAAAGTCATGAATGCCGAAGAGGCAATGGCCGCCAAGTATGAGGATGAGAACCGTGGTAGTAGCGGGAAGTCCCATAGAAAGAAAGACGAAAAGAAGAGGTCAATCGATGACAAGTTCGCTCACTATAATCCTCTAACTGTGAGCTGTGAGCATATCCTCAACGAGATTAAGAATGACAAGACTCTGATTAAAGAGAGAAGGGAAGACGCATAAATCAGACAAGCAGCTTACCAATAGAGAGCAGCAAAATTCTACAATCAGAGGGTGAAGTCAAGACCCATTGCCATGGGAGAATTAGTACTGAAGAAGACCTTATAGAAAATAAACAAAATCCACCCAAACTGGCATGGTCCCTACAAAGTGATAGAAGAGGTTGTGCCCGGGACCTACAGGCTAGAAAACCTAGAAGGGGAACCTTTCGCTAACCCCTGGAATGCTGATCACCTAAAGAAGTATTACATATGATGTTACAAAAAGTTATGTAAATGGACCATATTAAGAAGAGGTTATTAATAAGAGATCAGTTTCCATGACAGGACTCTAAGATGGCAGGAGAAACTGAAGGCCCCTCCACATAAGAGGAACAAAAACTTGAGGTGCGAGTTCCACCAAGACCATGGCCATATTACAGACAGATGCTTCTCCTTGAAGGATGAGATTGAAAAGATGTTAAAATCTGGAAAGTTGAGGAAGTATGTTGATGTCAAGGCTCCTAAGGGCGAAAGAGATGACCCTAAGAAGAGGAGAAATGACAGATGCCGTGACGATGTCCCAGCTAGAAAAGATAATGATTCGAAAGGTGATGATGAAGATGATACGAACCATCCGCCAAAAGATGACAACACTCCAGTGAAGAGGGTTGGCATGATCTCCTTTGGTGTTGACACCATATGCGGAGGCCTTGTGGGCGGTGGATCTGAAGTGGCTGACAGAAATGCTCATGTGGCAGAGACCAAGTCAGTGGCCAAACTTAAAGTTATAAATCTAACGTCTTTCGATACGGTGCAGAAGAGAAAGAAGGTGGACATGGACACTCTTATAGTTGGGTTCTCCCGACTCGACTTCAAAGGTATCTTAGCCCCACATGATGACCCCTTGGTAATAACAACAAGAGTACATGGATGCGAGGTGCAGAGAATCCTCGTAGATGGGGGAGTTCAGCAGACGTGATGTTTTGGCCCTGCTTCAAGAGCCTAGGTCTTAGTAGAGCTAGGCTGGTACCCTATCATCATCCTTTAATGGGCTTCAGCGGTGAAAAGGTCCACCCGTTGGGCATGTATGAGATGGATGTACCAATGGGTGATGAGTGACCTAAGAGGTTGACCCAAAAGATCAACTTTTTCGTTATGGACGAAAATGTCTTCTCGGCCTATAACCTCATCATAGGAAGAGTATCCCTTAAGGAGTTTGAGGCCGTGCCGTCAACGGTCTACCAGATGCTAAAATTCCCGATCCCCTATAGGGTAGGGGAAGTGCAAGGTGACCAGCACGAGAATGTTACTTCAACTCGACCGAAGAGAGAGAGGACCATAAGAGGGAAACCACCACTTATAGCATTGATACACTTGACCCAAGAGATGAAACAAAATTGAAGAAGGGAGAGGCCGCGAAAGAGGTAGAATCCATCGTCCTCAATGAGGACGAATCGAAAAAAACCATCCAGGTCGGTAAAGCCTTAAAAATAGAAATCAAAGAAGAGATCATAAACTTCTTGAGGAAGAGGCAGAGTGTCTTCGCTTAGAGTCACGCAGACATGCCCGGCATCAACCCTGAGGTTATGTGTCACAAGCTTAACGTGACCAAAAATGCCAGGCCGATTAAAAAAGACGAAGAGTTTACTCTAGGGAGAAGTACGACGTCATCCGGGAAGAAGTTAAAAAATTGGAAGAGGTTGAGTTTATTAGAGAAGTCATATATCCGGAGTGGCTATCGAATGCAGTCATCGTGCCCAAAGCCAATGGAAAGTGGAGAATATGCGTCGATTTCACTGACTTGAACTGGTCTTGCCCAAAAGACAGCTATCCCTTACCTCGGATAGATCAGATGGTAGATGATACTGTAGGGAACGAGCTCATGATCTTCATGGACGCGTATTCAGGCTATAACCAAATCTTCATGAATGCGGAAGAGAAAACAACCTTCATTACCGACAAAGGGGCGTACTGCTACAAAGTAATGCCCTTCGGTCTGAAAAATGCGGGGGAGACATACCAACGTCTTGTGAATAAGATGTTCGAAGATAAAATAGGCAAGACTATGGAGGTGTATGTAGACGATATGCTGACGAAGAGCTTAAAGGCCTGCACTCATGTGGAAGACCTTGAAAAGACCTTCGATACTATGGACTTGTACAGGATGAAACTCAACCCCGCGAAGTGTGTCTTCGGGGTAGGAGCTGGTAAGTTTCTTGGATTTATCATCAATCAAAGAGGAATCGAAGCAAACCTTGAGAAAATCAAGGCTTTGCTTGACATGAAGACACCAAGGAATATCAAGGACGTCCAAAGACTCACGGGGAGAGTGGCCGTACTCAACAGGTTTGTTTCCAGAGCACCGGACAAGTGTCTCCCATTCTTTAAAGTGCTTAGAAAGGCCTTCCAGTGGGATGAAGAGTGCAAAGAGGCTTTTAACCAACTCAAGTCTTACCTTGGGTCTCCCTTGTTATTATCTCGACCCATAGTAGGAGAGAAATTGCATGTTTATCTAGCAGTCTCTGAATCGGCCATCAGTGCAGCCATAGTACGGGAAGACGTTGGAATCCAAAGGCCTGTGTATTTCAACAGTAAAGCCCTTCAAGGGTATGAGAAAAATTACCCTCGTATGGAAAAGTTAGCCTACGGCCTGATACATGCTTCCAGGAAAATGAAGCCCTACTTCCAAGCCCATTCCATGGTCATCCTCACCGATTCCCCACTAAGACAGGTTTTACATAAACCTGAGAAGTATGGAAGATTGATGACCCGGACCATCGAGTTGGGGGAGTATGACCTTACTTACCAACCTAGGGCAGCCATTAAAGGGTAGGCCCTCGTAGACTTTATTGCCGAGTTCACATGGGAAGAGGCCGAGGTAAAGAATGACCTAGTGGGTGCTGAAGGGTCAAACAATAAGGTCTTCCAAAAACAGGAAGAGGTTGCGCCAAACGTCTTCCGAAACCAGGAAAATGTCGTATCTAAGAAGATCGGGAGCGGAGTAGAGGAGAGTGAGGAGGATAGATACCTCTTCAGGCAAGGAATCATATCAGAAGGGGACTTCTCATCAGATACAGACATTTGGAATCTCTTCATTGATGGTTCTTCCTGTGACAGTAGAAGCGGTGCAGGGTTGATACTTTCAGCTCCAGATGGTGCCAACATTGAATACGCTTTGAGGTTCAACTTCAAGGCCTCTAACAACGAGTCAGAATAGAAGCCATGATAGCAGGTCTCTTATTGGCAAAGACTTTAGGGGTAAGACGACTCTTATTCCATAGCGACTCAAGTTTAGTTGTCAATCAGTTATTGGGAGTCTATGAAGCCAAAGATGAAAGGATGGCTAAGTATCTGAAGAGGGTGAGAATGATGTTAGAATATTTCAAAGAGACAAAACTGAAAAGAGTACCTCGACAAAATAATAGCCACGCAGATGCATTGGCTAGGTTGGCCTCAGCGACGAAGACAAACATCAGAAGGACAGTTCCGGTCGAGGTCTTAGCAAAAGCGACCATCGAGGAAGAAGAGGTTTGTAACCCTTGTCTCAATTTGAACCTAGGAGACTCATGGATGGACCCACTCATCAGATATATCAAAGAGGGAGAGCTTTCAGAATCCAAGCTTAAGAGGAGGAAATTGAGATATAGGGCTACCAAGTTCTCCATAGTAGGAGACGTCCTATATAAGAAGGGATTTCTGTTGCCTCTCCTCAGATGTGTGCATCCCACCGAAGTTTCCCGCATCTTACAGGAGGTTCATGAGGGTTCTTGCTCTAGTCACATAGGAGGAAGACCCTTGGCCAAAAGGATAATTACACAGGGATACTGGTGGCCAACCTTGGCTAAAGATGTTGCAGGTTACATGAAGAGGTGCGATAAATGTTAGAGATTCTCCACTGTTCCTCACCAACCTCATTAACCTATGATGTCAATCACTTCTCCATGTCCATTTGTAGTATGGGTAATTGACTTAGTAGGACCCCTACCAAGATCTGCCAATAATTACCGGTTTCTGATAGTTGCCATTGACTACTTCTCAAAGTGGGTGGAGGCAGAGCCGATGATAACGATCACAGAATAGAAGACCTTCTAATTTATTTGGAGGAACATTATATGAAGACATGGCCTCCCAAACACTCTCATCTCAAATAATGGAACCCAGTTAAAGAACTCCTCTTTAGAAAAGTATTGCGAAAGAGTGGGGATAAAGCAGTTCTTCACATCTCCCATCCGACCTCAGTCAAACAGTCAGACAGAAGTCACAAACAGAATAATCCTCGACAGAATCAAGAAGAGGTTAGAATAAGAGAAGGGGAGATATGCTGAAGAGGTTTATGTTGTGTTGTGGGCCTCCAAGACAACGGTAAGGACACCAATAGGAGAAACCCCGTTCATGCTAGCACATGGCTCAGAGGCCGTCATACCAACAAAAGTGGGGCTCCCTACTTATGAGGTTCGGACCTATGACCCTGATAAAAATGGGGAAGAGAGGAGACTAGACCTAGATCTGAATGAAGAGAGAAGGGAAGACGCAGAAATCAGACAAGCAGCTTACCAGCAGAGAGCAGCAAAATTCTACAATCAGAGGGTGAAGTCAAGACCCATTGCCATGGGAGACTTAGTACTGAAGAAGACCTTACAGAAAATAAACAAACTCCACCCAGACTGGCATGGTCCCTACAAAGTCATAGAAGAGGTTGTGCCCGGGACCTACAGGCTAGAAAACTTAGAAGGGGAACCTTTTGCTAACCCCTAGAATGCTGATCACCTAAATAAGTATTACATATGATGTTGTAAAAAGTTATGTAAATGTACCATCTTATGAAGAGGTTATTAATAAGAGATCTGTTTCCATGTCAATTTTTGCTTCATTGCAATCTAATGGTAGAAACATCTTAGTTGATGGCCTCAGACCCTTATAACATCATTAAGTGGTGACACGGTCTGAGGTCAGACACCATACTAGGATGACCTCAGACCCTTAACATCATTAATTTGATGAAATTAATTGTGAGGATAACATCTTAGTTGATGGCCTCAGACCCTTATAATACCATTAAGTGGTGATAAGGTCTGAGGTCAGACACCATACTAGGATGACCTCAGACACTTAACATCATTAATTTGGTGAAATTAATTATGAGGATAACATCTTAGTTGATGGCCTCAGATCCTTATAACACCATTAAGTGGTGACAAGGTCCTAGGTCAGACACCATACTAGGATGACCTCAGACCCTTAACATCATTAATTTGGTGAAACTAATTATGAGGATAACATCTTAGTTGATGGCCTCAGACCCTTATAACATCATTAAGTGGTGACAAGGTCTAAGGTCAGACACCATACTAGGATGACCTCAGACACTTAACATCATTAATTTGGTGAAATTAATTGTGAGGATAACATCTTAGTTAATGGCCTCAGACCCTTATAACATCATTAAGTGGTGACAAGGTCTGAGGTCAGACACCATACTAGGATGACCTCATACCATTAACATCATTAATTTGGTGAAATTAATTGTGAGGATAACATCTTAGTTGATGGCCTCAGAACCTTATAACATCATTAAGTGGTGACAAGGTCTGAGGTCAGACACCATACTAGGATGACCTCAGACCCTTAACATCATTAATTTGGTGAAATTAATTGTGAGGATAACATCTTAGTTGATGGCCTCAGACCCTTATAACATCATTAAGTGGTGACAAGGTCTGAGGTCAGACACCATACTAGGATGACCTCAGACCCTTAACATCATTAATTTGGTGAAATTAATTGTGAGGATAACATCTTAGTTGATGGCCTCATACCCTTATAACATCATTAAGTGGTGACAAGGTCTAAGGTCAGACACCATACTAGGATGACCTCAGACACTTAACATAATTAATTTGGTGAAATTAATTATGAGGATAACATCTTAGTTGATGGCCTCAGACCCTTATAACATCATTAAGTGGTGACAAGGTCTGAGGTTAGACATCATACTTGGACGACCTCAGACCCTTAACATCATTAATTTGGTGAAACTAATTGTGAGGATAACATCTTAGTTGATGGCCTCAGACCCTTATAACATCATTAAGTGGTGACAAGGTCTGAGGTCAGACATCATACTTGGATGACCTCAGACCCTTAACATCATTAATTTGGTGAAATTAATTATGAGGATGACCTCTTAGTTGATGGCCTCAGACCTTATAACATCACTGTGTGGTGACGGTCTGAGGTAAGACTTAATTTAGTTTAAACATACATCATTGCAACAAGACTTCAGAGCTAAAACATCGCATGGCAAATAAGCATTCAACAAACAAAACAAATGAAGTAAAAACCCTCCTCAGAGGTTGATATCCAGTTATAAAAATTCAAAAATATGAGTTGACAATGTTCTTCAGAGGTTACATCCGATCAGGGGTTACAAAAAAGTACAGAATGCTGCACAATTGAGCCTAAGGATTCGAAGGGAGAGTGCTGGTATCCTCGGCCTGATTCTCTTGGACGACGTTAGTCACCTCGGCCTCATCTTCTCTGTGGTCAGCTCCTTCTATCTCTGTACCGTCCAGTGTGGCAGTCTCTACAGGGGCAGATACCTCCTCTTTAACCTCTTGAAGGGCTTGGGTAAGTTGAGGGTTAGCAAAACCCAGACCTATGAAGTCAGAGGCCTTCAAACTTCCTGCCTCCTTCTCCTTAGCAGCCGCCCATTTGATAGTATCCTTAATACCTCTTTTGAGGTACTCAAAGCCGAAGCTCATAAATTCGTCGGAGACTTTATAATCAACTAATATCCCCTCAGAGGCATCCTCGAGGGCTGCCTTCACTACAGAGTCGACCTTTTGTTGGAGAACGTCGTCCTTGGCCTTCAGAGCAGGAACGTGGTCCTTTTTGAGCCTGGAGATCTCTTTCTCCAGGTCCTTAACCTTCTTCTCAGACCCCACCAAAGAAGACTTCAGATGGTCTACCTCGGCATTCAGGGAGCTTTGCACCTTCTCGGCCTCCTGACCCTTCTGGATGAGGGGTAACTTCCTCAGAGTCCAATTGGCAAGATGATGCATGGCTGCCAGGCCCTGCAAATCAAGTGATCGTGTATGTGAGTTGAAATTCAAATCAGAGGTTACACTTTGAAGCTATACTGAAATCTGAAGACATACCTGAATGGATCTGTGGAGGCCAAACTCAACCAGCAGAGGTGTGTCCATGGACCGATAAAAACATTTATTGGCATCGGTCATGGCAGAGCCAATGGCATCCAGCTCCTACAGACTATGGCCTATGATGCTGTTATTGATTTTTAGTTGCTCTATACGAGCAGCCAATGCATTAGCAGAGGATATCGGGATGGTAGAGTCCTCACCTTTTTTCTTCTGCCTCTGATCCTCAGGGGCAGGGTCGGTAGAACTTCTCTTCTTTGTGGCCTGAGCCTTCAAGGTTGAGGGAGGGGTAGGAGGGGCATTCAGACCTGCCTTCTTAGCAAGCTTTGTCAAACTCGATGCTGCCATTTCCCAAAGCTCGTCAGATATTCCTTCGGACGCTCTGCAAAATAGAAAGGTCTGAGTTAGAGAGTGAGACATGCATAAACTCAGAGGTATAACTTGGAATAAAAAACACTTACCAAGCTCTATAAGAGGACTTCCCCCTAAACCAGTCTCGGAGAGGTAGTGGGGGGTCATTAGGTGTTCAAATTTGACGAGCAGACCATGCACCCCCTGATCCTGAAGGTCTTTGACCTTCTGAAGATTTTGCAGGCTCAGACCAGGGTTGGCCTTTGCAGACATTGTAACCTTTCCCCATCTTATAGGCATCCTCGGCTCTAGTGGGGAAGAAGGGACACATGGGCCAAACTCCCATGGCCCTGAGGCAAAGAAGTAGTGAGGCTTCCAATTATGATTAAAAGTTTGATTTATTTGAAGCATCTTCTTTTCTCCGAGCTACAAAATGATAATAGCTCGGATGGTTTCTGGAAGATGAAGGGACATAGCATCCTACAAAGACTTGGACTGGAAGGTCTGAGTGATGAACAACCCTCCATAAGGCGATGGCCCCAATTATTACCTGATTAGGCACATATTCTTCACATTTATTCCCTTAATTTCGGTATTTTTATGATCCCGTGCAGTGTAAATATCTTGGATTTGTCTCGTATTTATGCTACTAACCTCTTTTGGAAAGTATTTCGTGTTTTGTGTATTTCTCATGTGTTTTACAGGTATTTCATGCAAATTGGTGCGAAAGAGAACTCAAAACAGTGAAAGAAACCAAAAAGGAGAGTTGAAGGGAATTTTCGTAATTTTTCAGCCTTAGTCTGGAGGTGGGGCCAACTATAAAGTTGAAGAGCTCTAAATTACAAGAACACTGGAAAAAATGGCACCTCAATCCGAGATACGGTGAAGAAGTTACGATGTTTTGAAGTTGCGCGATAATAAAGAGAAATGGAGCAGGACCGATCCGGTGGGGACCGGACCGGTCCGGTCAGGAAAAAAAGAACCGATCCGGTGGGGACCGATTCGAATCCGGACTGGTCCGGCTGTGAGAATTGCTGCCATTAATTATGCAGATTTTTAGGTGATTAGCTGGTGAAAACTTGTGCAACAATCGATTCTAGATGTACAATTCGTGCAACTTGGTGCTATAAAAGACCAAGCCCTAATTCATTCAAAGGGGGACTAAAAAATTAGGGAGATAAAGTCATTTTTTAGAAATCCATTTTAGTTTTTCATATTCTTAGAAAAACCCTAGTTTGTATGTTTGAAAAACAAGTAGTAATCTGGATTCAAGTTCATCTAGTGCAGATTTCAAGTATCAATTCTTCAATTCAATTCAAGTATCAAATTCCATTCTCTTAGTTAATCTCAATTTTTATTTTCAATTTAATCATCTTTTCTTGTTTTGTAATTTTTGTTTTTACCATGTTTCTTAGATCCACAATTATATGCATTGTTATGAAATTGTTTTCCCATAAAATCATGTCTAGCTAAATTCTCATGGGTTGGGGTACATGAATTCAATCCGAGGTGAATTACCCATGTAGAAAATAGAGGGTAAATTAAATATCGACCGAATCGTGTATGGAAATTATACAAACTTAGCCGATCTTTTAATCCCTCTTGCCCTAGGTACTTGGGATGTTTAATAATGCTATGCAAGTGTAATTTTCCATTCACCGCTATGTATTTGCCTTTGATTTCATATGATGCGGGCAAGATCCTTCATATATGTAATACTTAGGATCTATAAAGATTGGATTTAGTCAAATCTTTTAATTTACAATGCTAGTATTCTATACGATAATTTGTTAAGGTTTGAAGGATTGTACCCCACCCTATTTTCTCTCATTTGTCAATCTAATTTCTTCACAAATTTTAGTTTATTTTTCTTGGAAACATTTTTTATTTCACTAGAAATTTCCCAATCATTCATCATCTTTTCTTATTTCTTTTGAGGAATCATTTCAAGATTTAATAACTTCTCCTATACAAATACCGATTATTGGTCCCTGTGGATACGATCCCGATTTATCGGATTATTACTAACGCGACAGGCTTGCACTTGAGCCTAGAGAAAACGCACTTTTGAGACAAATTCTTAGTCGCGTCATTACCCTCCAAGCATTGGGTGAAAACTGGGAAGGGGCCAAGTTAATGTAGCCTAGTATAGACCTAATGATGGGATGGATGGGCAAATGAAACCCCAACTTGAACTTCTGCTCGTACAATCAGATCTCACCATCTCGACAGTGGTAAGCCCTATCTTCCCTCAGAGGTCTCCTGAGCTTTATGGAGGGGCTGATGGAGTATAGGTACCTGAAGCAAAGAAGGTCGACCTCACTAACTGTACTCTCAATCTTGGCCGCCTCAAAGACGTTGACATCACTCTCAGCATCATCATCATCATCATTATCTAACTCAACGTCGGCCGGAGCAGACGTTGGAGGGTTACTTGGGAACCTCTGAGCAAACTCAGCCCCTATGACGGTCGACAGGGGAATGGCGTCGAGTATTGGTGGAATAGCCATGCTTAGTCCAACAATCTCAACCTCTGAGAAAGAGGACGATGTGCTTGAATTTTTATGAGACGAGGCCCGACTGGAGACCTCTGCTTGATCAGGGACCTGATCTTGTTGATTTGAGAAGTCCATAGCCTCTTGGAAAGAATCCACAGACATAGGGTCTGATGTGGAAGAATCAAACTCAGACATTGGTGAGGGTTCAGCAGGTACCTTGGCTTGGCTAGCTGGTTCTGATGGTTCAGGGTATATTACCTTTAGAGGTGGGGGAAAGATAGGTATAAGGGGGAATTCCTCTGACCAACGAGCTTCCTCCTGCGCTCTTTTTATTTTCCTAATTTTCTCTAAAGTCTTCTTTCTGAGAGATGGGAGCTCCTATAAGAGTTGGTACAGGGGTCTGAGCATAAGAGGCAGACCCTAAACTTACAACTCTCCTAAACAACAGACAATGACTGACAAATGGAATGATTCAACTAAGGATCAAACTATCAAAATTTAAGCAATTACTACGAAGAACACAAAGAACAGTTCGCCAGAAAAAATGGAACCTCGCCGGAAATCTCCAAAAACTCACCAGAAAATGCAAAAGTAAGAAGAAGACTGGAAAAATGAAGAAGATAGAATGGTAGAGGATACCTAAAGATGAAATGGTGAGGGAGAAGGAAGAAAATGCGAGAAATCACCACCAAAAGCTTCAAGCCAAAGCCTTTCTAGAGAGAGAAAGATACAGACGCGAGTTAAACCAGGAAAAAGAGAGAAGTGAAGAAGAAAAAAAGGGAAAATAGGGTTTAAACCCTTAATGTGAATGCACATTTCCCAAGGCCCATCATTGCCTTGGGAGCCCCAAAGGACGGCTGACTTCGTTGCCTTACAAGGCACGCCTCACACTTCAGCAATGGACAAGTGTCAAATGGACATTGTCACAAGAAAGACCTCGGAGATGTAGAGACCCCACAGTCACCTGCTCTCACATGTAACTAAGGGCTGGGGGGTAATTGATGTGTCCCAAATGTGCCACCTCGGCTCAGAGACACCAACCTCGGCCAAAGACAAGGCCGACGTTGGAAGGGCCTTGGATCAGTTGCCAACCACTACCAACCTCAACAGGGGTCAACAGTTCATCAGTTCACCCAGGAATGATAACCTTGGCCGGGGATAGGCCGAGGTTACAAGGAGCCATTCTTCTACCAAGGTCAACCCCATCAGTGAATCTGCTGATGTTTCAGGCCTATTCCAGCTTAACCTCAGCCCCGACCGACCTTAATACCTTACCTCGGCTTCACGTAAGCCGAGACTATACCGGCGCATCTCGGATTGGATGGATAGCTAAACCTTACCAACCTCAGACTCTTCTAGGCCGAGGTCATGACCAAGCGCGGAGGCCGAGATCTTATTGACATGTGTGGGCAAGGGCACGTGGACACAAATCAGTTATAACAAATCATTCCCCCCACGTGAGGGGAATATTTCATCATCATTCTCTACATGTGACAGGGAGAGATGTCTTCATCATATTGGCTAGATCAACACACACATGCTCTTTACATTCATGGGGGGTACACTACACCTCCCAGGCACTACAAATACTTGTTTTCTCCTTCTTAGAAAGGGATTCTCAAAATTAGTAACCCTAGCTAAAACTCTGTCTAAACGCATAGTAGAGAGAGAAAGGTTGAGAGATTGTATCCATGGCCATTAGAGCCCTCACACAGTGATACATATCATACACTTGTACAGTGGATGTAGGCCTAATTGGATGAACCACTTATATTTTGGTGTTAATCCTCTTCTCCTCACCTCCTTCTACTATATGTGTATGTACCCTTATGCTGCCATTGTTAACATTGAATAGAGCTCACAAAAACCTTGAAGGGTGGTGCTATTTCGAGCATCATCAGTGTTTTTTCTTTTGAGCGCCTTAAAGACGAGCTCACTACTGCTCCTATCATTAAGCCTCCTAATTGGTCTTTACCCTTTGAGCTCATGTGTGACGCATCTGATTTTTCTCTAGGTGCTGTACTTGGTCAGCGGGTTGAAAAGCGCCAGCATGTAATTTATTATGCTAGCAGAACCCTCCATGACGCTCAACTTCATTACACGACCACCGAAAAGGAGTTTCTAGCTGTCGTATTCGCACTTGATAAGTTTAGATCTTATTTCATCAGTTCACCTATCATCGTTTACACTGACCACGCTGCCCTAAGCACCTTCTTCAGAAGAAAGATTCTAAGCCACGTTTGATACGGTAGATTCTCTTGCTTCAAGAGTTTGACCTCAAAATTCACGATAAAAAAGGGTGCGAAAATTTGGTTGCAGACCATCTCTCCCACCTTACCATTACGTCTACATCTGTTCCTGTCCCTATTTCAGAAACATTTCTCGATGAGCAACTTTTTGCTCTCTCCACCGCTCCTTGGTATGCCGATATTATTAATTTCCTTGTTACTGAACAACTGCCCAATCATTAGTCAAAATAAGAGCGTTCTAAGTTCATGGCCCAGGTGAAATTTTACTCTTAGGATGATCCCTTCCTTTTTACTTATTGCTATGATCAAGTCATTCGTTGCTGTATTCCTGACCATAAACAGTCAAGTATACTCTCCTTTTGTCATGATGGTGCCTGTGGTGTCCACTTTAGCTCCAAGAAAACCGCCACAAAAATTTTGCAAAGTGGTTTCTACTGGCTCACTCTTTTTCGAGATCCCCACAACTACTGTCAGTCGTGTGCCAAATGCCAACAATCTCGGTGTATCTCTCGTCGTTATATTTTGCCCCTCACACCCATTCTCATCGTCGAACTCTTCGATGAATGGGGCATTGACTTCATGGATCCTTTTCCCTCATCTCATGGCCTCCAATATATACTAGTTGCGGTTGATTACGTTTCCAAATGGATTGAAGCCATAGCTTGACGCACCAATGACCATTGTATTGTGGTCACGCTTCTTACGGAGTCTGTCTTCACACGTTTTGGAACTCCTAAAGCTATCATTAGTTATGGGAGTAAACATTTCTGTAATCGAGTCTTTGAACATCTCATGAAAAAGTATGGTGTTACCCACAAAGTTGGTCTCTCTTACCACCCTCAGACTAGTGGTCAAGTTGAAGTTTCCAACCGAGAAATCAAGCAAGTCTTAGAAAAATAGTTAATCCTAATAGGAAAGACTGGTCCTTACGCTTGAATGATGATTTTTGGGCATACCGTACTGCCTTTAAGACTCCGATTAACATGTCTCCTTATCGCTTGGTATTTAGTAAACCATGCCACTTACCTGTAGAGCTTGAACATCATGCTTATTGGGTTGTCAAATCGCTTAGTTTTGATATCGACGAGGCTGACATTCATCGAAAGCTCCAATTTAATGAATTAGAGGAGATACGGAATGATGCCTATGATTTGTCCAAGAAGTACAAGGATAAAATGAAGTGGATCCATGACCAAAACATCCTCTGCAAAGAATTCCACCCTGGTCAGAAAGTGCTGTTATATAACTCCCGTCTTCATCTCTTTCGTGGGAAGTTAAAAACTCGTTGGTCTGGACCCTTTATTGTTGAATCTGTTACTCCTTATGGTACCATCACAGTTCAAAATCCTAAAGATGGTAGCCTATTTCAGGTCAACGGTCAACGATTGAAGCCCTTCTTAGAGCTCAGCCCCTCTCACATTGAAGAAATTGACCTTGTTGACCCCATTTATGGGGACTGACTGTTCAGTCTTGTTTGAGGGTGATAGTCATCACCCCATTTTTTTGCCACCCTGTGCTTTTTATAGTTCCTATCGTTAGGGTGAGTTCCGATCGGTCTGGCTGAAGACGTTAAACTTAGCGCTACCGGGAGGTAACCCGTCGTTCATTGTTTCTGAGAATGAGTCTTATCCTGTTTGGGGGTGTTTTTTCACACCACCTAATGCATTTCACATGCTTTATAGACTTGTACGTCTTTTTGTATCACATCTGTTCTTCAGGTTTCATTTATGCTCCAGAATGCGGTACATTTTCATTTGCGTTCATTATGGTAATATCTTTCCTTCCTTGTGCTTTTCATTTTTATATATGGTTTTTAACATCGAGGACGATGTTCTCTTTTGTTTGGGGTTAAAATTTATCAAACTTGTACCTCTTTTGAAAATTTTCAGAAACAAGTGATTTTAAACCTTTTGTGCAGTTAAATTTAAATTTTTATGACATGAATTGTCTATCATCCCTATTTTAGAAATCTCGGAGTACCTGTGTTTGACCCAAAACTTATGCTTTTAACCTTAAATTAATTAATACCTATTTAAGTGTACTTGCACCATGAATTCCTAAACTCGGGACTTTACACTATCACGTTTACAATCAAAAGTTGAAGAGTAACAATATTCTCAAGAGATCCTTAAAAGATCACTAGTGGCGACTTAAAACCGTGAGATTTGAGATTTTCACCTTTTTAAGGGTTTTTACGTATCTCCGAGTCACAAGTTGACTCAACTTTCTTTGGATACCACACTTTGTCGTTGCATGGTCTCATTATTTTTCACTTTTGGCTAAATCACTGAGAATGAGATTACTTTCGAGTTATAAGAAACATGTGTCTTGTAGTTTGTCCCGAGCACGAAACCGATTTTACCATACACTTTCCATTCTTCATATCACATTTTCTATCCATATTTTTCTTATCCATATGTGTCCCATATACCATCCACATATCATTTCCCATCACTACCATAATTTTTGAGAAAAAGAGTGTTTGGGATTATCATTGTAAATTGTCTTCATTTTTGTTATGAAAAGAAAAAATGTATCGCACTAAAAAAAATGCAACGAAAGAAAATAAAAATAGAAAATAAGAAAAAGAAAGCATGCGATCATAAACTCAAAAGATGAAGACACTAGTTATTCAAAGTGTGTCACACTCCTCTCAAAAATCCTATCATTTATCTTCTTCATTTCATTATCCCCTCATACCATTCATAAACCACATTTTCACCCTTGGTAATGTGTTCGGGCAAACGAAAAGATTATATGGTGAATAATTCGACATTATCGACATAGTGGTTAGCATTCCTTCATGAGATCAAATTTTTTTCATGTATCCGTCCTTTTTATAAAGTGTGTGAGACGTTTGAAATTGTTTACATTTACTCACATCCTCACACACTAGAGAGATATACTTACCCAATTCTCAGAGAGTTCAATTCAGAGAGATATATCCAGTGAGAATTGAAGTCAAAGCTTTGATTCTATAAAGGCGATCTTAGAATTACTCTAATGATACTTAAGATTACTTCACCACACACACACTGAGTTTTAGGAAGGATTACGCTTTTTGGTATTAAGTAATTTCATATCTTATTTTGATAGTTGAATACGGTGTTCCTTGATGTCCCTTTAAAGTTGGGTTGTATAGCATTTCATCATCTACTCAGATACTGCATTTAAATAAGTTTTGAATTTTGTGGGTATATTCACTGCAAACCCTCACGAGACACCACTCGTCTTATAGGAAAACCTATAGGTTTAACGGCTTATTGAACATGCTAAGTGAAATCGCCAGTGCCTGCGAAAATGGCACACTTTGGTTACTTATCTCTGTTTTCTCTCTAATTTTTGCTCGAGCACTAATAATGTTCTGTTTGGGGGTGGTGTGATAAGCACCCAAAAGTGTCTATTTTATACCCCGAATAGATGCATTTTAGTCTCTCGTTTTTAATAAAGATGACCTTATGTTCGTATTTATTTATTTCTCAGGTCAATACGCAGTTACAGTACAAATAATGCTAAATCAGTGAAATTGCGACACAGAAGCGGTCAAAAGCGTGCATCGAAGAAATCAAAAGAGACCGTGAAGTGAGAAGTCCATTCTGAGCTTGCCCCGATGTGATCCGATGCCCCGAAACAGTCTCGTAATCTTAACCTAGCCCAGAACGAGCTCAATTCATTCCCCGAGCTTGGTGTATGTTTAGTTTGTATTTCATATTATTTTTAGATTTTTAGTTTGAGTCATTTTTATTTTTAGGATTTATTTTAGATTTATTTAGAATTTTCTAGAATTTATTTTCTATTTTTTTAATTTCTTTATTTTGATTTTTGATTTTTATTAGTGTTTAATGTTTAGTCTTTATTTTATATTATTTTTATTAGGATTAGTTTTTAGGAATTTATTTTCTAGTTTTATTAGATTTTGAATTATTTTATTTTTTTTATTAGGATTATATTTTTTTTTAGTTTTAATAGTGTTTTATTTTAATTTTAATTTTCATTTTTATTAAGTGTCTTTTAAATTTTATTTTGAGATTTTAGTTTTTTTAGGTTTATTAGAGTTTAAGTTTTAGTTTATTTTTTAGATTGTGTTAAATTTTAGGGGTACAAATTAAACACACACAAACCACTCACACCCTAAACCCATATACCTAAATACACTCAAACACATCCCTCACCCTCACCCAACATACCCTACACCCTCACCCACACCCAACAAACTCTCAAACCCATCTTCTTCCCCCCCCCCACTCTCTCTCCTCTCTCTTTACACTACCAAACTCCATAACCAACAAAAAACCTCCACCCTCTCTCTCATATTTCATCCCCCATAACCCGGCAGTCCCCAACCGGTCGGACGTGCCTCGCCCCAAAACCTATTAACCCGACCTCCCACCGCCAGCGACGACACCTCCTACCCGTGATCTCGAGCCCCTGTTTCAGCCTCAAACCGTCAACTCCCAAGATCGTCCGCGAGCCTCCCCTCTCGTCCACCTCCGGCACTAGACCCATCAGCCGTCGACCTGAAATCACATTCGGCCGGCGCGCAGCAGCCCAATACCTGAAACCCAGAGCTCCAACTCAACCCATAACCCAAACCTGCAAGCTTATCTAACCCAAATACCCATCTCAAATCCCAACAATATCGGAATCCATCTTCTAGCCAAAATCAAATCCCAAAAACATCTCTCATCCAAACAACAAAGCTTCGTGGCTTATAAGAAAAGGGGAAGACCACTTTAAAAAGAGGACTCTCACAGCAACAAAAAGAACACAGATACAGAGAGAGAACGGAGAGACAGAAAAAAAAGAGAGGGTAGAAAAAATAGTCAGAAAAATACAAAAAAATATAGTTTTAGGTTTACAAAAATTTGTAGGTTCATTTTTTACTTTTTGTTTTTTAATCTAGTCAGATTTTGTGATAAGTTTGTGACGTGTGTTCATGCACACAATTGACACAAGAAATTATTGCGTATCGTATTTCTTTATCTTTCTCCTTAGTTTCTTGTTTGTTAATTATTCTTGTGCTAAAATTTTAATCATGTCTGGCTAAACACCCATTTCAAGGGGTGGGATGAAGCGCGTATGTTGAATTTTTTATTTGAATAATGATTCGTTGATGTGTTCTAGGCTAATTAAATTGGAAAAAATCACACATTAATTTATGTAACGAGAGTTAATAGATTAATGGTAAAAATTAATATTCAATTTTTGAATTTCACATAGAGATAAGTATTATTCTTAAATTTAAATATTAATTTTGTGTATGCAATTCAAAGATTCGTATAAATTTTAATAAATTGATCTTAGCGGATATTTTATTGAAACGAGTGTGAATCTTAACTTTTTTATGTTGTGACTATTCCTGATTTAATTGCTAAAAAAGATAAAATTGAATTTAGGATTGTAATGAGAGTTAAATTTTAAATTCAATATTATTTTGAACTATTTAATTGAATAATTAGGATTTTAAATTAATTTGACTACGCAATGTAATTCCACCTCTTGTTTCTTCTCATAAATTCTCAACTAGATTACTTTCTAAAATTTTCTATCTTTTTAGTTGCATAAATTTTCGTTTCCTCCCTTGAAAAATTGTTTTTAAAATATAAAAAAATAAAATTTTTTAAAACACAAAAAGATTTTTAATAAAAATTGGAATTGCAAGTTTTCACGATTACAATTTCAACGATAGAAATTGGATTGATACCCGAATTTGCCACGATACTGAATTTTTTACAAGTTTTGTAGGTGATTCTAGGAATTTTGATACTCGAAGTTTGACCGCAACGACATTCCAAATCCATATCAGAAGGAATACAAATCAAGAGTTATCACCCTTCTAAACATGAGATAACCTATATGCTTTAGTAAGAGACCCCAATTACCATGTGTAACCTCCCTTTTGAGGGGAATGCCATTATGGCAAAACCAATTTGATGTACTTGATCATCTCAATCCATTTGATGATGAAATAAACTCTAACTTTAAGTATCCTTGCGTACAAAACGTTGATGATGATAAATATGAAAAATCAAAGCAATGAATTAAATTTATGTAATTTAGAACTAAAAGATCATTGAAAAGATATTAGCAATAGACAAACCAATCGCGCGCAACCTATTGATGAGTCGACAATGATTAACTTATGGTCTTCTAGTGAGATAAAATAAATAAAAATATGAACCTTTTCAGACGATTTAGAAAGGTCCTAACTCATCTAAATACTCAAAGAACACATCGATGTTTTTCTGGTCTTATGTTGATATGTTAGGGATTGACTATGAGATCGTTGTTCACTGCATACCTATGTATCCAGAAGCCAAAACTTTCAAGAAAAATTTCAGGCCAAAATGGCCTTTTAAGATTGAAGAGAAAATCATGAAAAATCTCAGCATATGCATTTTACGGGTATTTGAGTACCCCACATGGTTGGGAAACATTGCGTTTGTCCTAAAATAGAAGGAAAGGTACGGATATGTATCGATTAGAAAAATCCGAACAAAGCTAGTCCTAAAGATGAAGACCATCTATCGAACATCGATATGATCATTAATAACACTGTAAATTATGCTCTCAAATCCTTTATGGATGGCTTAGTCGACTATAATTAGATTAAAATGCACCCAGATATGCCCAAAAAATGGATTTTACTACCACCTGGGTACTTTTTGATACAGAGTAATTTAATTCGAACTTAAAAACATTGGTGCCACCTGACAACGAGGAGATACTACCTTAACACACTACGTGATCCATAAAGAGGTTGAGGTATATGTGGACGACATGATTATCAAGTCCAAAACACAGGAAGGACATGTTTTGGCATTAAAGAAGTTCTTTGAAAGACTGAGGATGTACCAAATGCATCTAAACCCCCAGATGTGCATCTTTAGGGTCACCAAAAGGAAGCTGCTGGGATTTATTATCAGAGAAAAGAGATTCGAGATAGATGTGGCCAAGGTCAAAGACATCCTGAAAATGCCATTACCATGCGCTGAGAAGGAAGTCAGGGGAATCGTATGAAGGATGCGATATATCAATAAGTTTATCTCCCAGGTTACCTCTATATTCAAGCCAATTTTCAAGCTGCTCCGCAAAGACTCCACTTACGTATGGAACCTCACTTGCTAAAAACTAAATAATATCCGATCGACCCACCCGTATTGGATCCACTATGTCCCCGAACATCCACTTCGTCATAAACACTACAACACGCTCCATGTTGGCTTAGTACACCAAAAAATCATGCTAGGAGCAAGCTGTATACTATGTCAGTCGAAGCCTTAGTGCATGTGAAGAACTGTATATGACCTTAGGAAATTCTTTCCTATCCTTGGTATAGGCAATGAAAAAGCTAAGGTATTACATGGTCTCCTTTGAAATCAAGCTAATCTCCCCCAAGGATCCTCTTAAATAGCTATTCAAAAAACTTGTATTAACAAGAAGGATGGATAAATGGATATTCCTTCTTATAGAGTTTAACGTTAAGTATGTACGTTAGAAATCCATAAAGAGGCATGCCATCACAGTCATCTTAGTTGAATGCACTCTTGATTAACAAGATAAAATAGTTTCCCAATTTCTAGATTACGATATTCTGGTAGTGGAGGTTCAAGAAGAATAGATGATAATTATACTATGATGGAGACACAAATAAAAATTGTTTTTGCATTGACATGTTACTGATTTCACCAGATGGGAGGCACCAACCCATGCTCCTCAAGATTAATTACAACTGCACCAAACAACATCATTGAATACTAAGCCTGTATAGAGTAAATGAAGATATCCAACATGAGAGGCATAAAAAAGATCAACATATAGAGAGACTCAACCCTTATCATATGTCAGATTCTAGGACAATGGAAGATCAAGGAGTTAAAACTCCAAGTCTATCACGAGTACCTAGAGGAAGTTACTGCCTTATTAAAGGATGTTAAATTCTTCTATTTTCCTAAGGATCATAATAACTTTGTTGCTGCATTGGCTACACTAGCCTCCATGACCGATATACCAAAAGATGCAGGTAAAGTAAAAATAGACGTGTACAAGTAGGAACAACTCGATTTTATATATGAAATCCGTATAACTAAAAACATAGACGAAGCGCCTTGGTATCAAAATATAAAAGAACTACAAGAGGGTAAATAACCCTCTAGATCCCAAAAAGGATAGGATGGCACTTCCGATGATAGGCTGCCCGATTTATCATGTGATAAGAGACACTCTAATGACTGATGTCTTGACTAACGTAAAATAAAAATAGTGATGTAAGAAATACACGGAGTAGAATGTGGCTCCCACGTGAACAACCATGTGGCCGCGAAGAAAATTATCTACCAAGGTATTATTGGATTACTATTTAACACGACTATAAAAAATATGTCCAAAGATTCCCAAAATGCGATTCATTTTTGGTTGCCATAGACTATTTTTCCAAATGCATAGAAATGAAATTCATATGAAAAAATATCATATGTAGGTATAAAGCGTTGTTTTAACTGATATCTGAGAATGCGATGCATTTCGAAGAAAAAGTAACATATTTCATCGACGAGTATGAAATTTAGAGGAAAAAATCATCTCCATATCTCCCTTAGACCAACGATGTAGAGGAATCAATAAATAAAAACATAAAAAAAATATTAAGCAAAATGATGGAGGTATGTCGAGACTGGGTTGATCGCATTCCATACGCACCATGGGGATACATGACTGCTGTCAAGATGCCCATTTGAGCCACTCTATTCTCACTTATATATGTGATGGAAGTTATGCTAACGATCAAAATGGAAAGTCCGTCCTTGAGGGTATTACTTGAAATTAAATCTCTAAATTCGATTGGGTAAGAATAAGATATAAAGAACTGAAATTTATAGATGAATGTCTATTAATGTCATATTAACATATGCTGTTGTATCATAAATGGGTCGCCAGATCCTTTTACATGAAAGCCAAGAACATAAGGGTCAAATAAGAAGACCTAGTGCTGAAGGAAATCATTAAACCCATATAGGATGCTCGATCAAGTTTCACAAGTAGACAGGGCTATATGTGGTAAAAATATCCTTTTAGGAGTTGCAACACTCCTTATCAATATTAATGGAATAGATTTGGCCTAGCTGACTAACCTATATCATCATAATAAGTATTACATATTAGAAAAAGACACCAAACATCCAGAAAGAACTAAGTATGAACCAATCCTCCATAAAATTAAGGAAATCCATCAAAAATATTACCCAATCAATCTAATTACACACTGGAGGTACTTAGATAACCCCTTGGGGTTTGGTAAAATCAAACCGCACCCCTTAGAGGGAGAGAAGTCTTTCTATTTATGTATTATCTTTTAGATTCCTAAGAATTGTTCATAGAGTCTCTAGGGTGACAAATACAGGTTTGAAGCTCGCGAGGGACTCATTTTTTTATTAATAGTAAAATACTTTCATTGCAACATACTCATTTATCATCATCTGATAAAAAGATATTACACAAGGCTATTCAAGGTGAGTTACTACCTTATTGTTATAGGACTCAGAATTATCCACTTCTTCTTCTTTGAAAATACTCATATCCTGGGAACCACTGTTGAGATCCATATCATACAAAGGATCCCAATCCTTCAACAAAGAAATTTTATGAAAATCCCCGGATCCAGGAAGAGTTAGACCTATAAGTCAGTGAACACCAGTCTCTCTGACGATGACAACATATCTTAATTTATCCTGAAGCCAAAGCAAGTACTCCTCCGGTAAAATAAGTGGCATACCAAATAATGTAGGATGAACTGGGAGGAAAAATAGGGTCTCACTCCTCCAAAGGTTAAAGATCATACTCATAATCTATTGGGGAACATGCATAATCAGGTTCACCTGACCCAAAATGGGTGGAATCTTCCGCCTTCTTCCAAACTGACGCATTAATCACTTCAAAAAATATAAAGAGGTATAGCAAAAAAAAAACGAACAAATGTAGGGGAGAGAACCCAAAGGCAATCGAAGGTTTACAGTCGGCCTCCATGGAAAATGTCAGTGGATATAAGAATTTCCAGACACAAAAAGCCATTATACCCATTCTTCTTCGCTCTCCCTCATGAGAATTAATGGTTCATGAAAAACATACTCAACTAGACGATAAGGGGGAGACAAGCAATCCCCATTCAGACTCTGACTTTCCAATAACCACATACGTAAAAGCAAGGGGTTACCCAGTAAGAAAGGACATTCCATGCTGCTAAAGGCAAAGATACCATTGATGGTCTCACCCAGGATCACAGGGATCGAGACCTTACTCTCCTTAAGTTGTAAGACTATGTCTTCTAGGAAAAAATCGATGCATTTAATTATAGTAACAAAAAGGTTTTGGGATAATAAGGTTAAGGCCAAGGAACTTTTAAACCACCTATATGACTTAATCTATAGATATCGTATAAATTAAGGCAATTACCACCATCAAGTCGATCCCCTCTTAGTTGAGAAACTCCTTAGTAGTGGGATAGTCCACTTCTAGTATCTCGACAAAAGACAATATTATGTCTCACCTCAGATATGTCTCAATAATGAGTTGATCCATGCCATAATAGGTCAAGTAACAATAATCTTCAAATTTCAAAAATATTTCCTCCAGCTTAAAACAAAATAAGTGATCCTCTAGGCACAAAAAATAAGCAACCACTTCCAATATAGCCCAGTGACACGGTGCTCCATGATAGCAGTGAAACCAAATCATAGTGGTCTAACACCTAGAGAGACCCGTCATTAAATATGTGGATAAAATTATCTTTATTATAATTCAAGGAAACCTGATAATCAGAGTTTGGAAGAACCATTTCAAGTGCAGTGTCTTTGATTATGAGAGAAAGGATACTAGAGATGTGAGATTCCAAGACCGAGCCCTTCCAATTTATAGATAAAAAGAATTGACCTATTGGGATTTTAATACACCGATCAGTCATTCCATCAAAATAAGAATATTCGACCTGTTTTTGATAGACCTACTAACTGAAATCCATATGACGGGACTCAATAAGAGAATGGTAACTGTAGTTAATTTGAAAATGTGTAAATTGGATTCTTTACCATTTTTGGTTGTAATAAAATCTTTGCATATATATATTCTAAAATCTTTATCAACATTATAATAGAATCACGCTAATAACCTAAGAACGAAAGCACCTCTTATAAATAAAACATATCCTATACATAATATTAGGAATAAAAGACAAACCCCTTTAAATAAAAAAATAAAAAATAGAAAACATAAAAATACAAAGAATACCAGAGTCCAAAATTAACTCTAGAGTCCATTAAAGCACAAGTCATCATACGGTGACCCACGTCGTCACACCTTCTCAAATCATTGGGCCTCCTCTAGGATGTACATGAAAGTAAGGTCCCCGATGCCTACATAGAACTCCTCGAGAAGACTCATGTAATCAACCGCTTAAACTCCCGAACCACCAGGAAAGAAGCCTGATTCATCTTCGATCATTAGATGCCCCTCACCCAGAATTCTAATTTTCCTAATGAGATATGACAAATAGGCACCCATCATTTGGGACATCTACTCCAGCACTACCCGGGGGGCTTAAAAAAATAAATTTCGTGTCATAGATTTAGTCTTAAGAAAAAAGAAAAAAGAAAAAAGAAAAAAGAAAAAAGAAAAAAGAAAAAAGAAAAAAGAAAAAAGAAAAAAGAAAAAAGAAAAAAGAGAAAGGAGAAAAGAGAAAAGAGAAAAGAGAAAAGAGAAAAGAGAAAAGAGAAAAGAGAAAAGAAAAAAGAAAAAAGAGAAAAGACAAAAGAAAAAAGAAAAAAGAAAAAAGAAAAAAGAAAAAAGAAAAAAGAAAAAAGAAAAAAGAAAAAAGAAAAAAGAAAAAAGAAAAAAGAAAAAAGAAAAAAGAAAAAAGAAAAAAGAAAAAAGAAAAAAGAAAAAAGAAAAAAGAAAAAAGAAAAAAGAAAAAAGAAAAAAGAAAAAAGAAAAAAGAAAAAAGAAAAAAGAAAAAAGAAAAAAGAAAAAAGAAAAAAGAAAAAAGAAAAAAGAAAAAAGAAAAAAGAATTTAGTCAAACAAAAATTGGTCACATACCTCAACTCCCGCAAGATCGGCAAAATAAGGGGAAGGAGGCATCGATACCTCGTACTCCACGCCATCATCTGCACTATATTGAATGGATAAGATAAAAACCTAAATATCTAACTAAGGAGATGAAGAAAAATTCGATGTCGTATCATGTCTCGTAGAAGGACCCTCAAAAGTGGTACAAAAGTAGTATAAGGGGGAAGCTCCCCCGAACCCTGGCCCTCTTAAACTTGAGAACTTCTAGCATCAGTTTATAGGTAATAAAATCAGTACAGGGGACAGTGTAATCACAATGGAAATCCATTACCCAAGTGTAGGCCTCCAGGTCATCCAAAAATAGGAGATAAAGGGACCTCATCTCAGTTGAAAACTCCACCACAATAGTCATCTAAGCCAATAAGGGCCATTGACGGACGACCCTCTCCCCTAAGTAAAGAGGTTCAACCCGATCACTACAAAAAACACCCGATAAATAGTCTAGGTGGTAGACATACTCACAACCCAGTAACCTCGAGACGTCGCCTAAGGGGAGAAGACAACTTGAAAGTCCAATAAAAATAATGAGAATACATAAAAAAAAGTGCAAATAATTGAAAATTGGAAAGGTCGAGGAAAGTAACATACCTTATTAACAGTCAAACTGCTCAGCAAGGTGATAAGCTTCCCCCAAGAATACACTGTAAAACCTGGACCCCTATTTTCCTTCCTCCCTTGCCTCTGGGGGATAACTATCCTCCTTGAGTAGCAACAAGTGAACCCGATGGATCCCAAAAAACCTATAGATGCACGAAGAAAATGCAAAAATATTAGTAATGTAATAAAAGGAATTTTTTGAAAAAGAAACGCATAGACATAAAGCATACCTCAGAAGTAGCAACATAACCAACATGGTTCCTAACCATGCATCTCGAAAGGGCGCATATACTAGCATAGATAAAGCCCAAAGATGAACCACAATAGCCATATTGGCAAATGCAGAGAAAAAATCAAACTGACATGTATCGCCTCTCTATGAGAGGAATATATGGTGTGACCGAGTGTGAAGAGCAAGATGAACGGGGTATACATCTAAATCCTCATCGCATTATCTCTTGAACTCCCCGATTGTTTAGCATATGGGTATCTATGGAATTAAGAAAAATAATTGCTCCCGAGCGAATGGACGACATAATCCCCACGCCATCTTGACGACATCCTCTGAGAGTCTTAGGTGGTGGGGGATCATCACTTGAAACTGGCCCATTAAAAGTTTGGTCAAAACATGAAGGTCCAAATGGGGTGAGTGTCATCTCACCCACCGATAGATGAATGGAGGAGATAGTGTCCCACCACCTCTATGCCAACGCCTATATTGCGGAAGTACTACGAGTTGTTGTGGAAAATACAAAAAAGTATCGAATCCCATGTGACGTACCCTATCCCTGATGATAAGAGGAATGTTCTCTCTACCCCAAAGAGCCACCACCCGCTTAGGGAAGCCCTTAAGACAAATGCGAGTGGTGTTATCCTCGAGAGGTTCCTGAGAAATGCACAAAATACTGATAAAAATAAAACAAAATAATGTGTCGTAATAATACTTTAAACAAAAACAAAATAAAAGTTATATTGCAAAAATAAATACATAAGAGGCCCTATGCACAATGTTGGAGAGGTTCACAACAAGCTCTCATAATAAGTCAGGATGATCTACTAGTTGGGTCATGCGTTGGAGCACCCCCCAAGTCCCTTGCCATTGGTTCTCTGGAAGCTCTACACCTATTTAGTCATCAGGCTCATCAACCTTGGGCATAGGACTCACTTCAGGAATATCTCCCAACAACATATCCAACATCTATGTCAGCTAAATAAAGAGAACGCTCAAAAGACACTCAAAATGTATAGAAGAAAAATCTGATAGAGCAAAGAGAGAGTGAGCAGTGAAAAGTGAGGGAAAATGTCAAAACAATTCCTTATATAGAAGGTCTAGGTGCTTGATTAATCGATTGAGCGCACGCTTGCCCGGTCGATTAGAAGGCAAATACGCTTACCTAATTGTCCAAATCCCTCAAAACCAATAAAAATCTTTCTTTCTTCCAATCTAAATCCATTCTTGTACAACCTTAAATTCGTCTTTATCAAATGAAATTCATTAATCACCAAAAATAAAAAATCCAAAATTCAATCCCTATTTCCCCTCTGTACGTTAAAAACATAAAAAGTCCTTACCAAAAAAACTAAAACATTCTTGACCCTTCCAAGTGATTTGGTGTATCGACAAACACCCTGTACCAAGTGGATACCGCTTCCAAATGATTCGGTGTAATGACAAACACTTTATCCCAAGTAGACACCTTCCAAAATAATCTGGTCTATAAATAAATACCCTCTCACAAGTGAACATTTTAAAAAATGATTTGGTGTATCGACAAACACCTTGTCCCAAGCAGACATCTTTCCAAAATGATCTGATGTATCGAGAAACACCTTGTCTTAAGCGAACATCTTCCAAAATGATCGAGTCTATCGGCAAACACCCCATCCAAAGCAAACATTTTCCAAAACAATATGGTGCATCGACAAACACTTTATCCCAAGGAAATATCTTTCCAAAATAATTTGGTGTATCGACAAACATCTTGTCCTAAGAGGTTACCATTATAAATAATGCAACGTATCGATAAATATCTTGCCATATGTAGACACCCCATTCTATTACCCCTGACTCTCCTTAGGTCCCTAGTACCTCCCTTCATAACTGAAAGCCCATGTCACGTCCCGAGTACTGACCTGAAAGCCATCGAGCACTCCCCGGCTCAGTTTGACCCAAAAGTCAAACTCTTAATCTCGATCGAGACTGAATGAATCTTCGAAGGTCACTGAATACCCTTTCCAACGGTCTGCCCCATACGCGATTCTGACTTACCATGAGGACGAACGGTCTGTTTGCGTCCGAAACCTGACCAAGAGGCCACCGGGTGCTCCCAGGCTCTGGTTGACCTATGTCAACTCTTCAGCTCAACCGAGGCTGAATGAATCTTCAAAGGGCCCTGAATACCCTTTCCAATGGTCCACTCCGTGTAGCGATTCCGACTTTCCATGCGGACGAACGATTCGTTTGACTCCGGGAGGCCACTGAGCGCTTACTGGGCCTGGTTGACCAAAGTCAACTCTCCAAACCGGGTCAAACTCTTTGGAATGTCGAAGTACATCTCCTAACCTTTCCAACGGTATGCCCCGTGCATGATTTGGATTTACCATGCGGACGAACGATCCGTTTGCGTCCGAATGATTCCCCGTTCAATGGACTGACAAATGCTTCCGAGCCATATTTGACCCAAAGTCAACTCCCCAACCCGGGAGCGGTCTAAGGAATTTCGAAGGTCTCTAAATTACCTTTCCAATGGTATGTCCCATGCACAATTCTGACCAACGGTTTTCCCTCGGCGGCCGATTTTCTGAAAAAGCCTGAAACACACTGCCAAACGGCAGGTTCCAGAACCTGCCTATCGGCACCTGCTTGCCGATAGGCAGGAAGGGCTATATGCCGATCAACACTCACCTGGGACTATAAAAGGTTGCCTTCACCTCATTTCTAGGAGAGCCCAGATCTGATAAAAATCCCTCTCAACGAATCCCAGAAACCTCTATCGAAGGCAGCGTGATTTCAACTTCCAAATCCCCCTTTTACTTCCACTTTTCATCATCCCTTTCATCAAACTTGGTGAATTAGCCACTCTCCATTATCATCCAAAGTGCAAGGGCTGCTCCCCGACATTCAAGATCAAGCTTAAGATCTTTAAGAAGGTCTAACTTTCTCAAACTCTCTCTTTAAATTCTCTTGAATTCTCAATAATTTGTTTTCTTACTTAGCAATTTTATTATCTCATTTAACACATCCTAATATACTGTTTAATTAGTATTATTGCACATCTTTTATTTTCATAAAATCCAAAAAACAAGAAAAAGAGGGTTTTGCTCATAAATTCAAATAAGGGATTCTCATATTTTCCTCACACTTTTCTCACAACTAAAACACTTTTTTCTATACACACGCACACACACACACACACTCACAAATAAGAGATTCCCCATTTTGGATTTATGGGATAAACCCCACCCCTCGTTTTGAATGCGAACTACGTGGACTTTGATGCCTTTATAGGCTACGTAGGCGTCTCGGGATAAAACCCAAGACTCGAGTCCTTTTTCTCAATTTTTCTCTCATTTTCTATCTTCTCTAAATCCATTTTTCTTATATTATACATATACTTGTTCTTAGTGACGCATCACCCCATATGCGTTATCGTTCCCTTACAACGATCAACGTAGGGGTAATCGCGTAAATCTCATTTTTCTAATATTACTCTTATATCTTCCTACGGATGACTCGCTTTATCTTTTCCATGATACAAGTTGAGGATTCCTACCTCCATTCTATATATATACACATGCACATATATCACGGGGGGAAACATAAAGGAAAATAACAAATATTCATGAGAGATCGAAAGGGAGGAATGGGTGCCTAACACCTTCCCATTTAGTAACTAAGCCTCTGAACCCTTCTCAAATCATCTTGGTTTCGTATGCACCAGTATGTCTTTAGATGCCACTCTTCGGGGTGGCTTCCCTTTTTTCTTTTGTCTGTTTTGAGTAAAATAGACTGGAGACTCTGAATCTCTCTACATTTTTCACACCACAAATGACATCGACGGAAGCGCTCTCGAGAGGGACACGCGGGACCCGAGGGATCCTTTCCTCCATGTGCCCGCCCGCAAGGATCAGGATTTGGTATGGCCACAGTGGTGACTCTGCTGAGGATTATGTGTTTTTGCTTGTGGGCTTGACTCTATTTACATGGATGCTATATTTGTTTATGTTCCCCCCATATCTACCTATTCCTCTTTCTCACATGTATCCCATGCTTACGCTTATGTTCACACACTTGTAGAAAATTCTCCATGTACACTTCGCACCACGTGCACCTAGGGCCACCTGTATCCCCATGTTGCACGCATCAACCATCCATACTTGGTGTACCTTTTGGGGTACTTGTACTTTGCTCCTCGTTTGGCATAATCAAGAAAGGCATTCTCATCATAAGATACTAATAAGATAATCATGCATGATTCACACGATATCACCAAAGAGCATTGCTATTGACCAAATTTTACCCAGTAACTGGAGGGTCACTTCGTGATGGGCGCTGGTCCGGCAGGTCGCAGTTAGCCTAAGCGATATGACTCTCACCTTCCATTGGCCAAGTACCTTCGACGTATATCGAACGGTTCCCCCGCATCGTAACGCTTGATCGAAGTCATGACGAGAGGTATATCGCATGTAATTCATTCACGTACGCCGAGTATATCGAATTCGCTCTCACACGTACCGTCCCCACGAGGTATATGGTGAGGCAATTCACGTACACTCAGGTATATCAAATGGCTTGTCCACACATACCGACTACCCGCAAGAGAAAGACGTATATCTTGGAAGTCACGCCAAAGTGGGGAACCCATGACGATTCACCCAACCAACTGCATACTCGCATATAGGTGTCAGACTTAGGACATGCACTTTAGATTGTCGGTTTCAACCCGAAACTCTGCCAAAATTCTGGGTCAATCTGCCGCCCAATTTTTGCGCATTTTTTAAAACGGGACCCTGTCCGGGAGCCTGGTTATAAGTCCAAACCGTAGCTTTGCATATATTAAAAACCCCACTTTTCCAGGCTCGGGTCCCGTTCGACATTGCATTTAGGAGAATTAAATACAAGTGAGAACATAATAATCATAATAATCATGCTGAGTTCTGTCTCCAAAAACATTTCTCCCTTCTTTATTAAAAATCCAAAAACATTTCTCCCTTCTTTATTAAAACTCCAAAAACATTTATCCTTTCTTTATTAAAAATCCAAAATCATTTCTCCCTTCTTTATTAAAAATCCAAAAACATTTTTCCCTTCTTTATCAAAAATCCAAAAATAGTTTCTTCCCTTTTTTCTCAAAAATAAATCTTATCCTACGCCTTCTCACGTCGATTGCAAGCCCTTGGCCTGGATCCCTATTGGATTCGGTCTTTGGTCAAATCACCCTGGAGTTTCATCCGCTCCTCTACTACTTCTTCCGAGTTTGGAATCCATCCATCTTCTATAGAGATTGCAGATCAAGCACCAGTCATACAACCGGATCTGCCAACAGTCCTAGCTCAGCTCATGGCCAAGATTGACAACCTCCAAGATGAGGTCCAAGAAATGCAATGAAACTAAGTTCCTATTACTCAAGAGCCCGAGACCCTGTTCCCTCATGATATGGGTCCACCCGAGCCTATCTGGGTCCCGGAAGAATATCAGCACACTCCACATGCCTCTCCTGCCAATGGGTCATCGCCTGCCCAACTTCTAATGCCAAATATTGCCCAGCCTATGGCTAACCTGCCTGTGGTCGCTGGTCCAAAGGAGAAGGAGTTGAATAAAGTCAAAGAGGATCTCAAGATGCTCACCAAGAAGTTTGACCCAGTCAGGATCTTTGGGAATTACATGGACTACACCCACATGTCTCCTTATCCTAAAGCGAGATTACCCAAGAAGTTCAAGATGCCAAATATCGAGAAGTTCGGGGGGAGTGGTCGCCCAATTATTCAACTTTGCAGTTATCATCGTTCCATGACTCTACTAGGGGCTTCTGAAGAGGTGATGGCCCAATTACTTCAGCAAACTTTTAAGGATAGTGCCCTCCGATGGTTTTTATCCCTTGAGGAATCCAGAATCCGTAGCTGGGAGGATGTAGCCCTAGAATTCATGTCATAGTATAAATACAATGAAGAGCTTGAGGTCACCCATCATGATTTAGAGCTGCTCAAACAGAATCCTGGGGAATCAGTCAGTAACTTCATAACTTGGTGGAGGGAGCGAGCAACTACCATGACTAATCGACCATTCGAGAAATAACAGGTCAACATAGTGAAGAAGAACTTCTTGCCCCATGTTCGAGCAAATATGGGAGGACAATACTATCCCCACTTCAGATCTCTCTGAGAGACTGGAGTGGAAATCAAGGAAAGCCTCGTTAAAGGGGAAATTAAACCAAAGAAGGTGTCCAAACAGTTCACCCCTAAAAAGTATGACAAGTCTGCCAATGCTACAATCTCAACCATCAATAACATCTTTCAACCAACCATATCATGGGCACTAGAAAGCTGCCCTGCTCCCATCCGAAAGGAATACACTGAGCTTCATGCTCCCCTATCCAAAGTTTACCAAGCCCTGTTAAGCTGAAACCTCATCAAACCTTTGGATCCATGTCCATTGCCAAATCCACTCCCAAGAAACTTCAAGACCGACGCTCATTGCACCTTCCACCAAACTGCTGGCCATACCACCGACCAGTGCTTTCACCTTTGAAACGTAATCCAACATCTCATTGACCGGGGTGCCATCGCCCCACCAGCCAATCCTAAGCCAAACACTACTCACAACCCACTACCAAATCACACCAATGCCATCTTCTTGGAAAAAAACTCGAATTTCGATCCATCAACCCAAATCACACCCCTATACCCTCCTAAACCTCTTCAAATTTTCCCATAATTCCTCCTACACCCTACTAGCCCCGCTGATCAGGCACTATCACTCCTTACCAGAGCATGCATTGCTGTCCGTACCCGTTCTGAAAATGGAGGTATGGAATTATCAGAGGTGTTAAACGAACTCCTAGAATTCGGGTTGAAATTGCCCTCACAAATGGTCATCGATTGCCAGAGATTCAGTACACTATTTTTGGAAGAACGGAATTGGGCCCGAGATTCAGACAGATGGGTGGTACCAACCGACGAAGTCAGCTTAGATGATGTTGTCTAGACTATGGCAGAATTATTCAGGCAAACCAACAGCATTTGCAGTATCACCGGGTTACTTGACACTTTGAAGCTACAAGGGCGCTTGGTCCCTTCAATCACACATATCCCCACAGAATGGGAGAACTTGTATGAAGAAGGCGTTGAAGTTATGGAATACATCGACTTTACAGGGAAAGACAAAATGTTGCCACCGGATGGGGGGAAGGATTCGAAGATTCAAGCGAAGAACAAGCTTCAGGAAGAGCTGGCCCAGTAGTCGACATATGTGGGATGATATCATTTGAAGAACTCCTTAGAGAAATAGACAGGGAGGCAGAGCAACCTGAGATTGACGAGGAAATGGGATTTATGTTTTTTCCTTCTTCAGTAAATCACATGACCAGACGAGGGAGACATTACCAAGTTCTAAGCTCACTACCAGCAAATGACAAGGGGAAGGGCGTTGAAAACCTTCCTATGCCAGAGATGACCATTGAGGAGAGCAAGATCCTTGATCAACTGAAGAAAACTCAAGCTAACATCACTCTATGGGGGCTTTTCATGTCTTCCCAGCTACACAGAAATGCTTTAATCAAATTACTCACTGGACCTATAGTTCCTCCCTCTACCACACCAGAGGAGGCGGTAAATCTGGTCGGATCCTTAACCTCTACCCGAATGCTATCATTTTCTAAAGAAGAAATCCCCAGAATTGGGCCGAATCACAATCATGCACTCAACATCTCCGTCAAGTTATGGGAAAGGCCGTGCCACTCTCTCTTGTCGATAACGGATCCGCCTTGAATGTCTGCCCATTGAGAACCTTCAAGTGTTTAGGCCTGAAAGAAAGCGACCTCGCTCCAACCTCCGCCGCTGTACGTGCCTACGATAATACCCGTCGTGAGGTGATGGGATCCATAAAACTTGCAATAGGGGTTGGACCTATAAACCCTGACGTTGAATTCCAAGTCATAACATCCCATCTTGTTTCAACCTGTTGCTCGGACGCCCCTGGCTCCACAATATCAAGGGTGTGCCTTCCTCACTCCAACAAAAATTGAAGTTCTTCGCCGACGGGCGAGTCATCACCATTTTGGGCGACGACAAAAATGTCGAGGGTGCAAGCACTGGCTATCCAATTCTCGAGATACAACACGGGTAAAATGATATGCTCCTATCAGGATTCCGAGTCGAACCATTCCTACTCCCAGCAGGGGACAGTTTCAAAGAAAGGGTTTGTCCAGAATATGACCCTCATGGCAATGTCAATGTGATTCAGATGTTCAGAAACATGCACTTCATGCCTGGACTAGGGCTAGGGCAAAGGCAACAAGGGATACTTGAGCCCATCGAACTGAAGAAAGCTTTCCCTCATTGCGGCTTGGGGTACCAACCATTAGAATAAGAGCTCAGAATGATCCGCCAGTATCGACCAAACAGAGGATTAAACTGTATTCGAACTATCTCAGGAGACTCCTTAAATGGACGATTCATCAAAGAAGGTGAGGATTTCCCCTTTTGCGTTTTTCTAGAACCATGGTACGACCGCACAGACAAGAAGATGAAGCCTGAAATGGAGATCTTTTTCCAAGATAGGTACCCATGGGCCGAAAGTTTCCCACACCGCGTACAATCGCTCATCAAAGATATCGAAGAGACTGAGGAAAATGATTCCGAAGATTCCTTCAACTTACAGATACTGGGGCTGGCACTCTGCATGGTTCATTCAGGCACTACATCAATGGACCCATCCCGTCTGATTAAAGTTGTTGATACACCTCTCCTCAACTGGCATGCTGCGCTAGTTCTACCTCTTAAAATCTCCCCTAACCCCAATGTTTACCCTGTTTCTTCTTCTGTTGTCTATCCTTGTTCAAATGTAATCGAGACCTCTTTTGATGAGGTTCTCAATGCTGTTTTTCCTATCAATGAAATAAACGAAGATTTTGAGTATCTTGCTGTGCCTTACATTAATTGTTTAGATTCTAATCGAACTTTTGATGATGATGATTTTGCAAATGAACAATTCTTAACTGATCTAAATAAGGTTAGTAATAAACAACATAACTGCATTCAAGTTAATGAAGAAGAGACTGTTGTTATTAATCTCGGTTCTAGTAGCCCACTACGCGAGATTAGGATAGGGGCCACTCTTGACGAGCATGAGCGTGCACAACTCGAAGAATTGCTGAAGGAGTTCGTAGATGTTTTCACATGGTCCTATGATGATATGCCCAACATCGATCCTGAAATAGCACAGCATGAGATCCACACTCTCCCAGATTACAAGCCAGTTAAACAAAAATTGAGAAAACTCCGCACCGAATGGTCGCTCAAGGTCAAAGAAGAGGTGGTCAAATAGTTAAACGTGGGTTTTATTCGAGTGATCGAATATCCCACATGGATAGACAACATTGTACCTATACCGAAATCAGGAGGAAAGGTTCAAATGTATGTGGACTATCGAGATTTAAATAAAGCTTCTCCAAAGGATGATTATCCGCTACCCAACATCGACATGATCGTGGACAACACAGCCAATCATGCTCTCAAGTCATTCTTCGACGGGTTTGCTGGATACAACCAAATCAAGATGCACCCAGACCACCAAGAAAAAACTGCATTCATCACCCCATGGGGCACCTTTTGCTACACCGTTATGCCATTAGATCTCAAGAATGCTGGGGCTACCTACCAAAGGGCTGCCACAACCATCCTGAACGATCTGATTCACAAAGAGGTCAAGGTTCACGTGGATAATATGATTATCAAGTCCAAAACTAGAGAAGGTCATGTTCCCGCTCTCCGAAAGTTCTTCGAACGACTACGACAGTATCAGATGCGACTTAATCCATAGAAGTGTGTCTTCGACGTTACAAAGGGAAAAATCTTGGGATTTATGGTTAGTAAAAGGGGATAGAAGCAGATCCTGTAAAGCCGAAGGCCATACTTGAGATGCCACCACCCCGAACAGAGAAAGAAGTTCGAGGTTTTCTTGGGAAATTACAATATATCAGCCGGTTCATCAGCCAGCTAACCTCCATCTGTGAACCAATCTTCAAGCTCCTCCGAAAGGATTCAAACAAGGTTTTGAACGAGGCCTGCCAAGAAGCTTTTGATAGAATAAAAAAATACCTGACCCAACCTCCAGTATTCATGCCACCACAGTCTGGTCTCCCTTTACTCCTATACCTAACCATAACCGACACTGCAGTCGGGGCTTTGCTAGCCCAATACCTTGAAGACTCCCACAAAGAAAGAGCCATCTATTATTCCAGTCGCAAATTGGCCGGGTATGAGGTCAAATACACTACTTTAGAAAAGGCATGTGTCGCACTTGTTTGGGTCACCCAAAAGTTGCAACACTACATGCTCGCCTTCCCCATCAAACTTATATCCCGAATGGATCCCATCAAATACCTTCTTGAGAAATCCGCCTTATCCATCCAAATGGCCCGATGGTTGATTCTCCTAACCGATTTCGATATCATGTATGTCACACAGAAAGCTGTTAAAGGAAGAACCATCTCTGACTACCTCGCTGACTACCCTGTAGAAGAAGCAGATGTCTGGACCTCCGAATTCCCAGATGAAAATATCCTGTACACCACTCAAGACCGCCTTCCATGGAAAATGTTCTTTGATGGCGCTGCCAATAAAAAGGGATATGGATTTGGGATACGTCTGGTCGCCCCAAATGACTCCCACACTCCCATCACCATGAAATTGGATTTCCCTTGCACCAACAACATGACGAAATACGAGGCATGCACAGTGGGCCTCAAAGTTGCTCTCGAAAAGGGAATTCAACACCTTGATGTCTACGGGGATTCTTAACTCATCATCGATCAAGTGCTCAGATAGTGGAAAGTCAAGGACGAAAAGCTCCAACTCTTTCATGCCCAATTAGAAGAGTTAGCCTCCCAATTTCGAGATATCACCTTCCATTACCTACCCCGAGCAAATAATAACCTAGCCGGTGATCTCACCACTTTGGCCTCTATGGTCGACATGCCCGAGGGAATAACAATGGCCCCCTTCCTAGTTCAAATGTAAGACAAACCAACCCATTGCTTCCATGTGGAGCTTGTCTCCACCGAAGATCTCAAACCAGCCGATTGTTGGTACTATGATATCTGGTGCCTCCTCAAATATGGTAGGTATCCTGAGGGTTCCAATAAGAAGGACCGAACAACACTTCGAAAACTGTTCGCCCAGTACATCATCTGTCATAAAGATCTACTCAAGAGGAATTTCGATGGAACTCATCTACACTTGATCGAGTGGAAAAACCGAGCGTCCGTGTAATACGCTAGTCGTTGTTATCGGCTTCCAACCTCAATACAAAAAAACCTAAACTTGTAACTACACTTCTTAAGGAGTATAGTGGCGAGTCTGGGTATCGAATCCACAGGGAATGGTTGATAGAATTTAATTGATTTATTACTTCTAAAGAAAAATTGAAAAAGATGATGATGGTTGAAAAGGGAAAAAAAAATAGGTAAATAAAAAAATTAAATTAATTAATATGAATGAGAAAGTAGGTTGGAATATAATCCCCCTAACCCTAGTAATTTACCGTATAGAAACCTAGAATTGTAAATTATAAATTTGAATGAATCCAGCCTTTATAGATCCTAAGCATTACATATATGAGGGAACTAGCCCGCATCATATGAAATCAAAGGTAAATATAAAGCGGTGATAAATAATTTTACGCACATCATATTCTTAAACATCCCAAGTACCTAGGGCAAGAGAGATTAAAAGATCTACAATGGTTGTAAAATTGTCTCGCACGACTCTTTCAAATTTTTAATTTATATTCTATTTTCTACATAAGCAATTTACATTGGGATGGGTTCATGCATCCCAACCCTTAAAAAACTTAACTAAACATGGTTTTATGAGAAAGCGAATTCATAACAATATATGGAATTATGGATCTAACAAACATTGTTAACCAATTGCAAAAGAATTGAGAATTAAATTGGAAATAAAGTAAAGAATAAATAAGAGAATGAAAAATTGATACTTGTATTCAACAATAGGGAAAAGAGATGAACTTCAATCCAGAAAAATTCTTCTTCTTCAACCTTACAAACTAGAGTTTATGAAAATTTCTATGTAAAGAAAAACTAAGAAAACTCTCTAAAATCTCACTTTCTCTCTCTAAAATTCTATTCTACTCTCTAGAATTTGTCTCCCTCTCTCTAGAATTCAACTCCTACAACTTGATAAAAATCACCTAAAAGGAGTTTTTTAAGCCTCCCCCAAAAGAATGCTAGGGCTTGGCCTTTTATAGCACCAAGTTGCACGAATTTAACATCAAATTTCGCTTGTGAAACAAGTTTTTGCCAACCAATCACCACAAAATCTGCATAATTAATGACAGAAATCCGCACATCCAGACTCTTCATTATCGCGTAACTTCAAAACATTGTAACTTCTTCACCGTAGCTCGGATTGAGGTGCCGTTTTTTCAGCATTCTTGTAATTTAGAGATCTTCAACTTTCTAGTTGGCCCCACCTCTGGACTAAGGCTGAAAAATTACGAAAATGCCCTTCAACTCTCCATTTCTTGGTTTCTTTCACTGTTTTGAGTTCTCCTTTGCACTAACTTACATGAAATACCTGTAAAACACATGAGAAATACACAAAACACGAAATACTTGCCAAAAAATGTTAGTAGCATAAATACGAGACAAATCCAAGATATTTACACTGCACGGGATCATAAAAATACCGAAATTAAGGGGATAAATGTGAAGAATATGTGCCTAATCACACCCCCTAACTTAGAACTTTGCGCGTCCCGAGTAATGTAAATGAAATTAGTTTAAAGTTCAACTCTTGAAAATTCTTTTATTGGGATAGAATACCTTTTTCGCGGGCAAGCGATTACATTTAGCGTATGCAATAAGCCTTTAAACCCCTAGGTTACCCTAGTAGGACGAGTTTTGTCTCGTGAGGGTTTGCAGTGAATATACCCACAAAATTCTTTATTGACTCAAATAAATATCAAAATACTTAAAAATTGTAGACTTTAAACTTTTCTAAAAAATAATCACCATCAACTCATATTCAACTGTCTCAAACCATAGTGTGTGTGTGCAAAGCCAAAAATTAAACCTCAAATTTCCACCGATTGAGCATTACGTTACTTTCCGAAAATTCGTTTTGATTCAAATTCTTACGGAATGCTCTCACAAACGAATCACTCGGATTGTGGCTATTTTCTCTCGGTATGCATGATATAAAGAGTAAATATAATGGACACAAATTCACGCATACAAAATTGAAAAGAAGGAAATATATGGTGAAAAATCTCATCATCGAAATACAGTTGTTAGGAAATGGGAAACATCATCTCTATTTCACACCATTTAATCTCTCATTTTATCTTTTCATGTATTAGCTCTCCACGCGGTAATAAATTTCTCCATTTGGACTCGGTTAGGACTTTTTGGGATAAAAGGTGTAAAGGGAAAAAATATGGAAATGGATGAAATGTTTGGAATTGGAAAATGTCCTTATGACGTCCATTTGTGCTTTTTAGGGAATTTGCTCATTTTTCTTTTCTTTTTCAATTTTTTTTTCACTATTTTTTTTCTATTTTTCTTTTGCCCCTTTTTATTGCACAATTTGGACTTACTTGATGAATTTTCTCAATTTTCATAATTTCGGGCTATTTGGGTTTTTCGGGTTATCAAACAAAAGGGAAATATTTTATTAGGCTCAAATTGGGTTGCAAAGGGATAATTTTATTTTTCACAACTTTTAATGGCTAATATTTTTGGGTAACAAACGAGGGCCTACTTCATTGTCCAAATTCCTAATCACATTACCATATGCATCTCGAGATTAATTAAGTTTAGAGATATATTTAGCACGAATTTCGAGACAACATTTCACACATTTCCCATAACCGATCAAAACAAAGGATTGAGATCATCAACGACTTATTAAAATGCTGAAAAGAACTTTGAGTTAATCATAAACTCGGATTGATTTAAAAACTCATAAAGATCGATAGGCTCGAAATCTCACCGGGTTGGACTAATCTCCACACTTATTCGTTAAGTCGTCAATTTTCTTTCAATTTCCATCTTTGGTCAATTTCGGCTTAGTGCATTTTGATTGTTAACAATTTGAGACTTTAAATAGAATAAAGGTGATATTTTTGATAAATTAAATTCCAATTTTTATTTATTTTGAAGAAAAATATTTTTGGCTTTTTTCAAAAGTTTTTATTTAAAAAAAAAAAAAAAAAAAAACACTTGGAAAGAACATGTGATCGAATCAATGAATCTAAACAATAAATGGGAAGAATATCCCACACCCCCTAACTTAAATGTTGCATTGTCCTCAATGCGAATCAAGAACACAACATAAAGAGAGGAAAAGAAAGATATTACCCAAATGGAGCGATCCCCGATGAGTGCGAGTCCATTGAATCTACAAAACATGTTAGAACCAAGCATAACAAAAAGAATAACAAAAACTCTAACTATCAAAACTAGACTATAATAAAAGAGAAAAAGAAAAAAAAAGAAAAAAAACTAATTATTTAAACCTAAAATTGGAACGGCTAATAAATCATACACTAAAAGTCGAAAAATTTGAGGGTCCACCCAAAATACAATCTGACTTTGAGGGATTAATAGTGTACCCTCATTAGGATGCATGCCTCCCAGAAAATAAGAATTCCGTTTGAAAAACGGAAGGCATGTGCAAATTTTAAAAAATGAACCATCACCAATTAAAAAATTTAGGGGGATAATGAGGGATTTGAGTGCACATGGGGACAAGTACCATTGGGATCCAAGTAAAATAGAATCACTTCCCAAAGATTTTTCAAGTAGTATGGGAAGCGGATCACACAAGAAGAAAGAGTCCATCTTGGAAAATAATTTAAGCATTGAGTCCTTGTCCTCAAAATCTTCTCCACCAAAATTTTCAGTTGGATCTGGTGGAGTGACACGTCTAAGTGTATGGCCCATAAGATGAAGCATCTCAAAAAAACATTCCCATACAAGAAGCGGATCAACATCCTCAAGACATTCATCCAGTTCTTGTGATGAATTTAATGGTTCGATAATAGTGGGGACACAAGGAGACAAATGATCTTCAACATCAATAGATTTTGAAATATTTATAAAAGGTTGATATTCAAAAGAACTTGGATCACTCTCAATGATTTCATTCTCAAAAGTATTAGGTGAAGCGCAAGTCTCGACCTTCTCTAAGTTGTCCAAATAATCATTCAACTCCTTGCAAGTTGTTATAATTTTCAACTTGGTAGCAGCAAGGTCATCAGATTGCTTTTTTATATCAAGCAAGAGTTCTTCCAAAGTAGGCTTCCTTGGTTCTACCACCTCGAATTCCTCATTTGGTTGAAAACTTACTTCATCTTCAAAACTATCGGAAGAAAAATACTCATTGGGTTCAAATAATGCATCTAACTCTTGCTCCCAATAACGATTTTTTTGTCGATATTCTTTTTCAAGTTTTTCTTCTTCAAGCAATTGATTTTGATAAATTTGGATTGCCTTAGCACTAGGCTTGTATTTATGAGACTCATCTTTAGTGATATTGATCCAATGTTCATAAATTGTGAGTTCATTCTCCTCCTCACTATTAGCATAACAATTAAAGCCATCAAAAGAGTTAAAATAAGACATTTCAAATTGGGCAATTCAAGAACGTGACACCCATATTTTTCAATTTTTTTTACGAAGTCGTAAGTCAATTATAATCTATAACAAACACTCCCCGACAACGGCGCCATTTTGATCGAGTGGAAAAACCGCGCGTCTGTGTAATACGCTAGTCGTTGTTATCGGCTTCCAACCTCAATACAAAAAAACCTAAACTTGTAACTACACTTCTTAAGGAGTATAGTGGCGAGTCTGGGTATCGAATCCACAGGGAATGGTTGATAGAATTTAATTGATTTATTACTTCTAAAGAAAAATTGAAAAAGATGATGATGGTTGAAAAGGGAAAAAAATAGGTAAATAAAGAAATTAAATTAATTAGGATGAATGAGAATGTAGGTTGGAATACAATCCCCCTAACCCTAGTAATTTACCGTATAGAAACCTAGAATTGTAAATTATAAATTTGAATGAATCCAGCCTTTATAGATCCTAAGCATTACATATATGAGGAAACTAGCCCGCATCATATGAAATCAAAGGTAAATATAAAGCGGTGATAAATAATTTTACGCACATCATATTCTTAAACATCCCAAGTACCTAGGGCAAGAGAGATTAAAAGATCTACAATGGTTGTAAAATTGTCTCGCACGACTCTTTCAAATTTTTAATTTAAATTCTATTTTCTACATAAGCAATTTACATTGGGATGGGTTAATGCATCCCAACCCTTAAAAAACTTAACTAAACATGGTTTTATGAGAAAGCAAATTCATAACAATATATGGAATTATGGATCTAACAAACATTGTTAACAAATTGCAAAAGAATTGAGAATTAAATTGGAAATAAAGTAAAGAATAAATAAGAGAATGAAAAATTGATACTTGTATTCAGCAATAGGGAAAAGAGATGAACTTCAATCCAGAAAAATTCTTCTTCTTCAACATTACAAACTAGAGTTTATGAAAATTTCTATGTAAAGAAAAACTAAGAAAACTCTCTAAAATCTCACTTTCTCTCTCTAAAATTCTATTCTACTCTCTAGAATTTGTCTCCCTCTCTCTAGAATTCAACTCCTACAACTTGATTAAAACCACCTAAAAGGATTTTTTTAAGCCTCCCCCAAAAGAATGCTAGGGCTTGGACTTTTATAGCACCAAGTTGCACGAATTTAACATCAAATTTCGCTTGTGAAACAAGTTTTTGCCAACCAATCACCATAAAATCTGCATAATTAATGACAGAAATCCGCACATCCAGACTCTTCATTATCGCGTAACTTTAAAACATAGTAACTTCTTCACCGTAGCTCGGATTGAGGTGCCGTTTTTTCCAGTATTCTTGTAATTTAGAGCTCTTCAACTTTCTAGTTGGCCCCACCTCTGGACTAAGGCTGAAAAATTACGAAAATGCCCTTCAACTCTCCATTTCTTTGTTTCTTTCACTGTTTTGAGTTCTCCTTCGCACTAACTTACATGAAATACCTGTAAAACACATGAGAAATACACAAAACATGAAATACTTGCCAAAAAATGTTAGTAGCATAAATATGAGACAAATCCAAGATATTTACACTGTACGGGATCATAAAAATACCGAAATTAAGGGGATAAATGTGAAGAATATGTGCCTAATCAACACTGCATTGCAGGGGCTGAGATTGAGAAAATAATGCAAAAAATCCACAGCGGGGAGTGCGGACCCCACATGAATGGTCACATACTCGCCAAGAAAATCATCCGACAGGGCTACTACTGGACCACCATGACCCAGGATTGCACCGCCTATGTCTGGAGATGCCTCAAATGCCAACAATTCTCCAATCTTCAACACTTGCCTCCGCGAGAGTTATACAACACGACCTCTCCCTGGACGTTCTCCATCTGGGGTATCGATATCATAGGGAAGGTTACACCAAAGGCTTCAAACGGACATGAGTTCATCCTGGTCGTCATTGATTACTTCACCAAATGGGTCGAAGCTGAGTCATACGCAGTGTTGAACGCCAAGAAAGTGGCCAAATTCATAAAAAAGAATATCATCTGCCGATATAGGGTCCCACATGAGCTAGTGTCATATAATGGGTTACACTTCGAAGCAGAAGTCACAGAAGTTATCAACGAGTATGGGATTCAGAGACACAAATCTTCTCCCTACCGACCTCAGACCAATGGTGCAGTTGAAGCCGCCAACAAGAACCTCAAAGACATCATCCGTAACATGACCGAAAGCTACAGGGATTGGGCCGATCGGATCCCATACGCCCTCTGGGGCTATCGAACCTCAATCCGAACCTCTACTGGGGCTATCTCTTACTCCCTAGTCTACGGCATGGAAGCTATCCTCCCTATGGAGCTGGAAATTCCCTCGCTACGCGTCATGCTCGAAAGCAAGGTTAATGAAGAAGACTGGTTCCAAAGCCATCTTGATGAGCTAGCCCTCCTAGATGAAAGAAGATTAAAAGCTCTTTATCACATCCAGGGGTACCATCGTCGAATAGCGCGATTTTTCAACAAGAGAGTCAAGGACTGCGGTGTCCGGGAGGGGGATTTATCCCTCAAAGAGATAATAGAACCCATCTGGGACCCCAGAGGGAAATTCAAGCCCAATTGGAGCGGCCCCTACATTGTGAAGAAAATCTTATCCAGCGGTGCCTCCATGCTCACTGACCTGGATGGGGAAGAGATGGCTCATCCAGTCAATCTGGACCGTCTCAAAAAATTCTACCCCTAGTCCGAAATCTCGGCACGCTACGACTCTTCTCATCACCCTTCTATTCTAAAAAAAAAGACTCTTTATTTCCCTCTACCCAGAACTACGTGGGCCTGATCCTCTACAAAAACTATTTTAAAAGTTTTCAAAAACCCCAGAGGTACGTAGGCAGCTCATACTCCTCACATGAGTGCGGCCCTTTCTTTTTCACAAAATAATATTCTTTTCTTACCTCCGAGAACGACGGTTCATTCTAAAATTATTTGAACAAAAGGATTATGTATGCCTTAGCGATCAGTATAGATAATTAAAAATACAAAACTCATCGAAAGGCATAGCTGGATGATCAGAAACTTGTTTATTTCATTAATAAGAAATTACAGTAAAAATTACATAAGAAAAAGGAATAGATAACTCCCTTTCCAACCACCATAAAAAGCCAAATAAAATCCCCACATACATTCCCTATTACATAAATAAACTCCCCAGGAGTCCTACCCACAGCTACCTGAAGAGCCTGCACCCTCGTCATCTACATCCTGAGGACCCCAAGTTTCCCCTGCCTGAATAGAGTGCCGCAAACATTCCATGGATCGATGAACCTTAACCATCTTCAAAAAGACCACAACACCCCCTTCCATGGAGTCAGATAAAATAAACCAGCTTTGGCCAGTCTCTACTGCCAACATCTTGCTGACTACTTTCCTCCACAACCACCTCATATAATCTTCTGGGGACATGGCAAACCTTCTTGACAGACTAAGAAGGACGGGTCGACGGACGTCGATTTTCCCATATTGACCCAAGCAACAGGCGCAGGCGCTCAGTCAAATCTTCTACTGGAAAGAAATTTGAGGTCTGAGGGGGCACGGCCTGTGCCTAGCTAAATTGGCGCAGAAGCCGCCAAGGGAAATAAAAAGAGGTCTGTCTGAGACCAACCAGCTGCACATATGAATACTCTCCTAGATCCAGAACAGGCTACAACTGTCCCCACCAAGGCACGGACCAATACAACCCACAAGCCCCATGCTCCACAAACCAATTCTCCCAGTTCTCAACATACAGGCCAACGCGGATAAAGTAGCGTGAAAAGAAGTTGGGTACAACTGACAAAGGATATTCTGGAGGAGTCGACAAGTGGAATATTTCAGACAACCACATGAACAGCATCACAGGGCTACCCCTTAAAAAGTCAGAACGACCTTCTCTCCAGCATCCAGGCTATTCAGAGTCTTCTCCAATATCACCGCCGCAGGATTACGACGGTATAACATCCATGAAGTAATGGCTGCAAGTTGTGGGTCCACTTGCACCTCCCCAGTCACCAACAAAATTTTTGAAACCAGGCCCATAACCACGGCTCCAGCATAGCAGGCATCACCTACTTCCCGCAAATGCACGGACTGCAGCACCGCTGGGAGGGAGATCATTCCTCCAGCAACCAATGACCAGGCCGCCAAAGGCGAGATATTAAGAAGCCCGACCAACAAATCCCTAGGAGAACGGGAAAATTCGGGCAAAGTCGCAGCAACACTGGGATTCACACCCAGTATGGCAGAACATTCCTCGTAGGTAGGACAAACTTCTTCCAACCCAAAGCGGAATACATGGTCTTCGGGGTACCAGAATTGTACCACTACTATCAGCATATTCCACTCAAAAGTCCGATTGCGCCACAAGGAGACTCGACACATGTTGAAGGCATCATAGTCGACATTATAAGAGCACATAGCTTCCAAGGCTTCGAGTTAATTGACAAACTCAATGCTACCAGGGAGAGCCATCTTTCAAGACTAAAAGATAATGGGTAGGCAGATGAGGATGCAAAGGGGTGATGAGAACACTCCACCCTTCTCCCTTTTTATACTTAAGAATACTCACAAGGGAAATAATCCCTCCAGAAATCGGAGGGAATCCTACCCCACAAGGTACCAATGGCTGAAGAGGGTACCAATCAAAGCCTTCAAATAATGGGACTGGACTAAACTGCCGATAGGCAGGTCAGGGTGCTTGCCGATAGACGACCCCCCATTTTTGGAAATTTCCTCCTTTCCTCTTTTATCAAATCAGAAAACTCAATAAAAATAAATTGATAGTCTAAAAAGAATTTCAAGAATCCTGTTTTCTCCTTAAAGGATTCCCCTTTTAAATAAAATCTTTCCGTCAAAAATTCTAAAAATATTCCTTTTTTACGGTCTCAGTAGCAAAGTAAAAAGCGCATGTGCATGCATTCATTCATCATTAATAAAAGATAATAATAAAAAAACTCCCATTGCATTGCATAGATTTGTGTTCTGTGTTAGATCAGTTTTGGAGGAAATAAGAAAAGAAAAGCCAAAAACAACGGGACTCAACCCAAACCCACATTTCATTCCCTCTCTCTCTCTCAAGAGCTTCCACCCCCTCGACGCGCTCTCTTCCCCCTACGGCGAGACGACGCACCACCACTACCTGAGCCCGAGTCCTCTCCGGATGAAGTAGACGGCACTAGGCAAGAAGGAACGGGAACCGTGTCCCAAATATGGGCAGTCGCCGAAGATATCCAATCTCTAATGTCCCTGATCTAAGTGGTCGACACCCGGACTTGCTGCAAGGAAAGACAAAATCAGTATCAAAATAGGAATGACCAAAACAAAAAAGAAAGGGAGTAACTGAAAGGTATACCACAGGTCGAAGGACCTCCTCTGTAAAACACACATCCTCCGGATCCATCGCACGAGGACGGTGCAACATAGGCACCATCCATCCATCAACCCGCCGGATATTGTACGAAGGGGTATGCGACTGCACAAAAGGGACCTCCGAGGTCGCCGGTGCCTCAGATGTCGACGGACCACCACCATTGTGGGAAGACCCCACCGCCCAACTCGAACCTGCCGGAGGGAAGGGAAGTGTATCATATATGTTGGGCGCCATCAACCAGCTCGTCACAAAATCCATATAGTCATACGGCGCGGTCGTATCGGTGTACAACAAGTAGGACTCGCCAATCATCCCTGGAATCCTCTCATCCTCCAACATCAATCGCTCCTGCCTCATAGACGTAGGAGACTGCGCGAGTGGCACCACTACCTCCTCCTCGACAATCTGACGAACTACCCTCTCCCCGAGATACCAGGAATGGCTGAACTCATGGGCCAGCAAACGCCTCATCCGCGCATTCACCCACATCACCCCCGCATCCTGAATGGCTGTCCCCCAGGGATAAAAGGTCACCTGAAAATCTCCAAGAAAGAAAAAATCAATACAAGATCAAAAGGTGCAAAAACTAAGACTGAAATGGAAAGAGTCTTACCCTACCACTGGTCAGGTCATTCAAGACCTGACGCACCGCCTCCAGGAAGAGAGATCCCTTTGATTGTCGATTGGACTTACGCCATCGATACAAGCGACAGAAGTCCCCAACAGTGTCGTCCTTTAAAGCGATCAACGGGGTATTGCACCCAATCATCTCATAGAACCACGTCTGAATTCACAAGCAAAAGAGACACATAAGGAAAATGCGAATGCATGAAAGGAAAATGTGAATGCATGAAAAGAAATGCACAAACTAAAGAATACCTCAAGAAGGTACGTGTCCCCTGTAAAGGTCTGCCGGCAGCACCGGCTAAATGCATCCAGAGAAAATTAAAGGGTCGCCAAGGTCAGACTTCCCCAATCATAGAAAAGGATGTTCGAAAACATCCTCAAGTACGACAGAAACCACAAATGAATGACATCGCCGCTGACGCGACTTAAAATTTGTCTCAAAAGTGCGTTCACTCTAGGCTCAAGTGAAAGCCTGTCGCTCAAGTAGTAACTCGGTAAATCGGGATCGTATCCACAGGGATCGAGATTGCCAAATAATAATCAGAAAAATTATTAAATCTTGAAATGATTTCTCAAAAGAAACAAAAAGGTGATTAAAGATTGGGAAAATTTCTAATGAACTAAAAACTTTACTTAAGAGAAACAGACTGAAATTTGCAAATAGATTTAGATCTGACAAATGGAAGAAAATAGGGTAGGGTACAATCCCTCAATCCTTAACAAATTACCTTATAGAATACTAGAATTGTAAATTAAAATTATTGACTAGATCCGGTCTTTATAAATTCTAAGCATTACATATATGAGGGATCTAGCCCGCATCATATGAAATCAAAGATAGATATAAAGCGGTGAATGATAAATCATACTCGCAAAGCGTTCTTAAACATCTCAAGTACCTAGGGCAAGAGAGATTAAAAGATTGACAATGTTTGTATGATTTTCTTTCACGATTCAATCAATATTTTAATTTAACCTCTATTTTCTACATAAATAATTTGCCTTGGATTGAGTTCATGTACCACAACCCTTGGGAATTTAGCTACTCATGATTTTTATGGGAAAACAATTTCATAACAATGCATATAATTGTAGATCTAAGAAACATGGTAAAAACAAAAATTACAAAACAAGAAAATATGATTCAATAAAAATTGAGATTAAATAAGAGAAGGGAATTTGATACTTGAATTGAATTGAAGAATTGATACTTGAAATCTTCACTAAATGAACTTGAATCTTCAAACATACAAACTAGGGCTTTTCTAAGAGTATGAAAAACTAAAAAGGATTTCTAAAAAAAATGAATTTCTCTCTCTAATTTCTAGTCCCCCTTTCTAGAATTCAACTCCTCTTGAAAATGAGGTAGAGCTTGGTCTTTTATAGCACCAAGTTGCATGAATTTGGCATCAAATTTCGCGTGTGGCACAAGTTTTCCAAGAGTTGCACTGCATTAAATGCATAATTAATTACAGAAATCCGCACATCCAGACTCTTCATTATCGCGCAACTTCAAAATATCGTAACTTCTTCACCGTAGCTCGGATTGAGGTGCCGTTTTTTCCAGAATTCTTGTAATTTAGAGCTCTTCAACTTTCTAGTTGGCCCCACCTTTGGACTAAGTCTGAAAAATTACGAAAATGCCCTTCAACTCTCCATTTCTTGGTTTCTTTCACTGTTTTGAGTTCTCCTTCGCACTAACTTGCATGAAATACCTGTAAAACACATGAGAAATACACAAAACACGAAATACTTGCCAAAAAAGGTTAGTATCATAAATAAGAGACAAATCCAAGCTAAATACACTGCACGAGATCATAAAAATACCGAAATTAAGAGGATAAATGTGAAGAATATGTGCCTAATCAGCCCCTCAACGCCACCATAAAACCTCCCAACACTAGCAAAATGAATAACCGGGTCATCTGCCTCACTTACAGCCCGTCCTCCACATCAATCACCCTGCTCAGCAAAACATCCTTCAGTAAGGACAGCCGGATGGAATCCCCGGAGACTATCCTCCCCACATCACCAAGAGCCGCACGCACTGCCTCCGGTCTCACCCGTAAAGAGCGATCCACCTCTATCTGCTCTCCATCACAATCCAGCCCCAGCAGCTGCTGCACGTCTATGGGAGTCATCGTCATCTCCCCGAATCCAAAATGAAAGGTGTGGGTAGTGTCCCACCACCTCTCTCCCAAGGTGCACAAGACCGCCGTCGAACGAGGCGTCTCATACAGCACCGATGCCAACCACCAAAAACCTGCTGATGATACCATCCAACACATCACAGGTGGGAGATGCTCCCAGACATCCTTAAGCCCCGTCGTCCCACGGGCACACATGTTCTTCAAAGAGATATCAGACTAGCAAAAAGAAAAGCCTCATCAAAAGTGAAATAAGAAAAACCACTAAAAATAATAGAATGCCAAAGGTCGGGTTACTTACATAACCTCCGGGGATCACTCTCGAAGAGCGATGATGTGATGGCTCCTGCAGCAAAGTCCGATCATTCCCGACAGGCTCAAACGCATCAAAGGAATTCTCATTCCCCAAAGTAAGTGGCGCCCTAGCCCTCCACTCCACATTTGCCCAATCATCAACGGTTAACCACTCCCGGTGGACTACAGTGCTCACAAAGGCGGCCATTTCTTGAAGATCAGAACGCTAAGACAATTTGCAGAAGAATCGGATAGGGAGAGAAAGAAAAAGAAGCTGTGAAAAAATAAGGGGATTCGCCCCCTTTATATAGGAGGCCAAGTGCCATGCCGATCGGCATCACCCCCACAATACCGATCGGCACTGACCCCTTGCCTTCCCGAGGTAGCCCAAAAGTCCATGCCACTGTCGAGTGGCACCCTTCATACTATGCCGACCGACACCCCTCCTAAAATTTTGTACAAAAATTCCCAGAAAATACCAGAAAACCTCGAAAAATCCTCGAAAAATTCCCAAAAATCCCGGGAGGGATTTAAAGCCATTCTACGAAGAAAATATTGCATTTCCTCAAGAGGAACCCCTCTTCCCCAGCGGAATCCTCAAAAGCTAAGTGAAAACTCCTCCCGACAAAGCACCGAAAAATCCCTAAGGATCACCTGATCACTTCCCCAGCGGAATTCTCTTACAACACCCAAAATAGGTTGTTCCCCCTCTACGAGGTCTCCTAAAAAGCTTCCCCAGCTATCAGTTCCCCAGCTCAGATCAGAATCACAAAGCTCTTTCCCCAGTAAAATTGAAATCGAATCCTCAACCACTCTTGGGTCAGAATTGACCCCGGTCTTGGATCGTCACCTAAGTTAGGTCAGAATTGACCTCGATCCTCGATCGTTACCACTCTTGGGTTATAATTGGCCCCGATCTTGGATTGTCACCTAAGTTAGGTTAGAATTGACCTCAGTCCTCGATCGTCACCACTCTTGGGTTAGAATTGGCCCCGGTCTTGGATCGTCACCTAAGTTAGATCAGAATTGACCTCAGTTCTCGGTCATCACCACTCTTGGGTCAAAATTGGCCCCGTTCTTGGATCGTCACCTAAGTTAGGTCAGAATTGACCTCGGTCCTCGGTCGTCACCACTCTTGGGTCAGAATTGGCCCCGATCTTGGATCGTCACCTAAGTTAGGTCACAATTGACCTCGATCCTCGGTCGTTACCACTCTTGGGTCAGAATTAACCCCGATCTTGGATCGTTACCTAAGTTAGGTCAGAATTGACCTCGGTCCTCGGTCATCACCACTCTTGGGTCAGAATTGGCCTCGGTCTTAGATCGTCACCTAAGTTAGGTCAGAATTGACCTCGGTCCTCAGTCGTCACAACTCTTGGGTCAGAATTGGCCCCGGTCTTGGATCGTCACCTAAGTTAGGTCATAATTGATCTCGGTCCTCGGTCGTCACCACTATTAGGTCAGAATTAGCCCTGGTCTTGGATCGTCACCTAAGTTAGGTCAGAATTGACCTCGGTCCTTGGTCATCACCACTCTTGGGTAAAAATTGACCCCGATCTTGGATCGTCATCTAAGTTAGTTCAGAATTGACCTCGATCCTCGATCGTCACCACTCTTGGGTCAGAATTGGCCCCGGTCTTGGATCGTCACCTGAGTTAGGTCAGAATTGACCTCGATCCTCGATCATCACCACTCTTGGGTCAGAATTGATCCCGGTCTTAGATCATCACCTAAGTTAGGTCAGCATTGACCTCGATCCTCGGTCGTCACCACTCTTGGGTCAGAATTGGCCTTGGTCTTGGATCATCACCTAAGTTAGGTCAGAATTGACCTCGGTCCTCGATCGTCATCACTCTTTAGGTCATAATTAAGCTCGCTAGACCTTTACCCTAAGCCCGTAGATTCGGCTTTGATCCGCATAATTGATCATCCCCAACACACTCCTTAGGTCCTCAGAATCGACCTCAACCCTCTGAATCGGTCATACTCCCTCAAAAACATCATGTGGTGTCTATTCGACGGTCATCATTTGTTCCAAACTCAACCATCGAGGGGCTCTATAGACACCCCATTCTATTACCCCCTGACTCTCCCTAGGTCCCTAGTACCGCCCTTCATAACTGTAAACCCAGGTCACGTCCCGAGTACTAACCTGAAATCCATCGGGCACACCCCGGCTCAGTTTGATCCAAAAGTCAAAATCTTCGTCTCAACTAAGACTGAATAAATCTTCGAAGGGCTCTGAATACCCTTTCCAACGGTCTTCCCCGTGCGCAATTCTGACTTACCATGAGGACGAACGGTTCGTTTGCGTCCAAAACCTGACCAAGAGTCCATCGGGCGCTCCCGGGCTCTGTTTGACAACTCTTCATCTCGATCGAGTCTGAATGAATCTTCAAAGGGCCATGAATACCCTTTCCAACGGTCCACCCCATTCGCGATTCTGACTTTCCATGCGGATGAACGATCCGTTTGACTTCGGGAGGCCACCGAGCGCTTCCCGGGCCTGGTTGACCAAAGTTAGCTCTCCAAACCAGGTCAAACTCTTTGGAATGTCTAAGTACATCACCTAACCTTTCCAACGGTATGCCCCGTGTGCGATTCAGATTTACCATGCGGATGAATGATCCGTTTGCATCCGAATGATTCCCCGTCCAATGGACCGACAAATGCTTCCAAGCCATATTTGACCCAAAGTCAACTCCCAAACCCGGGAGTAGTCCAAAGGACTTTCAAAGGTCTCTAAATTAAATTTCTAATGGTATGCCCCGTGCACGATTCTGACCAACGGTTTGCCCTCGGCGGCTGATTTTTTGAAAAAGCCTGAAACACACTGCCAAACGACAGGTTCCAGAACCTGCCTATCGGCACCTGCCTGCCGATAGGCAGGAAGGGCTCTATGCCAATTGGCACTCACCTGGGACTATAAAAGGTTGCCTTCACCTCATTTGCAGGAGAGCCCAGATCTGATAAAAATCCCTCTCAACGAATCCCAGAAACCTCTCTCGAAGGCAGCGTGATTTCAACTTCCAAATCCCCTTTTTACTTCCACTTTTCATCATCCCTTTCATCAAACTTGGTGAATTATCCACTCTCCATTATCATACAAAGTGCAAGGGCTGTTCCCCAACATTCAACATCAAGCTTAAGATCTTCAAGAAGGTCTAACTTTCTCAAACTCTCTCTTTAAATTCTCTTGAATTCTCAATAACTTGTTTTCTTACTTAGCACTTTTATTATCTCATTTCACACATCCTAATATACTTTTTACTTAGTATTATTTCACATCTTTTATTTTCATAAAACCCAAAAAACAAGAAAAAGAGGGTTTTGCTCATAAATTCAAATAAGGGATTCTCATATTTTCCTCACACTTTTCTCACAACTAAAACACTTTTTTCTATACACACACACACACACACACACACACACACACACACACACACACACACTCACAAATAAGAGATTCCCCATTTTGGATTTATGGGATAAACCTCACCCCTCATTTTACATGCGAACTATGTGGACTTTGATGCCTTTATAGGCTACGTAGGTGTCTCGGGGTAAAACTCGAGACTCGAGTCCTTTTTCTCACCTTTTCTCTCATTTTCTATATTCTCTAAATCCATTTTTCTTATATTATACATATACTTGTTCTTAGTGACGCATCACCCCATAGGCGTTATCGTTCCCTTATAACGATCAACGTAGGGGTAATCACGTAAATCTCATTTTTCTAATATTACTCTTATATCTTCCTACGGATGACTCGCTTTATCTTTTCCATGATACAAGTCGAGGATTCCTACCTCCATTATATATATATACACATGCACACATATCACGGGGTGAAACATAAAGGAAAATAACAAATATTCATGAGAGACCGAAAGGGCGGAATGGGTGCCTAACACCTTCCCATTTCGTAACTAAGCCTCCGAACCCTTCTCGAATCATCTTGGTTTCGTATGCACCAGTATGTCTTTGGATGCCACTCTTCGGGGTGGTTTCCCCTTTTTCTTTTATCTATTTTGAGTAAAATAGACTGGCGACTCTGAATCTCTCTACATTTTTCACACCACAAACAACGCCAGTCGAAGCGCTCCCGAGAGGGACGCACGGGACCCGAAGGATCCTTTCCTCCGCCCGCCCGCAAGGATCAGGATCGTGGATGGCCACACCCTAAGAGGACATCTTCCAAAATAATTCAGTGTATCAGCAAATACCTTGTCCCAAATGACCTTTCTAAATAATCCGGTGTATCAACAAACAACCCATTCTAAGATGACACCCCATCTTAGGCCTGTCAATGGGTCGGGTTTGGTCTGAGCATATTTTTTTGAACCCGAGACCTGAATACCCGAATACCCATTTATTAAACGGGTAGGGTCTGGATCTTATACAAGACCCGAACCCGAAGACCCGACCCTAATTGTACATTATTATTTTTTAAATATATATACATATATACTATAAATTTATATATATATCTTATCAATATAACATTTAAGTAATATACATAAAAATATGTATATAATTAATATAAATAATATATGTTTTATTTATACTAATAATATTCTATAATACATTACACAATATTTTAATTTAAGATTAAAAAATAAAGAAGGGGGATAGTATAAAATAAATGTATATATTTGGTCAGACCCGGACCCGAAGACCCGAACGGATCTGGATCTGGATCCAATATTGTAGACCCGATGAAGACCCAGACCCGGATCCGAACCCGATGAAGTCCCGATTACACGGATTTGGATCTCCTTAAACCCGATCCGACCCATTGACAGGCCTACCCCATCTGAACGATTTGTGTATAGATAAATGCCTTGGTCCCAAGCGAACACCTTTTCTCAATGACCCACTATATCAAAAAACACCATTTCCCAAGAGATAACTTTCATAACGATTTAGTGTATTGACAAATAACTTTTTCCAAGCGTACACATTCAAAATGATTTGGTGTATCGACAAACACCTTGTCTTAGAAGGACATCCTTTCCAAAAAGATTCAGTGTATGAACAAAAAACTTGTCCCAGGAGAACACCTTTTCCCTAATGATTTAGCATTGATAAAAACCTTATCCTAAAGCGGACACCTTTTCTATACAATTCGGTTTATCGATAAACAACTTGTCCTAGGTGAACGTGTTGTCCAAACAACCAAATATTTCTCCTCACCCCATGAGGATATATCATCATCTTCCATTAGGCATCCAGAAAAAAATCAAAACCCTTTGCGATAAAATACAAGTTATCCAAAAAAGGAGAGTAACCCTAAAACACCTTATCGGAGTTAAAGAGAATCCTTAGCAGTCGCATAATGCGTGTCTTTATTTTCAACAACATTCCTCCAAAAATGAACTCGATTATTGATGGGATCTGTAGATACCTCATTCTTCTCCCTGAAGGTATCTATGCTTAACATGGACTTACAAAGGCCTAAAATGTAGCCAAAGCTCATGAACACCTTCTTGAAATTACAACTAGATAAAATAGCCTACGAAATTACCTAGCATAATCAAACAAATATCGAATGGGCCCAAAATTCTATAATAAAATGCACTTGACTGATCGATCAAGCACACATGGTATTATGATCGATCGGTCATTAACTCAATATTTTCCCATAATCGAACACTTCACACGGGTGCTATGTAATTCATAAGAACTAACCACGTAGTCACGGGATGCGAGATAGGGGACAAACACCTTCAGAAGGTTTTTTCGTTGGGGTTGTCAAAAAATATTTTTTTTCCAAATGGATATAGCCACGGACTAAATTCGTGACCTCTATTTTATTTTTAAAAAACTTGAGGTTTTATTTATTTTTAAATAGGGGTCATGGCTTTGGGCCGAGACCATCGTTCATAAGTCTCCCATATGGTCATGGACCTGGCCCGTGACCCCTAGTCCACTACTGGTCACGGACTTGGTCTATGACCCCTTGTCTTTAACTATTTATGGCTCACGTTCGTGACCCCCGGGTCATGGCCCAAGACCATGTCCATGGATAAATATACTTCCCACTTTCCAGGCCATGACCATGACCTAGTCCACCACTTTTGTTCAGGAATAAAGTCCATTAACACCAATTTTGGTGATGCCATAAATAGTCACGGATATAATCTGTGACCCGTAGGCCTAGTCATGCCTAAAATTTATGTCCATTTTTTTTTATCTATGGTGTAGTGTAAGAGGATGCCTTCATCTGCCACTTGAAGGCATTAACTCCCCCCTTGAATGTAGAGCATTATATCTAAAAACATTTTTCCTTACAAAAATCCTTCAAACTCTCTCCATTTTCATCAAAACTGTCTTTAAGCATAGATTTAGTATTTTAACTTCTAGACCTAGCTTCTCTTTCATAATCTAAGTCCAATCACAACAACAACAAAAAAACTATTTCCCCCTTTGTTACTTTTTTCTTCTTTATGGTACCTTTTCTTTAAAAGTATTCTTAGATCCATTTCTAAAACGGTTAGTCCTACGTCAGAATGCCTCCGAGATAAAAAAGAGTTCATGTAGCTTTGTTGGTTCGTGATCTTACTATTATGTTTTGAAGTTTTGATACAAATAGGGTGGTGTTGTGTTGCAACACCACACCACACCACACCATGTTATATGTGTTTCTTTATCTTGTGAAGCTTGATCATTCTCTAATGATCTAGTCCAAACTATGTTAACTTTTATTCTACCTACGTTGGATACGTAAGCATACTAGAAAACCTTGATAGCTAAAACTTAAGTCAAATCTTATACATATTTGACATGTAGACACAACTTTCTAGTACCAACTATAACTCCTTAGGTCCCTAACCCTTCTTTTCCCATCATAAGATCCTAGGTCCTACTCTCAACCCTAATTGAGAGGCCATTGAGCACTCTCAGGCAAAGTTTGATTTCGATCAGCTCACCAAACCTTGCAAAACTCTTAAAACCTCATATGGTTCCCTTTCTAACTTCCCATACCGTGTGTGAATTGAACTCACTATTCACACGCACTCACATTTTACTCCAAGACCTAATTTAGAGACCACTGGGCTCTCCCGGGACCTGTTTAACCTCAGTCAACCCTCCATATTGAGAAAATCTAATTAAAATGTCATAGGGATTTGAATCCCCTTTCCAACAATCCATATCGTGCGTTAATAATCCTCACTATTTTCACATACTCACCTTTTTACTTCGAAACCTAATCTGAAGGCCACTAGGAGCTCTTGAGCCCCGTTTGATCTCGGTCAACCCTCCATCCTAATCAAAGCTCATTGAAACCTCTTATGTCATTGAATCCCCTTTCAAATGGTACATACTGTGCATGAATAGGCATCATTGTTCGCACATACTCACCTTTTTCTCCGAAACCTAATCTAGAGGCCAACGAGTACCCTCAGGTTCCATTTGACCTGAGTGAATCTCTTTTAAAACTTATAGGGTCCTAAATCCCCTTTCTAATGGTCCATACCATGAGTGAATTGACCTCACGATTTTGCGCTTACTCACCATTTTACTAGGAGAACCCATATATAGAGACCATCGGGAGTTTTCGAGCCCCGCTTGACTTTTGTCAACTCTCAAAACTGGGAGTGTCTCAATGGATTCTTGTAGATCTCTGAATAACCTTTCCAACGATTCTGACCTTGTGCAATTTGAATTTATGAATTGCATTTTATGGCCATTTTTCTAAAAACGTTTGTTTTGGGCTGCCTATAGGCACTCTAGGCCCCTTGCCTACCGGTAAGATGTACTTTTTCTTGGCCAACAAGGCAGGGCTATGCCGATAGGTAGGCAAGGGGCCTAGCCAGTCTCCCCTCCAAAAAAATTCTAATTTTTTACTATTTAGGGAGACTATAACCTCATTTTCAAGGGTCCCTTTCTGAAGTCGGAACATTTCCCTCGAAATCGGTGTGCTAAAATTTTAATTTTCAAACATTCTCTTCCTTTCCTCACATCATTCTCCACCATTTCCCCCCTACATTCCGTCCTTACCTTACCACCATCCAACTATTGCAAAGTTAGAATTAAAGTTTTCTAGAAGGTCTACCCTTATACATTTACAACTCACTCAATTAGTGGTAATTGTTTACTTTTCTTTCCATTTTGATATATATATTTATCCCATTACTTCACATACAAAACTAATCTCACTTTTTATTATTTAGTGCACACAAATCTTATTTTTCATAAAATCTAAGAAGCCAAAAATAAGGTTTTCTTGTAAACCCTAAATTAGGATTTCCATATTTTTCACACTTTCTACACTTGTGTGTATTTAAAAAAATGAACTAAAGGAAGTTCTATATTAGAATTTATAGGTTAAACCCCACCCTTTCTTGTTATCAAAGTACGTGGACTTAAATGCCCTTTGGGCTACGTAGGCATCTAAGATAATCTTGGGATACGAGTCCTAATTTATCATTTAACCATTGGATGTTTTCTTGTGTTTATTAGTATTGCGAGTTCCCGTTCTCCTACATATTCATGTTTCGTTCGATGCATACATTCGCTTCTGCATATTGATTTATGATTCGACGGACACTCACATTATAATTTTATGCTATTTCTTTTATACACTCCTTCGGATGATTTCATTCTGTCTTTCCCATCACGTGAGTCTGATGATTTCTTTCCCTCATTATTCACATCGCACACATATACACACATATCACACTTTGGAGAAAATGAGTATATTGTATAGCCCATGAGAGAACAAAAGTGCGGGATGGTTTCCTAACACCTTTCCATTACGTAACTTAGTCCTCGAACTCTTGGTTCATTTGGTTTTGTACAGATCAATATGTATTTTGATTATGTTCTTTCAGGATGACTACATTTCTTGTCTATTTTGATCAAAATAGGATGGCGACTCCATTTTTTGTGTTTCTCCTCTTTTGACGGTGTCCGATTTATATCTGAGGTAGCCCACGATGATAAGCGCGAGGGGCGAAAGGAGGACTCCCAAATCCCCGAATCCCAAATTTCTCTGATTTTCCTTCCCCTCCAATTTCAGGGCCGGCTCGCGTCGGAGGAATCTTACCCAAATGGCCGCAGTGGTAACTCTATTGGGGACTATTTTTAGTGTACTAGACTCTATTTGAACATGATGTTATTTTTGTCGCTCTTCTCCTATTCTATTTGTTAACATATGCCTCCCCTTGTATGTTTTCCTTACTCTTATACTTATATCTCGTATATATTTCTCATTCTTGATGATGTTCATATCTACCATGATCTTTTTTCATCACGCGTGCATATCACCTGCTTATCACACATTTCACCATATTTTATTGACTTGTTTATGTTCACCATACTTCACTCCATGTACTCCCACTTACACAAATTTCACACACCCCTTGTAGATATTCATGTTTAGTTTCACTAGCACACACTCTCACATTCTTCTTACGTGTATATAGTTTCGTGCTCACTCATACCTTTCATGCACCACTTGTAAATATGAATGCTTAGTCTCACTAGCACACACTTCCACATTTCTCTCACTTGTATATATCCATATACCTTCTTCACTTATATATTCACATGCACTCTCTTATTTTGCAGATATTTCTCACTCACTTTTGTATATTCACATGCCTCAAACTATGTATCTATCACCATGCTTTGTATAGTATCCATATTCACATGACTCACACTCTGTATATATCACCATGCTTTGTATAGTATCCATGCTTCATGCACATACTTGATAATTTTACTCTTTGTGTTTATCCTCCTAGGCTACTCGTGTATTCTCCCTCATAGTGGTAGTATGTATCTTATTTAGTATACATAAAACTCTCCATAAGATACTAATTAAGACACATGCATTCTTTCACACTACATTACTTGAGCATTGAAATATTGACCAAAATTTTGTCCTGTACTATGTGTGTGGGGGGTCACTTTGTGATGGGTGTCGGTCTTGTAGGGAACAGTTAACCTAAGAGATATGATTTCCACCTTCCATTGGCCTCGTATCTTCGATGTATATCGAACAGTTCCCTCGTATCCTACCGCTTGATCGAACTCACGATAGGAGGTATATATCAGAGAACTGGTTCATGTGTGTCAGGTATACCCAATTGGCTCTCATACGGTCCGTTTCCACAAGATATATTATGAGGTAATTCACATACACTTAGGTATATGAAATGGCTTGTCCACACATATCAATGAATGATTACCCTTATAGGAAATATGTATATCGTGGAAGTCATACCAATGGGGGAAACCTTTGCACTATCCCACCAAGTTCATGAACCTCATATAGGCATCTACCCTAGGCCACTCATACCTAGTTTACTGGTTATAACGTAAAACTCTGCCAAAATTCTAGGTCACCTTACCACCTAAATGTTTGCGATATTTTGCCCATTTTTAATATAGGACCCTATTTGTGAGTATGGAAACAAGACAAGTTGTGTCTCGCATCATGTACCCTATCTTTTCCCAAACTCGAGTCATGTTCAACATTTCCCCCCTTTTTAAAAAAGGAAAAACATACCAAAATCTTTCCTCTTTCCCTCATAATAAACCAAAAAATATTTTATTCTCAGGTGTGATTGCGTACCCTGATTTTTGGCTGGGCTCCCTATTAGCTCCGATATTTCATCAAATCGCCTCGAAGCTCTCCATGGCTTCTTTCCCTTTTTCCACCGATTTTGATATCTCCCTTCAAATGTTATTTATGGAGAACATCAACTAGGCTAGGGATGCTCAACCAGATCTGATGACTATCCTTGCCCAGCTCAATGCTAAGATTGACAACCTCCAAATGGAAGTCCAGAAGATGCAACGACATCGGTTCCAGACTCTAGAGGCCCCCGAGCTGAAAATCCTTTTTCCCCAATCCATGGGTCCACCTACTCCTTAACGAGTTTGGGTCCCAAAAGAGTATCAACATGCCCCGCATGCCCCACCTACCAATATGTCACCACTATCTTAGCCATCGATACCTAATCTTGCACAACTAGGGGTTAATCAACAAGTGAGAGTGGATCATAAGGAGGAAGAACTGAAAAAGGTCAAGGAGGACCTTAGATTACCCACATGTCTCCCTATCCCATGACTCAATTATCAAAGAAATATAAAATGTCGAACATTGAGAATTTTGGAGGCAACGATCTTTTAATTGTGCATTTACATAGCTATCGTTATGCCATTACTCACCTTAGGGCATCAGAGGAAGTAATGGCCCAAATGTTTCAGTAAAACCTCAATTAATATGCCCTCGGGTGGTTCCTGTCCCTTAAGGAATCCAAAATCCACAGTTAGAAAGACGTGGTGAGAGATTTGATGTCGTAATATAAGTATAATGAGGAGGTAGAAGTTATGCACAGAGTCTTAGAAGGTGGAGAGAGAAAGCAACTACCATGACCAATAAATCGTCAGAAGAAGAACAAGTGAGCATAGTGAAGAAATACTTATTGCTCCATATTTGATCCTTAATAGGAGGTCAGTATTACCCTTAATTCTGAACCCTACGAGAGGTTGGGTTAAAGATTAAAGAAGGGTTTGCGAGTCACAAAGCATAACATGAATTAAAGAGGCTAACTGGGGAGTTCGCAGCATAAAAGTATGACAAACTAGCGAGTAACTCCGTGTCAACTATCAAAAACATATCCCAACTTGCCACTTTTTAGACACCTGAAAGTCATCCTAACTCTACTAAAAAAGGACTATACTAAAATCCATTATCCTTTATCTAAAGTATACTAATCCATGCTTGTAATAAATCTCATTAAACCATTGTAACACTGACCGTTACCAAATACCCTTCCCATAAATTTCAAACAAGATGACCTCTGCAACTTCCACCAAATCATTGGGCATACTACTAATCAATGCTTTCACCTTAAGAATGTTATCCAAACTCCCATATACAGTGGTATCGCACTATCATATTTTTCATGGAAAGATGATACTGTTTCCATCGGATGGGAGACAATTTTGATAGTTTAGATGATGAATCAAACTATGGAGAAGTTAGTTTAGTTGTTTCCCTGTATAGAATGATCTCATTCGAAGAGCTGCTAGGGGGTCAATAAAGTGTCCATTACACCCAAAGTCGATGAAGACACATGGTTCTTGTTCTTCCTTGCTTTTGGTAACCACATGATCCAATCCGAGCGACATTAAAAAATTTAATTCCACAGTCATCCAAACAGATTAGAGAAAAGAAGTCATTGAAGGGCTCCCGATGCCAAAAATGATAGTTGAAAAAAGTAAGGTCCATGACCTGCTAAAAAAACTTGGGCTAGTATCACATTATGGGGGCTCTTTATGTCCTCCCAGTTGCACAAAAATACCATAATAAAGCTCATTATAGAACCCATAATTCCTCCTTCTATTACCCCTGAATAAGCAGTGCATATGGTTGGATATCTGATCACTACTCCCCTTCTTTGAAAAAGATACTCAAAATATAGGTCCTGATCATAACTACACCTTAAAAATATCCGTTTAAGTCATGGGTAAAATTATCCCATTGGTACTTTAAGATAATGGGTTCACCCTCAACATATACCCACTTCGAACCCTTAATTGCCTAGGGATAAAAGTTAATGATCTCACACAAATGTATATCGCCGGGTGTGCTTACGACAACACTTGTCGAGAGGTTATGGGTTCCATAAATCTTACACCGGAGGTTGGCCTTATCCACCACCAGATAGAATTTATGTCATCAATGTACCTCTTTGTTTTAACCTACTCCTTGGTCATCCATGGCTCCAAAATATACGGGGGGTATCTTATTCCCTCCACCAGAAATTAAATTTCTTTGCCAATGTTCAAGTCATTAAAATTATCAGGGATAACGATAATTCAGATGGTTTTAGCACTAACAACCTAGTACTAGAGATTCAACATAGGTCCAATGCTGGTTTCATGACCGAACCACTAATTATCCCAGCTGGGGATACTTTCAAAGATCAAGTGTGCCAAGAGTACAACCCTCATGGGAATGACAACATGATTTATAAGTTAAAATATATGCACTTTACGTACGAAATTAGGTTGGGTCAATGGAAATAGAGAATCCTCAAACCAATAGTCCTAAAGGAAGCCTTCCCTCCATGTAGCTTGGGCTAATAACCATCACCAACTGATCTCAAAGTACTCCGCCCGCCATATTAGAAAAGAAGATTAGAAAGTAAAAAGACGATCTCATGAGACCCCCTGAATGGGTTGTTTACCAAGGATGGTAAGGATTTTCCATTCTATAGGTTCCCTGAACCATGGTATTACCTTGTCGAACAAAAGATGAAACTAGGTCTAAAAATGTTCTTCGAGGATGACATCACTTGGGATGAAGGAAAAAAACATGAGATATGGCCTCTAATGGAAAAAGCAATGGAAAGCACTAAAAATTCAAGGGATAGTGATACTGATGAGTCATTCGACTTGCACACACTGGGACTAGACCTCTGTATATTTCTCTAGGAATTCTTGTTGTTTGACCCATCTAAAAATATCACTGTCGCTGAAGCACCCATCCTAAATTGGCATGCCATTCCTATTCAACATGCTCAAGTCAACTAGAACCCTGTCTTCTACTCTCTCTAAGAGATACCCACGACTATTGTTTTTATTCCGTTCCTGATGTAATTATAAAAAAGGCCTCCTTTGATGAGCTCCTCACTATTATATTTCCTAAAAATATTTCAATAAAATAAACGAGGATTTTGAGTATCTTTTTAAGACTTAAATTAATTGTCCTGATTCTAGTCAAATTTTTAACAAATATGATTAAATAAATGAACAATTCTTAACTAACCTGAATAAGGAAAAAATAAACAACATAATCGTATTCAAACTAATTACGATGAGACAGTTGTTATTAATCTCAATTCCACGCGATATTAAGATAGGGTCCACCCTCAATGAGCATTAGCGGTCATAATTTGAAAAGATTCTAAAAGAGTTTGTGGATATATTTGCATAGTCCTATGGCGACATTCCCGAGATTGAGCAAGAAATAACATAGCATGAGAACCCTACCTTCCCAGAGAGAAAAATTGTCAAGTAGAAACTGATAATGCTTCGACTAGAATGGTCCCTCAATGTCAAAGATGAAGTGGTGAAACACTTAAATATAGGCTTCATTCACGTGGTCGAATATACTATGTGACTTGTGAATTCATCCCTGTGCCAAAATTGGGAGGGAAAGTATGAATGTGCGTCGACTATCGAAATCTTAAAAAGGCATCCCCGAAGTTCTACCAAATATCAACATGATCATAGACAATGTGTCCATACTTGATCCTCGCAGAACTGCGACCATCCCCCTATCCTCGCGGAGAGAGAGAGAAATAGGGTATGGTGAGAGGATCTTGGTCACGCGCATCCCTCTCGGGAGCGCTTCGGCCGTCGTCGACGATGTGTGAGGTGATAAATGTAGAGAGATGGAGTCTTCAGTCTTTTTTACTCAAAACAGACAAAAGAAGGTGGAGCCATCCCGAAGGACAGCATCAAAGACATACTGATACATACGAAACCAAAAATGATTCGAGTAGGGTTCGAAGGCTAAGTTATGGAATGGGAAGGTGTTAGGCACCCATTCCGCCCTTTGCGGTCTCTCATGGATTGTTGTTATTTTCCTCTATTTCCCCGTGATATGTGTGCACGTGTATATGTTATGGAGATAGGAATCACCGACTTGTATTATGGAAGAGATAAAGCGAGTCATCCATAGGAATGTTCCTAAAACTAATATTAGAAAATAGGATTTACGCGATTATCCTAGCGTTGATCGTTATAATGGAACGATAACGCATATGAAATAATACGCCACTAAGAAAAAATATATGTATATGTAAATATATAAAATCTAATAGAATTAAGTTAAAGAATTAGAAAAATAGAAAATTGGAGAAAGTAGGACTCGAGTCTCGAGTTTTACCCCGAGACACCTATGTATCCTATAGAGGCATCAAAGTACACGTAGTTCATATGCAAAACGAGGGGTGGGGTTTTATCCCATAAATCCAATCGGGGACTTCTCTTATGTATGCGTGTGTGTGTGTGAAAAAGATTTTTTAGTTGTGAGAAAAGTGTGAGAATTCCCGTTTAGAATTTATGAGCAAACACTCTTTTTCTTGTTTTCTTTGGGTTTTATTTATATGTAAAATAAGATATATACAATAATACTAAATAAAAAGTATAGTAGGATATGTGAGAGGGAGAGAATAAAAGTGCTAAGTAATAAAATAAGTTAATGCGAATTTAGGAGAACTTGAGAAAGTTAGACCTTCTTGAAGATCTTGAGCTTGATCTTGAATGTTGGAGAGAAACCCTTGCACTTGGGTGATGATCAAGAGTAGTTAATTCACCAACTTTGATGGAAATAATGATGAAAAGTGAGGGTTGGAAAGGGATTTGGAGGTAGAAATCACGCTGATTTTGAGGGAGGTTTTCTGAGTTCGCTGAGAGTGATGGTTCTTAGATCTTGGGTTATTTTTACAATGAGATTAGGCCCTCCTTTTTATTGGCCCAATGGATTTCTGATCGGCATAGGTCTGGTCTTGCCAATCGACAGGTGCCTTTAGTCACACTGCGTTTAACGATGGAAATGGGTTTCAGTGCCCTTTGAAAATTCATCCAGTCTCGATCAAGATGAAGAGTTTAACTTTTGATCAAATGGATCCTGGGAGTGCCCGATGGCCTCTAGGTCAGTACTCGGGGTATAAATTAGGTTTGTAGTGATGAAGGAAGGTGCCAGGGACCTAATGAGAGGTTAGGGGGTGCTATAATGGGGTGTCTACAGAGCCCCTCGACGGGTGGGTTTGGAACAAACGATAGCCGTTGAATAGACACCGCATGATGCCTTTGAAAGAGGTCTATTTTGTGGACCTAAGGAAATGAGGATGACCAATTCAGAGGGTGGAGGCCGATTATGAGGACCTAAGGATGAGGATTACCAATTCAGAGGGCCGAGGCTGATTCTGAGGACCTAAGGGGGTATACTGGGGATGGTCTAAAGGAATTGATGATCAAAGATTTAGGTCAATTTTGAGGACTTAAAGTAATGCTGGGGATGACCAATTCTGCGGGTCGAAGCCAATTCTAAGGGCTTAGGTTGTGATGACAAATTCTGTGGGTGGAAGCCAATTCTGAGGGATTAAATTGAGATGACTAATTCTGCGGGTCCAAGCCAATTCTGAGGGCTTAAATTGAGATGACCAATTCTGCGGGTCGAAGCCAATTCTGAGGGCTTAAATTGCGATGACCAATTTTGTGGGTCGAAGCCAATTCTGAGGGCTTAAATTGAGATGACCAATTATGCGGGTTGAAGCCAATTCTGAGGGCTTAAATAGAGACGACCAATTTTGCAGGTCGAAGCCAATTCCGAGGGCTTAAATAGAGATGATGAATTCTTCTCGTCGAATCCAATTCTTAAGGCTTAAATTATGACGTTCTCAGGGAACTCTGTTAGGAAAATTACCTCGTGATTTTGATTTGAGCTGGGGAGTTGATTGCTGGGGAAACTTTTGCATCTTCTGGAGACTTTGTGGGGAATAACTAATTTGTTGCTATGAATTCCATTGGGGAAGCGATTAGGTGATCCAGGGTTTTGAATGTTTTACTCGAGGAAAGTTGAGACTTTTATCGTAATGGTTTTTGGGGATTCCACTGGGGAATAGGAGGTAAACTGAAGTTTGGGACACATTAGGGGTCCTCTAAGGACGTTGCCGGGGAGAAATCCGCTTGGCTTTTGAGGGTTTCACTGGGGAAGTAGTTGTTACGCTTTAGGGATCATGAGAGAAAATAAATTTTCTTGGTGAAAATGTTCTACATCTTTCCCGAGATTTTTAGGAATTTTCTGAGGATTTTTCAGGGTTTTTTGGTATTTTCTAGGAGTTTTTATAAGAAAATTTAAGAGGGGTGCCAGTCGTCATGGTGTGGAGGGTGCCATTTGGCAGTGACATGGACTTTTGGACTTCTTTGAGAAGGTGGAAGTTCAGTGCCGATCGGTAGGTGGGGGTGAAGTGCCGATCGGCATGACCCTTGGCTTCCTATAAAAAGGGAGCGGGTTCCCCTCATTTTTCACAGTTTCTTACCTTCTTTCTCTCTGTGATTTTCTTCTGTGAATTATCCTAACATTTCGCAACCTAAAAAATGGCTGCTTTTGTGAGTACTATGACACACAGGGAGTGGTTAGATGTTGACGACTGGGCGAATATGAAGTGGAGGGCCAGGGCGCCTCTTGCATTGGGGAGTGAGAACTCTTTTGATGCGTTTGAGCCAAGTCGCGGATCCGTCGCATCATCGCTCTTCTAGGGTGGTGAACCCTGGTGGTTATGTAAGTACAAAATGACTTTCGATATCCTTTTTTGGTGATTTCCTTTTTTTTTTGAATTTTGACAAGATTTTTCTGACAATCTGATGTTTCTTTGTCAACTATGCGTGCTCGTGGGACGACGGGGCTTAAGGATGTCTGGGAGCACCATCCACCTGTGGTGCGTTGGGTAGTATCTTCAGCAGGCTTTGGGAGCTAGCATCTGTGCTGGATGAAATACCTCGTTCGACGACGGTCTTATGTGCTTTGGGGGAGAGGTGATGGGACACTACCCATACCTTCCATTTTGGCTTTGGGGAGATGACTGTGACTCCCATAGACTTACAGTAGCTACTGGGGATGGATTATGATGGAGAGAAGATAGAGGTCGATCGCTCTTTGTGGGTGACACCAGAGGCGGTGCAAGCGAAGCTAGGTGATGTGGGGAGGATAGTGTCTTGGGACTCTATCCATTTGTCGCTGTTGAGGTATGTTTTACAGGTGAGGCATATGGTCCGGTTGTTTATTTTGCTGGTGCTGGGGGTATTTCTGGTGGCATCGAGCGGCGATGTTATCCACTTGTGTTTTTTTCCATACTTGAGGATGTTTTCGAACATCCTTCTCTATGATTGGGGGAGCCTGACTTAGGCGAACCTTTATTTTTCTCTGGATGCATCTTGCCGGTGCTGCCGACAGACTTTTACTAGAGCCATGTATCTTCTTGAGGTATTCTTTAGTTTACGCATTTTCCTTTAATGCATTCGCATTTTCCTTGTGCGTCTCTTTTTGATCGCGGATTCTTATCTTTGGCAGACGTGGTTCTATGAGGTGATTGGATGTAATACCCAGCTGATGGATTTAAAGGACAAGACCACCGGGGATTTCTGTCGGTTGTATCGGTGGCAAAAGGCCAATCGACAGTCGAGGAAGTCTCTTTCTGTGCAGGCAGTGCGTCAGGTCTTGAATGGCCTGACCAGTGATAGGGAAAGACCTTTTCCTTCTTTAGTCTTGGTCTTTGTGTGCTCTGATTCCATATTGACTTATATCTGTTGGGGATTTTTCAGGTGACCTTTTACCCTTTGGGGAAAGCTGTTCAGGACATGGGGTCGACTGGGGTGAATGAGCAGATAAGGCATTTGCTGGCGCATGAATTTGGCCACTCTTGGTATCTCGGGGAGAGGGTGGTCTGAGAGATTGCTGAGGAGGAGCTGGTGGTGCCACCTGCGAGGCCCCCTATGTCTATGAGGTGGGAGTGGATGTTTCCAGAGGACACTAGGATTGTGGCAATGATTGGCAAGTCCTATTTATTGTACACCGACAGAGCTGTGTCGTATGATTATATGGACTTCGTGACGAGTTGGATGATAACGCCTAACAAATATGATGCGCTGCCTTTGCCTCATGCGGGTTCAAGTCGGCCAGTGGGGTCTTCCCACAGTGGTGGTGGTCCATCGACATCTGTAACGAGGATGACTTCGGAGGTTCCCTTTGTGTGGTTGCATACCCCTTCCTATAATATTCGGCGAGCTGATGGAAGGATGGTGCATATGTTTCATCGTCCTCTTGCGATGGACCCAAAGGAGTTGGGCTTGACAGAGGAGGTCCTTCGTCCCGTGGTATACCTTTTTGTTCTTCTCTTTTTTCTTCTTTCGATCTTCCTTGTTTGATACTGATTGTGCCTTTTCTTGAAGCAAGTCCGGGTGTCCACCACTTGGCTGAGGGACATTAGGGACTGAATATCTTCGGTGACTGCCCATATTTGGGACACGGTTCCTGTTCGGTTTTTCTTTGTGCTGTCTGCCTCATCCGAGGAGGAGTCTGGTTTAGATAGTGGTGGTGCATCATCTCGTCACAGGGGAAAGAGAGCTCGTCGCAGGGACGAAAGTTCTTAGAGAGGGAAGGGTAGGTGAGAGAGAGGGAATGTGGGTTCGGATTGAGTCCCATTATTTTTTCTGTTTTTCTTTATTTCCTGCACAATTGTTGTAACACAGAAAAATATCTATGCAATGTAATGGAGTTTTTTTTATTGTCTTTTGTTAGTAATGAATGAATGAATGCATATGAGCTTTTTACTTTCCTGCTGAGACCGTAAAAAGAAATATTTTTGGGATTTGAAGGAATGTTTTATTTATAATGAGAAATTATATAAATATGGAAGGGGATTTTTAAACTTTGTTGAGAATATCAATTTATTTTTATTAAGTTTTCTGATTTTGACAAAAGAGGAAATTTCTAAAATAGGAGGTTGCCGATCGACAAGCCTGTTATCCTGCCTATCTGCAGGTCAGTCCAGTCCCATCCATTCAAGGCCTTGATTGGTACCCTCCTCGGCTTTTGGGACGGGGTGGGGTAGGGTTCCCTCCAATTTCTGCAAGGGTTATGTCTTTTTTGAGGGTTTTGAAGTATAAAAAGGGATAAGGGTGGAGTGTTTTCATCACACCTTCACATTCTTACTTTCTCATTTTGTGAGATGGCTTTCCCTGGTAGTGTTGAGTTTGCCAACTACCTCGAGACTTTGGAGGCGCTGTGCCCTATAACGTCGACTACGATGCTTTTAACATGCGTCGAGTCTCTTTATGGCGTAATCGGACCATAGAGTGAAACATGCTGATGGCAGCGGTACAATTTTGGTACCCCGAAGATCATGTATTTTTCTTTGGCTTGGAAGAAGTCTCCCCGACTTATGAGGAATTTTCTGCCATGTTGGGAGTAAACCCTAGTGTGGAGGCTACTATATCTGAGTTTTCCCAGTCTCCTCGGGAATTGTTGGCTGGACTTTTCCACGTCTCGCCCTCGGTGGCTAGAGTTTTGGTTATTAGAGGAATTATTTCCCTTCTGGCAGTGCTGCGATCTGTGCATTTGCAGGAGGTTGGTGATGCTAGCTATGTCGGAGCTGTCATTTTGGGCTTGGTTTTGAAATTGCTGCTGGTGACTGGGGAACTGCCGGTGGACCCACAACTTGCAGCCATTACTTTATGGATGTCATACCATCGCAATCCTGTAGCGGTGATACTGGCGGAGACTCTGAATGACCTGAATGCCTGGCAAGAAGGTCATTCAGACTTTCTAAGGGGCAGCCCTGTGATGCTGTTCATGTGATTGTCTGAAAGATTCTGCTTGGTGACTCCTTCGGAATATCCTTTGTCGGCTGTGCCCAACTTCTTTTCACACCATTTCATCAGTGTTGGCCTGGATATTGAGATCTGGGATAATTGGTTTGTGGAGCATGGGGATCTAAGTCTGCTCTGGTCAGTGCCTTGGTGGGGACAACTGCTGCCTGTTCTGGAGCTGGGGGAATACCTGTATGTTCGACAGGTTGGTCTCACACAAACCTCTTTTTATTTCCTTTGGTGGCTTCTGCGCTAATTCGGCTGGGAGCAGGTCATGCCACCTCGGACACTAGATTTCTTTTCGATAGAAGATCTGACAGAGCGTCTACGCATGCATCTTAGCTCTTTGTGGGAGAGTTGGCGTCCGTCGACCCACCCTTCTCAGTCTATTGGGTGAGTCTGGCACATCCCCGGAGATTATATGAAGTGGTTATGGAGAAGAGTAGTTAGCAAGATGTTGGAAGTGGAGACCGGACAAAGGTGGTTTGTCTTATCTGATACCATGGAGGGAGGTATTGTGGTTTTTTTGGGGCTAGTTCGAGATTATCGGTCTATGGAGCGTTCGCGGCACACTATTCAAACAGGGGAAGTTTGGGGATCCCAGGATGTAGATGATGATGGAGCGGTCATCTCTGGTAGCTGTGGGTAAGACTCTCGAGGAGTTTGTTTTGTAATGGGGAATAAATTCGGGAGTTTATGTGTCTTTTAGGAAGGTAGGAGGAGGGGAGTTACCCGTCCCTTTTCTTATGTAATTTCACTGTCATTTCTTATTAGTGAGATAAAAAAGTTTTTGATCATCCAACTGTGCCTTTTGATGAATTTTGTATTTATCTATATCGATCGCTAATGCATGCATAATCCTTTTGTTCAAGTATATGTTAGAATGAACTGTCATTCTCAGAGATAAGAAAAGAGTAGTTTTTTGTGAAAAAAAAAGGCCATGCTCATGTAAGATGTATGAGCTGCCTACGTACCTCTAGGGTTTTTTGAAAAGTTTTAATTTTTCTGAAAATGGTTTTTATAGAGGATCAGGACCACGTAGTTCTGGGTAGAGGAAAATGAATATTTTTTTAGAATAGAAGGGAGATGAAATGAGTTATAGCACGCTGAGATTTATGACTAGGGGTAGAATTTCTTGAGACGGTTCAGGTTGACTGGAAGAGCCATCTCTTCTCCATCAAGGTCGATTAACATAGTGTCACCTCCTGACAAAATCTTATTTACAATGTAGGGGCCACTCCTATTGGGCTTGAACTTCCCTCTGGGGTCCCAAATGGGTTCTATGATTTCCTTAAGGGATAGGTCCCCTTCTCGGACTCCACGAACCTTGACTCTCTTATTAAATGAATGCGCCGTTCGGTGATGGTACCCTTGTATATGATACAACGCTTTCAGTTTCCTTTCATATAAGAGTGAAATCTCATTGAGATGGCTTTGATGTTAGCCCTCTTCACTGACTTAGCTTTCGAGCATGACGTGAAGTGAAGGGATTTCTAGCCCAACGGGTAAGATTGCTTCCATGCCATAAACTAGAGAGTAAGGGGTGACCCCTATAGAAGTTCAGATTGAGGAACGGTAGCCCCAAAGGGCGTAAGAGATTCGGTCGGTCCAATCTCGATAGCTTTCGATCATTTTACTGATGATGGCTTTGAGGTTTTTATTGGCGGCTTCGTCTGCACCATTGGTTTGAGGTTGGTAGGGAAAATATTAGTGTCTCTGAATCCGATACTCGTTGACCACTTCTGTGACTTCTGCCTCGAAGTGCAACCCGTTATCTGACACTAGTTTGTGCGGGACCCAATATCGACAGATGATGTTCTTCCTGATGAATTGGGCACTTTCTTGGTGTTTAGAACTACGTATGACTCAACTTTGACCCATTTGGTGAAGTAATCAATGGAAACTAGGATGAATTTATGCCCGTTGGAAGCCTTGGGTGTAACCTTCCCTATGATGTCGATACCCCAGGTGGAGAACGTCCAGGGAGAAGTCATATTGTATATTTCTCGCGAAGGCAGGTGTTGAAGGTTGGAAAACTGTTGGCATTTGAGGCATCTCCGAACATAGGTGGTGCAATCCTGAACCATGGTGGTCCATTAGTATCCTTGTCGGATGATCTTCTTGGCAAGCATGTGATCGTTCATGTGTTAGGTAAAAAATATAGAGAGATGGAGTCTCCACTCTATTTTACTCAAAACCGACAAAAGAAGGTGGAGCCATCCCGAAGGTCAACATCAAAGACATACTGATACATACGAAACCAAAAAAGATTCGAATAGTGTTCGGAGGCTAAGTTACGAAATGGAAAGGTGTTAGGTACCCATTCCGCCCTTGCAGTCTCTCATGGATTGTTGTTATTTTCCTCTATTTCCCCGTGATATGTGTGCATGTGTATATGTAGTGGAGATAGGAATCATCGACTTGTATCATGGAAGAGATAAAGCGAGTCATTCATAGGAATGTTCCGAAAAGTAATATTAGAAAATAGGATTTACGCGATTATCCTAGCGTTGATCGTTATAATGGAATGATAACGCATATGGAATAATACACCACTAAGAACAAATATATGTATATGTAAATATATAGAATCTAAGAGAATTAAGTTAAATAATTAGAAAAATAGAAAATTGGAGAAAGTAGGACTCGAGTCTCGGGTTTTATCCCGAGACGCCTACATATCCTATAGAGGCATCAAAGTACACGTAGTTCATATGCAAAGCGAGGGGTGGGGTTTTATCCCATAAATCCAACCGGGGACTTCTCTTATAAATGCGTGTGTGTGTGTGAAAAAGGTTTTTTAGTTGTGAGAAAAGTGTGAGGATTCCCGTTTGGAATTTATGAGCAAACCCTCTTTTTCTTGTTTTCTTTGGGTTTTATTTATATGAAAAATAAGAGATGTGCAATAATACTAAATAAAACGTATATTAGGATATGTGAGATGGAGAGAATAAAAGTGCTAAGTAATAAAAAAAAGTTAATGCGAATTAAGGAGAACTTGAGAAAGTTAGACCTTCTTGAAGATCTTAATCTTGATCTTAAATGTTGCAGAGAATCCCTTGCACTTGGGTGATGATGAAGAGTAGTTAATTCACCAAGTTTGATGGAAAAGATGATGGAAAGCGAGGGTTGGAAAGGGATTTGGATGTAGAAATCACGCTAACTTCGAGGTTTTTTTTTCGAGTTTGCTAAGAGTGATGGATCTCAGATCTTGGGTTATTTTTACAATGAGATCAGGACCTCCTTTTTGTAGGCACAGGGGATTGTCGATTGGCATAGGTTTGGCCCTGCCAATCGGCAGTTTCCTTGAGGTAGGATTTTGAACCTGCCGTTTGGTAGTCTCATTCAGGTTCCTTCAAAAAATGATCATATAACGCAATCTGTTGACTCAAATTATGCACGGGGTGAATCGCTAGGAAGGTACTTTAGAGACCTTTGAAAGTCCTTAGGACTGCTCCCGGGTCCGGGAGTTATCTTTGGGACAAATGTGGCTCGAAAATGCTCGTCGGTCCTTTGGGCGGGGGATCGTCGAACGCAAACGGATCGTTCGTCTGCATGGTAAGTCAAAATCATGCATGGGGCAGACCGCTGGAAAGGTTATGAGATGTACTTCGACATTCCAAAGAGTTTAACCCGGTTTGAGGAGTTGACTTCGGTCAACCGGGGCCAGGAAGCATTCGATGACCTTTCAGAGTAAAACGAATCTTTCGTTCGTACCGTAAGTTAGAATCGTGCATGGGGTGAACTGTTGGAAAGGGGTTTCTGTGCCCTTTGAAAATTCATTCAGTCTCGATCGAGCTGAAGAGTTTGACTTCGGTTAAACGGAGCCCGGGAGCGTCCGATGGCCTCCTGATCAAGTTTTGAGGGAAAACGGGTCGTTCGTCTGTACCGTAAGTCAGAATTGCGCACGGGGTAGACCGTTGGAAAGGGGTTTCAGTGCCTTTTGAAAATTCATTCAGTCTCGGTCGAGCTGAAGAGTTTGACTTTTGGTCAAACGGAGCCTGGGAGCGCCTGATGGCCTCTAGGTCAGTACTCGGGGGTATGAATTAGGTTTTTAGTGATGAAGATAGGGTCTAGGGACCTAAGGAGAGGTTAGGGGGTGCTAGAATGGTGTGTCTATAGACAACACATCCAATTACTCTCTTAATTCTTTTATCGACGGTTTTGTCAGTTATAATCAGATTAAGATGCATTTTGACAACCAGGAAATGGCAGACTTCATTACCCTATGGGGAAACTTTTACCACACAACCATGCCATTTAGTCTCAAGAATGTTTGGGCTACTTGCTAGAGGGCCGCTAAAACCATCCTTTATGACCTTATCCATAAGGAATTAGATGTCTATGTCAATGAAATTTTCATTAAATCCAAGACTCGAGAAGGTAACATTCCTGCCCCGAAGAAATTCTTCAGGGGATTACAATAGTACCAGATTCAACTTAACCTACAAAAATGCATCTTTGGTGTCACCAATGGTAAAATCCTCAAATTCATTATCAGTGAAAAAAGGATTGAAGAAAACCCCTCCAAACTTAAAGCCATACTCGATATGCCACTAGCCCGAACAGAGAAAAAAGTGCATGGATTCCTGGGTAAGATCTAATACATTAGTCAGTTCATCAACCAATTGAATTCTATCTATGAGACCATCTTCAAGCTTCTCTGAAAGGATTCAACCAAAGTTTGGAATGAGGCGTGTCAAGAATCCTACGACTAAATCAAATTATACCTCACCCGACCTCTGGTACTCATGCCTTCACAGTAAGATCTCCCCCTCCTCCTATACTTGACTATCACTGACAATATATGTAAGGACATATTTTCCATTATCCGGTTTACATTATATTATATCTTATACGCTACAATCATCGAAGATTTATTTAAGTTCAATCATGCATTGAGATGGATTCGAATCAAACATTCTTCAATAGAAAAGCCTCTACGAGATTAATTTTGGTAAGGTTGTGTTCAAGTCCCTTTAAGGTTCATTTAAAGTGTTGGGATAATTTTTATAAACTATTTTTAAACACCCGAGGCGTTGTTTTTCGTCAAAAGAATTTTTCCTAAGTGTTTTGGTGGAGTTTTATAAAAAGAATATTTGACTCTCTAGTCATTCGAGCAACAAGCCAATATCGTTCAAGTGATAATGCAATGTCGCATAATGTAATTCAAGCAACATATGTTCTCGTTCGAGCGATATCTAGATCTCGTTTGAGCGAAGTCACCGACTCAATTTTTTTTTATAAATATCGTATTAAATAGGTCATGTTTCGTTAAGAAGACCAGGGGTTTTTCGATTCACATAAACTGAAAATTGCAGAAGCGATTTTTTCTTATTCATTTAGGGTTTAAACTTTGTTTTCCAATTCACAAAAATCTCAATAGTTTAGGGAATTGTTTTGGAACCCAAGATACGATCTTGTTGAAGTATCTCATGTAAAGAGGGTAAATCTACGGCTGGCGACCATTTATCTTTTGGCACTACTCGTGGGTGTTCCTTGCTGATTCAGAGCTGCGTGTTCTTGTGGATTTTCTGAGGTTGACCCATTGCTGACTCTAGGATGCATGTTAAGGTGAGTATCTGCATGACATTCATGGCAGATTTCATTATGTATGTAAGTTGTGATTTATCTTGCGTAGTGAAATAGAAAGGTTTTCCCTTTTGGGTTTTTCTCTGAAATCTGTATGTCAGCAATTTATTTATGATGGTTTCTTTTTACCCACCTAGTTGCTTGTGTTAGGGCTAAATTTAATTTGGTTTAAAAATTGACAAGTGATTAAATAAGTATTTAATTGGAATTTGCGGATTGGTACAAATTGATATCACACCGCAAGTAGTTGTTTTCTCAATTGGTATCAGAGATTATTTAAGTGATCACCACTTTATCAAATTGGTATCAGAGTGTGTTTCTCTAATTTATTGAGTGATCCTATTTTTTGCAAAATTTTGTGATAGTGATTTTTTTTAAATATATTTTTTGAAAAATTGCAATGTTTCAAAACGAAAACTTATATATTCGGTTACCAATTTTTGACGGGTCTAATCAGGCCTACTGGAAAGACCGTATGAAATCGCATTTAAAATCAATCGATGAGCGTGTTTGAGTAGTTTTTGAAAGAGGGTGGACTCCTCCCACCTTCGCCGTTGAAAACGTGACAAATCTTAAAGTCGTGACTGAGTGGACTGAGGATGAGTTTAAATGGAGTACTTTTAATTTTCGGGGGCTAAGTGCAATTTCTGGTACGTCACTCCTGAAGAGTTACGATGTATTTATGTGAACCACTTTTAAATAATTGTGGTATATTTTACAACTTACCATGAAGGCACGAACGAGGTTAAAGAGTCTAAACTACAAAATTTAACTACTCAATTTGAAATGATAACCATGCTTGAATTTGAGTGTTTTCATGACCTTTATGCACGTTTGTCTGACATTGTCAACAATAGTTTCAATATTGGTGAGCACGTTCCAGATGCACGAGTGCATAAAAAGATTTTGATATGGTTGCACAAACATTTTATCCCCAAAGTGATTGTTTTAAACTCCTTTGGAAATTTGAGCAATCTCAAGTTAGAAGAGCTAGTAGAAGACCTCCAAACATATGAAATTGACACGTTTCCTGACACTGTCAAACCTAAGGATTGAGGGATAGCACTTAAAGCCCAGTCTTGTAAGGCAGAGGAAATGTCCAACAGAGAGAAGAAAAAGAAAGTGAAAGTTTGTGAGTCTGAGTCTGAGGGCGAGTTTGATTTTGATATGGCCATGCTTGCGAAATGTTTTAACAAGTTTCTCAAATTTTCAAAAGAACATTCTTCCAATAAAATATTCTTTGAGAAAAACAAAAAGAAAGATGAGTCCAAAGAGAGTGGCGATAATGAGAAAGAGAGAGAGAATACGAAAGAATAGGGATATTTCGAGTGTGAAGGTAAGGAGCATAAGGCATTATAGTGTCCCACTAGGCTAAAGAGAAAGGGCAAGAAGATTGCTATTCCAGCCACTCTTAACGATAATGAGGAAGAGGTGAAGGATTTCGGGGATGAATCTTCACATGGGATGTATATAGCCTTTTTAGCTATTTGCGTGAGCACACCTAGTTTATTCCACGACGATAAGGATACTTGTGCACATGAGACCCCTAAGAAGGATAGTTTGAGTGTTTCGTGAGAGAGTGAGAGTGAAACTGAGGGTGGAAGTGAGATCCAAATAGTGTTTAGAGATTTGTACGTCTAGACCTTAATTCTAAGAAGTTGAATAAGTTGTTGGGTCTTAAGGTTATATATTTAGAGAGAGAGATTGAGGTTTTGAGGCATCAGCGAGTCAACTCAATAAGGTGAAGGTTACTTTGAGTGAGAAATTGATCATCGTAGGTTGAGAAAAGAGTGAAATTATAGCCCGTGTGTCATAATTAGAGAGAGATATTGAACGTGCTCGGGAGGTAAAGGTCACTTTAGAGGATACATCTAAGAAGGTAGGCAAGATGCTCATCGGTTCCGCTTTGGGTAAAGTTGAGAGACTAGAAATAGGTCATGACGATGCATCCACTTTCCACATTGCTCCTGAGATGGTTCTCGAGTTTGTGATTAATCCATATGTCTCTGAACCCAACCCACCTAGGCGTCCCATTCAGGATAAGAGAGTGCACCGTAGACATTTGAGAGAGGTGTTCCTAGGCCCGTTTATGTTTGGACACATTGAAAGAAGAAAGAACACCTTAGGGAATTTTATTTTAAGTTGGGTGGCGTGTCACATAAGTTTTGCTACATGTTCAAACACCCACACCCACACATGATCCTACGGATGATTACATGAGAGAGTTTTCACATATTAGGGAGCAAGTTATGTTTTTGGTCAAGACTTCACATGACTTGATGGTTATTTTTCAAAGGATGACACCACCTTTGGAAAACTCCACCGCACCTAACGGTTGAGGTTTAGACTTGTTTGCTAGCATAGGATGAGTTTCATGATGATATTTTATGCCAATTGCTAGGGTGTACCATTTTTGTATGTATGTTTTCCATTTTTGATATATTTTTTGAAAAACCAAAAAGTTTTGTTTTTGAAAAATACAAAAAGATTTTCTATTTTTTTAGAAAAATTGAAAAAGCCAAAAATATTTTATTTTGAATTTTTTTTTGGAAAAAGACAAAGAGTTTTGTATTTTGTGTTAAACCATTTATGGATGGACATTTAGGATGACGAAGTCACAATTTCATTCCACATCCATGTGACTATTTGATAGTGTTTTAATATGTGTCATAAGTTATTTTTTGTGCTTTATAATGTTTAGAGTCATTAAGATGTAATTTGAGATTACTTTCTACGTGTTTGACTCTTAGTGTGCTTTAATGTACACATGCATGAATTTGTTTGATTATTGTACTTGTCTATCAGATGTTGGTCGAAATTTTTTCATCTCAATCCTATCTTTAAAGCGAACCAAATGCCATAAAACTCGACAATGAAAGTAGTGCGTGTAAAAACCGTTGCTCGTGAGGAATTTATTTAATATGAAGAAATGATTAGTGTTAATGGAAAGAGCTGCGAGTGAATAATAATCATGTCATGAAAGCCACCTTTGAAAAGAGCCCCGAAAAAAATTAAAGGCAATAAAAAAGATAAATATGCCAAAAAGGGGTTAATAGGTTTTAGATCACCTCAAAAGAAACATAAATGCATTATTATTTATGAGGGTTTTTGGATGAAAAAGTAATCAACGGGTTTGCACGTCTTGACAAAGTCTTGAAAAAGCATTACATAGGTTTAGGCGTTATTGGTGTGGAAATCATTTTAGACTTTGATTTGTCAATTAGACTGAGTCGATGTCATATGAATTCACATTATTTGACACCTAAGGATGATTTTGAGGTCATTCGTTAAAAGTATTCGTATTCATCGTGCACATATGTTATGTTTGATTGGATTGAACTTCCTGTCGATTTTTTTCACACCCATTCATTCTGTATCCACGATTTAATTAGCTTAGTGTAAATTCATGGTGTGTTATTTTTGTAAAATTATTTTTTCATTTTTATTTGAAAATTTTGAAAAATCAAATGTAGTTGGGGAATGCTTTCAAGTATATCCTTGATGATCGTAGTTGTTTGCTATGCTTGTCATGATAATCCAAGTTTATTTGATTTATTCTTCTCATTGTCTATTTTGGACAAATAAAAAGGGGGAGAACAAATTAAGATTTAATGGGGGAGGTTTTAAATGATGGGGGATAATTGAGATTTGATCTTGGTTTTGATTTATGTTTATCTGATTTCAAACTCAATACGTCACAAAGGTATTTGTCTCTTGTCTCATGTGTATAGGTAAAAAGTTGAAGATTAATATTTTGCACACGCTAATGATGATAAAGAAAAGTTAGCATTTTGAAGATTTGAAGTTGAAGATTTTTTAAGAAAGTTTAAGACTTTCATTTTTAGTACCTTTTCAGTTTTGGGTTCATAGGATGGTATTCGATTTGTATAGGACACTTTGATTTGATAATTCAGATGCTTTTAGTTTGTACCGGCATAGACATAGTAAGAGATTTATAAGGACATATTTTACATTGTCCAGTTTACATTAGAGTATGTCGTATACCGCTATAAACATCAAAGATTTGTTCAAGTTCAATCATGCATGGAGACGGATCTGAATATCAAATGTTCTTCAATAGAAAAGCCTCTGCGAGATAAATTTTGATAATATTGTGTGACGCGACTAGGAATGTGTCTCAAAAGTGTGTACTCTCTAGGCTCAAGTGCAAGCCTATCGCGTCAGTAATAAACCCGGTAAGTCAGGATTATCTCCATAGGGAAATATGACGAGAAAATCGTGACAATAAAAGGACAGACGGTTAACCTAACTTTGACTCTAAAAAGAAGGAAAAGGTGATTTGAATGGTGAAACAACTACAACTAGATGCAATTTTGAAAAAGATTACATAATGAAATCAGGAATGGATGGAATGCAATTACTCTAAATTACCTAAAATACTGATGATGATTGAACCAAAACTTGAACTATATGATGAGACAAACAGGCCGGGAATACAATCCCTCAACCCTAGTGTATTGCTGGTATAAAACTAATCATAAATTTAAGTGATTAATCAGACCTAGACTTTAGTACTCCCAAGCATTACATATATGAGGTTCAAGCCCTCACCATACGTAATTAGAGGATGAGTAAAGCGGTAACACGATAGCTACACACACTGCAGTCTAAAGCATCCCGGTTACCCTGGAGCAACCGAGATCCAAAGATCTACAATGTTTGTGTTCGCTACGCAATACGATCATAATAAATCCTTAAGTTTAGAGGATTAATTTTATACACATGCAACTATCACATCGGGTTGAGTTCATGCATCCCGACCCTAAAAAATCTAGCTGGACATATTGAACCTAACTATACATGAATTAACTACGTTGCATGTGAAACAAATCAAGATGGAAGTGTACTGAAACATGCAAGGAATTATTATGAACTTTAGAAACGAACTGAATCGTGCAAGAAGAATAACATGCAAAAACAATAATAGAGAGAACAAAACTTGAATTAAAACTTGAGATCAAACCCGAAAATAATCAATATTGAATCACCAAATCGAAGCTATGTTCCTAGTGTATTCTCCTACTTGTTTCTCTATCAAAAAATATTCAAAACTATGTTTTCTAAGTTCATACAATGATACATGTACGTTTTAGAAGTGTTTGTTACATAATAGGACTCCTTGGACCAATCAACATTACGGGAAAAATTCATGCATCAGGCACCTCGAACCGGTTCGCAAGTACCCCGAATCGGTTTGCCCCCGTATCGGATCACACTGTGGTTCGGGAAATCTTGTTGGTTTGGCCCTCCTTTCCTTCCTTTCCAACACTTAGATAATTTTAAAGCTTTCTTCTTTTCTTTCTAGGATTTTTCTTCAACTTTAAATGATCATAACTCCTTAATCGTAGCTCGAATTTGGGTGCCGTTTCTTCCAGTGTAGTCATTGTTCTGAGGTTTTCAACTTTCCATTTGTCTTCTCCTTCGGGATTGGGCTGCATAATTGCTAAAATGCCCTTGAACTTGCCTTCCTAGCCTTTCTTTCATTGTTTCGCTTTCTCTTTCGCACCGTTTGCGTAATTTACCTGCAAAACACATAACAGAAACACAAAACACGAAAAACATGACAACGAAGGTTAGTAGAATAATTATGAGTTAAATTCGTATCAATTGCACCGCTCGGGTTCACCAAGGTACCAAAATTAAGGGGATAAAGATATAATATTTATACTCGATCAAACCCCCTAACTTAGAACTTTGCATGTCCCGAGCAATGTAAAAGAAAAAGAATAACGTCACAACTCTTCTAAATACTTTATTGGGATAGAATACCTTTGTCGTGGGCAAGCGATTGCATTTAGCGTATGCAACAAGCCATTAAACCCCTAGGTTACCCTAGTAGGACGAGTGGTGTCTCGTGATTGCAGTGAATGTATCCACAAAATTCGTCATTGACTCAAAGAAAAATCAAAATACTTAAAAATGGTATAATTTAAACCTTCCAAAAAATAGTCACCATAAATTCATATTCAAAAGAGTCTCAAGTTGTCGTGTGTGTGTGTGCAAAGCCAAAAATCAAACCGCTAATTTCCACCGATTGATCATTACGTTACTTTCTGAAAATTGGCTTTGATTTCAAAATCTCACCGAATACACTCACAAACGAATCACTCGAAAGTGTGCCTATTCTCTCGGCATGCGTGATTTATAAGAGTAAATGTAATGGAACTCAAGTTCATGCACACAATTATGAAAGACGGAATTATTTAGTGAAATGATCTCTTAATTGGATTACGGTAATTGGAAAAACGGGAAACATCGCCTCAAATTCACACAATTTAATCTCTCATATTATCTTTTTGTATCTTAGCTCTCCACGCGGTAATCATTTTCGCAATTCGAGCTCGGTAGGACTTTTCGGGTTAAAGGTATATTGGGTAACATGGGAATGGTTGAGAACTTCGTAATTGGAAATTTTTTCTTATGATGTCCCTTAGTGCTTTTTCGGACATTTGCTCATTTTCCCTTATTTTTCTCTACTTGCTATTTCTGCTGAGCATTTTTCTACAATTTTTTTTCTTTCTCCTTTTATGCAGTTTTCGGACTTTATTTGATGAATATTACCAATTTTCATAATTTCGGACTACTTGAGTTTTTCGGGTTACCAAACGAAAATGAAAATTTTTATTCGGCTCAAATTTAGGTTACAAAAGGGATGATTTTTCACAACTTTTTATGGCCAATATTTTTGGGTAACAAACGATGGCCTACTTCATTGTCCGAATTACTTATTAATTTACCATATGCGTCTCGAGATTAATTTAATTTAGAGATTTGTAGCGCGCTTTTAATTTCAAGACAACATTCCATTTTCCATAACCGATCAAACAAGGGTATTGAGATCATCAACGACTTATTTAAAATGCTAAATTAGAACAATGAGTTAACCATTAACACGGATTGATTTAAAAACTCAAAAAGATCGGTAGGCTCAAAATCTCACCGGGTTTTGTTAATCTCCACACTTATTCGTTAAGTCGTCAATTTTCGCACAATTTCCATCTTTGGTCAATTTCGGCTTAGTGCAATTGAGATTTAACAATTTGAGACTTCAAATAGAATAAATGTGATATTTTTGAAAAATTTAAATTCTAATTTTTATTTATTTTGAAGCAAAATATTTTTGGATTTTTCAAAATTTGATGATTTTTATTTGAAATTTTTTGGGCATTTTTGAAAATTTGTGAAGTTTTAGAAAGACGCACTTGTGACCCCCCCTAACTTAGACTTTTGCATTGTCCTCAAGCAAAAAGGATTAAAATCTAACTCAAAGCGAATTAAAAGTGCGAGAGAATAAAACGAACAAATAAAACAGAAATGCAGGATTTTTTAATATATACTGAGAGCCTGTGTTAAACGGGTGATGGGAGAATTACTCAATCAACATTTTTTAATAGCTAATCACATCGTAACCAACAAAAATAAACAAGGGCTTCACTAGGGAGGTGGATTGGAAGGGCCAGGTGCGTTGGGATCATACGGATCATAGAAGAAGGTTGGAGGGGGTCCAGCGAAGTTGAGCTCGTATAAATGGGCTTGGAGACGATGAAACATGCTCGTATCCCTTCGGTAGGCCGCTTGATCCCGTTGATAGGCTGCTTGGTCTCGATTGTATTGGGTGAGGAAACCGTCCAAATGGGTTTCCACCGCCGAAAGGAGCCTATTAAAAGATGTATCCGGGGGCTCAAAATCGGAGTCTTCTTCCTCGCCTTCATTATACTCTTCTTCTCCCCCCACATCCATCATTGGGGCGTCATGTTCTTCCTCCCCCGCACCCTCATCGAGAATAGGGCGGTCGGGGTGGGCCACCCTCATTTGGCGTTCACTACAGGTGGTGGAAGTGGCTTCAATTGGGCGAGGGAGTCGGACTTGCTGCCCTGGATCGTCCACCCCAGCATCAATCAGAAGTTCAGTGATAAGGTGGGCGTAGGGGAGCGCTGCTTTTCCCCACTCGTCATTGGCCACATGGAGGATGTCCGCGTAGAAAAGCTGGGCCAAATTAATCGTGATCTCGGGGTCGAGGAAATGGTATAGGAAGTTGGCGTGACGCAGCCTGACCACCGAATCATTTGTGGATTACTCCACATGCAATGAGGTGCGTGAATCGTACCGTGTCTGAAAGACTTCCTATCGGAAATGAATCGCGAAACCATTCCTCCCCGGGTGCCATTCGGGTGACACATTCATCTTCGTTGCGGGGGGCACCATTGGTGGGATACATGAAAGGCACGGGGATGACAACCCCTTTTTCTCGCATTTTGTGCGCAATGATGGCGGCGGAGAAAGGAATCTGAATGCCGTCGAGATATGCCTCATGAATAGCGGAGGATTTGCGTACAAGCATCGCGTAAAATTAAAGAATTTCAGATTCGAACACTTTGTTTCTCATAGGAGAGAGAAATGAGCACCACCCCCGGTAGTTGAAAAGGACGGTGACTTCATCGGGCAGCTACTACCAATTAACAAACCACTCGATATGAATTGGGCAAGTGGCCAAGAAATAGTGCTCTGTCCAATGATGTTCTTGGACGGACCGAAATACTTCCGTACCCTCATCGTCGAGGATGGTGGTGTCGTCATATTTGCGAGGGAGGAAGTTTGCTTGGCGGCGGCGCGATATGGTGAGAGAGAGATAGATAGATATAGAGGTGATATGGTGTAGAAGAGAGGGAGAGTGAGATGAAGTGTGATAAATGGAGAGGGGTTGAGGGTGAATTTATAGGTGTGTGGGGTAACTTTTGGTCGTAAATGGGAATAGGTGTGGAGCGAGATGAAGGAGGGAGTGAATTTGGAGTGTAAATTAGTAGGGGAAAGTTTTAGAGGGTGAAATTTCATGGGGAAAATGAATGGAGGGAAGGGGAAAAAAGAATGAATTTGGAAAAAAGGGGGGAAGAATCTACCAGGACCCCCGAACCCGTTAGCCCTGTACCCCAAACCGGTTCGCCCCCGAACCGGTTCACCCTGTGGTTCGGGGGAACTTGCTGGCCTGGAAAACTTATTTCTCTCAACTCTCAAAATCTAAGTGTTCTCCCATCCTTATCACTTGCTTATGTCCCCGTAAGATATCCTAGATCCTCAGGTCCCCTATAAATTCCTCCACCACGCCCTCGAATGTGTGCAAGCTCTCTCAAAAAGTGTGCTATCTCGCTCCCTATCATAACCCGTGCTCCCGAACTCAAAAATATCCTAACTCAAACACTACTACTGTACACAAGAATTCACCCCATACTCGTTGGGGGTGCGACGACCTCTCATTTTCATCTCAATCTTCCTCGTAAATGGGGTCCGACAACCAAATGGTGTCGACTTATTCCACACATGCCTCTAGATATGGATTTAGGCATTGTTCATTCACCTTGAACGTATTCCCCCCTTTCAAATTGTCTAATTCCATAGCTCCATGAGGGAATACATTCTTCATAACGAATGGGCCAGTCCATCGAGATCGTAACTTTCCCGAAAATAGATGAAGCTGAGAGTTATAGAGAAGCACTTTTTGCTTCGGAAGAAACTCTTTGCATCGAATAATCTTATCGTGGGCGAGTTTCATCATTTCTTTGGAAATTTTTGCGTTCTCATACGCGTCATTGCGTATCTCTTCTAACTCATTTAATTGAAACTTGCGAGCTTCACCGTCTTTATCCATGTCGTAATTCAACTTCTTAATCACCCAATACGCTTTGTGCTCTAATTCAACGATAAGATGACAAGGTTTTCCATACACAAAGAGGAATAGGGACATGCCAGTGGATTTTTATATGCGGTACGATAAGCCCATAGTGAATCATTCAATCGCAGTGACCAATCTTTTTGGTTGGGATTGACAGTCTTCTCGAGGATGTCCTTGATTTATTGATTTGGTAATTCAGCCTGCCCATTCATTTGTGGGTGATAGGTCGTTCCAACCTTGTGAACGACACCATACTTTACCATAAGCTTTTCAAATGGCCTGTTGCAAAAGTGCATGCCATTATCACTAATTATTGCCTTCGAAGCACTGGAGCGGGAAAGTATGTGTTCCTGTAGGAACCTAATCATAACTTTGTTGTCATTTGTCTTGGTAGCTATGGCTTCCACCCATTTAAAAATGTAGTCTACCGCGACAAGGATGTATAGGAAACCAAAAGATGGGGGAAAACAGTTAAAGATCTCAATAATGAGTATCGGGGTTAATGGCATCATGTCTCGTCGGGTTATCGCTCCCATCCTTTGACACTTATCGTAAGATTTGCAATAATTTCTCACATCCCGAAATATTGTGGCCCAATGGAAACCGCTTTGAAAAATCTTAGCGGCCGTCTTTTTCGTCGAAAAGTGACCTCCACAAGCTTTCGAATGATAAAATTGGATTACTTTCGGTATCTTGTCATTCGGTACGCATCGTTGGATGATTTGGTCAGTGCAATATCTAAAAAGGAAGGGATCTTCATAGAAAAAACATGCGCAACAAAGTAATAAACCTGTTCTTTTCTTACGGTGTCCACTCAGGAGGGACGACTCCCGTGACAAGATAATTCACTATATCCGCAAACCATGGCAAAGAAGAGATAGCAAAGAGTTGATCATCCAAAAAATATTCTTCTATGGGTATCGGATTGCTAGGTACGTCAGACGAAAGCCGAGATAAATGATCAGCGATGGCGTTTTCTACTCCTTTTTTTATCTCTAATGGAAATATTAAATTCTTGTAGGAGTAGGATCCACCTAATAAGGTGCGGCTTTGCGTCTTTCTTCGCAAGAAGGTATTTTAAATCCGCGTGGTCGGTGAAACAAGTAATAGGGGACCCAATGAGATAGGATCAAAATTTGTCTAGAGCAAATACTACGGTTACTAATTCCTTCTCCGTAGTGAAGTAATTGAGTTCTGGTCCGATAAGAGTTTGGCTAGCATAGTAGATGACATGAGCCTTTTTATCCTTTCGTTGGCCCAAAACAACCCCTATTGCAAAATCACTTACATCACACATGAGCTCGAATGGTAAGACCAATCTGGCGTTTGCATGATGGGAGAGGAAACAAGCAGGCTTTTTAATTTTTCAAAAGCACTTTGGGATGCTTCATTCCACTTGAATGGGGTATCCTTCATAAGGAGGTTACTTAAGGGCCTAGCGATGGCGCTAAAGTCCTTAATGAACCTTTGATAAAACCTCACGTGGCCCAAGAAGGAGCGCACATCTTTGAGTGATTTTGATGTGGGTAAATCAGCTATGACATCTATCTTAGCTCTATCAACTTCAATCCCTTTGGATGAAACTATGTGGCCAAGAACTAATCCCTCAATGACCATAAAATGTCATTTCTCCCAATTTAGCACTAAGTTTATCTCCACACATTGGGTAAGTAATTTTTCCAGATTTGCCAGACAAAGATCGAAAGAGGTGCCAAAAATGCTAAAGTCGTCCATGAACACTTCAAGTCCTCTCTCAATCATGTCGCTAAATAGACTCAACCTTCACCTTTGAAAGGTCGTGGGTGCATTACACAAACCGAATGACATACGTTTGTAGGCAAATGTACCAAAATGTCAAGTGAAGGTTGTTTTTTCCTGGTCAAGTATATCTACCTTAATTTGGTTATATCTGGAGTAACCATCAAGGAAGCAGTAGTAAGGGTGGTCCACTACTCTCTCAAGCATCTGATTAATAAATGGAAAGGGGAAGTGGTCTTTCCTAGTTCTGGCATTGAGTTTTCATTAGTCAATGCAAATGCGCCACCTGGTGGTGGTACATTGGGGAACTAGCTATCCCTTAGCATTTTCAATCACTGTTATGCCCGACTTCTTCAGGACAACTTGAATAGGGCTTACCTATTTGCTATCCGAGATTGGATAGATAGTCCCGGCATCCAATAACTTAATGATTTCGGTCCTCACCACTTCTTTCATATTGGGGTTTAGCCTTCTTTGCATTTCTCTCGAGGGCTTTACATCCTCCTCGAGATGGATCTTGTGGGTCCAAATCAAAGGACTTATACCCTTTAAATCAACAATACACCAACCAAAATCACTTTGGTACTTCCCCAAAATCTTTAATAGCTTACCCTTCTGCTCTTCGTCTAGGCTAGAGGAGACAACAGTAGGAATGTCTCGTTCTTTCCTAAATATGCATATTTTACATGGAGGGTAGTTTCTTCAATTCGAGGGTGGGAAATTTGTCACTCGAGGGAAGCATACATGCCTCCCTTGGTGGTAACTCCTCGAATCGAGAAACCCAACTTACATCTCTCGCCTCTTTGTCCGATGCTTTCTCATCAAGTAGTTCTCTCACTTCCTCAAGTTCCTTTTCAAAATCAGTATACGCCCCTTTACTCTCGTGGCTCGATAATAAGCAAGTCTCTAGGGCATATCCATAATAGTTTTCCTCGAAGTACTCTTTTGCGATCTCGTCGATTAAACTCACTGCGTGAAGATCATCTTCTTCCCCTTTATGTTGGGCTATATGGAAGATGTTAGTCTCTAAGGTCACATTCCCAAAGGTGAGTTGCTTCTGTCCATTTCGAGTATTGATGATTGCATTAGCCGTAGCTAAGAATGGGCGCTCGAGAATAATGGGAACATGATTGCTCGAGGCTAAGGAGGTCTCCGTGTCCCAAATAATAAAATCTACCGGGAAGTAGAAAGTGTCAAATTGGATGATCATGTCCTCAACTATACCTCTTGGGATCTTCACGATTTGATCCCCCAATTGGAGAGTGATCTTTATGGGCTTGAGGTCACCCAGATCAAGTTGCCTATAGATGGCATAAGGGAGGATATTGATACTTACTCCCAAGTCAAGTTAGGCTTTTTTAATTTTATTTTCTCCAATGATGCAGGAAATAGTGGGTACACCGAGATCTTTGAATTTTGGCGGGAGATCATTAAGTAGAATGGAGCTCACGTTCTGTGCTAGAAATACGTTTTCCTTTACTTTTAACTTCCTCTTCAATGTTAACAAGTCCTTTATGGCTTTTTTCATAAGCTGGAATATGCTTAATGGCATCGCGAAAAGGTAAATTTAACTTTACTTGCTTTAGCACGTCTAGCACTTCATCACGGGGGTTTCCTTTATGGGAAGGAACAAGCCTTTAGGAAATAGTGCCGCGGAGGGTGTTTTAACTACTACCTCAAGCTCACTAGTGTCTTCTTTATCAATCTCTTTCAAGGGGACATCTTTGGCCTCTTTCGTTCCGGGTGAAATCTCCTTGCCTTTGGTTGCGTCGTGTGGAGGAGGTGATAAATCAATAACTCTCGCACTATGAAGAGTGGTCACAACTTGACATTGCTCCTGATTATATGTAGAGGTGGAGTTAACACTAGTTTGACCTTGGGGAGGTCTTTGACCTTGGGCAGGAAACTTGCCCTTCTCTTGATACTCAATGATGATTGCATCTTTGAAATAGTCACATTTATGTCGTTGATCATTCGCTCATGTCTAGCAGGGGCTGCATAATGGGCAGTGATAAATTAGTTTATCGTATCCTCGAGACTTATCCGCGGTGGAGTGATATATGCCCTTGGAGGTGGTGGTGCTTGAACATGTCCTTGCATGTGAGGTGCTTGTCGAAAGTGTGATGGTGGGGGAGAGGCAACATGTGAATTAGGATTCATCGCTGCATTTTGTTGCCCATAGCTAAAACTAGGGTGGTTTTTCCATGAAGGGTTATAGGAATTCTCGTGCAGTGCACCGAAATTACCCTTAAATCCTCCTACACCATTCACTTGCACTTGAAGCATAACTTTGTAGGCAAGTATCATCGGGAATTCCTCTATTGAATGTACCGCCTCACAAATAGCACACACCTTTTGAATGGGATTTGGGATGGAGCCAGTTGGTCCTCTTGCATATATCTCAAGTACTTCTCGCATTCCTTTCTCAAGTAGATCGGGTCCACTGGCCGTCATGGTATCCTTTTCTACATGAAATAGGCTAGACGTCGATGGAGTGGTGGTCATTTGGCACGTTCGATTATGAGCACTAGGGTCAGATGTATCCCATGCTTGGGTAGTCTCGGCGACATACCTCAGGTGAAGGTCAGCATCGTTGGCATCTAGGTCAACAAAGGGACCATCACACATGGTTTCAACGAGTTGTTTAGAATTTATATTCAGCTAATTATGGAAGAAATAAATGATTTGCAATTTATCAAATCCATGATGAGGGCACGAAGTGATTAACTCATTAAAATGCTCGTAACATCGATCAAACGACTCATTTTTTTATTATCAAAATGCTTGAATTTGAGCCTTGATGGTGTTCATTCGATGTGGAGGAAAGAATTTCTTAAGGAATTTATGTTGCAAGTCATTCCATGATTCAATCGAGTTTGGAGGTAAAGACCATAGCCATATCTTTTCCTTGTCCTTTAGTGAGAATGGGAAGATTTTGAGGCGGATTAAATCTTTTGAGCAAGTTTGATCACTAAGGGTCTCACACGCCTCCTCAAATTCTCGGATGTGGAGATATGCCTTTTTTTATTCCATTCCATAGTAGTTGGGAAATATAAGGATCATCCCATTCCTAAAGCAAAATTTCCCTGCATTATACGGGAGTAAAATTCATCCCAGAGTGACAATTCGCTCGGGATATAAGATTTCTCTCAAAGGGAGGTACGGAACCTCTTCCTCACCTTCGGCTACACTACCGTGTTGTGATATGTCTCTCTCACTTGATGACTCTGTATCCTCACTTGGTATGCTTAGAGCGTGCTCTGTGGTGTGTCCTAAGAGGGATGTCGGAGTGTTACTTGCAATTGAGTGTGGAGGTGTGGGAGGTGGAACCCAAAATTGTGGAGCATTTGGAGTGTGAGGGATATCGGGGTCGTACTCAACTATCAAGTTTTCGTGAATGCTGGTTGGAGTATTTTGGGGAGTTAGGTTGAGTTCAGAATTTTGCATTAACACGCTTTTGAGAGATGAAGTATATTTTTGTGCTTTAATGAATTTTTTTTATTTTTATTTTTTTTGGTAAAAGTTTTAAATTAACGGAATCTAACCTACGTCTACCTAAATCCCTGGCAACAACGTCAAAAACTTGACGCGACTAAGAATGTGTCTCTAAATTGCGTACTCTCTTGGATCAAGTGCAAGCCTATCGCGTTAGTAATAAACCCGGTAAGTAGGGATCGTCACCACAAGGAAATAGGACAAGAAAATTGTGACGATAGAAGGAGATGGTTAACCTAACTTTGACTCTGAAAAGAAGGAAAATGTGATTTGAATAGTGAAATAGCTACAACTAGATGCAATTTTGAAAATGATTACTTAATGAAATCAGGAATGGATGGAATGCAAATACTCTACATTACCTAAAAGATTGATGATGATTGAACCAAAACTTGAACTATATGATGAGACAAACATGCCGGGAATACAATCCCTCAACCCTAGTGTATTGCTGGTATAAAACTAATCATAAATTTAAGTGATTAATCAGACCCAGACTTTAATACTCCCAAGCATTACGTATATGAGGTTCAAGCCCGCACCATACGTAATCAGAGGACGAGTAAAGCGGTAACACGATAGCTACACGCACACTGCAGTCTAAAGCATCCCGATTACCCTGGAGCAATCAAGATCCAAAGATCTACAATGTTTGTGTTCTCTACGCAATACGGTCATAATAAATCCTTAATTTTAGAGGATTAATTTTATACACATGCAACTATCACATCGGGTTGAGTTCATGCATCCCGACCCTAAAAAATCTAGGTGGACATATTGAACCTAACTATGCATGAATTAACTACATTGCATGTGAAAGAAATAATTATGGTAGTGTATTGAAACATGCAAGGAATTATTATGAAGTTTAGAAACGAACTGAATCGTGCAAGAAGAATAACATGCAAAAACAATAATAGAGAGAACGAAACTTGAATTAAAACCTGAGATCAAGCCCGAAAATAATCAATATTGAATCACCAAATAGAAGCTATGTTCCTAGGGTATTTTCCTACTTGTCTCTCTATCAAAAACTATTAAAAACTATGTTTTATAAGTGAATACAATGATACATGTACGTTTTAGAAGAGTTTGTTACATAATAGGACTCCTTGGACCAATCAGCATTAAGGGAAAATTCGTGCATTAGGCACGTCAAACCGATTCGCAGGTACCCCGAACCGATTCACACCATGGTTCGGGAAATCTTGTTGGTTTGGACCTCCTTTCCTTCCTTTCCAACACTTAGAAAATTTTCAAGCTTTCTTCTTTTCTTTCTAGGATTTTTCTTAAACTTTAAATGATCGTAACTCCTTAACCGTAGCTCGGATTTGGGTGCCGTTTTTTCCAGTGTTGTCATTGTTCCAAGATTTCAACTTTCCAGTTGGCTCCTCCTCCGGGATCGGGATGTAAAATTCCAAAAATGAACTTGAACTTGCCTTCCTAACCTTTCTTTCATGGTTTCGCTTTCTCTTTCGCACCGTTTGCATAATTTACTTGTAACACACATAAGAGAAATACAAAACATGAAATACTTGCCAATGAAGATTAGTAGCATAATTATGAGTTAAATCCATATCAATTGCATATCTTGGGTTCACCATGGTACCGAAATTAAGGGGATAAAGATACAATATTTATGCCTGATCATTATGTTTAAGTCCCTTTACGGATCATTTAAAGTGTTGGGATAATTTTTCTAAACTGTTTTAAACACCTAAGGCGTTGTTTTTCTTAAATTTTTTTTCTAAGTGTTGAGACAGAGTTTTACAAAAATAATTTTTGACGCTCTGGTCATTCGAGCGACAAGCCAATGTCATTCAAGCAACAATGCAATGTTGCGCGATGTTGTTCGAGCGATATCCAGATCTCGTTTGAGCGAAGTCACCGACTCAATTTTTTTTATAAATAGCGTGTTAAATGAATCCAATTTTGTTAAAAAGACCCGGGGGTTTTCAATACACGTAAACTACAAACTGCAAAGACAATTTTGTCTTCTTCATTTAGGGTTTAAACTTTGTTTTTCAATTCACAAAAATCCCAATAGTTTAGTGAATTATTTTGGAATCCAAGATACGATCTTGTTGAAGTTTCTCATGGAGAGAGGAAAATCTACGGTTGTTGACTGCGTGTCTTTTGGGAGTACTTGTGGGTGTCCTTACTGATTCAGAGCTACGTGTTCTGATAAATTTTCTGAGGTTGATCCATTGCTGACTCTATGATGCGTGTATATGTGAGTATCTGCGTAATATTCATGGTGTATATAAGTTGTGATTTATCTTGCATAGTGAAATAAAAAGGTTTTCCCATTTGGGTTTTTTCCTAAAATCTGTGTGTCAGAAATTTATTTATGATGGTTTGATGTTACCCACCTAGTTTCTTGTGTTAGGGTTGAATTTAATTTTGTTTAAAAATTGACAAGTCATTAAATAAGTATTTAATTGGAATTTACAAATTGTCACAATTTGATATCACACTGCAAGTAGTTGATTTCTCAATTGGTATCAGAGATTATTTAATAGATCACCGCTTTCTCAAATTGGTATCAGAGCGTGTTTATCTGATTTATTGAGTAATCCACTTTTGCCAAAAATTTTATGATATTGATTTTTTTTAAATATATTTTTTGAAACATTGTAATGTTTCTAAACGAAAACTTATATCATCTGTTACCAATTTTTTACGGGTCTAATCATGCCTACTGGAAAGCCCGTATGAAATTGCATTTAAAAGCAATCTATGAGCGTGTTTGAGTAGTTTGTGAAAGAGGGTGGACTCCTCCCACCTTCGTTGCTGAATACGTGACAAATCTTAAATTCGTGACCGAGTGAACTCAGGATGAGTTTAAATGGAGTACTTTTAATTTTTAGGGGATAAGTGCAATTTTTGGTACCGTCACTTCTGAAGAGTTCTGACATATTATGACGTGTAGCACTTCTAAAAAAGCGTGGGATGTTTTAAAACTTACCCAGGAAGGCACGAACGCAGTCAAAGAATCTAAACTACAAAATTTAACTACTTAATTTGAAATGATAACCATGCTTGAATCTGAGTGTTTGCATGACTTTTATGCACGCTTGTCTGACATTATCAACACTAGTTTCAATATTGGTGAGCACATTAGAGATGCACGAGTGATTAAAAAGATTTTGAGATGGTTGCACAAACATTTTATCCCAAAAGTGATTATTTTAAACACCTTAGGAAATTTGAGCAATCATAAGTTAGAAGAGCTGGTAGGAGACCTCCAGACATATGAAATGGATATGTTTCTTGACACTGTTAAACCAAAGGATAGAGGGATAGCACTTAAGGACAAGTCTAGGAAGGGAAAGGAAGTGTCCACGAGAGGGATATCACTTAAGGTGAGTTTGAATTTGATATGGCCATGCTTGCGATTTTTTTTAAAAAGTTTCTCAAATTTTTGAAAGAAAAATCTTCCGATAAAATATTTTTTGAGAAAAACCAAAAGAAAGATAAGGCCAAAGAGAACGCTGATAATGAGAAAGAGAGAGAGAATAAGGAAGAAGATAGATGTTTCAAGTGTGAAGATAAGGTGCATAAGGAGTTTGATCATCCCACTAGGCTAAAGAGAAAGGGCAAGAAGATTGCTATTCCAGCTAATCTTAGTGATAGTGAGGAAGCAGTGAAGGATTCAAGGGATGAATCTTCCTATGGGATGTGTGTATCCTTTTTAACTAGTTGGGTGAGCACACCTAGTTTATACAACGACGATGAGGATACTTGTACACGTGAGGCCCCGGAGGAGGATAGTTTGAGTGTTTTGTATGAGAGTGAGGATGAAAGTAAGTGTGGAAGCGAGGTTAAAAGTGAGCTCTAAATAGTGTTTAGAGATTTGTACGTCGATACCTTAAAGACTAAGAAGTTGAATAAGGAGTTGGTTCTTAGGGTGATAGATATATAGAGAGAGATTGAAGGTTTAAGAGGTCTTGAGGCGTCGATGAGTCAACTCGAGAAGGTGATGGTTACTTTGAGTGAGCAGTTGATCATCGTAGGTCGGGATAAAAATGAACTTATATCCCGTGTGTTACAATTAGAGAGATATCCTGAACATGCCCGGGACGCAAAGGTCACTTTAGAGGATACATCTAAGAAGGTAGGAAAGATTCTCCTCGGTCTCTCTTTGGGTAATGTTGAGAGACTAGGAATAGGTCATGACGGTGCATCCACTTCCCACGTTGCACTCGAGCCGGTTCCCAAGTATGTGATTGACCCATATGGATCTCAACCCAACTCATATAGGTGTCCTGTTCAGTATAGGATAGTGCACCGTAAACATTTTGAGAGAGGTGTTCCTAGGCCTGTTCATGTTTGCACACATTTCAAGAAGAAATGACATCTTAGGGAATTTTATTTTATGTTAGGTGGTGTGTCACATTGAGTTTTGCTTCATGTTCACAAAAACGAACCCACACATGATACTCCGGATGATTACGTGAGAGAGTTTGCACATATTAGGGAGCAAGTTAAGTTTTTGGTCAAGACTTCACATGACTTGATGGATGTTTTTCATAGGATGACACCACCTTTGGAAAACTCCACCGCACCTAACAATTGAGGTTTAGACTTGTTTGATAGCATAAGATGAGTTTTATGATGATATTTTATGCCTATTGCTAGTGTGTACCATTTTTGTATTTATGTTTTCCATTTTTGATATATTTTTCAAAAAACCAAGAAGTTTTGTTTTTGGTTTTTTTTTGTAATAATACAAAAAGATTTTCTATGTTTTAAGAAAAATTGAAAGAATCAAAAAGAGTTTATTTTGATAATTTTTTTGGAAAAAGACGAAAACAGTTTTGTATCTTATGGTACACCATTTATGGATGGATATTTAGGATGACCAAGTTACAATTTCATTCCGTATCCATATGACTATTTGATAGTGTTTTGATATGCATCATTGCTTTATTTTTGTACTTTATAATGTTTGGATTCATTAAGATGTAATTTGAGATTACTTTCTACATGTTTGACTCTTAGTTTCCTTTAATGCACACTTGCACAAATTTGTTTGATTATTGTACTTATCTATCACATGTTGGTCAAAGTGTTTTCATCGCAATCCTGTCTTTAAAACGATCCAAATGCGATAAAAGCCGACAATGAAATTAGTGCATGTAAGAACCGTTGCCCGTGAGGAATTTATTTAATATGAAAAAATGATGAGTGTTCACGGAAAGGGCTGCGAGTGAATAATAATCACGTCGTGTAAGTCACCCTTTGAAAAGAGCCCCGAAAAAATTTAAAGGCAATAAAAAAGATAAATATGCCAAAAGGGGACCAATAGGTTTTAGATCACCTCAAAAGAAAAATAAATTTGTTATTATTTATGAGGGTGTTCGGATGGAATAGTAATCAACGGGTTTGCACGTCTTGACAAAGTCTTTAAAAAGCATTACATAGTTTTAGACGTTATTGGCGTGGAAATCATTTTATACGTTGATGTGTCGATTAGATTAAGTAGATGTCATATGAATTCACATTTTTTGACACCTAAGGAAGATTTTGAGATCATTCCCGCGTATGTTATGTTTAATTACATTGAATTTCCTATTGAATTTGATCACACCCATTCATTCTGTATCCACGGTTTGGTTATATTAGTGTAAATTCATGGCGTGTGAGCTTTGAAAAATTATTTTTGCATTTTTGTTGGAAAAATTCGAAAAATAAAAAATAGTTAGTGAATTCTTTCAAGTATATGCTATTCTTGTCGTGGAACTCCATGTTTATTTTTTTTATTCTTTTTCTTATCTATTTCGAACAAATAAAAAGGGGGAGGATGAATTATGATTTAATGGGGGAGTTTTTAAATTATGAGGGAGAATTGAGATTTGATCTTAGTTTTGATTTATGTTTATCTCATTTCAAACTCGATACGTCACAACGGTATTTGTTTCTTATCTCATGTGTGTAGGTAAAAAGTTGAATATCAATATTTTGCACACCCTGATGATGACAAAGAAAAGTTTGCGTTTTGAAGATTTAAAGTTGAAGATTATTTAAGAAAGTTTAAGACTTGCATTTTTAGTACCTTTTCAGTGTTGGGTTCATGGGAGGTTATTAGATTTGTATAGGACATTTTAATTTGATAATTCAGATGTTTTTAGTTTGTACCGACGTAGACATATGGGGAGATTTGTAAGGACATATTTTACATTGTGTGGTTTACATTAGTGTATGTAGTTTACCGCTCAATCGTCGAAGATTTATTGAAGTTCAATCATGCATCGAGACGAATCCAAATATCAAACGTTCTTAAAAAAAAAGCCTCTGCGAGATTAATTTTTATAAGGTTTTGTTTAAGTCCCTTTACGATTCATTTAAAGTGTTGGGATTATTTTTCTAAACTGTTTTTAAACACCTGAGGCGTCGTTTTTCGTCAAAAGAATTTTTTCCAAGTGTTGTGGCGGAGTTTTATAAAAAGAATTTTTAATGCTCTAGTCGTTCGAGCGACAAGCCAATGTTGTTCAAGTGACAATGCAATGTCACGCGATGTCATTTGAGCGACATATGTTCTCGTTCTAGCGATATCCATATCTCGTTTGAGCAAAGTCATCGACTCATTTTTTTTCTTCTAAATAGCGTGTTAAATGAGTCATGTTTCGTTAAGAAGACCTTGGGTTTTTTGATACACGTAAACTGCAAAAACTGCAGAAACGATTTTGTCTTCTTCCTTTAGGGTTAAATTTTTTTTTTTCAATTCACAAAAATCCCAATAGTTTAGTAAATTTTTTTTGAACCCAAGATAAGATCTTGTTGAAGTTTCTCATGTAGAGAGGGTAAAGCTATGGCGGACGACTGCGTGTCTTTTGGGAGTACTCGTGAGTGTTCCTTATTGATTCAGAGGTGCGTGTTCTTGTGGATTTTCTGAGGTTGATACATAGCTAACTCTAGGCAGCATGTCTATGTGACTATCTGCATGATATTCATTGCAGATTTCATTATGTATATAACTTGTGATTTATCTTACATAGTGAAATAAAAAGGTTTTCCCTTTTAGTTTTTTTCCCGAAATCTGTGTGTCAGCAATTTATTTATGATGGTTTGATTTTACCCACCTAGTATCTTGTGTTAGGTTTGAATTTAATTTGGTTTATAAATTGGCAAGTGATTAAATAAGTATTTAATTTGAATTTGCGAATGGGTACAAATTGATATCACACCGCAAGTAGTTGTTTTCTCAATCTAGCTGCGGCTATGCTGCCCCAATATATTGAGGAATTTCGGAAGGAGATAGCAATCTACCATGCTTGTCGGAAGCTAGGAGGGGTATGAAGTAAACTATAACGCTTTCAAGAAAGCGTGTGTTGCCTTGATCCGGGCCATGCAGAAGCTCTGACACAACATGCTTGCATTCCCCATCAAACTGGTGTCTTGAATACATCCGATAAAGTACATATTAAATAATCCCGCTATGTCTAGCCGTATGACCCGTTGGCTGATGTTCCTGATCGAGTTTAATTTCTCGTGTGTAACGTAAAAAATTATGAAAGGGAGAGTCATCTCTTTACCTTGGTGACAGTCCTATGGAGGGAAATAGGATTTGGATCTCCGAATTCCCAGATAAAGACATCCTCTCCACTCTCACGAGGACCTCATATGGTAGATGTTCTTCAATGAAGATGAAAATAAGAAAAAAGGTATTGATTTGGGATACACCTTATTTCCACGATGACTCTCATGCTCCCATTGCCATTAAGTTGAATTTCCCTTGAACTAACAACATGATAGAATATGAGGCATGCACCGTAGGGATAAGATTGCGATCGATAAAGGAATCAAACATATGGATGTCTAGGTGAACTCGACCCTCATCATGGGGCAAATTCTCAGGAAATGGAAGGTCAAACACAAAATCTCCTACTATTCCATGCCCACCTAGAATATCTTGCCTCCCAATTTAAAAAAGTCACCTTGCATTATTACCCTAGCTCAAGGAATAGCCTGGTCGATGCACTGGTAACCTTAGCCTCCATGTTTGACATGCCTAAGGGAATAACAATAATCCCCTTTCTGGTCCCAAAACAGGTAGCTCTGTGGTCAAATTATAAATGTTATAAAACTACCGTAAGTGCACGGGCTATTGAAATATAATGGGTGTAAGTACGGGCCGAACCCACAAAGATTTCGGTCAACCTTTATAAAATATCGATTATCCAACTAGACAAATGAGAGTAGAAATATGATTTGAGTTTTTAAAGTAAATAGGAGCAAATTCATTAAATAACTACGAGTGAACAAATGATAATATCAAATATGGGAGAAAATTAGGACGTCGAATCCGTTAAACAATTTCAATTAAAGTCACACATTAATTTTAATTCCATATTTTCCCAAATTTATAACTTAAAATATACCACCTATTGTTGTGTACATTTCGAAAGATAAAACAATTCACGTTGTCAAAATGATTTTAACGCCTTCTTAAATAGACACCTTAAATCCCCATTCCCTCGAAAATATCAAATTCAAGTTTGAATGTATATTTAAGCATGATATATCAAAACAATTTAACATAAACATAGCCCATCAAAAATTACAACTTTAAATACTCAAAATATGATTTATCAAATCATTTTGGAGGTTTAAAACACACTCCTGTGTCGTTTTAAATGAACACTGAATTTTTATTATCAATTAATACATGTCGGGAATTTATACCAAACTTAATTAACATGCATATCTTTAACTAATCACGATAAACTTCACGTAGTCCTAGAAGTAAAATTAGTCACACATCATTATTGAAACACAAAGATTGAAAGAAGAAATAATACTTTTCATTAATAGAATTCAACTTACAAAGTTTTGGAATCAAAACTTAAGCTTCAATACCAATATTCCTCCATCGGAATTCGACTCACCACAATGCTCTCTTACATGGAAGTGTGGGTGATTTGGTAATGGATCTCCCTCTGACTTGGTGTCTTCCCTCCTTTTATAGGAGAAAATAAGGTTTAGGGTATTTTTAGCAATTTACAATATTTATTAAAATAATAAAATAAAATGTGTTGGAAATAAAGAAGGTGGTTAATGGGTCCAATAACTTAAGGGAGCAAATCTTGTGTGGATTCTTTTTTTAGAAAGAGAAGAAAAAAGAAATGAATTAAAAATGATTTAAACTGAATTTTTTTATGAAAAAATACTCACAAAATGGGGTTACCATTCGGCAGATAAATAGGAAAAAGGGAGAAATGAGTTATGCTGGGTTGACTCGCTGAGCAAGGGAAGGTTTATTTGGAATTTTTATCAAAATGATTTAACAGGAGGGGGGTCGAACCCCTGTCCTCTCCTTTGCGCGTCCCGTCCCTTACCAACTCACCTGAACACATATTCATTATATAAAATGCATGCAAAAATCTTTAACCGCTAATAATTCTAGCTTTTCATTATTTGCACATTAACCCCTCAATGTACATATCTTCGTCATACGACCTCCAAATGTTGAATCACAAAAACTGACATGACTCTCGTTCCAAGGTTGAAAATATTCTAATAATTCTCGGGTCACGGGGTTTGACTTTGAGTTTGACTCGAGGCTTTGACTTTGACTTTCTTTCAATTTCAAACTTTGCACGACCATAACTTCTTCGTTGGGGCTTAGACTGACACACCATTTGAACCCAGGCGTCCCTTGATTCACGGCCTATGATTTTTTTGCTTTGTTAGAGTCTGAATTAAGTCATCTGAATTTACCTCATTGCCACCGAAGGTGCATAAGTGACAGTTTCGTGCTCAAATTGCATCCAGACTTCACCGCTTGCATTCTAAACCTGTCAATACTCAAAGAAAATCTTACACAAGTGATTAAAAATAAATATTTCAAGGTCATGAGTATTAGATGTGACTAAGAGGTTTTAACTTTTAATCCCATTTATTCTTAAATTTGTATTTTTCTTTCAAATAGTAAAAACGACTATAATGTTCTTTATTTACTATCAAATGGGGCTAACAAGTTCTAGAATTGGGTACAAATGATGAAAAATAATACATTCATGAAATATCCCCAAACCTAAACCTTGCTAGTCCTCGAGAAAAACTAGAATTTTAAAAATCTAACTCACTTTTATAGGAATCACAGTTGCACTTAGCATGTGCAATAAGCCGTTAAACCCCTAGGTTGCCCTAGTGGATGAGTTTTGTCTCGTTAGGGTTTGTAGTGAATATACACACAAAATTCAAAAACTTGACTCAATTTACAAAAGACGCAAAGGTAATATAACCAAGTCTTAGATGCACATTTCATAAATATTGTAAAAAAATCACTTCTCAATCTCAATATATTGTGAGTGTGTATATAGCCAATATAACCGTCCAATTCAAAATATTTGATCATAAAGTTTCTTATCCGAAAGTTCATTTTGATTCAAATTCTCACGGGATGCGCTCACAAATGAACAATTGAAATTAAGTAATTTCTCTCGGTATATGTGAATAAAAGAGTAAGTTCAGTGAGCAAACTTCACATATACATCATGAAAGAAGGGTAATTTATAATGGATGATTATGATCTCGTAAATGGAAATCGATTACTTTGAAAAACATGAATCACACAATATATCCTATTAAGTTTCTCTCCACACTATAACAAACTTCACTTGAGATCAATTAGGACTTTCTTTCTTGTAGGATTGGGTTTGTCTAGAAAGAGCGGATGTTGGAGCTTCAAACTTTTCTGAGAATATAGAGGTTTCTCGATATTTTGACTTTTTAGGCTTTCTCACCTCCATTTCCTTTTTCTTTTTTGTTTCCTTTTCTTATTCTTTCTTCTTCCTCTTTTGTTTTTCAGTTCTTTTCACACATTATTCTTGCAAACGATCTTATTTTGCCCTTTTACCGCAATTTTACCCTGATATTCTCAGAAAGTGGGTAAGGATTTTTGGGTTTTCAATAAAAGACTCGATTTTCTTTTTAGTCACAAATGGGTTTGCAACGGGATAATGTAGAAAAGTCTTAATTTAGGCTTTTATTTTTGAGTTTTTAAAACGATGCCTAATCTCATTTATCAGGTTTCGTTAAGTTACTTTTGTATGTCAAGTCAACTTATTAAGACATTTAGTGAGTAAGATTCTCATTTTGACTTTGCATTTTAAGTAATAGTACCAAACAAAGATGTTGAGATCATCAACAAATTAAGTTCTAAAGAAAATTTTGAGTTATTCTAACTCGGATTGATTTAAATTTCTCAAGAACGATGAATGACATGAAAATCTCACCGAGTTATAATCTCCACACTTATTTGTTAAGCTTAATAATTTTTTCCTCAATATTCATTTTCGATTATATTATACAACTAAGTGTAAAAAAATTATAAGTTAATAGATTTTTGAATTAATTTATATTAATAAATTATTCCAAAACTCACTTATATTGAAAATCTTTTTGGACTTTTTTAAAAATAAAATTTTCTATTTTTTTTATTTGGAGAAATCGATCTCAATACCCCCAAACCTAATTCCTACATTGTTCTCAATGTACAAGACAAAAAAAAATTAAATCGAAAAGTTTATTAAAAATATTATCACAACGAGATACTTTCTCCACAAACTTTCTAAAAAAAAAAGATAAAAAGAAAATCATGACCCAATTTTATGTTCACTCGTGGTACACCGGGTCTTGGAGGGGAATGTCCTCCACTTCTCGATCTCTCAGTTCTAGATATGGCTTCAACCTTTGAACATTGACCTTGAAGATTTCACTATTTTTCACATTCTCTATCTCAATCGCCCCATGTGGGTAAACCGTCTTAACAATAAAGGGACCAGACCATCTGGACCTTAATTTATCAGGAAAGAGATGCAGTCTAGAGTTGTACAAGAGAAATTTTTGAACAGGTTCAAATGAATTCTGTAGGATGGACTTATTATGGATCATTTTTGTTTGCTCTATGTATAATTTTGCATTTTTGTATGCATCATTCCGAATCTCCTCTAACTCATTTAGTTGGAGTTTTCTGACCTCTCTCGCAGCTAGTAAATCAAAATCAAAGGTCTCAATGGTCCAGTAGGCTTTATGCTCTAATTCGATCGGAACATGATAGGCTTTTATGTAGATAAGTCTATACGAGGACATACCAAGTGGGTTTTTGTAGGTAGTGCGATAAACCCACAGTGCATCTAGTACCCGTAAGGACCAGTCCTTTTGATTTAGATTCACTATTTTCTCGATGATTAGCTTGATTTTCCTAGTGGAAATTTCTACTTGTCCACTGGTTTGCCGGTGATAAGAACATCCTAGTTTATGCATGACTGGATACTTTTTTATAAGACTCTCAAATGATCGATTGCAGAAATGGGTTCCTTGATCGCTAATGATGGCTCGAGGTGTATAGAATCGGGGATTTTTTTTTCTCGAATAAATTTCACTACCACAGGGTGGTCATTTGTCCGACTCGGTATAAATTTGACCCACTTAGACACATAATCAACAGCCAAAAGGCTGTAAATATTATCATAAGAACTTAGGAATGGACCTAAGAAATTGATGCCCAACAGTAAAAAAACTCAATAATCAATATGGGATATAAGGGCATCATGTTCCGACGAGTAATATTTCCTAACCTTTGGCATCGGTCACAACTTTTACTATAGTCATTCGAGTCACAAAAAATTGTGGGCCAATAGAATCAACACTGCAAAATTCTGGCAATAATTTTTTTTAGTACTGAATGACTTCCACAGGCTTGGTCATGGCAGAAAGAGATTATGCTCTGAATTTTATGATCGAGGACACACTTTCAAATGATTTGATCAGGATAATACTTGAAGAGGTATAGATCATCCAAAAAGAAAATACTTGGCTTCCTTAAGAAATTTGGAACGATCTTATTTACGCCAATGCAGGGGCATCTCACCCATAGCAAGATAGTTCAAAATATCGTCAAACCAAGGAAGCTGAGAAACAAGCATTAGTTACTCATCGGGGAAGGATTCATTGAGTGGCAACAAGTCATCAGATTAACCTAGGTTACCCATCACTACATTCTCACAACCCTTCTTATCTCGGATCTCGAGGTTAAACTCTTTTAGTAAAAGGATCCTGCTGGAAATGTAGACACCCAATTTTAAAATCATTTTTTAAATATGAATTTACTTTAATGTGAAATAAAGATGGTTCAACAGAACACACACAAATGACATATTTAATTTCTTAAAACAAATTAAAATTAAACACTATAAAGTGAATTAAAGTAAACAAACACATACACACTTTGAATTCACTCAAACCAATTAATTTAATTACCAAGAGAAAACAGTTTAGGCAAGAGTATTATCCAATTCATATAGTGCCAACTTGAATTAAATTTAACTTAAAATAAACTTACCCAAATAATTAAACATGCACCATTTTAATCAAGATTGCAAATTAAACCCAATTTTATCTTTTTCCTCAGCATGCGTTCTAGGTATTTTTGCAAAAGATAAAATAAATTCACAATCCCACAACACACGGATGTACGAGGAAAAACCCAAATCAGGAAAAAATCTCGGACGACCCTGGCCTAACAAATTTACTAAGCATGGTATGAATTTTATAAAGACTCGACAAGAGGACTTACACAACCTACTCGACTCCCTTCAAGCCTTGACGCGCTCCTTCGACCTTCAACCTCTGCCTAGCGAATAATACCGAAGTCCACCAGAACCTTGGATTCCACTAATTGAGACCAAGCGACCATCAACCACCCATGGTGCCTTTCACCATGTGAGAATGCCGCAGCAAAAAAAAGCTTCTTCTTTGAGGGATGTATAAGAAAACCCAAACACTTTTCTTCTTGGTTAGAAAATTCAACCCGATCCCAAACACTCCAAGCAAATAATATAAATGTAGAAACTTAGATAAACTAAACTTTGGGTGAAATTATTTTTGTAGAAAATTAGATCATGGTTACACCAAAGCACTAAACAATGTTTGAACTAAGAAATTTTTCTCTCTAAAATGTGTTTAGAATATGTCAAAAGTTAGTTTTTCAATGTTGGTTCCCACACCTATTAATTCTGTCAAAAGTTAGTCAGAAAAGGGAAGTGGGAACATGGAGAAAACTGCTAAAAAAAATTCCCGCCAGAAATCTTGTTCGAACGAGATTTTCATTCGAACGACTATCTAACGATAGTCCGGTGGCTAAATGGGAATAATTTTTGGCAAACTCCTTCGAACGAAATTCTCGTTCGAACGACAAACTCGTTCGAACGAAATGTCAGAATGTTTATTTTTCAATTTTAAGCCCAAAAACTTTATTTTAAATAAACATTACACCTATTAAAAATAATTCCAAGTCTCCTACAAATATATAAAAGCATTCTTACCATTGGAGACTTAAAAAATGATGTTGATGACGTGAAACGTGGCACTGAAACTCAACAATGATGTTCTCTTGATAAGTAGGCCACAATGTCTTCAACTCAAACTTGTCATAGTCTTTAAGGATACACAAGAACACTCTCCTATGACTCAAATGTTATTGTACGGAATTGAGCCGACACTACATAAGACTCAATTGGAAATTTGTGTCCTTACGAATCTCCCCCTTTGGCTATTCCGGAACAAAAACCAAAACAAAATCCTAAAGGGCCCTCAAGCTCTACTAGACTCAAAAACTTCCCACCCAAAATAAAAAAATATGTTTGACTAAAAACCCAAGGATGACTATCTTTGCTAATGAAAGTTGCCGCTAGAATAATTCCTGCGCACTTAAGCAAAACAATAATGCATAGGGAATATCAAAATTTTAAATGCAATCAAGATAAATACTCCCCCTAAATTAATTCTCCCCTTGTAACCACTATGATCTACCTAAGAAGGCCGCGACTACCCCTAAGTTAAATATTCTAAACTAAAGGTTTAGAAACCACTTCTCCCCCTTTTTGTTTAGGAATAGACAAAGGATTAGGAATTAATTACTCATTCTCCCCCAATCTAACTAAGTACCATTTATCCCCCTAAAAACTTCATAAGGGATATAAATAGGGAAAAACAAGTAAACATGATTGTGCATAAAGTGATAAGAACGTGGAAGCATATGGGAAACAATAAGATAACAAATCCATACAAATATACATAGATACCAATATATGATGCATAAAAAATGATACCAATTCGAAAAATAAGATACTAAGCATGTGATATCAAACAAAATACGCAACATAAAAGATACCAATTATGAAGTAAAAGCATGAATGGACTAGCTAGACATGGAAAAGACTCAAAAAAAAAATACCATATATATGTATACATGATGAATAGCACTAACGTACATGCACATATACATAGGTATCAACACCACACATGACACAAAATACATTAATCTTTTCACACTCGAATGGCAAAAATGTGTCCAAATTGATGTGGTAAACGGAAGTATAGGGGTGTGAACTAGTAACAACTAAATTTTGACCCAATCACTTAAAATATGTTCACGGAGTTCTCATTTGATTGCAAAGCTTTATCACATTTAGATATAGCCTCACGTGACAATTAAATTGAACTCAATGAAAAAACATACAAAATGCACATAAGCCTGGAATTTTGATGATTCTACAAACCAGTAGAGTCATGACAATAAAAGCTTAACTAGGATTCAAATCCATTGTGCAAACCCGTTAATATATCCAACCAAACTCCTCATAATTTTCTTTTCTTTTTCTTTTTGAACATATTAACTAGACTATTTTGGCCTTGGCAAATATTATTTTTAATGCCATATTTTTTAGGCCTAACATTCAATGGTGGCTTTTCACGCAAAGTAATTTTATCTTTCGCAGCCCGATTCCATTGATAAACTACTACACCGGATAAACATATTTTCTATTTCTAAATCTGAAAAATGGTTATTACATGCACAAATCCTCCATAGTCATAACAAAATGTAGATGACTAAATTGATGGGATAACATCTCACTTAGCTCAATTATACATGTGACATTTAAATTTCATGTGAGCTCGTGCATGTGTGAATTAAGGAATATAAAAATAGAATCCATTAAGCAACACACAATTCAACATCTCACGAAGGGATTTTCTAGGACCTCTTTTAAGATCAAAACAAAAGTTCTTAAGATGACGATTTCTACCACAATGTGAGCACCCAAAGACTCATGGAAAAGACTTACCTAAGGAATGATCTATAACATTTTTCCTAGAGGATTCTCCTAAAATATTGGTTTTGGCTTTATGAGTAGACTCATGACAAGTATTGAAGCCTAAACCACATGTGTCATTTTTTACTTGGACTGTTCCTAATATTTTATCTAATTTCTCTGAATGACACTCCAAATCAAATTTGACATTACTAGAGTCTTTTAATTTATTTTCTAATTCTAAAATATTAGACTTTAATAAAATATTTCGCTCTTTAAACGCAAGAAGCTCCTTTTTTAAGGATTCCATTAAACCTCTAAGGCTATCTCTCTCGCCTTCTACATATTCAAGCTTCACTCGAAGATCTCTCTCTTATTTCCTAAGGTCATCCACTAACGCACTCTCATCAACGACCTTGACACACTCTTTTAAACTAGCTTCTAACTTCAAATTTTCTCTTTTTAATTTAATAGATTCTTCATATAATTCTTGAAATGCAAATTGAAGTTCACTCTCATCAACCTCCTCATCACTTTCACTCTCTCTCTCTTCTCCACTCTCACTATCATCTTTTTAATCTTCACAAACAAAGGCCTTGGAAGTGTCATGTTTTAAGGTATTATCATCGAACAATATTTCACACTCACTAACATGACTAGCCATGAACGCGGTAAAGTTGCTCTCAATGGGGGAAGCGGGTCCCTCTTCCTTATCACTATCACTAAGGGTAGAATTATATGAGATTGGTTGTTTACCCTCTTTCCTTATTTTAGTGGGGTATTCAAAATCTCTATGGTCATAACCCTCACAACCGTAACACCTATTAGACTCGTCCCTATTAAGGTTTTCATTAAAAGTTTTAGGGATTTTTTCGGCTTTGTCATGCTTAGAATTTTTAAATTTCTTAAATCATTTTTAAATTTATCTTTGTTAAATTTAAGAAATTTATGAAACTTCTTAGCAAACATAGCCATATCTTCCGATTCACTATCACTCTCATCAACCATAACTTATTTTTCCTCCTTTCGGGATTTCAAAGCAACGCCCTTTTCAATTTCTTTTCATTTTTGGAAGGGAACATATCTACTTCATAAGTTTGTAAATCACCTACAAGTTCCTCAAGTTTGGTAGAGTTCAAGGTGGGTAAAGAATTTAAAACGGTCACTTTAGGGATAAATCTCTTGGGTTGGGACCTTAAAATTTTCTTTAGAACTCGGTCGTCGGGTATTTTCTCTCCCAAATTAAAAGATGAATTAACTATATCGGAAAGTCTAGAATAAATTCATCAAATGTTTCTTTTTTTCATTGATTTTGATGGTTTCAAATTGAGTGGTGAGGTTTTGGAGTTTAGAAGCTTTAACGACACTAGTTCCCTCGTGAGTGAGTTGTAATATATCCCAAGCTTCCTTAGCGGTTTCATACGTCATGATACATCGGAATTCATCCGGAGTGACCGCACTAAAGAGGGCATTTAAACCACGGGAATTAAAATTAGCAAGTTTAAATTCATTCTCACTACATCTATCTACGGGTTTGGGAGTATGCTCATTTTCTACCAAATATGTGGGTGGGGACCATCCGTTAACAACTGACAACCAAACCCTCTCGTCAATAGATTTTAGTGTCAATTTCATACGCGCCTTCCAATACGCATAGTTGGAACCATCGAAAACAAGAAATTTGAAAATGGGGAAAATTCCATTTTTGACCAAAAATATTTAAAAGGACCTTAACGCAATAATTTAGCGCTCTGGCTCTGATACCACTTGTGGAAAACATAGACCCCCAATTTTAAAATTAATTTTTAAATATGAATCTCCTTTAATGCGGAATAAAGATGGTTCAACACAACACACACAAATGACATATTTTAATTTCTTAAAACAAATTAAAATTAAACACTACAAAGTGAATTAAAGTAAACACACACACACACACACACACACACACACTTTGAATTCACTCAAAACCAATTAATTTAATTATCAAGATAAAACAATATAAGCAAGAGTATTATTCAATTGATATAGTGCCAACTTGAATTAAATTTAACTTAAAATAAACTTACCCAAATAATTAAACATGCACCATTTTAATCAAGATTGCGAATTATACCCAATTTTATCTTTTTCCTAAGCATGCATTCTAGGTGATTTTTGTAAAAGATAAAATAAATTCATAATCCCACAACACACCGATGTACGAGGAAAAACCCAAAGCGGGAAAAAACCTCAGACGACCCTGGTCTAACAAATTCACCAAGCATGGTAGGAATTTTACAAAGACTCGATAAGATGACTTACACAACTAACTCGACTCCCTTCAAGCCTTAACGCGCTCCTTCGAACTTCAACCTCCACCTAGCGAATAATCCTGGTGTCCACCGGAACCTTGGATTCCACCAATTGAGACCAAGCGACCATCAACCACACACGGTGCCTTTCACCACGTGAGAATGCAGCAGCAAAATAAAAGATTCTTCTTATTTGAGGTATGTAGAAGCAAACCCAAACTCTTTTCTTCTTGGGTAGAAAAGTGAACCCGGTTCCAAACACTCCAAGCAAATAATATAAATGTAGAAACTTGGATAAACTAAATTTTGGGCGAAAGTGTTTTTGTAGAAATTAGATCATGGTTACACAAAAGCACTAAGCAATAAACTTTTGAACTAATAAATTTTTCTCTCTAAAATGTTCTCTCAAAATGTGTTTAGAATATGTGAAAAGTTAGTGGGAAAAAGGAAGTGGGAACATGGAGAAAACTACGGAAAAAAATTCTCGCCAGAAATCTCATTTGAACGAGATTTTCGTTCAAACAAAATCTCATTCGAACGACAATCTAACAATAGTCCAGTGGCCGAATTGGGAAAATCATTGGCAGACTTGTTCGAATGAAATGTCAGAATGTCCATTTTTCAATTTTAAGCCCAAACACTTTATTTTAAATAAACATTACACCCATTAAAAATAATTCCAAGTTTCCTACAAATATATAAAAGCATTCATACCTTTGGAGACTTGAAAAATGATGTTGATGACGTGAAATGTGGCACTGGATATCGGCAATGATGTTCTCTTGATAAGTAGGCCGCAACGTCTTCATCTCAAACTTGTCATAGGCTTGAAGAATACACAAGAACACTCTCCTATGACTCAAATATTTTTTTTTAGAATTGAGTCAACACTACATAAGACTCAATTGAGAATTTTTGTCCTTACAGATCCACCTAATGAGTCAGGCCTTAGCGTCCTTTTTAGACAAAAGGTATCGTACGGCTGCGTGATTTGTGAATATGATAACCTTGGATCCTATAAAGTAAGACCTAAAGTTTTCTAGCATGAAGGCGACAAAAATGAACTCTTTCTTGGTTGTGAAATTATTGAATTGAGCCTCATTTAGAGTCCTGCTAGCGTAGTATACAACATGAGGAAGTTTCTCATCATGCTGACCAAGAACCACACCTAAGGCATAATCAGAAGCATCACACATGATTTCAAAGGGCTGACTCCAATCGGGAGGTCTCATAATAGGTGTTGAGGTTAATTCCTTTTTTGCCTCTCAAAGGCTTGAAGTCAATCATCGGTGAACTCAAAGGGTGCTTCTTTGGCAAGAAGATTTCACAAACGTCGAGAGATTTTGCTAAAATCCTTAATGAATCTCCGATAAAAATCAGCATGTCCTAAGAATGATCAAATTTCACACACTATTTTTGGGATGGGAGATTAGAAATGAGATCAATTTTAGCCTTATCAACCTCGATACCCTTTTTAAATATGATATGACCTAACACTATTCCCCGTTTAACCATAAAGTGATATTTCTTCCAGTTAAGTACAAGGTTCTTTTCCTTACATGTCTTCAGAGTGAGGGTGAGGTTGTGGAGGCATTCATCAAAGCTAGACCCAAACACTGAAATATCATCCATAAAAACTTAGGTAAACCTTTCAACCATGTCCGAAAATATACTCATCAGGCATTGATGAAAGGTAGCGGGTGCATTGCACAACCCGAAGGGCATGCGTCGATAGGCAAAAGTACCAAATGGACATGTGAATATGGTTTTCTATTGATCCTCGGGATTGATTAGAATTTGATTATAGCCGGAATAACCATCGAGAAAACAATAATAGGGATGACCGACTAATCTATCAAGCATTTGGTCTATGAAAGGAAGAGGAAAGTGATCCTTCTTTGAGACAGCATTAAACTTCATGTAGTCTATACATACACGCCAACCAGTTTGAATTATAGTGGGTAGTAACTCATCATCATCATTTTCACCACCGTCACACCGGATTTCTTTAGAACAACTTGAATGGGGTTGACCCATTAACTATCAGAGATGGGATATATAATACCCGCATCCAACAGTTTGATCACCTTGGCTCGGATGGCTTATTTTAGAGTGGGGTTAAGTCTACATTGTGCTTCACGGGAGTTTTTATCGTTATCTTTTAAGTGCATCTTATGCATGCACACTGACAGACTTATCCCTTTAATATCAGTTATGGTCCATCCAAGGGCTTCTTTGTGTTCACTAAGAACAGGCAACAACCTACCTTCCCATTCTTTATCCAAGCCAAACGTGATGATTATAGGAAAGGTATCAGAATGTCCTAAGATCCTATATTCGAGTGATTCTATTACTGGATTCAATTCAAGTTTGGGGGATTTCTGTGACAACCCGTTCAAAATAATAATGGGTGGCCAGCCCTATACTACATTAAACTAGGTATCCCAGATGGCACAGTCTCAACATCAACAGACCAAACTAATAATATAAGGCTAACTACCCGAAACTATTAAAAGCGAATTGTCAAAAATTTAAAACTTTTATTTAACAACAACAACAAAACCAATAATGCAACATAACCGACAACATACATCTAACTATGATGAGTGATAAGTGCAAACTCCAATATATACAAGAGTGTAGTACAATATACAAATAAAATACCTGAATATGCTGTCGGGTAACAGACAATACAATAATCTGATAAATGAAATATAAAAGTGTTAATCTACAACACTTGAATACTAACTCAATATACAAACTGAATCCTAATCTATATATACAAAGATATGAATCGACTAAGACAAAGTTCCGCAATAGTCCGCTACTGCCATAGCTCCACGAGAACAAGATGGATAAACATCAAAGGCATCCTTGCGGAGGAACACCTGAAGTAATATGATATATACATGGGGAAGAAAATATAAACGGGTCAGAGCCCGAGTTGAAAAACATTTTATAGCAAGTGTTTTAAAATGCATAATAATTATAAATGCATTATTACATGATTTAGGTGGAATCGAACTCTCCATAATAATTCAACTCACCTCTCAACTAAAGCGCGCACTAAGCGTACGCACGTGATCTCCAAATGGATGCCCGATTCTATTTAGGTAAGAGGATTCTAACTTAAACCCAATCGAAGTATTTAAGTGAAACCATCTAACCTATCTCCCAATCTACATTTATCTACTTTTATTAGATTATATACTTTAACATTGGTATTATAGTTATCTTTATAATGTTCATTTGTTGAACATATAAAGTTGCATCAACATGCTCATAACCACATCATCACAATACATCAACATTCTCAATTACTAGAATTTTATATTCTAGTGATGCCCTTAATTGGCATGTAAACAATATATATTATTATTATTATATATGAGTTATTAGCATCAAAATTTAAGGACTAAACTCCTCTCGATTCTCAACACAGCACTGCATTTCGTGCGTGGGACATCTCGCCGAAGCGAAATCCAAGCAAGGAACCCCCCGTTACACTACTCCTGACCGTATCGGTCCTCGAGGCTCATTATTCCCTCAATGCAAGATGCATGTAACCCAAATTATTATTATCCAAATTTTAAGTAATTAATATTCCCAATTCTCAACAGTACATGGCGTTTCATGCGTGGGACGTCTCGCCGAAGAGAAATCCAAACAAGGAACCCCCTCGTTACACTACTCCTGGCACTGTCGATTGTCGGGAGTGGTGATATGTATATATAAGTATGAGCATTAAGGACTAACTTATCCCCAAGTTCCAACATTACACTGCGGTTCGTGCGTGGGACGTCTCACCGAAGAGAAATCCAAACAAGGAACCCCCCCGATACACTAATCCTGGCAATGTAGGTCATTGAGATCCATTATGCCCTTGATACCCAAGTACAAGCACAATCAATAATAACTATCCAACCGAGCTATAACTCGAAGGACGCAGGCTCACATGCTATCATCTTCCAGCAGCCCATATACGTAGCAAACTGGGGCCACCTGGTGGGGTTCACCGACACCCACCTCGTGATCAACTCATGCACACAACGTCCGAGAAGCGGTCATAGCTCCTAACCGACAAGTGAGAGGGACACATACCCATGACCTCTCACCCCCAAAATAAATAAATGTATATATATGTCATTTACTGACCACCACGGATGACTATGACCTTGGGAATATCCACACCCGGCTCATCTAGCCAGGATGCTCACCCTCTACGCACGTAACTTCCCAATGATAGCAAGGAGGGGGTATGCTTAACCATGCATATCTACCATCATATAGGGTATACACACATCCCACTTAATAAAGATATACCATCATATAAGGTATACCTGCCACATCATTTTTCATTTTCATTATACGCTCTTAGGCGCAATAGGTTCAATGTCATTGTTTAGTATATCTTTCCCTTGATACTCTAATCATCAATTCTCACATACCTTCCCCACTTAGTATAAACTATACTATTTCTCACTTAAAGCTCACATGTAGCTTCTATTTATGAATTGTCTCTCCATTCTTTCTAAGTTAAGGATATTCTTTATCCTAATGCGCCTCAATTTACATTTATAATTCTCCTTCCGTAATAGGGTTTAATTCATTTTATGAACCTTTGAAATTATCCCATTTGGGATTTTATCCTAAGATCCAATATCTCTAAATTTGTTCTCATTCTTTCATATGAACATAATGATCATCCCCAAATCGAATCTCCAACCAATGTGGGCTTCCGCACTTAAAATATACCAGAATATCTATTCGGTATTTCTCAATTTTAGTCAATATGACCCCAATAATTTCTTGTAAGGGAAACTCTCTAAAAGTCTCCAAACGTACTCCAAATAACTCCTATAGAAGCTCACAATCGCTAACCCTAAATGAAACGGGATGAAATTCTTCCTAGAAAAACATCTCCAAAATCCCCTGTTTCCTAATCGATTCGGCCCCTCCGAATCGATTCGGCCCTAAAAGAGAATCGATTCGCCCCATCCAAATCGATTCGGTCTTAAGGACCTGAGAGTATGCTACATACCTAATCGATTCGCAAGGGGCGAATCGATTCGGCCCTAAATACCTGGGGATTCTGCAACAGACCGAATCGATTCGAAAGGGGCGAATCGATTCGGTAAGTGGAGCAAGCTACGAAATGGGCTATTTTCTTCTTAACCCAAAATTCCCAAAAATCAATTATATCATCTTCCAACCATTTTTATCCTACCCAATCATATATATAAAATTAATATTCATCCAAGAATACATATAAACTAATTTCTATCCTCAACTCAAAGATTTACATATAAAATCTAAGATTATAACAAAAGTTAGGTTTTGTTAAACTAAAACTAAAACCCATTAATTCAATCCACAAATCATGCAATACTTGATACACAACAATTATTTAGCAAGTTTAATCACTTTCCTCGGGTTCGTAGGGTCTGAATCCGCCTTGAGATCGCGTATTTGCCGAAAAATCCTCTTTCTCTCTCTTTTTCTCCTTCCTTTTCTTCTTCTTTCTTCTTCTCTCTTTCTTTCTTTCTATTTCTCTTTCTCTCTTTGGAGAATTGTTTCTCCCGTAGGCTAATTAAGGCTATAATCCCAAAATACACATCGTTAAATGATAATACACACTTTAAATGACCCTGTAACTTTAATTCGAGTCAAACGGTCCTAAATTATTTCGGAACCTAAATAGACCCCAAGTACAGTCATTCTGACTTTCTCGACCCTTCCGGACACAACTACACCCTCAGAATCGCCATTTGACATGCTTTCTAACAACTCCAAATTTTGACCTCAATTGCTAATTTAATTATTTCTCCAATAAAATAGTATTTATTTCCCCCAAAATAAATAAATCCTCATCTCCAAGACCTCGGGTTGTTACAATTTCTTAATAGAGGGTGGAATTAGAGATGTAGATATCGAGAGAGGTTTGGGCTTAGATTTCCAAACTCCCACTTCCAAGACAAGGGTGTAGTCGAGGAGGGCATTAACTTATTCGATTGAGTTTTGATGTCAAATTCAGACCCAAAATGGGCAAGGCATGCCGCTAAAGGGTCATTATTATAAGTATATTTAAAAGTCTCCTGGATGACAGTGTCAATCATATCGACATCCATGGGTTCATCGTCATCTCGTGGTTGCTTAGACAAATTGAGAACATTAAGGTACATAGTCATGTTTCAAAATGATAAGTTCAATTGGCCACTATGACACCTAATGACGACATCGAACGCGGCAAGGAATGGACGACCCAAAATCACCATAATTTGTGCATTAGAATTGTGCACTTGTTGGGTATCCGGAACCAAAAAATCGACTGGGAAGATAAATTCTCCAACTTTTATCAAGACATCCTCAATAAAACCTCTTGCAATCTTAATAAATCATTCAACCAAGGATAGGGTAATATGTAATACCCCGTATTTTTGTGCTATATTAATTTGGGAATTTATTAAATTTAATGTGAATGATTTATTTAATAAAAATTCGGAAATTAATTATGTTATAATTATTAACGTGACGAGAGTTAGTAATTATGGGAAATTGGTTGAATATTACTAATGAGCAAAGTAATATATTATATTGGTTATATTGAATGTCATGAGTGAATTAAATGACGATTTCGGAAATTTAAGTCGGAACGTGCTCGTGTCACGTCGGGACTAATTTGGTTAAATAAAAAGTGAATATTTTATAAGTTGTCCGTATGGTTGTTTTGAGTGCGCCAACGCGTTCGGTAGGGTCGAGATAGTAAAAAAAGTGTACCCGGGGGTGTAGTTTGGGTCTCGGGGCAATTTTAGGCCTAATTAGTACCCCGGGAGGGCATTTTAGTCATTTTACATAATTGGGTAATTAAACCCACGAATTTCAGCAACCTATATCAGCCATTAGGTTAGCCTTTTAGGGTTAGAATATCCAGAAATCAAGTGACGGCCATTGGAGAAGAGAGGAGAGAGCTCCAAGCCAATTCAAGGCCAAAAAGCCACCGGATTGCACCGCCACCACCACCACCGCGTAGATCGCGAGACAAGGAACGCAACTATACCAAAATCAGTCGTGAATCTTCATACCAAAAATCCCAGGCAAGTATTTGACTTGCGTATTTTCTTTAATGCAATCTTCATATTAGTCTAGGATTGTTTAGAGATGGAAACTATGGAAGAAAACTAAATTTGTGTTAGGATAATGCATGTAGTTTTGATTATATGGAAATTCTGGAACCCTGGCCATGTAGAGGAATATAACCCACGAAATTTTGATGATATATTAGAAGGAATTTCTGGTAAAAATAGATTAGAACCTTGATTAAGGAAAACTCTAGGGTTCTTGATGATTAGATGGGATTTTGAGTTAATTATCCATGTTTAATGATAATTATACACATGCTTTACGTTATAAACCCCTGGTATAATGTTATAATGATGATAGTAGGATTTTTGGGACGATTGGAATGGAAAGACATAGTTTTGGATGAAGAAGTTTAGTGAAACCCGAAACTGCATTCTGCAGAATTTTGCCCAGACCTGCTTGATCGATCGATCGAGCCTAGAGCTTCGATCGATCGAAGGTTCGATCGATCGAGCCCCAAGCTTCGATCAATCGACCCCTCCTGGCAGACTCCTAATTCCCTCTTTAAATGAGTTAAATTCAAATTGTCGTGATATAATTCTTGGGCATTCTTGATAAAAATTTTTGGGAGACATTGAGGACCAGTAGGGCATAGGAATAAATGTTTTGACCTTTAATCTTCAACGAGAATGGTATTTATGGGACATTTACTTCAGGGTTGGTGAATTTATAAATTTAAAGGGTGAGGTGCGTAAGAGAGTTACATTGGAACCTAATAAAGACACTTACTGAATTTCAGATTTGAGAGGATATAGTCCACGAGTGTCAGGTAATGAGTGAGAAAACCCTTCGAGTTAAGGTTAGGAACGAAACCTTATACGTATTTCTCTAAATGTGAAATTAAGGATAAATGGTATAATTATGGGTAACGTGAAGAACCTATGTTAATATGATAAAGTGGTATATTTATATGATTGTGTGTACATATATTATATACATGTGAAAAACATATCGCGCTACTTGCTATCCTTGAGGTTACCGCGCGGGGACAGTCTTATCTCGATGGGACCTTTATGGGGGATATTGACTTGTACCCTAGAAGATAGATATCCTTGGTACAGGCTATCGAATTGATAGTTCAGACGGTCCTAAGAGACGCGAGTATGTGCCATCCTCTTAGAGACTTGGAATCTATGCTTCGCCTCGATATTGTTTGTATATGTGTTAATACAATTCGAGAGCGATTCCGAATTTGTATTCCCCTTGATTTGAGTGGTATGGGGTTTGGATAGTGGAAGTATGCACGCACCATAGTTTTATTCGGGGTGCTGTTATATATATATATATTATACGAGTAGTTAATATATATATGAGATTATAATATTTGAAACTGCCCACTGAGATTTGATAAGTAGGACATGGTTGTTGGCTCAAATTATAAATACTTGTTTTGAGAAAGTATAATATTTCACTGGAAACTTTATTGTTTTTATAAAGTTAAAAATAGAGAACTTTGGTTACAAATTGGAACATCCTTTTTATAGTGGAAATAGTGAATTGTAAATCTTACGAGTAATCTAAGATATGTTAAATCTTTTAGAAAGACTAGTGCGATAATTGATAAAACAAACCGTTGGAAAGATTAGTGCGATAGGTGTGCACATTAGAATAGAGGTGAGTATTTCTCAAGAGAGTGACGCACTAATATGTTGTTGCATTGGCCTGTATCAATTTAAATACTTGTTAAACGTATTTTAAATCAAACACACTTTCGGGCTCTGACCCGTTTCTTTTCTCTCTCTCTTGTACATATATGTATATATTTCAGGTGCCCAGTCACATGGGCGTCTTGCTTAGGATCCTTTGAGAGGAACGTGCTGCAGCTTAGGTGGGAGTTACAGGTCACTTGCGTAGACGGCTTCCTTTATTGACTCCACTTCTAGCATTCTCATTTATTGGGCATGTGTCGCCCTTTCCATTATTTCATTTGTTGTTGGGACCTTTATATTTCAGATATTTCCAGTATTGTTCTATGGAATTTATTCAGTATGGATTTGTGATTCCAGTTTCATATGTTGACATTCGATTGGCGAATGTATAATATTATTTGGTTTATCGGGGTGTGATTCTTAATTGTAGAAATGTTGTTTTTAAATAAATAAATCTTTTTCGTTAATTAAAATTTGGAATGTATGTATAAAAATGGTTTTGACACAGCGCTTAATTATTTAGGGTGTTAAATTGAAAAAATGTATTTTTAGCGACAGTGATGCTGAGAATGAACCAACTGTTTACCTTGATTTAATTTAATAAAGGAGTGATCGCCCGGTATTTAATTAGGCGGGGTGTCACAGGTGGTATCAGAGCCAGGTTCTAGTGTCCATAGGATCTGTACGGCTTATTTCGCTTTCAGCTTAACGTTATTTCTATAGAGCCCTATTTTTAGGATTGTTGTATTCCTGCTTTTACATTAAAGTCTTCAGCTATTTGAGATTTGATGATAACTGTAGACTAATAAACTTGTTCACGTTTCAGATGCCTCCGAGACGTGCTCCGAAAGATAGGCGTGCCCAAGTCGAGCAGCCAGCAGCTCCGGCACCAGGCACAATGAATGCAAACGTAGTAGCCGCCATTGTTGCTCAGGCGGTGAATGCCGCAATAGCAGTGATTCATCAGGCTCCACCCCAGGTTCAGGCAGTGGCGCCAGTACCAGTACAGCTTCCATCGGCATGGGAGCGGGTTCGGGATGCTTTTCAAAAAGCGCATCCCCCTGAGTTTTCTGGTAGCTCCGATATTGTTACAGTTAGCCAATGGAAGAAGGACATCCAGCTGCATCTCCGTATGTATGAGTGCACTGACGTGCAAAAGCAATTATTGGCTTCCTTTAAGCTGGTGGGAGCCGCATTATAGTGGTGGGAGTCCACTACTACTTTGGAGGAGAGGGACACGATCCCTATTCAGTTGTTCTGGGAGCGGTTTAACCGCAAATATTTTCCACCCGCAGTGCAGACTGAGATGAGGCAGAAATTACTAAATCTGAAGCAGGAGAACCTTACGGTAGCTGAGTATGAGGAGGAGTTCACGAGACTTCTCACTATTGTGCCAGATGAGGCACCCACTGAGAGCAAGAAGATTTTGCTATTAGTCGACGGGTTAGATTGGAGGATCCGTCAGCACCTTATTGGAAATCTATACCTGAGTACTTTCACTGACGTACTCAATACAGCGTTACTACATTGCCAGGATATCCACTTCCATCTTCAGGGAAGCAAGAGAGCAGGGGAGTCTAGCCAGCAGGGCAGGACCGGGGGTAATAGTGCCAGTGGGGCACCAACTCATGGGCAGACTCGTCAGCACGAGCAGAGTTCCCATCAGGGGGAGCCTGCTAAGCGATTCCGTTCAGGTGATTCTAGGCAGGGATTCGGGGGTTTCAGGCAGGGCCATCAGGGCCAGCCTAATCAGCAGGGCCAGCAGTGCCAACACCGACCACAGGGACAGCAGCAGGGCCAGCAAGGCCAACATCGTACACATTAGGGCCAACATGTCCAGTGGCGTGGAGGAAACGGCCAGCAGGGCCGTGGACAGCAGGGTTAAAGGGGTGAAAACTTCAAAGGCCGATGCTTTGGGTGCGGAAAACATGGCCATAGGCGCCAGGATTGCCCAGAGGGCGATAGGGCCCCACAGCAGCAGGGAGCCCGTAATGAGCCGCAGAGACCACTCTTTCCACCTGCCCTCCCAGCTCCAGCCCAGGTGCCAGCCCTACCAGCCATTCCAGCAGCTCCAGTGCAGCAGGGGCAATTGCAGTATGAACGTGTCTATAACATCCACCAGGCAGCAGCTCCACAGGCACCACCCGCAATTGAGGGTATGTTTCCTATCCATGGTACTATGGGTCGAGTTTTGTTTGATACGGGGGCAACGCATTATTTTATAGCTACACATTTTGCAAAGTCCTTAGGGTTGCTAGCCACAGCAGAGAGCACCGTGACGTGTGTCGACTCACCACTGGGGAGTGGGTCACTTATTTTCTTTATATGCCGGGGAGTGGGGGTAGAGATTGGTAGCTTGGTTTTACCTGCAGACATGTTAGGCTTAGACATGCACGAGCATGATGTGATTATTGGTATGGACTGGCTCGCAGCTTATAGAGCCATGATTGATTGCTTCGGTGGGAGCATTGTTTTTGCCATTCCGGGGCAAGAGATGTTTGTAGTGGCGATGCCTCGCCTAGAGGGAGGTTCGACCGCTCATTTGTATTACATAGAGGAGGATACCTCTAAGGAGGTTGTGATTCCCTTAGATTCGATCCCTGTTGTCAGGGAGTATTCCGATGTGTTTCAGGAGATACCAGGCCTACCGCCCAGTCGTGAGATAGACTTTGTTATAGATTTATTGCCAGATACGAGACCTATAGCACGCGCACCGTACCGTATGGCTCCGGCAGAGATGCGAGAGCTACGAGATCAGATAGAGCAGCTGTTAGGTCAGGGCTTTATTCGTAGGAGCACCTCACCTTGGGGCGCTCCAGTCTTGTTTGTGAAGAAGAGAGATGGTTCACTAAGATTGTGTGTGGACTACCGGGAGCTGAACAAGGTCACGATACGGAATAAATATCCGTTACCTCGAATCGATGATCTGTTCGACCAACTGAGGGGCGCAACTTTCTTTTCGAAGATAGATCTGAGGTCGGGGTACCATCAGTTACGTATTATAGAGCAGGATGTTTCAAAGACTGCCTTCTTATCGAGATATGGGTCCTATGAGTTCAGGGTGATGCCGTTCGGACTCACAAATGCCCCAGCCTTTTTCATGGACTTGATGAATCGAGTATTCATAGAGTTCTTGGATCAGTTTGTCATCGTCTTCATAGATGACATCTTGATATATTCACACTCCGAGGAGGAGCATGCCGAGCACTTGAGGCAGGTTCTTCAGACTCTACGAGAGCATCAGTTGTATGCTAAATACGAGAAGTGTGGATTCTGGTTGTGAGAGGTACAGTTCTTGGGCCATGTTGTTTCTGAGAAGGGGATTGCAGTTGACCCGAGCAAAGTGTCAGCGATGAGGGAGTGGGGACAGCCCACGACACCGACGGAAGTGCGTAGTTTCTTGGGGTTAGCCGGTTACTACATGAGATTCATTCGGGGATTCTCCAAAATAGCGGGTCCATTGATGAATCTGACTCACAAAGGGGTACCATATGTTTGGGATGATGCTTGTCAGTTGTCTTTCGACAAGTTGAAAGACAAGCTTACTTCAGCTCCAGTCTTTGCGCTACCAAAGCCGGGTGTAGAGTACCTGGTTTACACCGATGCGTCCTTACGGGGACTTGGGGGAGTACTTCAGCAGGAGGAGAAGGCTATAACTTTTTCTTCCCGTAAGTTTAAGCCGCATGAGAAGAATTACCCCACCCACGACCTGGAGTTAGCAGCGGTCATCTTTGCTTTGAGGATATGGAGGCAGTATTTATTGGGGGAGAAATTCCGTTTGTTCACAGACCATAAGTCACTGCAGTACCTGTTCACTCAGCGAGAGCTGAATATACGTCAGCGCAGATGGTTAGAGTTTGTTAAAGACTACCAGTTCGATATACAGTATCATCCGGGGAAGGCCAACGTAGTTGCTGATGCGTTGAGCCGTAGACCGGTAGACGATGTAGAGGACGTTTGGAAAGCAAAATGGAAGGAGTTGGGTCACCAGGACGCAGTGGCACGTTCTTTCATATCCGTGATGTCAGTCACCCCCGAGATTGTTACGAGGGTGATACAGGCACAGACCACAGACCCATTTTGCCAGGAGCAGATTGTGCGACTTCTAGCCGAGGGTGCTGAGTCCTATTCTGTTAGTTCTGATGGAGGTTTACGGTTTAATGGGAGATTGGTAGTTCCAGAAGGAGCAGAATTACGTCATGCAGTGATGACTCATTCTCATGGGTCCCGATTTGCAGTACATCCGAGAGGCGATAAGATGTACCAGGATATGAGGCGACAATACTGGTGGAGTGGGATGAAGAAGGACATCGCAGAGTTCGTGTCCAAGTGTTCTACTTGCCAGCTGGTGAAGGTGGACCATCAGAAACCGTCAGGATTACTTCAGCCATTGGAAGTACCCGCGTGGAAGTGGGAGAGTATTTCCATGGATTTCATTACAGGGTTGCCTATATCACAGTGGGGCCACGATTCTATCTGGGTGATTGTAGACCGTTTGACCAAGGTGGCTCATTTTCTGTCGGTGCAGACAGATTATACCACGGGTCAGTATGCTCGATTATTCATCGTGGAGATTGTCAAATTACACGGGGTGCCCCTGTATATTGTGTCGGATAGAGACAAGATCTTTGTGTCACATTTCTGGGAAAGTTTTCAGGAGGCTATGGGTACTGAGTTGAGGTTGAGTTCAGCTTACCACCCACAGATAGATGGACAGACAGAGCGTACTAATGAGATGTTAGAGGATATGCTACGCATGTGTGTTCTCGATTTTGGAGGAGGTTGGGAGCCACATCTTCCACTGGTAGAGTTTGCTTATAATAACTCTTATCAGTTTACGATTGGTATGGCTCCATTTGAGTCTTTGTATGGTAGGCCTTGTCGTTCTCCAACTTGTTGGCTCGAGGTGGGGGACAACAAGTTGCTAGGACCAGAAGTGATTCAGGAGACCTCCGCGAGGATTGAGATAATCAAGAGTCGTATTCGGGTAGCCCGGGACAGGCAGAAGAGCTACACCGATGCGAAACAGTTCTTTCGAGAGTTTAATGTGGGAGATCAAGTGTTATTGCGTGTATCTCCTATGAAGGGAGTGATGAGGTTCGGGAAGAAGGGCAAGTTGGATCCAAGGTACGTGGGACCATTTCCCATCATCGAGAGGATTGGACCGGTTGCATACAGGTTGGGATTGCCAGAAAATTTACATCGCATCCACGATGTATTCCACATCTCGTCGTTGAGACGATATCTTCGGGATGATATGGCCTATACTCACATTGCGATAGATGAGATAGACTTACAGTCTGATAGCTCTTACGAGGAGAGACCAGTGGCTATAATAGACTATAGTGAGAGGAGATTGAGGTCGAAAATAGTTCCACTTGTGCGAGTCCAGTAGGCGCATCATAATGTGGAGAAATCCACTTGGGAACGTGAGGCAGATATGCGCGAGCGATATCCAGAGTTGTTTTTACCAGGTATGCCTCATTTTTCGAATTTCGGGACGAAATTCCGTTATTAGGGGGGAAGTATGTAATACCCCGTATTTTTATGCTATATTAATTTGGGGATTTATTAAATTTAATGTGAATGATTTATTTAATAAAAATTCGGAAATTAATTATGTTATAATTATTAACGTGACGAGAGTTAGTAATTATGGGAAATTGGTTGAATATTAATAATGAGCAAAGTAATATATTATATTGGTTATATTGAATGTCATGAGTGAATTAAATGACGATTTCGGAAATTTAAGTCGGAACGTGCTCGTGTCACGCCGGGACTAATTTGGTTAAATAAAAAGTGAATATTTTATAAGTTGTCCGTTTGGTCGTTTTGAGTGCGCCAACGCGTCCGGTAGGGTCGAGATAGTCAGAAAAGTGTACCCGGGGGTGTAGTTTGGGTCTCGGGGCAATTTTAGGCCTAATTAGTACCCCGGGAGGGCATTTTAGTCATTTTACATAATTGGGTAATTAAACCCACGAATTTCAGCAACCTATATTAGCCATTAGGTTAGCCTTTTAGGGTTAGAATATCCAGAATTCAAGTGACGGCCATTGGAGAAGAGAGGAGAGAGCTCCAAGCCAATTCAAGGCCAAAAAGCCACCGGATTGCACCGCCACCACCACCACCGCGTAGATCGCGAGACAAGGAACGCAGCCATACCAAAATCAGCCGTGAATCTGCATACCAAAAATCCCAGGCAAGTATATGACTTGCGTATTTTCGTTAATGCAATCTTCATATTAGTCTAGGATTGTTTAGAGATGGAAACTATGGAAGAAAACTAAATTTGTGTTAGGATAATGCATGTAGTTTTGATTATATGGAAATTCTGGAACCCTGGCCATGTAGAGGAATATAACCCACGAAATTTTGATGATATATTAGAAGGAATTTCTGGTAAAAACAGATTAGAACCTTGATTAAGGAAAACTCTAGGGTTCTTGATGATTAGATGGGATTTTGAGTTAATTATCCATGTTTAATGATAATTATACACATGCTTTACGTTATAAACCCCTGATATAATGTTATAATGATGATAGTAGGATTTTTGGGACGATTGGAATGGAAAAACATAGTTTTGGATGAAGAAGTTTAGTGAAACCCGTAACTGCATTCTGCAGAATTTTTCCCAGACCTGCTTGATCGATCGTTCGAGCCTAGAGCTTCGATCGATCGAGCCCCAAGCTTCGATCGAATGACCCCTCCTGGAAGACTCCTAATTCCCTCTTTAAATGAGTTAAATTCAAATTGTCGTGATATAATTCTTGGGCATTCTTGATAAAAAAATTTGGGAGACATTGAGGACCAGTAGTGCATAGGAATAAATGTTTGGACCTTTAATCTTCAACGAGAATGGTATTTATGGGACATTTACTTTAGGGTTGGTGAATTTATAAATTTAAAGGGTGAGGTACGTAAGAGAGTTACATTGGAACCTAATAAAGACACTTACTGAATTTCAGATTTGTGAGGATATAGTCCACGAGTGTCAGGTAATGAGTGAGAAAACCCTTCGAGTTAAGGTTAGGAACGAAACCTTATACGTATTTCTCTAAATGTGAAATTAAGGATAAATGGTATAATTATGGGTAACGTGAAGAACCTATGTTAATATGATAAAGTGGTATATTTATATGATTGTGTGTACATATATTATATACATGTGAAAAACATACCGCGCTACTTGCTATCCTTGAGGTTACCGCGCGGGGACAGTCTTATCTCGATGGGACCTTTATGGGGGATATTGACTTGTACCCTAGAAGATAGATATCCTTGGTACAGGCTATCGAATTGATAGTTCAGACGGTCCTAAGAGACGCGAGTATGTGCCATCCTCTTAGAGACTTGGAATCTATGCTTCGCCTCGATATTGTTTGTATATGTGTTAATACAATTCGAGAGTGATTCCGAATTTGTATTCCCCTTGATTTGAGTGGTATGGGGTTTGGATAGTGGAAGTATGCACGCACCATAGTTTTATTCGGGGTGATATTATATATATATATATATATATTATACGAGTAGTTAATATATATATGAGATTATAATATTTGAAACTGCCCACTGAGATTTGATAAGTAGGACATGGTTGTTGGCTCAAATTATAAATACTTGTTTTGAGAAAGTATAATATGTCACTGGAAACTTTATTGTTTTTATAAAGTTAAAAATAGAGAACTTTGGTTACAAATTGGAACATCCTTTTTATAGTGAAAATAGTGAATTATAAATCTTACGAGTAATCTAAGATATGTTAAATCTTTTAGAAAGACTAGTGCGATAATTGATAAAACAAATCGTTGGGAAGATTAATGTGATAGGTGTGCACATTAGAAGAGAGGTGAGTATTTCTCAAGAGAGTGACGCACTAATATGTTGTTGCATTGGCCTGTATCAATTTAAATACTTGCTAAATGTATTTTAAATCAAACACACTTTCGGGCTCTGACCTGTTGCTTTTCTCTCTCTCTTGTACATATATGTATATATTTCAGGTGCCCAGCCACAGGGACGTCTTGCTTAGGATCCTTTGAGAGGAACATGCTGCAGATTAGGTGGGAGTTCCAGGTCACTTGCGTAGACGGTTTCCTTTTATTGACTCCACTTCTAGCATTCTCATTTATTAGGCATGTGTCACCCTTTCCATTATTTCATTTGTTGTTGGGACATTTATATTTCAGATATTTCCAGTATTGTTCTATGGGATTTATTCAGTATGGATTTGTGATTCCAGTTTCATATGTTGACATTCGATTTGCAAATGTATAATATTATTTGGTTTATCGTGGTGTGATTCTTAATTGTAGAAATGTTGTTTTTAAATAAATAAATCTTTTTCATTAATTAAAATTTGGAATGTATGTATAAAAATGGTTTTGACACAGCGCTTAATTATTTAGGGTGTTAAATTGAAAAAATGTATTTTTAGCGACAGTGATGCTGAGAATGAACCAACTGTTTACCTTGATTTAATTTAATAAAGGAGTGATTGCCCGGTATTTAATTAGGCGGGGTGTCACATAATACTAGTTGGACTTAATTCTCCCAAGCCTAATTTTTAGTTTACTGTGTATGGCAGAAGGTCCACGCTGGCTCCCATATCCAGAAGGGCTTTCTTAATTATATGTTCCCCTACTTTGATAGAGATCGTCATGTCTCGAGATATTTATACTTGATAGGGGTCTTATATGAGATGATCGATGTTGTTTGCTCGGAGATAAAAGGTTTCTTTAGAACATGATGGAACTTGTTGTATAACATCAAGCAACATGATATTGACTTGTACATGCTTGAATACTTCCAACATTTTTTCCGCTTGCTCCTTTTTCTTTTTTGTCACTAAACATTGTGTAAATGGAGATTTTGGGACGTAGGTCTCAACAGATGGTTCAGAAGATGAGGGTGAGGAAGAAGTCGAATCCACGGGTGAATCCTCCTTTTCCTTAGCTTTCTCAGATTCACTCATGGTCGGTTGTGAGACATTATTCTTAACTTCTTTCCCTGACCTAAGCGTGATGATAGCCTTAGAATGATCTTAGGTAGTTGATGTGCTAGTGTTGTCTTGAACAATATACTGACCCCTCAACATGTTACCCTTAGGATTAGGCTCGGGTTGGCTTGGGAACGTTCCTTTATTTCTCTCGCTTAATGCATTGGCTAACTGACTCACTTGTACCTCTAATTTGGAAATCGATTGAGTGTTAGCATGCAATCTTTCTTTGTGGATTGGAGGAGACTTTGTGTGTTCTGTTGGAATTGCAGGGTACTTTGAGTAAGTAAATTCATTGTTTCTTCTAAAGATTGAATCTTTTGGGTTGAAGGAAACGACGGTGCGGTGGTGTTCTTTTGAAAACCCGAGGGTGGGTTACTTGAGGATTGACCTCCACTACCCTGATATTGACCTTTAGATCATGAAAAGTTAGGGTGATCCCTCCAACTTGGATTGTAAGTATTGGAAAATCGGTCGTATTTGGGCCTGTTTTGATAGAGGGCATTATCTTGCTCGGTTATAGCTTTTTGGGCCGGAAGGGTGGGGCAACTTTCGATGAGGTGGTCAAAACTATAGCAAAGCAAGCACATAGGTGACCCTACGTGTTGCACGACTGCAGTGTCGCTCTATTACCCTCCTTGCTCATTTTTAAGGCTTCTAAACGTCGGGCTAATGTATCCACTTTGACATTCAATCCAAAAACTTGTTCTTCTTGGTGAGCATTATGCTCATTAATTGTTGTGGGCCCAGAACCCAATTGGGGTGACCATCGCTGGGACTTTTGAGCAACGAATTCTAAAAATGACCATGCATAAACCTCACTATTCTTAATGAAATATCCACTACACATTAGTTTAAGCATAGTCCGAGTAGTATAATCGAAACCCTGATACAAAATATGGATTTGACGATCCAATTCGATTCCATGGTGAGGACATTGTAGGAGAAAGTCCTTAAGTCTTTCCATGTACATCTATAAAGCCTCTCCCTCTTTTTGATTGAAAGTATTGATGGTGTGACGTATCTCTATTGTCTTTTGGTTAGGGAAAAACTTTTGCAAAAATTCAACACTCAACTGATTCCATGTAGTGATGGAATTTGGTTTAAGTGAGAGTAGCCAACTCTTAGCCTTGTCTTTCTAGGAAAAAGAATTTAGTTTACAAATCTCATCGGCGAGTTGTTGTAACTTAAACGTTTCACAAATTTCTTCAAACTCACTCACGTGGAAGTATGGGCCCTCCTTCTCCGTGCCTTGAAAGATGGAAAGTAAATGAATTATCCTCGACTTGAAGTTGAAGTTATATGCCATTGTGCGTGGGGAGACGTATACATGATGGTTGACTCACTTTACTTGGATATAGGCAATACTTTAAGGCACGAGTTGGTATCTCATCTCCCATCTCGGTGAAAATCGAGGTGCTACCTACAATAGTATCGAGAATAGTGCACTTTTGCTAAACAACCAGTAGGATGTCGAACCCAACCTAACATACACCGTGCTCACTCGATTGTTTTTAATGCTTATCTTTTTATATATTTTTTTTATATAAGGAAAGAAATTTAATTCGACTCAAGACCACAAAATTCCTAAGCTAGCAGAAAATAGTTTGAGTTTATCTAAGTTAAGTGAAAGGAAATTCAAATTTTTTTAGTATCTAGTTTTTCTAAGATTATTCGTTGACAAAGGGTCTCCAAAATAATCTCCGTAATTAGAAAGCTCTTACTCTTGTTTGAGAGAGAATTTAAAAGACTATTAACTACGGACTGTAGCCTCAAATTCTAAAAATTTTCTCTAGGTAGGTGGTCGGTACGAAAACTTATTAAAAACCATCAATCCTAGTTAAGGTCAAAATGGAACAGATTTGACAATTTCACGTTCAGATTAGATTTTAATCCTAGATGATAAAAGACTTTTTGTGTGTATTGTCGTTGTCTTCAAAAGCCTAGTCTCAAAATTCTCTTGGATTACGTACAAAACTTGTTAAACAACTCTTATCGGGGTAAGTACGGGTATCAATCCAATTATCAATGTGAAACAAATAGTGTGAATGCTTGCAATTTCAATTTTTCTTATAAAAATATTTTCATTTTCATTTTATTTTTTTAAAACAATTTCAAGGGAGAATTAACTAATTAATGCTAAAATCAAATGTGATTAAGTAAACTAAAAATAATATGTAACCAGGTGTGATAAATGTGAGAAGATTCAAGAGATGGATTACACTGCGTGTTCAGTTATTTTTAATTTTTTAACTTATTGAATTGAAATATTTCGAGATGATATTAAATTTACAATTTAACTCTTGTTACAATCATAAATTCAATAATGACTTTTTCAGAAAACTCATTTAAAATGCCACTACTGATGGATTTATACTCTCTTTAAAGAAATCACCAGCTAAGATCGATTTATATAAAAAAAATATGAATTCAAGAATCCAAATCCGAGTTAATATTCAAATTTTAGGAAAAAACTATCTCTAGTTCGATTCCAAAATCAAATATTAAAACAAAATCAATTCACTATCTATCTCGATACGTAAATTAATGTGTGACAATTGAAAATAAATTTTCCTAGAAATATGACAATCAATTAAATTAACATTCTACGCAGCTTCGTCCCACCCCGTGAACGGGGTGTTTAGCCTACCATTCTCATATTTAAACATAACACAACAATCAAATACATGTCAAGAATAATATAAAATGAAATAAGGAAATGAAATACGATGCGCAAATTTTTTTGTCGAATCATGTTCTTTAAATGCGTCCTAACATGCGTTCAACGTCTTCAGAATATCAACACTTGATTACAAAGATAAAAGCAAAAACTAAACCTAAAAATTTATTCTAAAGCTAAAGTATTTTTTTTACATTTTTCTGAGTTTATTTTTTGGTCCTAATATGTACAAAGACTACACTAATTTTCTCTCTCTACAATCTCTCTGTTTAAGAGTCCTCTTTTAATGAGATGAAGAATTCCTTTTATAATCACCCATGACTCTTGGTTTGAGAGATATTGGAGATTTGAAAAAGAAACCAAGTCAAAGATTTTATTTGAGGATTTGGGACTTGGGGTTTGTTTTTCCTGATTTTGCTTGTAGTCATCCGATTTTTTGGCTTGGCAGGTGGGTATGTTTGTTGGGGTAAACCGGGTAGATTTGTTTCGATTTGAGTTTGGAAATGGGTTTAGAGGTGTACCTGGGTATGGGTTGCATGTGGTTTGGGTTTGCATCTCGGGGTTAGTGTATGGAAGTGGATCAGGCAGGTCGGGTATGGGTTTTGGTTCAGGTATCAAATCGGTTCAAGCGCTAGTGGTTGGCAGTGGCTTTGACTGACCCAAGATGGGTTTCGGGTTGGAGGTGGTCGAGTTCAGGTTAGGAAGGGGTTAAAGGTAAATGGGTTCGGGTAAAGATGGAGTTTTGGTCGGTCATGGCTACTGTGGATGGAGTCGGGTTTTGGGGTACCGGGGATGAAATCCGGGTTTAATGGTGAGATGAGAGAGAGAGTAAGGTGTTGAGTGGAAGATGTTGGGAGTGATGTTTGGGTGTAGTGGAGTGTATAGCAATCGTGTGTGTGTGTTTGTTAATTTGTACTTAAAATTAAAATAAAATTACCTTTTTTTTTATCGAACAAGAAAATTTTATTGAAACAAAACAAGAAGAGTACAAGAAGAGGGCATGCCCATGAAGTTATTGAAGACGGGACTGAAGAGATATTTGGGGCATTGGTCTAACTATAGGCCATTGTTATGGGTCAGACCTAGGTTGGCAAGCTTGTCAGCAAGGCAATTCCCTTCTCTATAGATGTGCGAGCATTTGAAGTTCATATGTGATATTTGATGGAGACAATTAATCCAAGCAATTTTTAATGGCCATCGAGGGAAGAATCTACTGTTGTTGAAGCAATAGACAACACTATAAGATTCGCACTCCCTTTAGAGAAAGCTATGTCAACAGCAGTAATGGCTCCATTGAGCTCAGTAAAGAAAGAGTTTTGCCAACCGATATTCTGACAAAAGCTGCCAGAAATTCACCCTTGAAACTTCTAAATATGATTCCAAAAGTAGAGGGTCCAGGGTTTCCTTTAGATAAACCATCAGAATTGGCTTTAATCCAAAGAAAGGGGGGGGGGGGGGGGGGGGGGTTCCACATGACTGGAGAGATATTTAGAGCTTTTCTTAACCCAGGAAGAATTCCTAGGTGGTTAAGAATGACCAAGTCATTATTATTTTTGAAGAATCCAGGGGTATATGGACTGATAAAGAGGAGCCAAGCCTTTATGCTGTTGCGTATAGCAACTTTATTTGGATGAATGTTCTCAAATCTAAGTTTATTCCTTGCACACCAAATCTTGTAGACAACATAAAGGGAGGCAGCTTTCCAGAGGTTATGTACTTGAGGGCCATGGTGAGGATGACTAATACAGGTCCAAAAAACATTAACCTCATTAGTGATTGGAATCTTTAGGTTGAAAATACCTGCTATCCAGCCCCATAAGAATTTGGCAAAAGAACATCCCATGAAAAGGTGGGCTGCATTTTCTTCACATTGGATATTGTCACAAAGGAGGCATGTGGAAACCATTGGAATTCCTCTAGCTTTAATTCTATCATCCGTAGGCAAACAGTTATGAAGAAGTCTCCAACTTATCTTGGATATTCTAGGAGGAACAAAATTATTCCAAATAACTTTGAAATTAGAATTTATTTGAGTATCATTTTTAATACAGTTGTAGGCTTATGCGAAAGTAAGGTTTCCAGAAGAAGAACTATCCCATATGACAGAATCAGGAGTATTGACCATTAGAAGTTTTAGAGAAATAATAAATGAGCAAATTTGAGGAAAAGAGTTGAGAAAACCTGATGGAAGCCTCCAAGAACCTTCATGGATGAGATCAGAAACTTTGGAAATGAGATGAGGAGAGGAAGTAATGTTTAAGGAGGAAATAATGGAATAACCAAGTCAATTATCAAGCCAATTATGTAATTTTATTAAAATAAAATTACATAATACTTTAGACTCAATTAAAAATATAATATCAATAAAACTAAATAAAATCTATTAAAATAAAAATGAAAATCGAAATTTCTAACTAAAAGACTCAAGTAAAATAAAATAAAATAAAATAATAAAACTAAGCAAATGAAATAAAATAAAATTAAAATTAAAATTAAACAATAAAAATAATAAGACGAATAAAAATATAATAAAACGCACACCTATTATATTTACATAAAAATACCCGAACATATATTAAAAACACTCGGATGCTAATATTTTCAACGCACACAAATGAAATATGAAATAAATCCTAAAAATTATATACGGCTCAAATAAAAATCTAAAAAATATAAAACAAATCCAAACTAAACATACACGAGGCTCAGGTGATGGTTTGGCCTCGATTTAGGCTTAGATTTAGCATAGGACTGGGTTTAGGGCATCCGAACTGATCGGACAAGCTCAAATAGGACTTCAGTCTTTACGGTCGCTTTGATTTTCTTCTTTGATTGCTTTTAACAGCTACTTGGTCACAATTACACCAAATTAGCACAATTTGATACCACGACACCATATTGACCAGAGAAATAGATAAATACAAACATAATGCCATTTTTATTAAAAACAAGTAACTAAAATGCATATATTTAGGGTATAATATAGACACTTTTGGGTTCTTATCACTAGCCTTGTTAAGAGTTTTCCTATGAGCTATGTTATACCCTATGGCTAATGTCTAATCAATTTTAAGTTAAGAATGATGGCTCGAATAATGCAAACACTCGGGTAGCTTAGTGATTTGTGGGACAATGAAGGGTGATTAAATCCCCACTTTATCTTAAAATTGGATTTTTCCCTTAAGTCAAATTATGCAACGTGCTTACTGAAATTTAAGAAAATAATTTCATGTAGGAGCACACAAGATTTACCTCCGGCGTGGACTTTTTACGATCACTTATTTCCGTCGAGCATAAGTTTTGTTTGACGTCGATTGCAGGGAAACGTAGCCTATGTTTCAGTCATCTTCGAGAGTAACTTGTGCACGTGACAAGATTACACAAGTAACTTGAGCGCTTTCACATGTTTGCTTGCTTTTTCGGGATTTTTTTCCTTTTTCCATTTTTTAGAAAAAACACGAAAACTATACCAAGGATAAAGTGCACAAAAATCATTAAATGCAAGAATAATTACACATGCACTTATGGTGTACTTTGATATAAACAAGTGAAAAAGAACAAATAAAACAAGAGAAAAAAATCCACTATAAGGGAAATAAAATTATATACTAAAAAAAGATTTTGTTGCTAGAATTTAAAAAATAATATATATATATATATTTTAATTACTACTTTTCCCCTTAAATTTTAGGTACTTTTATCACTTAACTAGGGTAAAAAAAATACTATTTAAGCACTAAAGACGTTAAATATGATTTTTTTTATATTCTACAAATAAAAAATTATTGCTGGAATAAATAAGAATAAATAGAATTTTGGATATACATATATTTAAAAAAATAATTTATTTTTATTTTTTTAAATAAATAATTTTTTTTTTTGCTCCAAATTACAGAATTTTGAAATCTGGAAATTTTTAGAAAAATAAATTTATTATTTCATTTTTTTTAGAAAAAATATCAAATAAAACTAGTCTGAAAATCAATATTTTTTTTAAAAATCGGCCATAAATCTCCGTCAACGGCGCCAAAAACTTGTTGTCAAATTTTAAATGTTATAAAACTTTCGCAAGTGCACGGGCTATTAAAATATAGCTAGTGTAAGTACGGCTCGAACCCACAGAGATTTCAGTCAAATTTTATTAAATATTGATTGTCCAACTACACAAATAAGTGTAGAAATATGATTTGAGTTTTTAAACTAAATGAGAGCAAATTAATTGAATAACTACGAGTGAACAAATGATAATATCAAATACGGGAGAAAACTAGGACGTTGGATCCGTTTATCAATTTCAATTAAAGTCACACATTAATTTTAATTCCGTATTTTCCTGAATTTATAACTCAAAATATACCAACTCTCATTATGAACATTTCTTAAGACAAAACCTCTGTTCTAAAAGGCCCGCCTAGGCTTGAGAGAAACGCATCGCCTACGCCTTATTACGCCTTATTCTTGGTAAAAGGCTTAAGGCACACTTTTTTTTTAAAAAAAAAAACAAAGGATTAGTTAACAAATATTGGTTATGGAGCATGAATATGAGAAAGATGGCTATCAAAGATATGGATGTATTTTCAAAATTCAAGGTATGCACTATTTTATTATATTATTAGCCTTAGAATAATTAAAATAATAAAAAAAAGAAAAATGCCTTTTTACGCCTAGGCTTCGCCTAGACTTGTAAGGCTTGACGCTTGGCCTCTACGCCTCGACCACGCCTCGTGCCTTTTAGAACCTTGGATAAAAAAATTCACGTTGTCAAAATAACTTAAATGACTTCTTGAAATAGACACCTTAAATCCCTATTCCCTCAAAAATATCAAATTTCAAGTTTTAATGCGTAGTTAAGCAAGAGATATCAAAACAATTTAACGTAAGCATAGCCCATCAAAAATTACAACTTCAAATACTCAAAATATGATTTATCAAATCATTTTGTAGGTTTAAAACACACTCTTGTGTCGTTTTAAATGAACAGACAATTTTTTTTGTCAATTAATACATGTCGAGAATTTATACCAAATTAAATTAACATGCACACCTTTAACTAATCGTGATAAACTTCACCTAGTCCTAGAAGTGAATTTACTCACACATCATTATTGAAACACAAAGATTGCGAGAAGAAATAATACTTTTCATTAATACAATTCAAGTTAAAAAGTTTCAGAATCAAAACTTGAGCTTTAATATTGATATTCCTCCATCGGAATTTGATTCACCACAATGCTCTCTAACATGGATCTATGGGTGATTTGGTAATGGATCTACCTCTGACTTCGTGTCTTCCTTCCTTTTATAGGAGAAAATAAGGTTTAGGGTATTTTTGGCAATTTACAATATTTATTAAAACAATAAAATAAAATGTGTGGGAAATAAAGAAAGTGGCTGATGGGTCCAATGATTTAAGGGAGCAAATCTTGTGTGGATCCTTTTTTAGAAAAAGAATAGAAAAGAAATGAGTTAAAAATGATTTAAACTGAATTTTTATGAAAACATTCTGACAAAATGGGGTTGCCTTTCGGCAGATAAATAGGAAAAAGGGAGAAGCTCGCTGAGCAGGGGCAATTTATTTGGAATTTTTGTCAAAATGATTTGACTGGAGGTGGGGTCGAACCCCTGACCTCTCCTTCGCACGTCCCTTCCCTTACCAACTCACTTGAACACATATTCATTATATAAAATGCGTGCAAAAATCTTTAACTACTAACGATACCAGCTTTTCATTGTTTGCACATTAGCCCCTCAATGTTCATATCTTCTTCATACGACCTCCAAATGTTGAACCGCAGAAATAGACGTGACCCTCGTTCCAAGACTAAAAAAAATCTAATTATTCTCGGGTCATGAGGTTTGACTTTTAGTTTGACTCGGGGCTTTGACTTTGACTTTCTTTCAATTTTGAACTTTACACGACCATAACTTCTTCATTTGAGCTCAGATTGACACACCGTTTGAACTCAAGCGTCCCTTGATTCACGTCCTACGATTTCTATGCAGTTTGAATTAAGTCATATGAGTTTACCACATTGTCGCTGAAGGTGCGTAAGTGACAGTTTCATGTTCAAATTGCATCCAAACTTCGACACTTGCATTCTAAACCTGTTAATACTCAAAACAAATCTTGCACAAGCGATTAAAAATAAATATTTCAAGGTCAAGAGTATTAGACGTGACTAAGAGGTTTTAAAATTGTACTTTTAATCCTATTTATTCTTTACTTTGTATTTTTCTTTTAAATAGAAAAAACGGCTATAATAGTTCGTTATTTAAGATACAACAGGGCTTACAAGTTCTAGAATTGGGTATAACCGATACAAAATAATATATTCATCATGCACCCACTCATTGCTACCACATTGAGTTCCTTACAAAAGAAGATCCGGACATGGAAAGATTTTGGTATTGTGATATTTGGTGCCTCCTCAAACATGGTAGGTTTTGTGACAACCTGCTATCCGAAATAAAGGGTGGCCAGCCCTATACCCCGATAAAATAGGAAATCATGGATAATATCCTCCTCAGCATCACGACAATATACAAAGTATAAGGAATAACCACTCTATATTCCAGAAAACGGGTTATCAAAAACTTTGATTTGAAATAAAAAGAATAACATTTTCAACAACCCATAATAGAAATAGAGGGTGGAAACCCCCACAAGCGCATATAAGAAATCCCGAAAGATACAAAGGACCGAATAAAACTTCGGTCAATACCATCAATACAACATACATATAGTACCAAGTGTTACATAATAAATTCATTACACATTTACAACAGTTTGGGCATCAAGCCCGAATGAACCGAACATAACTAGAAACATAAACAGAGGCGTCTACGCAAAATCCCGTGAAACCCGCACAATGTCACGGCTCCTCAAAGACATGTGGAAGGAAAGGTCATTACGGGCGACCGTGCGGCGGAACACCTGAACGGATAATATAGATATACATACACAACAAGAAAAGGAAAACCGGTCAGGGCCGGGTATATGTGATCAATAGATAAATGACAAGTATGATAATGATGCACAATGAAGCATGGATGATAGTCTAGCATGTTGACAGCATATAAGGAACTGAAACTGGTGGAGGACAACATAGAGTGAGATTCATAATAAAACAGAATTAAAAGTGCTTATGGGCCTTTATCATCTTTAATCATATCTCAATTCAAATATTCATTTTCCATTCCTTATCAGGAATATAACTGTCATCATGTGCTCTATATGGCACTAATCTCAATAACATGCTCTTTGCGGCATAATTTTGCTCTTTATGGCATTAATGTTCCATCGAGTCCAACTCGATAATTAGAATAGTCATGATTATAAATATAACGATTCTAAGACCGCCCGTCCGGGTTTCCCCACTGAGCGCGTCCCTAAATAACCATCATCTTCCAGGGCCTAACATAAGACAACCTGGGATCCTATCGAAAGCGTCGGGAAGCGGCCATGAGCCTGCGTGGTAGCCAAGACCACACCCGGAATCTCCCTACCCCCGCAGAAAATATATAACCATAAGAGCTCCCATGGCCTAGGACTATATCCACCCTGCATTCATTAGCCAGGGGGCTTCACCTATCGAGCGGACTTCCCTTAAGATGGTATTTAGAGAGGTGTGTAACATCCATTTTATTAATTCCCATTACATGATTAGTAAATTATCATTTACCTTAACAAATTTTCCCATTTTAAATAAATGTATAAGTTAAATCGGGACTACACATGATACGTACCGACATAACATCCTTGATAAGGAATTCAGACTCCAAAGTTATCCCCAAGGCCTCTTTTAGGCTTTAATATAAACCATCAAGTCAAAATGTAACTCAAGTTGAATTCTAAAGTCTCCAAAATTGACCTTAACAAATTCTAGACCCTTATAAAACTATAAGACAAAAGAAATGCCTAAGCATCACTTTAAATTCCCCTTTGAATGAATCCTAGATGAACCCTTTCGAGTCTAGGATGTCGACCCAACTCAACTAAAACTCTAAACCCTATGTTTACTTCATTTAAGAAGGTTCCTAATCAATAATCCTAAAGAAAAGGGGTTAAAAATAAAAAAAGAAAAATTGAAAAAGTGCAGGGCTACCGAATCGATTCGCCCCCTTGGCCGAATCGATTCGGCCAGAAAGTTTGAGATTCTGCATAATAGCCGAATCGATTCGCTCAGAGGGCCGAATCGATTCAGACTGAAAATCTGGGTTTCTGCATAACTGCCGAATCGATTCGGATAAATTCCGAATCGATTCGGTCCACAAGACCTGGGCACTGGAACTATCCGAATCGATTTGCCCAGGGGGCCGAATCGATTCGGGCCTGCGATTTTGCCAAGAAATGGCTATGGAGTCTTGGACTCCATTTTCTACCCAAACCCAAATTTCTCCAAACCAAACTCATATACCAACACTATAAGAACATCAATGATGCTATTGATCATCTAAAACCTCATGAATCATCTTTGAGTAAATCAAAACCCAAAAATACATAAGAAAACCCTAAGTTTTCTAAACTAAAATCAATACACCATTATCATAACAAATCATCTATCTCAAGACACAAATAGCAAGTAAAAACTTGCCTTGATTCAGCAAGTATGCAGATTCCTTGGTGTAGTAGCAATCTCTCTCAATCTCCAAAGCTTTCTCTTTACTCTTCTCTTTTCTCTCTTAGGTTTAGGAAGGGATTTTGGGGAAATAGAAGACTTAGTAGGCATAAATCGTGACTTAAGGTAAATGCTCCACTTAATTAATCAAAAGTGTGATAAAATAATACGCAATAGCCTAATTAAAGCACAATCAGTCAAAAATGCCCAAAACTACAAAATACAATATGGTACATTATTTGACTATTTCGCACGTTCCGGAATCAACTGCAACCTCCAAATTATCATTTGGACATTTTAAAATTCAATTTAGGTTCCGGTCTCATAATTAAGCCAAATATCATTTTATAATCAGATGATATTAATAAGCATGACAGAGCAATATTTCCCATAATTATGATATGTATGCAACCTCATAATAAATATAAACTTTTCTACATTGAATTAACATTCAAATCATAACCCAACACTGGTCTCTAATTACTATACTAAGTAATTACTATAAAATACGGTCTCATAAGAGAGGGTTATTACATACTCCCCCCCTTATGAGGGAATTTTGCCCCCAAAATTCAGGCGTACCTCATGAGAAAAGATGTGGATATTTCTCCCGCATCTCATCTTCGCGTTCCCAAGTTGATTCGCTTGCATGATGATGACTCCAATGGACTCTCACTAGAGGCACCACCCGAGATCTCAACTTTCGCTCCCCAAACTCAAGGATAGCAACCGGTTATTCTTCATAAGAAACATCGGGCTGCAACTCAATATCTTCGAAAGGGATGTGCCAAAGGGCACCTTCACACCTTCTGTACTTTTTCAAAGAGGAGACATGAAATACATCATGGATTTGTTGTAAGGGTTCCGGCAAGGCAAGTTCGTATGCTACGGGACCAACCTTTGCGATTACCGGGAAAGGTCCAACAAAGCGGGGTGCAAGCTTTCCCTTCTTCCCAAAACGCTTAATGCCCTTCATCGGGGACACTCGCACCAACACTTGGTCTCCAACCTCCAACTCCATATGTCTCCTACCCGCATCGGCATAACTCTTTTGGCGATCTTGGGCTACCCGTATGCGATTTCGAACAAGCTCGATCTTTGAAGAAGTATCTTGGATCATTTCAGGTCCAAGGAACTTATTATCACCCACTTCCAACCAACAAGCGGGCGACCTACAAGGCCTGCCATACAGAGCTTCATAGGGCGCCATACCAATGGTAAATTGGTATGAGTTGTTGTAAGCAAACTCAACCAACGGAAGATATTGTTCCCAACTGCCTTTAAAGTCGAGTATGCACATACGAAGCATATCCTCCAACATCTAGTTTACCCTTTCGGTCTGACCGTCTGTTTGAGGATGATAGGAAGAGCTTAACTTCAACTCGGTCCCCATAGCTCCCTGGAAACTCTGCCAAAAGTGGGACACAAATATTTTATCTCTGTCGGAGACAATATTCAAAGGTACCCCGTGGAGTCTGACGATCTCCTCAATGAACAACTGGGCGTAACGAGCGGTATCATAATCGGTGCGCACAGGCAAGAAGTGTGCCGACTTAGTCAAACGGTCGACAATCACCCAAATTGAGTCATGACCCTTTTGCGATCTAGGCAAGCCCGTAACAAAGTCCATCGAAATGCTCTCCCATTTCCATATGGGAATCTCGAGCGGTTGTAACAAACCTGTCGGTCGCTGGTGATTAATCTTAACCAACTGACAAGTAGTGCATTGAGACACAAACTCTGAGATATCCCTCTTCATGCCCGCCCACCAATTCAAACGACGCATATCTTGGTACATCTTGTCCCCGCCTGGATGTACCGTGAACTTCGACCCGTGGGATTCTGCCATCACTGCACGCCTCAAATCCCCATCATCGGGAACCACAAGTCTTCCATGGAAGCGTAGTCCACCCTCGGAGCCTATTGAGTACGACTCCGCTCCCTCAGACAACAACTGGCGTATGTGGTCTTGACAAACCTTATCTCTCTTCTGAGCTTCCACAATCTTTGCTATAATCGTGGGGGTAACCGCCATCACTGAAAGGAATGCTCTCACTCCGGCATCCTCCAGGCTGAGTTCTTTCCACTTAGCCTTCCACACCTTAGCTAAGTCTCCATCAGGCTTTCTACTCAAGGCATCTGCTACCACATTCGCCTTCCCGGGGTGGTAATGAATATCAAATTGGTAGTCTTTCACAAACTCCAACCAACGGCGCTGGCGCATGTTCAGATCCTTCTGGGAGAATAAGTACTGCAGCGATTTGTGGTCGGTGAAAAGACTAAACTTTTCCCCCAAGAGGTAATGCCTCCATATCTTCAAGGCAAATACAACGGCGGCGAATTCCAAGTCATGCACTGGATAGTTCCTCTCGTGAGGCTTCAACTTACGAGAAGCGTACGTAATAGGTTGTCTCTCTTGTTGAAGAACACCTCCTAACCCCAGAAGAGATGCATCGGTGAAGACGAGATATTCCAACCCCGGCTTTGGCAATGCCAGGACTGGAGCTAAAGTCAGTCTATCCTTGAGTTCATCGAAAGCTGCTTGACATGAACTGTCCCAAATAAATCTTACTCCTTTTCGGGTCAAATTCGTCAACGGGCTAGCAACCTTAGAAAAGCCCTTAATGAATCGACGGTAATAACCCGCCAAGCCCAGAAAACTACGAACTTCAGTGGGCGTCGTGGGCTGACCCCACTCCTTCACTGCGACCACCTTACTCGGATCCACAGACACGCCTTGGGATGACACCACATGCCCCAAAAATTGAACTTCCTTCAACCAGAAGCCACACTTCTCAAACTTCGCATACAATTGATGATCTCTCAATCTCTGCAGGACCAACCGCAAGTGAGCAGCGTGATCCAACTCCGTCTGAGAATAAACTAGGATGTCATCAATAAATACAATGACAAACTGGTCAAGGAAATCCCGGAATACCCTATTCATAAGGTCCATAAACATTGCAGGGGCATTGGTTAGTCCGAAGGGCATAACCAAGAACTCATAAGATCCATAACGGGTCAGAAAGGCCGTCTTGGATACATCTTGCTCTCGTATCCTCAATTGGTGATACCCTGTCCGCAAGTCGATCTTGGAGAAATATGAAGCTCCCCTAAGTTGATCAAACAAGTCGTCGATGCGAGGTAAAGGGTATTTATTCCGGATGGTGACTTTATTCAACTCTCTATAGTCCACGCATAACCGGAGAGAACCGTCTCTCTTCTTCACAAATAATACCGGAGCGCCCCACGGTGAGGTACTACGCCTAATAAAGCCCTGCTCCAGTAGCTTCTGAATCTGATCCCTCAGCTCCCTCATCTCCACAGGAGCCATTCGATAAGGAGCCTTGGCGATCGGTCTAGTTCCCGGCATTAAATCAATCACAAACTCTATTTCCCGACTTGGAGGTAATCCGGGTACCTCCCGAAAAATATCTTCAAAGTCCCGGACGATTGGAAGAGAATCTAGGGGAACCACGACATCTCCAGATGCGTCTTCTGCAATACAATATAAATAGGCACCCTTGCTTCCTTCCACACAAGGCATGACTACTAGGAACATCTCTTGTCCCGGAACCGCAAAAACTATACTCTTCCCGTAGCAATTCACTATAGCACGGTACTTCACTAGCCAATCCATACCCAAAATTACATCGTACCCGACCATATCAAGGACGAGCAAATCGGCATCAAAACACAAGTCACCAAGGTTAATTCCTACGTTTTTACATACGAAGAAAATCAATGAGCCATCGCCCATAGAGGATTCAATGCTAGTGAAAGTACTTTCAGCAGATTTTATCAAACCTGTAGTCTGAGCAAAACTTCTAGAAATAAAGGAGTGTGTAGCACCCGTATCAAATAGAATTCGACCCATGTGCCCCTGAATGAGAAACTTACCCTCGATCGCCGGTGGTGCCGGAGGAGCTGGAGGAAGCAAAGCCTCCTGAAGATGGTAAACCCTTCCGTACTGCAATTGCCCCTGTTGAGGAGGAGCAACCGGATTAGGCGCTTGGGGCGGAAACTGTACATACGGCTGCTGTGGGGCCCGAGGAAGATGCCCTCCAACCAACTGAGGACACGCCCTTTTATAGTGGCCCAGCTCCCCACACTGAAAACATTTGATTGCCGTAATATCCTGATTCCTACCTTGGTTATTTCGGAGTTGTCCCGCACCTCGGCCCTGTTGGCCCCTACCACCATTTCCACCTCTACCTCCCCGTGGTTGCTGACCACCTTGACCTTGCCTGTTATTATTACCGCCAACATTAAAACCATCGAAACGTTGACGCTTGGACGAATCCCCCTGTTGAGGATCCCTCTCAACCTGCTTGTTCCCCGAGGATTGGGAAGAAGAAGATGTTCCCCCTCCACTCCCAACTCCTCCTTGCCTCAGTGTTTGCCCCACAGTAACTACCTTCTTCTTGTTTAGCAGAAACAATCGGTGCTCCTGACAGTGAAGCAAAGCGGCATTCATCACATCACCAAAAGTCACCAGAGATGGATTTCCCAGCAAATGTTGTTTTATTCGCCAGTTCAAACCTCCCACAAACTTGGAGATCCTCTTCGATTCTGGAGTTACCTCATCCGGTATAAAACTGGCTAACCGGGTAAACTCTTCTTCATACTCAGCAACTGACCTCTCCCCTTGAACCAAATCCTGCTGCTTCCTCTGCATTTCCCTCTGAACTGCGGGAGGGAAATACTTCCCATCAAACAAAGCCCAAAAATTTGTAATGGACATGGTATCCCTTTGCTCGGGTGTCGTCATTGACTCCCACTAATGTAAGGCCGGTCCTACCATCTTGAAAGTAACGAGAATCTGCTTCTTCTCCTCACTACATTCCACCATCCTAAGATGGCGCTGCATATCTCTCTTCCACTGGTTCGCCTTGATGACATCCGAACCTCCCTCGAATTCCGGGGGATGTCCCTTAAGGAAAGATTCCCTCACCCGTTCCCACTGAGAAGGTCCCGTGGGAACTTGTGCTTCTTGTCCCCTTGGGCTTGTGGCAGTTGTTGGGCCACTGCAGTCATCGCGTCGTTGACAGCTTGGGCCACAATGTTTGCCACTTCAGCGGCACTGATACTCCCCTGCTGCGGTGGAGGACCAAACTCATCCTCAACGACCCTATTACGTCTAGCGGGACGTCCTCTCTTCGGCGGCATCTGAGATAAAGACGAGAGAGAGTTAAAACATAATGTAAGACAATCTATTTAGCAGAAGATCGCATACATAGGTAGCAAAACAATCCTAACATTAAGTTCTATATCAAAGAACGCTACGGTAGAACGTGACAAGTCCGCATAGATCCTAAAGACTCTAGAACCTGATGCTCTGATACCATCTGTGACAACCCGCTATCCGAAATAAAGGGTGGCCAGCCCTATACCCCGATAAAATAGGAAATCATGGATAATATCCTCCTCAGCATCACGACAATATACAAAGTATAAGGAATAACCACTTTATATTCCAGAAAACGGGTTATCAAAAACTTTGATTTGAAATAAAAAGAATAACATTTTCAACAACCCATAATAGAAATAGAGGGTGGAAACCCCCACAAGCGCATATAAGAAATCCCGAAAGATACAAAGGACCGAATAAAACTTCGGTCAATACCATCAATACAACATACATATAGTACCAAGTGTTACATAATAAATTCATTACACATTTACAACAGTTTGGGCATCAAGCCCGAATGAACCGAACATAACTAGAAACATAAACAGAGGCGTCTACGCAAAATCCCGTGAAACCCGCACAATGTCACGGCTCCTCAAAGACATGTGGAAGGAAAGGTCATTACGGGCGACCGTGCGGCGGAACACCTGAACGGATAATATAGATATACATACACAACAAGAAAAGGAAAACCGGTCAGGGCCGGGTATATGTGATCAATAGATAAATGACAAGTATGATAATGATGCACAATGAAGCATGGATGATAGTCTAGCATGTTGACAGCATATAAGGAACTGAAACTGGTGAAGGACTACATAGAGTGAGATTCATAATAAAACAGAATTAAAAGTGCTTATGAGCCTTTATCATCTTTAATCATATCTCAATTCAAATATTCATTTTCCATTCCTTATCAGGAATATAACTGTCATCATGTGCTCTATATGGCACTAATCTCAATAACATGCTCTTTGCGACATAATTTTGCTCTTTATGGCATTAATGTTCCATCGAGTCCAACTCGATAATTAGAATAGTCATGATTATAAATATAACGATTCTAAGACCGCCCGTCCGGGTTTCCCCACTGAGCGCGTCCCTAAATAACCATCATCTTCCAGGGCCTAACATAAGACAACCTGGGATCCTATCGAAAGCGTCGGGAAGCGGCCATGAGCCTGCGTGGTAGCCAAGACCACACCCGGAATCTCCCTACCCCCGCAGAAAATATATAACGATAAGCGCTCCCATGGCCTAGGACTATATCCACCCTGCATTCATTAGCCATGGGGCTTCACCTATCGAGCGGACTTCCCTTAAGATGGTATTTAGAGAGGTGTGTAACATCCATTTTATTAATTCCCATTACATGATTAGTAAATTATCATTTACCTTAACAAATTTTCCCATTTTAAATAAATGTATAAGTTAAATCGGGACTACACATGATACGTACCGACATAACATCCTTGATAAGGAATTCAGACTCCAAAGTTATCCCCAAGGCCTCTTTTAGGCTTTAATATAAACCATCAAGTCAAAATGTAACTCAAGTTGAATTCTAAAGTCTCCAAAATTGACCTTAACACATTCTAGACCCTTATAAAACTATAAGACAAAAGAAATGACTAAGCATCACTTTAAATTCCCCTTTGAATGAATCCTAGATGAACCCTTTCGAGTCTAGGATGTCGACCCAACTCAACTAAAACTCTAAACCCTATGTTTACTTCATTTAAGAAGGTCCCTAATCAATAATCCTAAAGAAAAGGGGTTAAAAATAAAAAAAAGAAAAATTGAAAAAGTGCAGGGCTACCGAATCGATTCGCCCCCTTGGCCGAATCGATTCGACCAGAAAGTTTGAGATTCTGCATAATAGCCGAATCGATTCGCTCAGAGGGCCGAATCGATTCAGACTGAAAATCTGGGTTTCTGCATAACTGCCGAATCGATTCGGATAAATTCCGAATCGATTCGGTCCACAAGACCTGGGCACTGGAACTAACCGAATCGATTCGCCCAGGGGGCCGAATCGATTCGGGCCTGCGATTTTGCCCAGAAATGGCTATGGAGTCTTGGACTCCATTTTCTACCCAAACCCAAATTTCTCCAAACCAAACTCATATACCAACACTATAAGAACATCAATGATGCTATTGATCATCTAAAACCTCATGAATCATCTTTGAGTAAATCAAAACCCAAAAATACATAAGAAAACCCTAAGTTTTCTAAACTAAAATCAATACACCATTATCATAACAAATCATCTATCTCAAGACACAAATAGCAAGTAAAAACTTACCTTGATTCAGCAAGTATGCAGATTCCTTGGTGTAGTAGCAATCTCTCTCAATCTCCAAAGCTTTCTCTTTACTCTTCTCTTTTCTCTCTTAGGTTTAGGAAGGGATTTTGGGGAAATAGAAGACTTAGTAGGCATAAATCGTGACTTAAGGTAAATGCTCCACTTAATTAATCAAAAGTGCGATAAAATAATACGCAATAGCCTAATTAAAGCACAATCAGTCAAAAATGCCCAAAACTACAAAATACAATATGGTACATTATTTGACTATTTCGCACGTTTCGGAATCAACTGCAACCTCCAAATTATCATTTGGACATTTTAAAATTCAATTTAGGTTCCGGTCTCATAATTAAGCCAAATATCATTTTATAATCAGATGATATTAATAAGCATGACAGAGCAATATTTCCCATAATTATGATATGTATGCAACCTCATAATAAATATCAACTTTTCTACATTGAATTAACATTCAAATCATAACCCAACACTGGTCTCTAATTACTATACTAAGTAATTACTATAAAATACGGTCTCATAAGCGAGGGTTATTACAGGTTTTAGAGACGCTAACAAGAAAGATCGTGCAACTCTTCACAAGATTGATACTCCATGCATCATCTGAGACAAGGCACTCTTCAAGAAAAAAATTTATGGAACCCACTTGCATTGCATACAGAAGATTGGATCAAGGACATGATGTAGAAGATCCACAGTGGGTAATGTCGACTTCATAGGAATGGTCATATGCTTGCCAAGAAAATAATTTGTCTAGGGTATAATTAGACTACCATGGTTAAAGGTTGCACTTCTTATGTTCGAAGATGCCTCAAATTCTAGCAGTTTGCTAACCTTCAGCATTTGCCTCCTTGGGAGATGAACAACATGACCTCTCCCTAGACCTTATCCAATTAGGGCATAGACATCATACGAAAGTAACTCCCTAAGCTTCGATTGGGCATGAATTCACCATAGTCGTCATTGACTACTTCACAAAATGGGTCGAATCCGAGTTATACACAATGCTGAATCTAAATAAAGTATCCAAGTTCATAAAAAAATCATCTCTCTTTACGAAATTATGCATGAGTTGGTGTTAGAAAATGGGCTCCGTTTCAAGGTTGAGGTCACAAAACTAGTTTATTGATATGGAATTCAAAGTCATAAGTCCTCTCCTTACCAATCACAAACCAATGGTGTTGTCAAAGCTGCCAATAAAAGCCTTAAGGCCATCATAAACAAGATGATCAAAAGCTATTGAGACTGGGCCGACCGAATCCCATATACCCTATGGGGTTACCGTACCATCATCAGAACACCACTGGGGCTACATCTTATTCTCTAGTATATGGTATGGAAGAGGTTCTCCCTATTGAATTTGAAATTCCTTATTTACGGGTTATGCTTGAAAGTAATATCAATGAAGAAGAGTGGCACTAAAGTCGTTAAGACAAACTCATGCTCTTAGATAAAAATGGTTGAAAGCTCTATATCACGTACGAGGGTAAAATCACCGTATTCTATGGTGATTCAAAAAAGGTCAAGGATTGGGGTGTCCGAGAAAGAGATCTTGTCTTCGAGAAAATTTTAGAACCCATTAGGGATTTGAGAGAAAAGTTCAAATCCAATCGGAGCGGCCACTACATTATTAAGAAAGTATTTTTCGATGGCTCCTCTATGGTCATAGACCTCAACAACGAAGAAATAATGCATACAGTCAGTTTAGACTGTCTCAAGAAGTGTTACCCTTAGTCTGAACTCTCATCGTTCTATGTCTTTTCTCATGCCCCTTCTATTCTAAAAAAAGTCTATTCTTTCCTCTTTAATCAAAACTATGTTGGACCTGATCCTATCAAAAGTCCCTTTCAGAAAAAACAAGTCACAAAATTTCAAACCCACGGAGGTACATAAGAATCCCATAAGACACACATGGGAATGGTACTTTCTCTCACAAAAGCTATTCTTTTCTCCCTCCAAGAACGCTGGTCACCCTTATCATTTAAACAAATAAAAGGATTATGTATGCCTTAGCAATCAGTATATATATTTCATAAAGAATTCATCAAAGATGCAAAAACTACATTAAAATCATTATTATTTTATTGAAAAAATAGGAATACGGTTATTACATGACATATCAGCGATGGAAACAAAACAGCCCACTCCCATAAAAATATCAAAACCTAAAAAACCACATGCTTCACCAAAAACCAAACATTCACCAAACGAAAAATGACGTTTTCAAAAATCTTCACCACCCCATCTCATACCCAAGACGTTATTTTCAACTTCCTGACAGGCTCGCTTCATCATCATTGTTTTTCCCTGGATGGCATTAAGAATATAACTCCTATTTATGGCTTCAAATGCACTCCATGCGGTAATAGGACTTAATAAGATTGGATGAAACCAAAACACCTTCTTCTAAAGTGTTGAACATTGCAATCCATCTCTGACCGGTCCCCTCCACTTGAATCTTCCCAACCAGCAACTTCCACAACCACTTCAGGTACTTCCCTAATATGAACCCAACCTCCCCAATAGAATGTTAAGGATAAGTAGATAGTCAGTGTAGACACCACATTCTAGGACAACTTAAGTCTCTTCTTAGGTTCCTAACATCTTCCCATTTCACTACAAATCCTAAGTCATACTCTGGGTACCTATCTAGAGACCATCGGGCACTCTCGGGCCCCATTTGACTCCGATCAACTCTATCATTAGAGTGAAATCTCATTGAATCTTCGAAGCGATTTGAATCCCATATCCAATGGTCCACCCCGTGTGTAAATCATCCTAACAATATGGACGAACGAACCAATTTTACTATTGAAAATTGATCTGGAGTCCACCGGGCACTCTCGGGCCCCAATTTGACCTCAGTCAACTTCATCGTCAGAGCGAAGGCTCTTTAAATCTTCTAAGGGAACTGAAACCCCTTTCCAATGGTCCACCCCATTCGTTAAGAAACGTAGCCATTCGAACGAATAATTTATTTTCCTTAAAAATTGATCTAGAGGCCACCGAGCGCTCTCGGAATTCGTTTGACCAAGGTCAACTCTTTAGCTCGAACGAGACTGAGTGAATCTTCTAAGGACACTAAATACCCTTTCCAATGGTATGCCCCATGTGCAAATCAACCTTACGGTATGTATGAACAATCCGTTTTACTTCGAAAGGTCACCAGACACTTTTGGTCCCCATTTGACCAAGTTAACTCTCTGAACCGAGCAAAGCTCTTTGTAATGTTGAAGTACCTCACATAACCTTTCCAACGGTCCACCCCATGCATGATTCTTACTTATAATTTGGACGAATGATCCATTTATGTCTAACAATCTCCCATCCAAAGGACCGATGAGCATTTTCGTTGTACGTTTGACCTAAAGTTAACTTTTGGATCAGGGAGTGCCCCTAAATACTCTTGAAGGTATCTGAATTACCTTTCTAACTATATGAGCCATTCATGATTTGGATTAACGAATCGCATTCTATAAAAATATGCACTAGAGTGCCAATTGGCATGTCCATTTCCCTGCCTATCGGTAGTGTGTCTAGGGTTACCTGTCAATTGGTAAGGCCAGGGCTATGCCGATCGGCACCCCCTTACCTTATAAATGGAGGTCATGAACTCACTCCCAAAGCACACCTCAGATCCATCAATATCATTGATCTCAACAACATTCTCTTGCAATCAGCGAAGTTTCCTTGTGTGAAATTTCATTCCATTTTTCATTCCCTTCATTTTCATTCCTAATTTAGCAAAATATCATTCTCTCTCATCCAACATTCATCTTAACATTCAAGGGACATCATCAAAGATCAAGATCAAGCCTTAATTCTCTAAAAAAGGTCCAAAAATCCTTCTCCCTCTTTAAATTCTTTATTTTTCCATTAGTTACATAGATTCTAAATCTTTCTTTTACTTTAGTTCATACACATTAATATCTCATCCTTTATTAGTTATATTGCACATACTTTTTTCTATAAAAACCCAAAACAAAGAAAAAGAGGGTTACACCTCTAAATTCCAATCGAATTATCCACCGCAATTTCCCAAAACTAAAATTATATTTTCTACACACGCACATACAATAAATTCCTATTCAAATCTATGGGATAAACTCCACCCTTATACCGTATGCGAACTACATGGACTTTGATACCTTTATAGTCTATGCAGGCGTCTCAGGCTAAAATTCGAGACTCGAGTCCAATTTCTCAATTCTCTAATTTTCCCATTTTCGCATTTGCCTCCTTTTCATCTATATATTATCTTAATATATATTATATTTGCGATCCTTATTGGCGTTTTATCCAGTATATATTATCGTTTCATTAGAACAATCAATATCTCGATAAACACATACATCGTATTTTCTTGATATTATTTTGGAAGCATTCCTTTGGATGACCTCAATCTATCTTTTCCATGATATGAGTTGGGGGATTCCGATCTCCATTTATATATGCATGCACTCATACTTCACGAAGAAATTAATCAAAATAGCAATGCAAACCCATGAGAGACCGAAAGGGTGGGATAGGCACCTAACACTTTCCCATTCCGTAACTTACCCCCAAACCTTCGACCTATTGGTTTTGTAAGCATTAGTTTGTCTTTGATGCTGCTCTCTCGAGGCGGGGACATGTTATTTTTCCTATTTTTTTCAAAATAGGATGGAAACTCCATATCTTAACATTCACCCCACATCGATGATGACCAAATCACTCCTAGACGAAGAGGGCGCGAGTCCTTGTACCCTCTTTTTCTCCACCGGGAAGGGAGAGATCGGGATGGCTACAGTTGAGACTTCACTGGGGAATGACTTAAGAAGGATAGAGTCTATTTGTATGGGTGTTATTATTTTTTGCTTCTGTGCGTATAAACCTATTTGTATGTTCCTTTTTTTCTCCTCTATCATTTCTTGCATATATCTACCTCATGGTTATATCACTACTCACTCACTCACTGACTTGTAGGTACTCTCTATGTACACTTGACACTACTTACACATAGGATAATTTATATCAACATGTTGCACTTAGAATATCCATGCTTACATGTCACTAACACACACCTCCGCTTATCACACTTGTATATATCCATGCTCACTCACACATGTCACATGCCACTTGTAGTTGATCCCTACTTAGGTTCACTACCACACACTCACTAATTAATAGCAACATCACTCACCCTCATATATCCATACATAGTGTAATCTTCATGCTCCATGTTATATTTACTACTTCTACATTCTCCCCCATTAGTATAGAGCTCATCATCCCAAATAAAATACTTTGTCCATAATATACTAATAAAGAATCATACATTTTGCACACTACAACACCAAAGAGCATGGCTATTGACCAAATTTTGTCCCGTAACTGGGGAGTCACTTTGTGATGGGCGCCGATCCGACAGGTCACGGTTATCCTAAGCAAGATGACTCTCACCTTCCATTGGCCAAGTACCTTTGATGTATATTAAACGGTTCCCCTCGCATCGTACCGCTTGACCGAAGTCATAACGGGAGGTATATAGTAGGGAAATCATTCACGTACATCGAGTATATCAAATTATCCCTCACACGTACTATCCCCATAAGGTATGTAGTGAGTCAATTCACGTACACTCACGTGCATCAAATGGCTTATCCTGACGTACCGATTACCCTCAAAATCAAGACGTATATCATGGAAGTCATGCCAAAGGGTGGAACCCTTCCAATTAACCCAACAACTTCATACCCTTATATAGGCGTCAAACCTAGGGTACTCATACTTAGTTTACTAGTTACTACGCAAAACTCTGCCGAAATGATGGGTCAGCATGCCGCCAAATTTTTGCACAATTTTGTCTTTTTCAAAACGGGACCCTGTCCATGAGCCTGGTAATAAGTCAAACCGTGTTTTACATATTTTTCAAATCCAATTTTCCCAGGATCGAATCCCGTCCGACATTTCTTTTTGCGTTTAGGTAAACTTAATACAAGTGAGAACATAATAGTAATAATAATAATAATAAATAATAATAATAATAATAATCATGCTGAGACCATTTTTCTCGTTTTTCTTCTTTCCTTACCAAATGTGTCAAAAACATTTTTCGCCTATTTTGTAAAAATACCAAAATCATTTTCCTTCCTTTTATCATAAACATCAAAAGCATTTTTCCTCCCTTTTACCCCCAAAAACATTTTTTCCTCATTTTTTCCAAAAATGTCAAAAATATTTTCCTCTTGTAATAAGTCTTTCCCTCCTCTCTTTCAAAAATAAATTTGAATCTTTCTCCTTCTCAGGTGGATCGCATACTCAACCCTGTGCCTGGTTCCCTATTGGCCTCGATCTTTCATCGAACCACCCAAGGTTCCATCAATTCCCTTGCTACTTCCTTCGAGTCCGAAATCCACCTTCACCCGCATTCCATAGAGAACATCGACCAAGTATCGAATGTGTAGCTAGATTTGATGACGGTTGTAGCCCAAGTCACTGTCAAGATTGATAACCTTCAAACCGAGGTTCATGAGATAAAACCAAATTGGGTCCCCATTCCCAAAGTTCCCTAGGTCCTCTTCCCTTGCGCTATGGGTATGCTCTCACCTGATCCTATTTGGGTCCTCGAGGAATATCAGCACGCTCCACGTGCCCTCCTGCTAATGGGCCACCGCCGACTTAGCTCCCTATGCCAAATCTTACCCAGTCAGGGGCTGATCTACCCGTGACCATTGATTCGAAGGAAGAATAGTCGAACAAGGTCAAGGAAGACCTTAATATATTGATCAAAAAGTTTGACCAAGTCTGAATCTCCGACAACTATATGGATTACACCCATATGTCTCCCTATCCTAAAGCAAGGCTATCAGAAAAGTTCAAGATGCCTAACATTGAGAAGTTCGGGAGTAGTGGACCCCTAATTATTCATCTTCGAAGTTACAACCGAGCCATGACTCTCTTTGGTGCCTCCGAGAAAATAATGGCCCAAAATTCCAACAAACTTTGAAGGATAACGCACATCGCTGGTTATTATCTCTCTAGGAGTCTAGGATTCACAGTTGGGAGGATATTTCATGTGACTTCATATTAAAGTACAAGTATAACGATGAGTTGGAGTTTACCCACCGTGATTTAGAACTTCTTAAATAGAATCACAAGCAATCTCTCAGTAACTTCATAGAAAGGTGGAGAGAGAAAGCATACATCATGACCAATCGACATTTCGAAGAGGAGCAAGTAAGTATTATAAAGAAGAACTTCTAAACCCCATGTTCGAGCAACGATGGGAGGACAGTACTACCCCCATTTTTGAGCCCTTTGAGAACCAGGAGTGAGATTTAAGAAAGTCTTACCAAGATAGAAGTTGAATCGAAGAAAGTATCCAAACAGTTCACTCCCAGAAAGTATGAGAAGCCTGCCAATACCACAATTTCAACCATCAATAATATTTCTCAGCCTGCCACTTCATGGGCACTAGAAAGCCTCTCTAAACCAGTTAAAAGGAATATACCAAGCCTTATGATCCCCTCTCCAAAGTTTACCAATCCCTTTTAAGTCAAAATGTTATCAAGCGATTGGACCCTCCTCCATTACCAGATGCCCATTGCAATTTTCACCAAAGTGCCGGTCTTACCACTTGTAACAACCCCCATTTTCTTGCGTAAAGGCTAGTCAAGCTCGATACACCGAAGATGGGGCTTATCAATAATTTATACCATCTCAGCATAACGTTATATAAATATGATCATTCAAAAAGGCCGATACTTGAAAACTTTATGAATATTTTCGTAACAGTGAATAAACTCATCCAACACCAACTAAAATAATTATTTAAAGCATCAAGTAAATGTCACACTCCAACTAAAATAAATCTCGGGCTTATCCCCTTACAATTGTTCTCAAGTGAAATAACTAAACTCTTGGAGAAAAGAACCTAGGCTAGAGTCAATGGTCTGGAACACTAACAGTCTTTCTATCCCTGTCTAGAAAATAACCTTGGGGGGGGGGGGGGGGGGCATTTATAATTTGGTTAAGAGCCTGAGGTGTGCAAGAATTACTAGAATAATTTAAAATCACAATAATACAATCAATGCACAATAAGTACCCCCATTTTTCGTAACTCACATGTGTAATAACCTTACCTCTCATCTAAGTGTGATAACAATAGCACCCTAATACATCCCAAATAATTATTTATGACATCATCTAAATTCTAGAAGGAAATTCATTCCTAATTAATTTTAACTAAATGCAATACCTACATTTAAATTACCAACTTACATTTATTCTAGCCTCCTAAATATCAAGGATAAGGCATAAACATCTAATACGCATTATAGGATCTAAATATTATTCAGTGCCCATATCCTTAGGCAATTTAAATTTATTTTCCATAAAATTTAGGTAAATAATAATATATGTCCTTCCATATATGTGACACACAAGGGCATCTACCGTTGGTGTCAAATTCATGCTCTATCGCTAAGTTCGAAGAAATCCTAACATTCAAATAGGACAGTCCGAAGGAATCCTAACATCCTAAATGGACACCCGAAAACACACACAAGTTGGGGATAGTCCCTACGCAGGATACCTGTATACGATCCATACCCAGCGGTAATACAGGAACAGTCAACACCACACCTACCTCTCAAGGGTGGAGCCTGAGAGTGTGCTTTTTGTTCAACCAGAGAAACAAATTTAATTAAATCCAACTTTTAAATATCCAAATTAAACACACACCAAAGTCATGCATCTAAAGGTGATTGATTAGACATTCAACATATTCACATCAAGCAAGGATAAATCACACACAGCAGATTAGGAAAAATCCCCAAATGGGAAATACCTTTTTATTTCAATATGATTTGTAAACACTTACATATATAAAGAAATACAGTTTGACAAATGAAGACCCTCAGGTAGCAGTCATCAGCAAGAGCTCCCTCAAGATGCTCTAAGCTCAGTAGTGTAGAGAACCCTCTTCTCAACAGAAGATACTCCACGAACGGGTATTTAGGGTTTAGATTGATTCACACAAGGAGTATGATGTTTTTGTGAATTTCAAAGTGTTTGGTATTAAAAAAACTGTGAAGACTTGGTGTATTAGGTCGTGGAAGGGTTCCCTCAAAGTCTTCAATAAAGATACCTTCAAAGTTGGTTTTTATAGAAACCTTAATACATATATGATGCGCCGGATTATTCTGACCCCATCAGAGCGGTTCTATTTTTCATAAACGGATCGATTCGGTCTCTTAAATTTGACAAAGAATGATAATCCATTAGACCGATTTAATTTTTAATTATACCTGATCGGTCCGGTCTGCCAAATTATGCAGAGTTTCAAATGCCATCGGATCAGTTTGATTTTGGAAAAAATCAGATCGATCCGGTCTTCCAATCTTTTCAGAATCTTGTATACCCATGATGAAGACCACTACACACAATGTTGAAGACGATGACCATGACGCACGATGTTGATGAAGATGGGTGCGTGAAATAATGCTGAATTCATATTGAGGCCATCGAAATATGATCGAGCTGAGATGATCTGACTGTAGCGGTATACGACATATATTTAAAATCTAGGATAAATCTGAAATGCCTAGATACTAACCTGGATATTTATAAAACATGTCCTTACAAATCTCCCCGTTTGTATAAGCCAATACATATATAAAAAATCCGAATTATGTTCCCCAAAAGAAAACAAATGTCATACAAAGTAATACCCCCATTAAACCCAAAAACTGAAAATACTAAATGGATGAAATATCTTCAAAAAAACAGCAACAGCTTCAAGTGTTTTTCTTTGTCCTCATCAGCCTCAATTTTGGTACCTACACATATGAGGCAAGAAACAGATACCTGTGACGCGCAACAGTTTGATATATAATGATAAGAAAATTGAAATATCAAATTAATCTATCTCCCCCATACCAAATTAAGCTCAAATCATTAGAAAATTAAACTATCTCTCCCCCGTAATTCGTTCTCCCCCTTTTTATGATGTCCCCAAACAGAAAAAAAGAAGAACAAAAATAAATGCAAATGGATATTGTCACAAGCAAAACCACTTTCTCGTTTTGAATTTTCAAAAATTTGCTTACAAAATATACAACAAAGAATCACACCAAGAAAGAACAATAAAACAACCAAGTCAATGATAGCGGAAATATATGGTTATGAACAGATTCGACAGGAAAATCAACACATACAATCATAACATATGTGCACGATGAATGTTGGATATTCCTAACGAATGAAATCAACATATTCCTTAGGTGTAAAAGTTGTGGAATTAAAATAATGGAACTTAATCACATCAGCAAATCAAAGCTCAAAGTGATCTCCACACTAATAACGTCGAAAACATTTGAAACTCTTTTCCATGACTTTCAAGGACGTGCAAACCCGTTTTTCATTTCTTTCCATCCAAACTCCCTCAAAAATAATTAAACATTATATTTTTCTTTTAAGGTGATGAAACTAAAACCTATTGGCCCATTTGATTGGGCATATTTTTCTTTTTATTACCACTTAATTTTTTGGGTTCTTTTTCAAACAGTGGCTTTACGATGAGTAAATTTTGAATCTCTAGTAGCCCTTTCTCGTGATTCACTCATCATATTTTCTTGCAATTAGATCCTCAGGGTAAACGGTTTTTACATGAATTACTATCTTGTCAAGTTTTATTGCATTTTGGCTGTTGTATAAACATAATTGAGATGGGAACACTTAAGCTAATATGTGAAAGACAAATTCAATATTCAAATAAACCACATGGATGAAATGATGTAGCATATCATATCACTTTCAAATGGTCACGTGGAATATGATATGAAGTTGTGACTATGGCTATCTTAAATGTTCATCCATAAAAGGTGTAAACAAAATACAAAACTCCTTTTGTGCTTTGTGTTCTTCAACAAATTTATAAAATGAAAATCTTTTTGTCTTTTTCAAAAGTTTTCAAAAAATAATTTCTTTTTGGATTTTTCAATTTTTCAAAAAAATAAAAAATCAAACAAATAAAGATACACATGATACAGTCTAGAGATAGGAATCAGAGGACATGAACATGAAAAATGAATCATACTCTAGACATGGTGACCACCCCTCAATCAACTGTGAAAATACCTAAAGATATCCTAAGACTCTCGAATCTAAGGGCATCTAAAGGCTTCGTGAAAATATCAACTAACTGAAGGTCGGTAGATACAAAACTTAAGGATACGACCTTTTCTTCTACAAGCTCACAAATAAAGTTCTTGCGTATCCTAATATGTCTTGTGCACGAATGCTGGGCAGGATTGCATGATATGTGTATCATGTTCGTGTTATCACAGTAAATGGTCATGGTGTCCTGTGATATCCCATAATCCTCCAGCATCTACTTCATCCACAGAAGTTGCATGTAACAACTCCCGACAGCTATGTACTCAGCCTCCGTAGTGGACAAAGAGATGGATTTTTGCTTCTTCATTAACCAAGAGACAAGATCAGAACCAAAGAAGATTCACCCACAAGAAGTGATCCTATATCCATCTGCATCCCCGGCCCAATGGGCATCTGAATAAGGGGGCAGTCGATCATTGGTATAAAATTAATACCAAATGACGTAGGAAAGAGTCCCACTCACGTATTTGATAATATGTTTTAGAGAGAGTAAGTGTGACTCTTTAGGGGGATGCCTAATATCGCGCATAGACTCCAACACTAAAGGAGATGTCGAGATGACTAACAATCAGATAGAGAAGACTGCCTATCATACTTTGATACAAGGTTTGCTCAACATCCTTGCCTGAAGTGTCCTTACTAAGCTTTGTAGATGTACTCATAGGTGTACGTGTTTTCTTAGTGGAGTTCAAACCAAATTTCTTCATGAGGTCTCTAGCATAATTAGATTGGGAGATGAACATCCCATCCTCTAGCTAACAACTCTGGAGACCATGGAAGAATGTAAGCTCACCAACCATGCTCATCTCAAACTCACTCTTCATCACCTCCTCAAATCTGTGAGCATGTTGGGAGAATGTGGATCCAAAGACTATGTCTTCCATATAGACTTCGGCAACTAAAATAGCATCATCATTTCTCCTAAAAATAACATCTGATCAACTCCCCATCTCTTGAAGCCACATGCTAAGAGATAGGAAAATCCTCTCGTACTAAGTACGGGGTGATTTCTTCAAACCATACATGTCTTTTCTCAGATAATAGATGAGTCCTGGATGCAAAGGGTTTTTAAACCCTTTTGGTTGTTCCACAAAAACTTCCTCCTGTAGAATACCATTCAGAAAGACAGTCTTGACATCCATCTGATATAACTTGTTGTTCAAATGACATGCGATGGAGAGTAATAAGTGGACGGACTTAAGCCTTGTAATAGGAGTGAATGTCTCCTCAAAGTCTATACCCTCAATCTGTGTATAGCCCTGAGCTACCAACCTAGCCTTGTTACAGATGATCGTACCATTTTTGTCCATTTTATTCTTGAAAATCAACTTGGTACCAATCATATTAGTCTCACTAGGTCGGGGGATAAGTTCCCAAACATCATTCTTTCTAAATTGAAGCAACTCATCCTGCATAGAAGATATCCAATATTCATCCTTGAGTACTTATTTATAGGTTTTGGGATCGACTTTGGATGTGTAGAAGACATGGCTGACAACGTTCTCTAGCTGAGCACGAGTCTTGACCCCTAGAGTGGGATCTCCTAGAATAACAGTAGGATCATGAATCTTGCAAACCCAGGCATGTGTATCCCCTAAGATAGGAGTAGGGTCCACCCTGGGTGTGTGATGGATAAGGGGATCATTACCAAAAAGGTCTTCATCCTCACACAAATGGCTGGAGTCAACTAACACCGGAGGTTTGTCATCTTGCATGGGGACATTATTTGACTCCATAACGTTAGAGCTCCTCAGGTTAAACACCTAGTATGCTCTACTATTCGACGAATATCCTAATAGTATTCCCTCATTGCTCCGGGAGTCAAACTTTCCTAATTGCTCTCTATCCCATAGGATGTAGCATTTACTCCCCAAAATACGAAAATATGCCAGGTTGGGCTTCTTTTCAATCCACAGTTCATAAGTCGTCTAAAGTGTGTGTGGACACAAGTAAACCCTATTCACCGTATGGCAAGAGGTAGACACCGCCTATGCCCAAAATCTCGTAAAAACTTTATGACCAAGAAGCATAGATCTAGCCATCTCCTGAATCTTCTGATTCTTCCTCTCAACGATCCCATTTTCCTGAGGGGTCTTTACGGTCAAAAAATCATATTTTATTCCAAGGCTATCACAATAAAGATCTACTTTAAGCTCCGTAATTTAGTGTCGTTCTCACTATGTATTCTATTGACAGTGACACACCGAGTTGTTTTGCAGGACACGACACTTGGTCGTTAGGAACTCTATAACATCTGATTTTTCCCTTAGAAAACCTATGACGGAGTATCTGGAGAAATCATCCACCATCACCAGGATATACCTCTTACCACCCATACTTTCTATACGAGTAGGACCCATAAGATCCATGTGAATTAACTCAATTACCTTGGAGGTGGTAATGGAATTCAACCTCCTGTGGGGGCTACGAATTTGCTTTCCCAACTGACAGGGTCCACAAACTTTGGAAGTTAGTTTTTCAAGAGATAGTAAGCCACATACTAGTTCCTTTTTTACTAATTGATCTAAATCTTTAAAGTTCACATGACCTAGCAGTTGATGCCACATATCCATAGGACTGATCGTAGCGTTGTTACAGGCAAATAAGGACTAGGGCATTATCCCATAGAAATTATCTTCTATCCTCATCACTTGCAATATAATTTTTCCTGGCTTGATCATAAACATTACAAGCATCCCGTTCAAACTTAACTGCAAAGTCAACGTCTGCTGAGAAGGTTTGCCTTCAAACCTTTGACGAACAACACATTATCTAACTTAGAAAACCTAGTTATCTCTGTAGTACCTCATCCTACAATGATAGACCCGATCCCATCACCAAAAGTGACTTTACCTTCCTTATTATCCACTAAGGAGGTAAAAAATAAGATGTCACCAGTTATGTGTCTAAAACACCCACTGTCAAACTACCATTGTGAGGTACTTTTAGCTTTTAGAGCAACATGAGCAATAAGAGATTTATTGTCATTCTTAGGTACCCAAGTGGAGGTAACCTTTTGTTTGCCCTTATTACTGGTGGTTCTAGTCGTAAAGTTGGTAGTATCCACAAATGGTCCAGATAACCATTGGAATTCTGCCATTAAACGCTGAGAAGTCGTAATTAAAAACTCAACTTGCTCTCTTAGTCTCGTGAGAATACTCATGGTGTGGGATGGAGCATAAGTACGTCCTATCCGACCCAAACTATCGCAAAACTCTCTCAGGTGGCATTTCTTCTTACAATAAGTACAAAAGTACACAGTCTGAGGCCTACCTTATTTTTTTTTCTTGGCCAAACAACTTTCTTGGGTTTTGGTGGATGACCATAAGGATTTGTTGTAAACTTAGGGACCGGTCCAGGTGAAATTTGTGAAGTGGATACTCCATCAAAACCAATTCCGGACCTCTCACCAAATCCTAATACATGGTTGATGAGCATCTTTTCCATCTTTCCAGATCTATCCTCGATTTGAACCTTGACTTCTCGTGCTCTTTCAAGATCGTGAGTGAGTTGGGAAATAAGGGCTTCCAGAATATTACGAGCCTCTTCAGATGCAGAGAGATCTCTCATCAGATTAGCCACTTGATTTTTCAAGTCCCCTTTGACTTTCTCAAAACTCTTCTCTTTCTCTCCAAGCAAACTCTCTCTCTCCAAACAGGCTTTCTCTCTCTCTCTCTCTCTCTCTCTCTATCCACAAATAGACTCTCTTTCTCTCAAAGCGGTGCACAAGGAGGACTAACTCTCTCTCATCTCTCCTAACTCTTTCTCTAATGCTACAATCCTAAGAACTAAACCTTTATTACGCTTTTTGGTTTTAAATGAATCAGTATATAAATCAGCATAAGCGCGACGAAGGTCACTCTCGCTCTCACTCCCTTCATCCTCTCTCTCACTCTCAATGTTGAGGTCTCCATGTGAATAGACATCCTCATCATCATGAGGTGTATCAGAATCTCTCACGTGGCTAGCCATTAATGCGGTGAAGTTGCACTCATGTAATGATTCTTCTCCTGAATCCACCGACTCGACCTCGCTTTTTTCACTCATGGTAGCATTAAGAACAAATTTGCCTTTTTCTTTGGCTAGTTTTTTCAGCCTTGTACCACACTCAAAATCTCTATGACCCTTCTCGTCACACTCAGAGCATTTCTCACTGTTTCTTTTAGGTGTGTCTTTCTTTTCTTTTTCAAAATTCTTGACATTTTTATTTTTCTCAAAAATTTTTTTATCATTAACCTGGCTAGTATTTTTTAACTTGAGAAATTTCTTAAAATTCTTTGCAAACAAAGAAAAATCATCTAAATTGAAGTCGAAATCCGGATCTGGTTTAAACGATTCTACCATCCTCCTAGTTGACTCAAAATTCTTTTTGACTTAGACTTTAAGAGCCATATCTTTATATTTTACTTTAAGAGCTTTAGGAAACATATCTATTTCATAGGTTTGAATATCACCTACTAATTCTTCTAATTTGAGAGTGTTCAAATTTCCTAAAGAATTTAACATAGTGACTTTGGGGATAAACTGCTTAGGCAAAGAATGCAGGATTTTCTTAACAACACGTGCATTAGGAATGTGCTCACCAAGGTTGAAACTAGTGTTAACTATATCGGACAATCGTGCATAGAATTCATCAAAATATTCGGTCACAAGCATAGCTATAGCCTTAAACTGTGTAGTTAGGTTTCACAGTTTTGATTCTTTAACAGCGTTCATGTCTTCATGGGTAAGTTGAAGAACATTCCATGCTTCTTTAGATGTGGTACACATCATTATGCGTCGAAACTCGTCAGGAGTGACGGATACAGAAATGGCACTTAGCCCTTTAGAATTATACGTGGACCATTTAAATTCATCCTCGGTCCATTGAGCCACAGATTTTAAACTTGTCACGTTATTAACAGTGACACTGGGGGGGGGGGGGGGGTCCACCCATATTCATCCAGAATCCACACACATTGATCAATGGCTTTTAGAGCGGATTTCATACGGGCTTTCCAGTATGCATAATTAGACCCGTCAAAAATTAGAATTTTATTAAATGATTTTTCCATTTGAACAAACGACTTTTCAAGAAATCAATTTTTAAAGAATTGATATTCAGAATAAAAAACTTTGTGGAAAATTACACGATGAAATTGTGTAATTGGCTCTGATACCAATTTGAGAGTGCGCTTTTTGTTCAACCAGAAAAACAAATTAAATTAAAACCAATTTTTAAATATCTAGATTTAAACACACACTAATGTCATGCATTTAAAGGTGATTGATTAGACATTCAACATATTCATATCAAGCAAGGATCAATCACATACAACAGATTAGGAAAAATCCCCAAAAGGGAAAAACCTTTTTATTTCAATATGATTTGTAAACACTTACATACATAAAGAAATATAGTTTAGCAAATGAAGACCCTCAGGCACTGGTTCGTTGTCATCAACAAGAGCTCCCTCAAGACGCTCCAAGTTCAATAGTGTAGAGAACCCTCTTCTCAACACAAGATACTCCACGAATAGATATTTAGGGTTTAGATTGATCCACACAAGGAGTATGATGTTTTTGTGAATCTCAAAGTGTTTGGGATTAAAAAACTGTGAAGACTTGTTGTACTAGGTCATGGAAGAGTTCCCTCAAAGTCTTCAACAAATATACCTCTGAAGTTTGTTTTTATTAAAACCTTAATACATATCTGACGCGCTGGATTTTTCTGACCCCATTGGATCGGTTTGATTTTTTATAAATAGATCGGTTCGGTCTCTTAAATTTGACAGAGAATGATAAGTCATCAGATCGATTAATTTTTTAGTCATACCAGATCGGTCCGATCTGCCAAATTAAGCAGAGTTTCATATGCCATCGGATCGGTTTGATTTCGGTAAAAATCGGATCGGTCCGCTCTTCCAATATTTTCAGAATCTATATACCATGACATGATGAATACCACTACGCACGATGTTGATGAAGATGGGTGCGTGAAACAATGCCGAAATCGGATTTAGGTCATCGAAATATGATCGTGCTGAGACGAGCCGACTGTAGCGGTATATGACATATATTCTAGAATCTAGGATAAATATGAAATGCCTAGATACTAACTCGGACATTTATAAAGCATGTCCTTACAAAGCCTCTATGTAGTACCTCTATGCCTACACAACGTCAGGCCCACTTGTGCCGACGTGTGGTCACTGACCCGAATGAGCGAACCCCCGAGATGATAGAAAAGTCCACTGGTATGTCCACACACAAATATAATATAATACATATTATTTTTCCTATAATATGTAAAGGTAATTGTTCCTACATCACCATAAAGTTCTTACAATCTAAATCCCATACCCTCAATCACCCATTAATAATTTATCGTCTAATAAATTATTAATTATACTCAGTAATTAATTACTTAGTCATCTAGTTATAGGTAATTATTATTAACTTAGATATGGGAAAAATTTTGTTCCATAATTTATACCCAACCATAGCTTTTTAAATTCCCAAATTAATTTCAAAACTTACATAATGACATCCATAAGTTAATCATCAGAACCATATTTTTATTTATGAAGAAGGTTATATAACTTTCAGTTCACTATTCATCATCGACAACCTCCACAATTTCCATAAATTCATCCCCAAATGGCTACTCAGCCGAACCGACCCAGTCGAGTACATCGGTTCGATTTGTACTTTATAGAAAGTTTTTACTCTACCCGATCGATTCATTTTTCATTTCCATCGGTTCAGTTCTATGTTTACAGAAAATTTGGCCCACACCGGACCGATTCTTTTTCTTCTCTATGGGTTCAGTTTGGTTTAAAGGAATCTAACCCCCAAATATTCAGATTTACCAATTCCTAATTTATGGAAATAAATTCTACATGTGACTCATTCCTCGACTTGCATATCATCATCAAATTCAATTTATCATTCCTCTAAATGAGGGTATTCAACATAAGATCAAATCTAATAAACCTTCTGCATTGAGAAATAAATTATAGACATAAATTATTGCCTTGTAAGTGTAGAGGAGATCCCCTTTGGTGTTCCTCTTTAATTTCTCTTCAGTTCCATCCCGTTTTTCCTTCTCTTGGTATTTCTCCATTCTCTCTCCCATGGCTGCTATTTTAGGTTTTACTTTGTGTTAGTAGGGGAGTGGTTTACCCCCACTTAACCACTTAATTAATTCAAATCCCTAGTTGGGTCTAATGCCCAACTTTTGGATCTCCAAATAAGCCCGAAACCATAATCCAACTAATCCAAAAGTTCCCTAACTCATATACATATGACCCGGGACCAATTTTAAATATTTGAAACACTAAGCCGAGTTTTTAATGCTCCCCAAAATGCATCCCAAATATTTTTATTTTACTTAGACATTTTTAATATGTTCCAACGACGCGCACTCGATAATTTATTTATAAATTAATTATTTCTCACTCGCAAACCCATTACGATCAGTTGAGTTTTATTTTTATAAAATCATAAGTGCTTACTTAAATAAAAAAAGTATTCTCTTAATTTTAAATCTTCCCAATTTAAGTTATTCTCAAAATTAAAGTCTGAAATCATTAAATCCATCTAATCGAAATATTTTATTTTAAAAATTTACGAGGTATTACACCACTGATCAATGTTTCCACCTATGAAATGTAATCCAAGGTCTAATTGACCGAGGTATCATCGCCCACTATCCAATCCTAAACTAAACACTGCCCTCAATCCACTCCTAAATCATGAAAATGCTATCTTCCTAGAAGAAAACCTAGAATTTGATCCATCTACCCGGACTATACTGAGTAAATAACCCATCATACCCATATATTCCCATAAACCCCTCCAACTTTGCCCATATTTTTCCCTGCATCCTACCTATTTTACCGATCATGCCTTGTCACTCCTTACAAGAGCATGCATTGCTTTTCATACCCATTCCAGAGGGAAATATATGGAATTATCAGCAGTATTGAACCAACTTTTAAAGTTCGGACTGAAATTGCCCTCAGAGATGACCATTGACTGTCAGAGATTCAGTACGCTATTCTTGGAAGCTCAAAAATGGGATCGAGAGTCAGATAATTAGGTGGTACCTACCGATCAAGTCAGCTTAGATGATATCATCCAGATGATGGAAGACTTATTCGAACAAATCGATGAAATTTTTAGAATATCCGAGCTACTTGTTGCTTTAAAACTATAAGGGCACCTGGTCCCTTCACTTCTACATCTCCCTATTGAATGGGAGGATCTATACGAAGAGGTCATTGAGGTTGTGGAGTGTATTTACTTCCCGTAGAGGGATGACATCGTTGTCACCGGATGGGGAGACGAATTCGATAGTTCAAATGTAAAGCAAATCCCATACAAGACTAGCCCAGTATTCAGTATATGTGGAATTATATCATTTAAGGAGATGCTAGGAAAGATTAACAAGGTGGACGAACAGCCCGAGATAGATGAGGAAATGGGTTTTCTATTTTTCCCATCTTTCGTGAACCATATGACTAGATCAGGAGACATTACCAGGTTCTAAACCTGCAATGATCAGTGATCGGCAAGGGAAAAGGTGTTGAAAAACTTCCTATAATGGAAATGACCCTCGAGGAGAGAAATATCCTAGATCATTTGAAGAAAGCTAAGATAAATTTGTGGGAACTCTTCATGTCTTTCCAACTGCACCGAAATATCTTGATTAAACTACTTACCGGGCCCATAGTCCCTCCTTCCACCACACTAAAAGATGCAGTGAATCTGGTTGAATCTCTAACCTCTACTAGAATGCTATCCTTCTCTGAAGAAGAAATCCCTAAGTTTGGACCAAATCACAACTATGCTCTCAATATCTTTATCGAATTCATGGGAAAGACTGTCCCACTTTTTCCTATCGATAATGGATCAGCTCTTAATGTTTGCCCGTTAAGAGCCCTCAACCGTTTAGGACAGAAAGTGAGAGACCTTGATCCAACCTCTACCTCATTACGTGATTATGATAATACTCATCGGGAAGTAATGGGATCCATAAAGCTTACAATAGGGGTTGGCCCTATAAATCCCATTACTAAATTCTAAGTCATCGATATCCCGGCTTGTTTCAATCTGTTGCTCAAACAACCATGGCTCCATAGTAAGGGTGTGTCTTTTTCCCTCCATCAGAAACTGAAGTTCTTTGCCAATGGTCAGGTCATCACCATCTTGGATGATGATGATAACACTGAGAATGAAAGCACCAGTAATCTGGAACTAGAAATACAACATGGGGAAAATGATATTCTTATGTCATGTTCTCGATTTGAACCACTTCTGCTCCCAACAGGGAATGATTTCAAAGACAGAGTATATCCAGAACATGGCCTTCATGGAAACGTTAATGTGATACAGATGTTCAAAAATATGAACTTCATGCCTGGACTGGGGTTGGAAGACATAAAGGGAACACTTGAACCCATAGACCCGAAGAAAGCTTTTCCTCTTTATGGCTTGGGTTATCTACCATCATCAGAGGAATTGAAAATGCTCTGCCAACCTCAATTGAAAATAAGGCTAGAAAGTGCCAAAACTGCCTCAAGAGATTCTTTGAATGGAAGATTTATCAAAGAGGGTGAAGATTTTCCCTTTTGTGGCTTTCGCGAACCGTTGTATGATCACATGGACAAAAAGATGAAACCAGGATTGGAGATCTTTTTCCAAGACATCTACTCATGGCCCGAAAGTTCCCAGCATCATGTGCAACCACTATTGGAGAAAACTATAGTTGCTACCAAAGATTAGGAGGAAAGTGACTTAGAGGATTCGTTCAATTTACAAATATTAGGGCTGACACTCTGTATGGTCCAATCAAGCTCTACATCAATGAATCCATCCCGACTGATTAAAGATGTTGATGCACCTCTCCTCACCTGGAATGTTGTGCGGGTTCAACCTGCTGAAATACAACCCAACCCATATGTTCATCCTATTTCATCTTCTTTTGTTGTTCCTACCTATACTAATCATAATACAATCTAGATTTCCTTCGATGAGGTTCTCAACTTTATTTTTCCCAATAATGAAATAAATAAAGATTTTGAGTAACTTGTTGTGCCCTAAATTAATTGTCTTGATTCTAATAAAATTTTTGATAATGATGATTTCACAAATGGACCATTCTTAACTATGTTAATCCGGCTAATAATAAACAACATAACTGTGTTCAAGTTAATGAAGATGAAAATGTTGTTATTAATATCGATTTTAGTAGCTAATTACACGAGATTAGGGTAGGGACTACCCTTGACGAGCAAGAGTGCGAGCAAGTGGAGAAATTATTAAAGGAATTTGTGGACGTCTTCACATGGTCCTACGATGACATGCCCGACATTGATCCCGAGATAGCTCAGCATGAGATTCCAACGCTCCCAGAATGCAAATCGGTCAAATAGAAACTGCAAAAGCTCCGCACAAAATGGTTGCTCAAGGTTAAGGAAGAAGTGGTCAAATAGTTGAACGTCAGCTTCATCAGGGTGATCGAATATCCCACATGGATAGACAACATCGTACTCATGCCAATATTCAAAAAAAAGGTTCGCATGTGCATTGACTATCGAGATTTGAACAAGGCCTCTCTGAAGGATTATTACTTGCTACACAATATCGACATGATTGTGGATAACATGGCCAGTCACGCTTTCAAGTCATTTGTTGATGGTTTTACTGGATGCAACCAGATCAAGATATACCCAAATCATCAAAAGAAAATCACATTCATCACCCCTTAGGGAACATTCTGTTACACCGTTATGCCATTTGGTCTGAAAAATGGAGGGGATACCTACCAGAGTGCTTCCATAACTATCTTGCATGATCTGATACACAAAGAAGTCGAGGTATATGTTGATGACATGATCATCAAATCTAAAATTCGGGAAGGTCATGTTCTCTCTCTTCGTAAGTTCTTCGAGCAACGATGGCGATACCAGATGTGACTTAACCCACAAAAATATGTTTTTGGAGTTACGTAAGAAAAGATCTTAGGATTCATGGTTATTGAGAAAGGGATAGAAGTTGATCCTTCCAAACTGAAAGCCATACTCAAAATGCCACCACCCCGAACGAAGAAAGAAGTTTGAAGATTCCTTAGAAAATTATAGTATATCAGTCGGTTCATCAGCCAGTTGACTTTTATTGTGAACCCATCTTCAAACTCCTCCTGAAGGATTCAACTAAGGTTTTGAACGAATCTTACCAAGAGCCCTTTGACTGAATCAAGAAATATCTAACCCGGACTCTGGTATTCATGCCATCATAACCTGGCCTACCCCTACTCCTATACCTAACCCTAACAAACGCCGCAATTGGGGCTTTGTTAGCTTGATAGTTTGTCTTTTATTACGCTAGTCGTAAGTTGGTCGGGTATGAAGTTAACTAAATTTCCTTGGAGAAAGCATTTGTCGCCCTTGTGTAGGTCACCTAAAAATTAAAACACTATATTCTCATTTTTCCCATCAAATTTGTGTCCTGAATGGATTCTATCAAATACCTGCTCAAGAAACCTGCCCTTTTTAGCCGAATGGCCCAATGGTTGACACTGTTAGCTGAATTTGATATTGTGTATGTCATGAAAAAATCCATGAAATTAAGAGCCATCTCTGACTACCTCACTGACTACCCTATGGAAGAAATCGATGTTTGATTTTCCAAGTTACCGGATGAAAATATCCTCTGTACCTCCTAAAAAGACCTCCAGTGGAAAATGTTCCTTGACAATGCTACCAACAAGAAAGGGTATGGCATTGGGATACTCCTAATTTCCCCTGATGACTCTCACACTCACATTGCCATCAAGGTGGATTTTCCCTGCACCAACAACATGACCGAATACGAGGCATGAACGGTAGGCCTCAAAGTCTCTCTCAAGAAAGGAGTTCGATACCTAGATGTCTAAAAATATTCATCCCTCATCATCGATTAAGTACTTGAAGATGAAAAGTCAAGGACGAGACTCTGTTACCCTTCCATTCCCACCTAGAAGAGTTGGCCTCCCAATTCTAAGATATCACCTTCCACTACCTTCCTCGAGCAATTAACAACATAACCGATGGCCTTACTACCTTATCCTCCACGATTGACATGCCTGAAGGAATTACGATGGCCCGCTTCCTAGTCTAAAAGCAAGTTAAACCTACCCATTGCGACCACATTGAGCTCATCACAGAAAAGGATCCTGATATAATCAATTACTAGGACTATGATATTTGGTGCCTCCTTAGGCATAATAAGTATCCCCAAGATTCTAATAAGAAATACCGAGCTACCCTCTGCAAACTAGATGCCCATTAAATTGTTTGTGATAAAGAAATATTTAAGAGAAACTTCGTTGGAACCCATTTACACTACATCACAGGGGCTGACATTGAAGAGATGATGCAGAAAATTCATAATGGGGAGTGATAACCCCACATGAATGGCCATATTCTTTCTAAAAAAATCATCGGACGGGGATACTATTAGACTACCATGGTCTAGGATTGAATCGCTTATGTTCGGAGATGCCTTAAATGCCAACAGTTTTCCAATCTCAAACACTTGCCTCCGCGAGAATTATACAACATGACTTCTCCCTGGCCGTTCTCCATATGAGGCATCGATATCATAGGCAAAGTTATACCCAAGTCCTCCAAATGGAATGAAATTATCTTGGTTGCCAATGATTACTTCACCAAATGGGTCGAAGCCAAGTCATACGCAATGCTAAATGGCAAAAAGGTGGCCAAGTTCATTCGAAAAAATATCATTTGTCGATATGGGGTTTTGCATGAGCTAATATTAGACATCGAGTTACATTTTGAGGGAAAAGTCATAGAATTGATCGAAGAGTATGGGATTCAGAAAAAAAATATTCTCCCTACCGACCTTAAACCAATGGTGTAGTTGAAGACGCCGATAAGAACCTCAAAGTAATCATCAGCAAAATGATCGAGAGTTACCAAAATTGGGCCGATCGGATCCCTTATGCCCTCTAGGGATAACACACTTCTGTTCAATCATCTACTAGGGCTACCCCTTACTCTTTGGTATACGGCATTGAAGCAGTCCTACCTGTTGGGCTAGAAATTCCTTCACAGCGCATCATGCTTGAGAGCAGTGAGGAAGACTGGTATCAGAGTTGTCTTGACAAGCTGTTACTCTTGGATGAAAGGAAACTGAAAGCTCTATATCATATACAAGGGTACCATCTATGAATAGCATGATCATTTAACAAGAGAGTTAAGGATCATGGTGTCCGAGAAGGGTATTTAGCCCTTAAAGAAATCGTAGAGCCCATCTGGGACCCAGAGGGAAATTTAATCCCAGTTGGAGATGCCCCTACATTACGAAGAAGATCCTATTCGATGGCACCGCTATGCTCACCGACATCGATGAGGAAGAGATGGCCCATCCAGTCAACTTGGACCATCTCAAGAAATTCTACCCTTAGTTCGAAATCTCAGAACGGTACGACTCTTCTCATCTCCCTTCTATTCTAAAATAAATTCTTCATTTCCCTTTGCTTAAAATTATGTGTGACTTGATCCTCTAAAAATCTTTCAAAAATCAAAATTTTAAAACCCCCAACGGTACGTAGGCAGCTCATACGCTTCACATGAACATGACCCCCTTTTTCCACAAAATGCGATTATTTTCTTATCTCCGAGAATGACGATTCATTTTATCATTTACATGAACAAAAGGATTATGTATGGCTTAGCGATTGATATAGATAATTCAAATGCAAAAACTCATCAAGAGGAACAATAATATAATTAAACTTTCTTTATTCCTTAAATAAGAAACCTGGTGCGATTACAAATATCAGCGTAAGGAGTCAAAACAACTTCCCCCACCAACCTTACTGTGCTAAAAAATAAAAGCCAAACTACTCCTAAATAAGCTTCCCAAAGTTATTCATACTAGAAAACAACTAGATCCATAACCAAACACCACACCAAAAGTTTCAAAAAATAAAACTCCCTAGGGATCCTACTCGCAGATGCCAGAAAAACTAGACCCATCATCATCTACATCTTGGGGTCCCTAAACTTCCCCTTATCGAATGGAATACCGAAGGCGCTCCGTGGAATGGTAAGCCTAGACCAGCCTAGGGAAAACCATAACACCTCCCCCTATGGTGTCAAACATGCCAAGCCACCTTTGTCCGGTCTCTTTGGACCACATCTTAGCCACTATCCTCCTCCATAACCACTTAATGTAATCCCTAGAAACATGCCAACTCTTTCAATAGATTGGTAAGGACAAGTCGACGAATGATGATTCTCCCACAGAGAGCCCAGTCGCATGCGCATGCCTTCTGTCAAATCTTCCACATGGAATAAGTCCAAAACATGGTAAGGTACGATCTGTTCCCATCCAAATTGACGCAGGAGACGCCAAGGAAAGTAAAAAGAGGTCTTTTAGAGGCTAACCAACCGAACATATTAGTATTCCCCCAGTTCTAGAATGGGTTGTAACTCCCCCACCAGGGTACCAACCAGCGCAGACATCGAGCCCCGTGCTTTATAAACTAATTCTCCTAGTTCTCAACATTTGAGCCAAAACTGATGAAGCAGAGAGTGAAGAAGTTTGGCACAAGTTTCAAGGGATATTAAGATAGGGTCGCCAAATGGAATCTCTCTGATAGCCATATGAACAACATAACGTGGTTTCCCCTTAGAAAGTCAAAACAGCCTTCCCACTAAGAATCTAAATAATTTAGGGTATCTTCCAGTATCACCGCAGTAGGATTGCGATGGTATTACATCCACGCAGTGATAGTAGAAAGTTGAGGGTCTACCAACAGATCCCTGGTCACCAATAACATTTTTAAAGTTAAGACAAAGATGACGGCTCCGTCATAGCCAACATCACCACTATCCTGTAAACGCACAGAATATAGCACAGCCAAGAGGGAGATCAATCCTCTTGTGACCAATGACCGAGCCATTGAGGGTGAAATATGGAGAAGTCCGGTTAATAACTCCCGATGAGATCGAGATAATTCAAGCATGGTCACCGTAACACTAGAGTTTACACCCAGCATAGCAGAGAACTCTTCATAAGTTGGGCAGACTTCGCCCAAGATAAGGATAAAGACATGATCCTGAGGTTACCCAAATTGTATTGACACCATCGTCATGTTCCAGTTAATAGGTTAGTTTCATCTCAATGAAACCCAACACATGTTAAAGGCATCGTAGTCTACATTATATGAGCACATAGCCTCTAAAATTTCTAGGTGAAAGGTGAATTTAATGCCTCTGGGATGAGCCATGTTATAAATGATAAGACAAGAAGAAAAAAATAAGCAAAAGGAAGGAAATGTGGATGGGTGAAGAAAACATTCCACCATTACCCCTTTTTATACTTGAAAAATACTTGTCTAGAGATAAGGGTCCTGAAAAATGCAAATTAGACCTTACCCCATCAAGGACCAAGTAATTGAAAAAAGCGCAAACACCTTGGGTAATTGGACTCGACTGACCTTCTGATAGGCAGGACAAAGGGTATGCCGATCGTCATCCCCCCATTTTTAGCTCATTCTTTGTCAAAATACAAAACTCAAAATTTATTTTTATTTTCAGGCCAATTCCTCCTATTTTTACTTATCTTTTCTCAAAATAAATTTATTTCCATTTATTATCCTTTTTACGGTCTCACTAGCAAAGTAAAAAGTGCATTAAGTCATTAAAGCAATGACAAATTAATAAAAACTTCATTCCATTTCATATATATTGCTTCATTACATTTCTCTTACAGGAAAGGAAAAATATAAAAATAATGGGACTCAACCCGACCCCCCCAAAGCATTCTCTTTCTCACCTTCTCTTTCTTTCTCTCTCTATCTCTCTCTAAGACCCTCATCCCTTCGGTGTACGCATTTTCCTCGACGACGAGTTGAAGAGCCTCTGCTACCCGATCCAGACCCTTCCTAAGACAAAGTACATGGAACCACGCAGGAAGGAACCAAAATCGAATCCCAGATATGAGCCATAAAAAAATCCACCCAATCCTAAATGTCTTTCAGCCAAGTAGTCGACACCTGGACGTACTGCCGACAAAATAGAAAAAATAAACAAGTCAGTCTGAGATAAAAGAAGAAATCAAAAAGACAAAATTCAAATAAATAAAAGGTATACCTCCGGTTGGAGGACATCCTCTGTTTTGCCCCAGCACCTCCGAGTCCATCGCATTGGGGTGATGCATCATACGCACCGATTCTCCATCAGGCCGTATAATGATATAGAAAGGAGGAGCCAGCCAAAGAAATGAAACCTCTGCCGCCGCCGCTGCTACTGATGTCGATGCACCACCCGCATTGTGGGCGGACCCCACAAGCCGACACATGCCTCCACCCGAAATTGTAGGGGAAGAGGCAAAACGTCATATATGCTGGGCGGCATCAACCAATTCGACACAAAATCTAGATAATCATATGTTGTCGTCATGTTAGTATACGTAGAATAAGGCTCCTCAATCGTCGTCACCATCCTCGCCTCCTTCGGCATCTCCCGTCCCCGCCTCATATACCTTGAGGGCCTCGTAGGTGGCACGATCACCTCGTCCTCCACCACCTATCGAACTAATTTTTCCCCCAGATATCAAGAGTGACCAAACTCGTGTGTTGGATGGCCATCCCCTAGGGATAAAAGGTCATATGCGAGACCCCTAGCGAAAAAATCAATATTTGAAAATTTCCATCGAAGAAAAATGGTCTCAAGAGGAAAGAAGAATTTATCTTATCGCTCGTCAGGCCATTCAAGACCTGACACACCACCATCAAAGAGAGATACTACATCGATTGCTGGTTGGACGTCCACCACCAGTACATACGGTAGAAGTTCCCCACTAACTCACCCTTCAAACTAATCAAATGGGTGTTAAGCCTAATCACCTCATAAAACCACGTCTGTAAAGGACAAGAGTTATCATTTAGAAGAAAGCAATCAACTAATAAATAAAGAAATAAAATGCATAAAGAAAAAATGCGAAAAGGAAAGAATGCCTCCCAAAAATACGTGGCGCCAGTAAAGGTCTGCTGACATCACCGACTGAATGCATCCAAAGATGAATAAAGGGTAGCCAAAATCGGGATCGCCCAGTCAAAGAGAGGAATATTCAAAAATACCCTCAAATATGGAAGAAACCATAAGCGAATGACGCCGCCACTTGTCGCCACCAAAAACCCTCCTAATAGAAAAAGGATAAATAAACGGGCCATATTCTACACCTGCATCCTGTCAGTCTCGTTGATCCATTGACTCAATAAAACTTTCGTCAAAAGAGATAGATGGATGGAGTCCCCTGAGACTATTCTCCTAACATCACATGCTACCTCCACCGTCACCGACTCACCCGTAAAGTTCGATCCACCTCTATCTGGGACATCTCACAGTTTAATTTCATCTGGTGCTTTTCCAAATGATCAAATGTCTAGTTGAGGTCGGTAATATGATCAGCAGCTTTTTGCTCTTAGTGAGCATGTCATCAACATACACCTCCATGTTCTTGCCTATCTGTTCCTCAAATACTTTGTTCACCAGTCTATGATAAGTAGCACTTGCATTTTTCAGACCAAATGGCATACAATTATAGCAATAAGTTCCTCGGGGAGTGATAAAAGAAGTACTTTATCTATCTTCGGGTTTCATTTTGATCTGGTTATAACCAGAATATGCATCCATGAAACTTAGCAACTCGTGCCCTGAAGTAGCATCTACCATTTGATCAATTCGCGGTAAAGAAAAATGATCCTTTGGACATGCTCTGTTCAAATCAGTAAAATCCACACACATCATCTACTTATTGTTCTTCCTTTTGACCATAACTACATTGGACAACCAGTCTGGGTACTTCACATCTTCAATAAAGGAAGCTTTTTGAAGCTTCTCCACCTCTTTTTGTATATCCTGGTTATTTTTTGGGCTAAAAACTCTTCTTCGTTGCTTCATAGGTTTAACCTCATTGTTAACATTAAGCTCGTGGCATAAGAAATTTGGGTTCGTGCCTGGAATATCTTCATGGCTCCATACAAACACTTGCTTTCTTTGTCTCAAGAAATCCACCAATTCCTATAAGGGTCAGTTCCAATGGCGCTCCTACTTGAGTAGTTCATTCTGGTTTATTGTCATCCGGAATAATACTTTATGTTGTTTTCATCACTTGGCCTTTTACAAGTTCATATTCATCTCGTGGATCTAAGATTTCAACCTCAGATTTGTTGTTCAGCTCAGATATATCCACTTGATAAGTGGTGGTTTTCCTCTTTGTCTCCGACATATCTTCTTCCTCGACAGAGGAATAGTAGCACTCCTGAGCTACTTTTTGATCTCCTTTCACTACTCCAACTCCAAAGTTGGTCGGGAACTTCAGGCATTGATGAACAGTAAAGGGTATAACCTTAAATTTCTTTAGACCAACTCTTCCCATGATCATAATATAGGCTGAATGGACATTTTTGTCCATTATAAAGAATCTCACTATCTATGTCCTACTCACCTACCATGTCTCGATAAACACGTCTAGTTTGATTGTCCCTAATGGAAATACTTTCTCGCCAAAAGAGCCAATGAGTGGCCTGTGGTAAGGCTCCAGTTGGCTGAGTTTTAATCCCAGACTATCAAAATAAGGATAAAACATGACGTCTGTCGAACTGCCGTTATCCACCAATATTCTCGCCACCAGTACTTCTGTCATCCTGAATCAAATCATTAAAGGATCATCATGAGGGTACAACACTCCAAATAGATCATTTTTGGAAAAGCCAATTACAAGGTTATCCTTGTTAACCTTTCTCGGTCGTTTTTCCTTGATGAGGTTGATTAGCTGAATATAGGAGCAAACTTGGGCCTCATTGAGGTAACCTTTCCTTTTTACTGTATGATCTCCTCCTCCTACATCTCCACGTGTAATCATGTGGCAAAGATCTAAAACTGAGTATGAATACCTCACGTTCCGGATGTCTAGGCTTTTTGGGGATATTAGGATCATCTTCTGGATTTTTATCGTGGTTCCTCTTCTTATCTTCTCTAGGCTTAAATAGTGATTTAGATCTCTACTGACCTCTACCTCCACTCTTTCCACCAGCCTACATATTAATAAACCTAACCAATTTTCCTCTTTGGATGAGTACTTCTCTCTCATTCTGAAGGGCAGTACACTGGTTGGTAGTATGACGATCTTTGTGAAACTCATAATAATTGGACTTATCACTCTTATCAGTAGGTGGCCTTAACTTTTCAGGCCAACTCAAGTCATTATTGTGCTGGATTTCCTCCAGTACATGATATATATCTACCGCTAATGGAGTGTAATTAGGGAATTTCCCAAGCCGATCTAGGCTTTATTTTACCTTTGAATTCCTGCGCTCATTGTGTTTTTAATTCTCCTTCTTATCTGACTTTCCTTCTATCTTTACTTTCGGCTTTACATCTGAGTTCTTTTCAGTAGCCATAGCTTCCTCTACATTCATAATCTTATTGCCTTGGCCATTAATTATGTCATCGTCCTTAGGGTATCTTTTGCCAAGGTATTGTACAGTTTATCTGGGAGAAAACCACTCATGAGGGAAGTGATTGCGATCTTCTCTTTGTAATCAATGACCTCTAGTTTCTCATTATTGAAATGAGTGGTGTAATCCTTGGTACTTTCTCCTTCCTTCTGTCTTACACTGAGAAAATGAGCTACTCGTTTCACTAGTTTTTCTCCAAAGCAAAAATTATCAATGAATAGCTCGGTAAGTTATTGAAAGAAAGAAAAATACCCCCGATGAAGACTGTTATACCATATTTGAGCAGATCCAGCGATTGTTCCTGAGAATGCCCTACACCTCATCTCATTAGGAACAACATAGATATCAATCGTTGCTTGATATTGTTCTATATGAAGAACTGGATCAGTTTTCCAATCATATTTAGGAGTGACCAATGGAGCTTTAAACTTGGATAGCATGGGGAAATCTACAATGGTTTTCACGAAGGGGGATCCTTTAATAAAACTTATTTGGAGAGGGTTTTTTCCTTAGCCATTTCCCCCAACGTTTCTTCCAAACGCTGAATAGAACCTTTCCAAGCCTTACTGTTAGCACCAGATTTTTGGGTAGTAGCTTTTTTATGCTGACCAACAGATCATGCTGAACTTTCTTTTTGCTAACCTTCCCTCTGACGGGATCTATCAGTTCGTCGGGTGCTTAATTTGGATTGGGCTGAACCTTCCCTTAAATCGTATGGTCGTTGAGTATCTCTCGATACAACCCGTAGGGTATTTCCCTTGGGTCCCAGATGATCGAAAGGAGAGGCCTTACTTTGCCTTTATAAGGTACTCAATCTTCTTAGGATGAGGGACTGCCCATCAGAGGAACTAGTAATCCTAATGGAAGAAGTTGCTAAAGGCAGGTATGAAGGATCTCTTGAAGTTCTGGAATGGCTATGTCCAACACTCCTGCATGGTGACAGTGACATATTCCTTTAATTAAACTGTGCAGTAACTACAGCTTGTAGAGTTTGGGCCAACTATCGCATAGTATCCTGCATAGCCTCTTGACCTTTGGCCAAACTAGCAAAAACTCCTATTAAATCATTATTATTTGGAGGGGCAAAGGGATTAGGCAGAATTCCCTCATTTTTGGTACTCGATTCAAGAATCTCATCCATGGATGATGAATGAGTGACAACGTTATGTAATACGTTCCCACAGATGACGCCAATCTGTTGATGCAAAAAACTAGACTAGGCCTAATTAATTGATCACGGATAAATTAAGTAAAATAAACAAGACACAAGAGATTTTAGAGTGGTTCGGCTCAAAGAAATAACCTACGTCCACTATTATGTATTGACTGCCTTGATTTGTTTTTTGATCCCCTACAATGAGGATGATACAAAGTATTTATAACCCAAGAGGGGTCATAATAGTCATCGTGTGAAAGGATGGAATGCCTTTATTTGTTAAGCATTTACATTAATACATAATAAGAATTAATTGTATGAAGGTTGTCGCTTTATTAGCAATACAGGTTGTAGGACTGCTATCGCTTTGTTATCAATATAGGCCATTGGTCGAGATTCCCAGTTGGTCGAGCTTTCCTACTGGTCGAGCTTCCCCGTTGGTCGGGCTTCATTATTGGTCGGGCTGACTTAGAATTGTGCCACATTGGATGACACGTGATGGCTTGTGACTAGTCCACGTAGGGTGGTAAATTTTGGTATCAACATGTATCAAGGTTAATAAAACTAAAATTGATTTCATTGGTTGTTGGTACCAAATTTATTCTGCTGATATGGAGATCATATTTGAAGAAGCGTGTCATCCTAGGTGGCAACTGTAAATGTTTATACCGAGCAACTAAAAATCCACGAGGAGCCCAGAGGCCCCCAGCAGCTCAAACGCGTCGAGCTACTTAGGCGGTCCGAGCTACTAAGTCGGTCCGAGCAACTCAAATACTTGTGGCGTACGCATCAAGGAAAACCGAAAAATAACTGCGCATTAAATGTACAGTTATTATCGTACAGATGTATACGCCAACTAGACAGCTATGCATTATTCTTTCACATGTACAGCCTCAAGGCTATAAATACATTGTAATCTCCCCATTAGAGGGATACGCTGAATCTCTTGGTAAAATCATTTATCGAGAATTCCAGGCAAAACAATCAGTAATACAAAAACAGTGGATGTAGGCCATTCTCTTAAGGTTGAACCACTTTAAAAATCTATTTTCTTATTTCTTTACTCATTTTTATCTGTGATTATGATAATTAGATCAAATCTAATTTTTTACATCAACAGATTGGCCCCATCTGTGGGAAACGACTGTAATTAGCGTTTTTCACCAAAACAACTCATTATCAATGGTTGATAATCCGGAATCCAGTAATTGAAACACTGGGATTCCCCCAAATCCTTCTGCTCCCCCAAGTTTTTCAGATTTGGCTAGTATTATGGCCAATTTAGCCCAAGGGCAAACGACCATGCAAGAAACCATGCGTCAACTCATACAAACCGTTCAAGGCGGAGTGCCAGCCCAATCAGGACAACGAAGTGTTCAAAGAAATATTCATTTGTTCTCTTCGCGAACTAGCGACTCTTATCGTACTGAGAGATCTAATGATCCTTCTTATCAGCCTGGACGGACTTCCTCGATACGAGCTACTGACACTCAACAAAACATCACTCTATCTCCAGAGAGGACAAGTGCTCTTGAAAGGTTGAGTAGGGTCTCTCCTTTTGATCGTCTGGGTCCTAGAAGGAATAGAAGCCCCCCTAGGATTGTGTCGAGGAGCTCTCAATGACCATTTGATTTGAAGGAAGGCTCTGCCCAGTCACGACCAACTACTCATCATGAAAAATCCCAAGAGTCTAATTCAACATGATCATTTGCTCGAACCATTAGGATCGAGGAAGGAAATGATGCATGGAAAGGCTCAATTCAAAGGTTAGAGGATAGATTAGGGGAGATGGCTAAAACTAAGAATCCTCTACAAAGGACCTTTGTCCGAGGAACTCCATTCATACAAGAGATTGTGTACTTTCCCACACCGTCGAAATTTAAAGCCCCAATAGTAACACCAAAATATGATGGCAAAACTGATCCTGTTATCCACATAGAACAATACCAAGCAGCTGCTGATATCTATGCTGTTCCAGATGAGATGCGATACCGGGCATTTTTAGGAACCCTTACTGGATCTGCTCAGATGTGGTACAATAACCTTCCACGAGCGAAAATTGTGACTTTCTTTCAGCTAGCAGAGCTCTTCATTGGAAATTTTTATTTTGGAGCTAAGCCAGTCAAATGAGTAGCACACTTGCTAAGTGTTAGACAGAAGGCAGGTGAGAGCACCAGGGATTATATTACTCGTTTTAATAATGAGAAACTGGAAGTAATTGATTACGAGGAGAAAACTTCAATTACTTCTTTGATGAGTGGATTACTGCCCAATAAATTATACTATACTTTAGCCAAAGATCCACCCAGGACCATGGAGGAACTGATGGCAAAAGCAATAAAAATCATGAATGCCGAGGTGGCCATGGCTGCAAAGAAGAACGCAGACACTAAGGTGATCAAGGTGGAAGATGGTAAAGCTGAAAAGAAGGAACATAAGAACAATGGTGGTAACAGGCAATCAAAGGGGAAGCAAGCATTGGAACAGATGAAAAAATATGAAAATTATACTCCCTTGAAGGTGGATATAAATCACATTCTGGAAGAGATCAAGAACAGCGAGTAACTAGCTTGGCCAGCAAAAATGAAGGCAGATCCTGATAAGAGAGACAAGTCCAAATATTGCGAATTCTATAAAGATCATGGTCACACGACCAAGCGTTGTATAGCTCTGTAAAATGAAATTGAAGCACTCATTAGACGAGGAAAACTGTCCAAGTATGTTGATCGTCAAAACGGTGGTAGAACCCATGAACGAGGAAGGCAAAGGTATTATACTATTTAATAATATCATAACCTCATTCCAAGGGGTCCCAATCTGAAGTCAAAACATTCTCCTCGAAGCAGTGCACCAAAATTCTATTTTTCCAAACATTCTCTCCATTTATTTACATCACTCTCATCCATTTTTAACCCCACTTTCCATTCTTACCTTACCATCATCGAACCACCTAAAAAAAATTTCCTACTATTACAAAATCGAAATTAAAGTCCTCTTGAAGGTCTACTCTTATCCATTTACAACTCATTTAATTAATACAAATTATTTACTTTTCTTTTCACTTTTGATATATCTTTTATTTCATTTTTTCTCTTAAAAACAAATACCACTTTTTCTTATTTAGTACACACTAAAAACATCCAAATATAGGGGTTTTCTATAAACCTTAAACTAAAATTTTCTCATTTTACACTCTCTACAATTCCACGCATTTTCTAAAAATAAACTAAAGGAATTTCTAAATTAGGATTTATGTGTTTAACCATGCCCTTGAATGTTATCGAATTATGTGGACTGTGATGTCCATTGGGATACGTAGGCATCCCAAGACAATCTTGGAATTTAAGTCCTATCTTCTCATTTATCTATTTTATGTTTTTTATGCCCAGTGGTATTGCGCATACGATACTCCTACATAATTGTGTTCTTCTCGACATACACACTCACTTCTTCAATGTGATTTGTGATTTGATGGACAATCACATTATATTTTTATGTTACTCTTTTGTACACTTTTTAAGGATGATTCTAATTCTTCTTTTCCATGATATGAGTTGGATGATTTCTTTCTCTCATTATTCACACTGCACACATGTACACACATATCATATTGGGAGAAAATGAGAACATTATCATAGCCCATGAGAGACCGAAAGGGTAGAATGAGTGCATAACACCTTCCCATTCCGTAACTTGGTCCCCAAACCCTTAATTCATTTGATTTAGTACATTTCTTTTGCTTATTTAAGAAAAATAGGCTGGAGACTCCATTTTACATTTTTCTCCCTTTTTGACGACGATCGATTTATATTCTTGGAAGCCTGCGAAGACCAATGCAAATGGCGGAAAGGGGATTCACTTATCCTTGAATTCTCACACACGGATAGAGAGTGATTTCTCTGATTTTCACTTCTCTCCAATTTTGGGGTCAGCCCGCGCTAATGGAATCAGACTTGGATGGGCACAGTGGCGACTATGTTGGTGATCTTTTTTTAGAGTACTCGACTCTATTTCACATCAATGTTGTTTCTTTTGCTCCCCTTCTCTTCTATATGTGTACATATTTATCATGATACTATATCTAATATATATATGTTATTTTATTATTACATGTTTCGCGTCTTACTAACTTCTATATAGTCACCATGCTTCACTCCACTCACTCTCACTTGCACAAGATTCATGCCACTTATAGATATCCATGTTTAGTTACACTAGCACACACTCTCATAATCTTCTCACTCATATACAGTTTCACTCTTATTCGTATGTTTCACATACCTTTTGCAGGTATCCATGCTAGTGTCACTACCACACACTTCAATAATTCTATCACTTGTATATATCCACATACTTTTATCCCTCACACATATTCACATGTCACTCTTTTACCTTGCACATATTTCTCACTCACTTGTGTATATCTATATGCCTATTATTTTGTATCTGTCACCATACTTTGTATAGTTTCCATGCTTCATGTGCGTACTTGCTAATTTTACTCTCCGTGTTATCACCCTTATCCCATGCTATTCATATATTCTCCTCAAAGTGGTATTACTTCTCTTATTTAGCATACATAAACATTCCATAAAATACTATTTAAGACACGTATTCTTGCACACTACACCACTTGAGCATTGCAATATTGATTAAAATTTTGTCCCGTACTGAGGGATCACTTTGTGATGGGTGCCAGTCCTGCAGGGCTCGATTAACCTAAGATATATGATTCCCACCTTAAATTTGGCCTAGTTCCTGTGATGTATATCGAACATCCTGCATCGTACTGCTTGAACGAACTCACAACGGGAGGTATATAGTAGAAAACTCATTAACGTGTGATGAGTATATCGAATTAGATCTCACAGGTATGATCTCCACTTGGTATATCGTGAGGGAATTCATGTACACTCAGGTATATCAAATAGCTTATCTACACGTATTAATGAATGATTGCCCTAATAGGTAATAGGTATATCATGGAATTCATACCAAAGGGGGAAACCTTTCCACTAACACACCAAATGCATCCACCTCATATAGGTGTCTACCTAGGACACTCATACCTAGTTTTTCAGCTACAATGCGAAACTCTATTGAAATTCTAAGTCGCCTTACCACCCAAATTTTCATGAGATTTTTCCTATTTTTAAAATAGGACCTTGTCCGCGAACCTGGAAATAAGTCAAACCATGTCTTCAATCATGTACCTTATCTTTTCCCAAGACTCAGGTCATGTTCAACATTTTTCTTTCAACCTAGGCAAAACAAAATACAAGTAGAACCTAATAATAATAACTATGCGGAGGATTTTTCTTTTTCCTCTTATAAAAAAATACCATAAATATTCTCCATTTAAAAATACATAAAAATATATATACGAAAAATATTCCTTTTTACCTCAAAATAAACACAATAATCATTTTTTCCTCTTAGGTGTGTGATACGACGCAAATATTGCGTATTTCATCCTCTGAACGTACGCATTTTATCCCCCTCGGGTATCTTATTCCCTATATTTATGCTCGTTAACCAGACAACCTAGAATTTCTATGTTAACATATTTTGCAGGGGTTAATTAAGCTTTTATAGGTATTTGGATGCTAAGTGTGAAGTTCGGACGCATTTCGCTCGATTTTCGTACGCGATCGCACATTCAAGGGCATTTTAGTCTTTTAACAGCTTGGTCACCTAGTCCAACATCTTCACAGAAGTTGTAGCCCTCCTTGCTAGCTTGGCGTGGCAGTGAACGGTGCGCAATTCCGAGTCCGTATGAAGAAGTTACGGGATTTTTAGCGGAAGGAAAAACAATAAAACCAAAAGAGGAGGAGAAGAGGACGAAAAGGAATGCAGTGGATGCCTTGGTTGAGACCTTCTTGATCGATCGATCGATCAAAAGGATCGATCGATCGATCCTTAAGATTTTTGCCAGGATTTTAACCATCGATCGATCGACCCCCTGTTTTCTGCAAATATTTTGGCTTTTCTTTTCTTTTCTTTTTTCTTTTCTAATTTGAATCCACTTGGTATATTTACCAATTTTGTTGAACATAACATATATAATTCGTTTTAGGTTAGTTTAGCTTAGGGTTTGGGGGATTTGAAGAGTTCTTCTTTGATTCTTCTTGGTTTGACACCCAATTGGGTTGTAAGTTGCACTATTCGTCTTCCTCTCCATTAATATAGTTGTTTTTCATTAATTCTTGCTTTGATTAATTACATTTACTTGCTTTCTTTAATATCTTTCTAGTGTAGATTTATCGCGTTTCTTTACCGCATTTTTAACATGCTTTCTAGCTAATTTAAATTAGGTTGTGTTTGAATTGAACTCACTCGGGTTAACCCGTTGCTTGGCTTTGGTGATAGTGTTTACAGGTCTATTTTGGGTGAGTGGTCCTAGTTATTACGCCTAGGAGATTTAACGAGGCATATCATGTATGTCTCGTGCTTATTACCTTTTGCGCGTAATTTCCGGGATATTTGTTGATGCCAAAATCTTATTAGACTTTTATGCGGATTTAGGGGCGTGACAACCCTTGATTTTATTAACTGTCGAAATGAGAGACATTTGTAATAACTCAAGGACCCATGTAACCATTTTATACAAATTAACCCGGGTGAGGGATATTCGACGCAACCTGTAGTTTTACTCGCTTTGTTAATCTAGTTTCAATACACTTGCCTAGATTAATAATTTCCCTTTTATGCATCTTTTCCGTTTTAGTTTGTAATTCACCTTTTACACTTTTATTTAGAAATATTAAATCACTTAAATTCTAGCAACTCGCCTCAGTGGATATTTTTGATACCCAACTTACCGCTATACTTGCCTTGCAAGTGTAGTCGTAATTTAGGTTTTTTGTATTGAGGTGGTGAACAGAAAACAACAATCGGCGTTTGACATGTGCCACTTTTTGCCCTCGGTCAAAATGGCGCCATTGCTGGGGATGATTTGCTTTGAATCTTAATTGGTTCAGTGCTTTGATCCCGACAACTTGCTAGTCAAAATGGCACCGTTGCCGAAGATGATTTTGTGTTAGACTTTATTTGATTTAGTATTTCGTAGTATTTTCTTTCTATTTGTATTATTTGCTAATATTTTGCAGGACTTCCACATTTGAGCACTTAGAAACGCTCGAATTTTTCCCGTGCACACTTACTTTGTGGAATTCGCCACATGAGCTATTTTTGGGGTAAGCATTTCTTATTCCAATTCTTTCAGTAATCATTGTTATAATTCTCAAAATTCTCGCAAACCTATGACTTTCGGTGAATACTTGGAATCCCAAAGTATAACAAATTCAAATATGACTTTGGGCGAGTATAACGAAAGTCAAAACTCGGGTTATTGGAATTTTGATGATGATGATGACAATGATTTTGGGTCTTTACCTCCTTATAATAGGAATTTTGAAACGAATTGTAATAGTTTTCAAAATTCCTATAATAATGAGCTTTCGTTTAAGTCCGATTGTAATTTTCAAAGTTCCCATTTTCATGCATCCGAACCTTGACCCATGACATTTGGTGAGGGCTTGCATATGTATGAGAATGAGAAACTTGAAAATCGTTATCGAGAAGAAAATCGTTGTTGGAAACATGAATTGGATTTATTATTTGAGTCCGACGACGATTTTGCTTCCGAGACTTTCGAAGTCGAAGAATGTTTTGAACCAAATGAGGTACTTATACCTATTTTGGAACAAACCATTCTAGACTTTTCCCATTGCGTAATAGATATTGAAAGTGAGGATGAAAATGACGTAATATCCATTTGCAAAGAAATGATTTCTTTTTTGGCCCCCAAAGAAGAACATTTCATTGAAAATGATATTATTTCATTCGAAACACAATCTTCATGCAATGATGATTCATCTCATGAGATTGAATTTCTTTCATCCCCATTTTCATTCTCTATTTTCACACCGTCAAAGTACCCGATGATTCGGTTTCAAACTTTAATGGTTTAAACATTTTCGTCGATGAGGAGTACTTGCTCGAGTCGCCTTCCACAATCGCATCTTTGCCTTCATGTGCGCCACCTCCCATTCGAATTTCAAAATCATTGGGAGGTTATTCGGCTTTTCTCGGTCCCCACATGTTTTTATCACCCGTTCAATCCAAACCCCCCATCGTCCCTCCAAAACTTTTAATTGACGATGGTTCATTTCTTCCGCCTTACACATGCCTTTCGTAGTTAAAACGGAATCCATATTTTCCAGAAGGCATGATGGAGAGTGAGGATACACCGGTTATCCTCCAAAGTCAAATCATTTTTACGGTGGACCCTCAGCTATTTATACTTCTAGTGTACAGTTAATGTGAAGCCTAAATAGTAGGTTGTATATAGTTAACTTTTTATTCTTTCTTTCTTTTTATTTTAGTCTAGTGTAATTACTTAACTTTTTGTTATTTGTTTTTCCTATGCTCGGTACTAACTTGTTTTGTAGATTCTTTGGACATGTTCTTATGGGGATCGCTCCACTTTTGGGTAATATCGCAATTTTGCTCTCTTTAACTTGGTTATTAATTCACATTGAGGACAATATCAAGTTTTAAGTTGGGGGTGTGGGATATTCTATCCATTCATTGGTATTTAGTTCATATTTTTGCTCACATGATAGTTACTTAGTATGCTTTTCTTAGAAAAATTGAAAATTTTCAAAAAGATTTTCTTTCTTTTTTCTCCTTTTTTGGGTGTTTTGCCTTTGTTTCCGATGATAAATTTCAATAATTGCCTGATCCAATAGGCAACCCAATTATGCATGTTCTCGATTTTAGAAGTTATTAGACTTTAGTCTCCATTATTGATATTATGAATAACTTCATGAATTAAACTTTAATCCCATGAGCACATGCACTTTTATCGTTCTACTGATTTGGTTTAAGAATTTTATAACTCGGTAATCTTTTGTTGCATTGTATATACTTACACCGAGTAAGCTTCGTACCTTTCGTCGTTTGTGAGTGTATACACTATTCTTTTCTCATTGAAAACATTGAATTCGTTTGTAATTTCACTGTTCTTTTATTTGATCGTTCATTAATTGAGTTCATACTTGAAATGAGTTACTTGAGCAAGATTTTCATATATTGTTTTGATTCGAGAATTGTGTAAACTTTTTGAAATGATCATAGGCCATCTTTATTATATCACCCATATTAGCCTTGACCTCACCCTTATATGTTTACCCTCGTCAACCCCTTTGAGCCTAAATATAGCCTTTCATTTCATAACCCAAATCCCATAACCAACTCCGAATTGGAGTTATTCACCACACATACACTTTCCATACCTTTTTTTGGAATGTTACTTGGGATTGAATGTTGTTGTTGTGATTGCGGTTGCAATTTAGGCATATGAGAGTTTGAAAAGTAAAGAAAAGAAAGTAGTGAAAAAACTAATGAAAAAGAGAAAGAAGAAAGCAAAAGAAAACATGAGAAAAATAAGAAAAGAAAAGAAAGAGAAAGTTGTAAATGTTGTATATAGCTCAATAAGCTTTGATTACTCTCCCCGATGATATATCTAATGCCATTTTGGAACTAATTTTCCAATTTTGCTATTGCCCGCATTTTCCCATTATCCCGAGTTTTCATCCCGAACACTTCGAATCCGTACATACATATCCTTCATTTCGTACCTTAGCCTAGAGTACATTACAACCCTATTAAAGTCCTATGTGATCTTAGGTTGATGTAATTTAAAAGTCATAATAGTTTTGATAATCTGTGAAAATGCATTTTGCCTCTTTAATGAGCGAGTTCCTTTCATTGAGATTATAGTTTTTTCAGTTTTTATATTGCGTTCTTCATTTGTGACATGTGTGCGGCCTAGTTTCCATTTACATTTACTCCTTATGCCCGCATGTTTCTTGTGTTACCTCCCTGTTTTGAGTGAATTCACTTGATGAGTGTAATGCCCATGAGGATTGAATATATGCTTACCTTTATGTTTATCCGATTTATATAAGTTTTTCACCAAATCACACTTTGCATGTGCTCGCCCCCTCCCACATTTTAAGGTTTCAATTCTATGAGGTGCATTCTATAATATAAATGATTCGTACTTTTGTTTGAATCCTTTCACTTTGCTAATAATGTGTATGAAATCCTTTTCGCCATTGTTGGGCTTGTCGCATGTTGGGTTGGGCATATTTTGAGGAAACCATGTGATGTTTGTGGGTATCATCCCTGAAAACCCTCACGAGATGACACTCGTCCACTAGGGTGATCTAGGGGTTTAACAGCTTATTGCATACGTTAAATGCAATCGAATCGCCCACGAAAGTGGCCTTATGCTTTTATACCATACTTTTGTACTTATCCTGCTTTTGGTTTGCTTGTAGTTCTTGTTGCATCCAATTTCATTGCTAGGGACTAGCAATGTGTAAGTTAGGGGGTGAGGAATGTGGGATATTCTATCCATTCATTGGTATTTAGTCCATGTTTCTGCTCACATGTTAGTTACTTAGTATGCTTTTCTTAGAAAAATTGAAAATTTTCAAAAATATTTTCTTTCTTTTTTCTCCTTTTTGGGGCGTTTTGCCTTTGTTTCCGATGATAAATTTCAATAATTGCCCAATCCAATAGGCAACCCAATGATGCATGTTCTCGATTTTAGAAGTTATTAGACTTTAGTCTCTATTATTGATATTATGAATAACTTCATAAATTAAACTTTAATCCCATGAGCACATGAACTTTTATCGTTCTACTGATTTAGTTTAAGAATTTTATAACTAGGTAATCTTTTGTTGCATTGTATATACTTACACTGAGTAAGCTTTGTACCTTTCATCGTTTGTGAGTGTATACACTATTCTTTTCTCTTTGAAAACGTTGAATTCGTTTGTAATTTCACTATTCTTTTATTTGATCATTCATTAATTAAGTTCATACTTGAAATGAGTTACTTGAGCAAGATTTTCATATATTGTTTTGATTCGAGAATTGTGTAAACTTTTTGAAATGAGCATAGGCCATCTTTGTTATATCACCTATATTAACCTTGACCTCACCCTTATATGTTTACCCTCGTCAACCCCTTTGAGCCTAAATATAGCCTTTCCTTTCATAACCCAAATCCCATAACCAACTCCGAATTGAAGTTATACACCATACAAACACTTTCCATACCTTTGCTTGGAATGTTACTTGGGATTGAATGTTGTTGTTGTGATTGCGATTGCAATTTAGGCATATGAGAGTTTGAAAAGTAAAGAAAAGAAAGTAGTGAAAAAAGTGATGAAAAAGAGAAAGCAAAAAGCAAAAGAAAACATGAGAAAAAGAAGAAAAGAAAAGAAAGAGAAAGTTGTAAATGTTGTATATAGTTCAATAATCTTTGATTACTCTCTCCGATGATATATCTAATGTCGTTTTGGAACTTATTTTCCAAATTTACTATTGCCCGCATTTTCCCATTGTCCCGAGTTTTCATCCCGAACACTTTAAATCCGTACATACATATCCTTCATTTCGTACCTTAGCCTAGACTACATTACAACCCTATTAAAGTCCTATGTGATCTTAGATTGATGTAATTTAAAAGTCATAATAGTTTTGATAATCTGTGAAAATGCATTTCGCCTCTTTAATGAGCGGTATCCTTTCATTGAGATTATACTTTTTCAGTTTTTATATAGCGTTCTTCATTTGTGACATGTGTGCGGCCTAGTTTCCATTTACATTTACTCCTTATGCCCGCATGTTTCGTGTGTTACCTCCCTATTTTGTGTGAATTCACTTGATGAGTGCAATGCCCATAAGGATTGAATATATGCTTGCCTTTATGTTTATCCGGTTTATATAAGTTTTTCGCCAAATCACACTTTTCATGTGCTCGCCCCCCTCCCACATTTTAATGTTTCAATTCTATGAGGTGCATTATGTAATGTTAATGATTAGTACTTTTGTTTGAATCCTTTCACTTTGCTAATAATGCGTATGAAATGCTTTTTGCCATTGTTGGGCTTATCGCATGTTGGGTTGGGCATATTTTGATGAAACCATGTGATGTTTGTGGGTATCATCCCTAAAAACCCTTACGAGACGACACTAATCCACTAGCTTGACCTAGGGGTTTAACAACTTATTGCATACGCTAAATACAATCGAATCACCCGCGAAAGTGGCCTTATGCTTTTATACCATACTTTTGTACTTATCATGCTTTTGGTTTGCTTGTAGTTCTTGTTGCATCCAATTTCATTGCTAGGGACTAGCAATGTGCAAGTTAGGGGGTGAGGAGTGTGGGATATTCTATCCATTCATTGGTATTTAGTCCATGTTCCTGCTCACATTTTAGTTACTTAGTATGCTTTTCTTAGAAAAATTGAAAATTTTCAAAAAGATTTTCTTTCTTTTTTCTCCTTTTTTGGGCGTTTTGCCTTTGTTTCCGATGATAAATTTCAATAATTTCCCGATCTAATAGTCAACCCAATGATGCATGTTCTCGATTTTAGAAGTTATTATACTTTAGTCTCCATTATTGATATTATGAATAACTTCATGAATTAAACTTTAATCCCACGAGCACATGCACTTTTATCGTTCTATTGATTTGGTTTAAGATTTTTATAACTCGGTAATCTTTTGTTGCATTGTATATACTTACACCGAGTAAGCTTCGTACCTTTCGTCGTTTGTGAGTGTATACACTATTCTTTTATCATTGAAAACGTTGAATTCGTTTGTAATTTCACTATTCTTTTATTTGATCGTTCATTAATTGAGTTCATACTTGAAATGAGTTACTTGAGCAAGATTTTCATATATTGTTTTGATTCGAGAATTGTGTAAACTTTTTGAAATGATCATAGGCCATCTTTATTATATCACCCATATTAGCCTTGACCTCACCCTTATATGTTTACCCTCGTTAACCCCTTTGAGCCTAAATATAGCCTTTCGTTTCATAACCCAAATCCCATAACCAACTCCGAATTGGAGTTATACACCACACATACACTTTCCATAGCTTTGTTTGGAATGTTACTTGGGATTGAATGTTGTTGTTGTGATTGCGGTTGCAATTTAGGCATATGAGAGTTTGAAAAGTAAAGAAAATAAAGTAGTGAAAAAAGTGATGAAAAAGAGAAAGCAAAAAGCAAAAGAAAACATGAGAAAAAGAAGAAAATAAAAGAAAGAGAAAGTTGTAAATGTTGTATATAGTTCAATAAGCTTTGATTACTCTCCCCGATGATATATCTAATGCCATTTTGGAACTTATTTTCCAATTTTGCTATTGCCCGCATTTTCCCATTATCCCGAGTTTTCATCCTGAACACTTCGAATCCGTACATACATATCCTTCATTTCACACCTTAGCCTAGCCTACATTACAACCCTATTAAAGTCCTATGTGATCTTAGGTTGATGTAATTTAAAATTCATAATAGTTTTGATAATCTGTGAAAATGCATTTTGCCTCTTTAATGAGCGGTATCCTTTCATTGAGATTATAGTTTTTCAGTTGTTATGTAGCGTTCTTCATTTGTGACATGTGTGCGGCCTAGTTTCCATTTACGTTATTCCTTATGCCCGCATGTTCCGTGTGTTACCTCCCTATTTTGAGTGAATTCACTTGATGAGTGTAATGCCCGTGAGGATTGAATATATGCTTGCCTTTATTTTTATATGGTTTATATAAATTTTTCGCCAAATCACACTTTACATGTGCTCGCCCCCTCCCACCTTTTAAGGTTTCAATTCTATGAAGTGCATTCTATAATGTAAATGATTCGTACTTTTGTTTGAATCCTTTCACTTTGCTAATAATGCGTATGAAATCCTTTTCTCCATTATTGGACTTGTCGCATGTTGGGTTGGGCATATTTTGAGGAAACCATGTGATGTTTGTGGGTATCATCCTTGAAAACCGTCACGAGACGACACTCATCCACTAGGGTGACATAGGGGTTTAACAACTTATAGCATACGCTAAATGCAATCGAATCGCCCGTGAAAGTGGCCTTATGCTTTTATACCATACTTTTGTACTTATCCTTCTTTTGGTTTGCTTGTAGTTCTTGTTGCATCCTATTTCATTGCTAGGGACTAGCAATGTGTAAGTTAGGGGGTGTGATACGACGCAAATATTGCGTATTTCATCCTCCGAACCTACGCATTTTAGTCCCCTCGGGTATCTTATTCCCTATATTTATGCTCGTTAACCAGACAACCTCAGATTTCTACGTTAACATGTTTTGCAGGGGTTAATTGAGCTTTTACAGGTATTTAGATGCTAAGTGTGAAGTTCGGATGCATTCCGCTCGATTTCCTTACGCGGTCGCACGTTCAAGGGCATTTTAGTCTTTTCACAGCATGGGCACCTGGCCCAACATCTTCACAGAAGTTGTATCCCTCCTCGCTAGCTTCGCGTGGCCACAAACGGTGCGCGATTCCAAGTCCGTATGAAGAAGTTACAGGATTTTTAGCGGAAGGAAGATTGATGAAACCAAAATAGGAGTTGAAGAGGAAGAAAAGGATTCCAGTGGCTGCCTTGGCTGAGACCTTATTGATCGATCGATCGATCAAAAAGATCAATCGATCGATCCTTCAGATTTTTTCCAGGATTTCAACCATCGATTGATCGACCAAAGGGGTTGATCGATCAATCCCCTATTTTCTGCAGATATTTTGGCTTTTCTTTTCTTTTCTCTTTTCTTTTCTAATTTAATTCCACATGGTATATTTACCAATTTTGTTGTAAATAACAGATATAATTCGTATTAGGTTAGTTTAGCTTAGGGTTTGGGGGATTTGAAGAGTTCTTCTTTGATTCTTCTTGGTTTGACACCCAATTGGGTTGTAAGTTGCACTATTCATCTCCCCCTCCATTAATATAGTTGTTTTCCATTAATTCTTTCTTTGATTAATTAGATTAACGTTCTTTCTTTAATCTCTTTCTAGTGTAGATTTATCGTGTTTCTCTGTCGTGTTTCTTTACCGCGTTTTTAACATGCTTTCTAGCTAATTTAAATTAGGTTGTGTTTGAATTGAACTCACTCGGGTTGATGCGTTTCTTGGCTTTTGTGATAGTGTTTATGGGTCTATGTCGGTTGCGTTGTCCTAGTTATTACGCTTAGGATATTTGACGAGGCATATCATGTATGTCCCGTGCTTACAACCTTTCGCGCGTAATTTTTGGGATATTTGTTGATGCAAAATCTTATTAGGCTTTTATGCGGATTTAGGGGCGTGACAACCCTTGATTTAATTAATTGTCAAAAGGAGACGCATTTATAATAACTCTTCGACCCATGTAACCATTTTATACAAATTAACCCGGGTGAGGGATATTCGACGCAACCTACAGTTTTACTCGCTTTGTTAATATAGTTTCAATACACTTGGCCAGATTAATAATTTCCCTTTTATGCATCTTTTACGTTTTAGTTTGTAATTCACCATTTACACTTTTATTTAGAAATATTAAATCACTTAAATTCTAGCAACTCGTCTCAGTGGATATTTTCTATACCCGACTTACCTCTATACTTGCCTCGCAAGTGTAGTCGTAATTTAGGTTTTTTATTGAAGTGGTGAACAGAAAACAACGATCAGCGTTTGACACGCGCCACTTTTCGCCCTCGATCAATGTGATCATGTACCCTTATTTTTTGTCTGACTCCCTATTGGCTCTGATCATTCGTCAAACCACCCCGAAGTTCCATTGCTTCCTCTGCTGCCTCTAATGAGTTTGAGTTAACCTTTTGAAGGTTATTCATGAAAAACATTAACCATGATGTAAATACCCATCCATATTTAATGGCCATCCTTAACCACCTCAGTGCTAAGATGGACAACCTTCAAGCAGAAGTCCAGGAAATAAAATGACACTAGGTTCAGAATCCTGTGGTTCTCGATCCCAAAATCCTCTTTCCTCGTGACATTAGTTCACCTTTTTCTAAGTCGGTATGGGTTCCAAAAGAGTATCATCATACCCTGCAAGCCCCATCACCAATGGGTTACCACTAGCTCAGCTATCGATAGCGAATCTTTCCCAACTAGGGGCTAATCTACCAGTGCCAATATATCTGGAAAAAGAAAAATTAAACAAGGTCAAGGATGACCTTAGGTTACTGTCTAAGAGATTCGATTAGATGAATATCTTAGGGGAATTACATGGACTATACCCACATGCCTCCCTATCCCATAGCCCAACTACTGAAGAAATTTAAAATGTCGGATATTAAGAAGTTTGGATACATCGAGCCCCCAGTTGTGAATATACACAATTATCATAATGCCATGACTCTCCTTGGAGTTTCAGAGGAAGTAATGGCCCAAGTGTTCCAGCAAATCCTCAAGGAAAATGCCCTCAGGCAATTTTTGTCACTCGAAGACTCTGAAATCAGCAGTTGGGAAGACGTAACTAAAGAGTTCATGACACTGTAAAAGTATAACGAGGAGTTTGAAGTAACCCATAGAAACTTAGAGCTACTCAAATAGAACCTAAGGGAATCAGTCAGTAGCTTCATTAAAAGGTGGGGAGAGACAACAACTACCATAACAAATAGGTTGACAAAAGAATAACGTGTGAGCATTGTGAAGAAGAACTTCTTGCCTTATATTTGAGCTTCAATGGAAGGTCGGGACCACCCTCCATTTAAAGTCCTTCATGAGTCTAGGGTAGAGATTAAAGAAGGGGTAACAAGTCATAAAGAAGAATCTGAACCTAAAAGGCTGATCGAACAATTCGCATGGCAAAAGTATGAGAATACAACCAACATCTTAGTCTTAACCTTCAATAATATATCCCAACTTGCCATTTCTTGGACACCTAATAATCATCATAACCTAACAAAAAGGAGTATACTAATATAACCTACCAAAAAGGAGTATACTAAACTCCATTCTCCTTTGTCAAACATGTATCAAGACATACTTGCTTGAAACTTCATTAAACCATTGGAACCCCGACCATTCCTAAATCCTCTACCCAAAAACTTCAAATATGATGCCCATCATGATTTCCACCAAATCGTTGGGAACACAATGGATCAATGCTTCCATCTCAAGAATGTTATCCAAAGTCTCATAAACAGGGGTATCATTTCCCCACTAGCCAATAATAAATCCGATACCACCCAAAATCCTCTCTCATCACACAGAACTGGGGTGAATGATATCCTTTTAGAAGGATATTTAGAATTCAACCCCTTTACCCCAATCAAGTCCATTAAAATACCTAATCTAACTACCATCTATCCCAAACCCCTCAAAATGTGTCCTTCTTTTCTCTTGCATCCTGCAAACCCTATTGATCAAGCTCTGTTCTTCCTTACCCGAGCCTGTATTATTGTTCATACCTACTGAGAAGGGGGCATGGAGATGCATGTAGTTCTAGATCGGTTTCGAACGTTTAAACTAAGAATGCCCTTAGAAATGACCATTGACTGCGAGAAGATTAATTATTATTTATAGAAGATCGAAGGTGAGCTCGAGAATCTAATGAATGGGTTATGATCGAGAAAGAAATTATCCTAAATGAAATTTTGTATGTCATGTCAAATATATTCCTCCATAAGCGAGAGATATGCACCATATCTGAGCTCCTCACTATCTTAAAATTATAAGGGCACTTGGCCCCTTCCTTCCATCATTTCCCCACTGAGTGGGAACTTTCGTATGACAAAGTTGTAGAGGTTGTTGAATGTCTTGACTACTCTTAAAAAGATAACATCCTTGCCACCGAGTGAGGTGACGACTTTGATGGTTCAAGAAATGAATTAAAAGGTGATGGCTTCCCCTTTTGAAAATTCCCCAAATAGTGGTGTGACCCCACATAAAAGAAGATGAAAGTTGTTTTAAGTATCTTTAAAAATGAAATCATCTGGGATAAGGGGCAAAAGCATGAAGTAGAGCCTCAACGGACAAAGCTATGAAAAACACTAAAAATTTTAGGGCAGTGATACTGATAAGTCATTCAACCTACATACGTTAGGGACGGATCTCTACAAGATCCACCAGAAATTTGAGTTACCTGACCCGTTCGAGAAGAAAACTGTTATTGATGCACCCCTCCTCAACTTACACACCATTCATATTCAGCCCGCTTAAGTCAACCTGAACCCTGTTATTCATTTTCTCCAAGAAATACTCTGAGTCTACTATTTCTTCTCTTACTTCTAATGTAATTATGAATGAAGCCCCCTTTGATGAGGTTCTCACTCTTTATTCCCTAAAAATATTTTTAATGAAATAAATGATGATTTTAAGTATCTTATTATGCCTTACATTAATTTTCTTAATTTTAATCAAACTTTTAATAAAGATGATTTAATAAATGAAAAATTCTTAACTGATCTTAATAAGGAAAAAAATAATTAACATAACAACATTAAAACTAATAATGATGAGACTGTTGTTATTTGCCTCTATTCTAGCAGCCATTCGTCTGAGAATAGGATAGGGTCCACCCTTTACGAGCGTGAGCAGACACAGTTTGAAGAGCTTCTGAAAGAGTTTATGGACTCCTTTTCTTATCCTATAATGACATGTCTTCCATTGACCCGAAGATAGCACGACATAAGTAACCTACCTTCCAGAAAGTAAACCTATCAAGCAAAAATGGAGAAAACTCTGGACAAAGTAGTACCTCAAAGTCAAAGACGAAGTAGTAAAATAATTACAAATAAGTTTCATTCGCGTGGTCAAATATCTTATGTGGCTTACAAAATATTGTCCCCGTACCAAAATAGGGAGGGAAAGTCCGTGTATGCATCAACTATCGAGATATAAAAAGTTATCCCCAAAGGATGATTATCTCATTCCCTTAAATTATTTATCGACGGTTTTTTTTGGTATAACCAGATTAATATGCATTTGGACCATCAGGAAAAGACTACCTTTATCACCTTGTGGGGAACATTTTTGCTACACAGTCATACCATTTGGTCTTAAGAATGCTAGGGAAATCTAACAAAGGCCACTACAACCATTCTACATGATCTTATCCATAAGGAAGTTGAAGTCTATGTCAATAACATGATCATCAAATCCAAGATTCAATAAGGTCACTTACCTTCCCTAAAGGAATTCTTGGAGCGACAATGATAATACCAAATGCGACTCCACTCTTAAGAATGTGTCGTCGGTGTCACCAAAGGAAAACTCCTTAGGTTTATGGTTAGTAAAAAAGGAATTGAGTCACACCCTGCCAAACTAAAAGTAATACTTGAGATGCCACTAACCCAAATGAAGAAAGAAATGCGTAGATTCGTAGGTAAACTCCAATACATCACTCGTTTCATCAATTAACTAGCTTCCATCAGTGATACCATCTTTAAGCTTCTTCGAATGGATTTAACTAAATTTTGGAATGATACATGTCAAAAAGCCTTCGATCATATCAAATGATACCTCACCGATATCCGATAACCATACCTCCGCAGCAAGGTCTCCTAATCCTCCTATACTTGACTATCACCGACACTACGGTAGGGGCTTGTGGGACCAATACATTGAGGAATATCGTAAGGAGAGAAGAATATACTGCACTAGTTAAACGCTAGTTGGGTACGATGTGAACTACACCATATTAGAGAAGATGTGTGTCGCTTAGTCTAGGTCATGCAAGAGCTTCGACACTATATGCTCATATTACTCATCAAACTGGCATCCCAAATGGATTTAGTGAAATACCAATTAGGGAAAGTCACCATGTCTAGTCGTATAGCCTGCTGGCTAATGTTACTAGTCAATTTTGATATCACTTATGTCACGCAAAAGTGTATGAAAGGGAGATCCATTTACAATTACGTTATCGATAACTCCATAAAGGGAACTTATATTTAGATTTCCAAGTTCTCAGATGAAGACATCATCTCCACCTCTCACGAGGACCTCAGTTTACAGATGTTCTTTGATGGAGATGCAAATAAGAAAAGGTATGGTATTGGGATAATCTTGAGCCCTGATGATTCTCACACTTCCATTTCCATTAAATTGGATTTTCCTTGCACCAACAACATGACAAAATATGAGGCATGCACCATAGGGATAAAAATGACCCTCGAGAAAGGAATAAATGAACATATGTTTATAGAGACTTAGCCCTCATCATGGAACAGATCCTCGAGAAATGGAGAGTCAAAGACGAGAAGTTCCTACCCTTCCACGCTCAACTAAAAGTTCTCACCTCCCAATTAAAGATGTCACCTTTCATTATCTTCCTCGCTTGAGGAATAGGCTAGCTGATGAACTGGCGACCTTGGCCTCTATGGTTTACATTCCTGAGGAAACAATAATATCCCCATTTCTAGTCCAGAAACAAGATGCACCCACTTATTGCCACCACATTGAGCTCATATTTAAGAAGATCCGTACATGATGGGATTATGGTATTGTGACATGACACCTCCTCAAAAATGGTAGGTACCCACGAGACACTGACAAGAAAGATCGTGCAACCCTTTGCAATCTGGATGCTTAGTATATCTTCTGTGACAGGGCATTGTTTAAAAGTAATTTTGATAGAACCCACTTGCATTGCATATCAGGGGATGGGATCGATGACAAGATATAAAATATCCACGGTGGGGAATATGGACCTCATATGAATGGTCATATTCTTACCAAAAAGATCGTTCGCCAAGGGTATTACTGGACCACCATGGTTCAAGATTACACTGCTTATGTTCGAAGATGTCATCAGTTTGCCAACCTTTTGCATTTCTCTCATTGGGAGATGTACAACATGACCTCTCCCTGGCCCTCCTCCTGCTGGGGAATAAACATTATGGGAAAAGTCACTCCTAAATCTTCAAACAGACATAAATTCATCCTGGTCGCCATTGACTACTTCAAGAAATGGGTTGATACCGAGTCATACATAGAACTGAATATGAAGAAATATCTGTAAAATAAGAGAGAAATATGTAAAATAAGAAATACTTGTCGAAAAGGAAAGTAGCATGATTGTGAGACAAATACGGTTTAATTATAATGCACGGGACCACAAAATTACCGAAATTAAGGGGATAAATATAAAATATTTATGTCGAATCTGTAGGTAATTTTCATCTCACTTCAATCAATCACACCCTGCGTGTTTTTTTCTTTCGTGACTCAATTATCGCTTGCCATTAGTGTTGTAAACAAGAACTTATGTATTTATATATAAGTATAAAAATAATAGTTATAGTATATAACTAAAATTGACAGCAAAACCCAGTGTCGATATTTGTCGCACCCACATGACGACAAGTGTATACTTCATAAATGTTTTAATTATTCTATTTATGTCCCAGAATTTAAAGAGGTCCTATTTATTTGACTTCGTGACTCTTTATCTCATTGCATTTTGAATTACCTTATTTACCTACTCTTTTCGGTTCCTCTATAATCCCCCAAACTATCCAATTTATTCAACCCTAATGCATTTGTCTCTCTACATTCCACTTGCCAACTGCCACATACATAAGGAGGCGATTTATTTTTTTGTAGAAGCTACAAAACTTATGCCTTTTGAGTAGAAACTATATAATATACGGAGATAAATTGCGAAGTCTCTCAAGGAGAGAATCGAGAAGATTCAAGGCAATTGAAAGTGATTCCAATGGTAAGGGAATTTTTCACTCTTCATTTCCATAAAAAAAATTGATTAGGATTTGAAATTTTCTTTATGACGATCCTAGACATCCACAGGTAAGGTAATGGACAAATTTTTTATTGAGGTATCAACTGAATTTTACACAAATAACTCCACCCAACAGGGGACATCTCCTGTTGTTACCATGGTTAATAAGTTATTCAAATTGGTATTTCATCTCATTAATTAATAATATCAATTTCTATTACATTTGTATTAACCATGTTTGGATTGTTTCAGATGAGATTTTTTACGGAAGCTAGCCTAGTTCAAATTTTCTTCTCAAATCATGTGGGTATTTTTTTGTCTTCCCATTTTACATTGTGCTTGATTTTCCTTGATTGCTGCAAAAATGTACAGACCTCCCAATTTCTTTGATTTGCACTTTGTGTTGAGATTGATTTTAAGTAAGTATAACATAAATTATGGGTTGTTTCTTATTTAGTAGGAGACGCATTTAACTTTTTTTAATCATTTTTTTGTCAATATACACATAATTGGTTCTTTATCTGATTTATTTTTAATTTTTTACCTATATTTTCTTATCAATTTTATAATACGTCCGCATATCACGCGAGTTGAATGGTAGTCCAAACGGAGCAACGACTGTCCACGTAGGCAAAACCATTCTCTACTTTAATTATTCCCAAAAAAACCTCACGAGTGCTCTTCCAAAACGAAAAATTTAAAAAATAATGATAGACTAATTGAAAGTTATTCCCGATTCCATACCGAAAGCCACAGGTGGACATTGTTTGTCTTTTAACTCTTTAGAACTTGTTAAACAAGTCAAAAAGAAAAGAACCAAACACAAAAACTTGTCAACCCAAAAAATTTTCTACCACCCCCCCACACACTAGACATATAATGAAAAATTGGCTGAAGAAAATTTTGCATCTAATTAATGTAAGTCTTTAAGAAAATTTGTATGATATTTAGTTTAGTTTATTTTAAAATTGAATATATTTTTCAATAATGCATTAATTTAAGCAAGTGTTATTATTATGCCGACAAGGACGATTGATATAAATTAGTTGTATGATTTTTTGTATAATATCTGGGTAGTTTTTTGGGTATTGTATCGTGTCATGTCATGTTATGATTGGATCGTGTTCATGCTTGGTGAAAAAAAATAGCTTTCATCTAGTGGCACATTTTATTTAGTTTGTGTTCACGTTTTGCCTCATTTTAATTAGAGAAAACAAAAATAGAATTGAGTTAAGATTCCTATTTTATTTGATACGTTTTCACATTTTGTCGCGTTTTATTAATTGTTTTAATTGTATTTTATTTCCCGGCTAATGTGATTTTTTTTTAATGGCTTTGTATTTATTTTAGTAGTTGAAATGTAAAATATTTTTTTGTTGTTAAAATTATAATTTACTAATAGTATGAGTTTGGAAATGAAAGGGTGATAAAAATGTTTGCACATAAAAGGTACGAAGTATGAAGATGAAAAGGAGGTTTGATCAATTACCTCATACCTTCTTCATAATGGAGCCGTCGGTTTGTATTCGGGGATATGGATAGGTAAGAGCAGTAGTACACTATTCAATTGAAAAATGGAAGCTCATAAGTTAATTACATCAACCGTTCGTCTTCAACCTTTTGCTCTCCGACATTATTGCAAAATGAAAAGGCCTCATCTTTGGGCTATATATATTGAGCCTTTATCAGAAGAACTTGGTACGCAAACTGGATTGAAGGAATTTCTAACTGTTCCAAGGTAAATATATGACTCTACTGTTTTGGTATTATACCCTGATGAAGCTTGTGTCACATATATATTTCTTGGGTTGTATGTTGTTGGTTCTATCTGAATTATATATGATTTATTCTTATGATGAACACTTCTTCCCATATCGTTTGTAACATTCTTCATCATTATTGTCATTTGATCATATTAACAATTGTGATTTAATAAAGGTTGTGAAAAATTATTTTTGTATATTCTACTTGGTTGATGAGATTGGGGAGAATATGTATTATTTTTTCGTGAGTTACTCCCTCACCAATAATTCATTTTGGCTCTAGTGCACTTACAATTTTTGGGGCATTGGAGTTCCTCATCCTATTTATGTATACTTTATAAATTATGATATATGTACAAACCCAACACATATATTATAATAATTCGTGTATACATGATGTATATACGATGGCAAAAACGTGTATGCTGTAATGGGGTCCTCAATCCCAAAATATTACCAATTAGGGAGTTGGGCAAAGGAAACATGTATAGTAATGGGGTCCTTTACCCCCCAAATCGTAGAGTTCATTTTTGAAACTTTTTAATAGACAAGTTTGGTTTCTAGAGCAATCTACCAACAAAGGAATGTTCATTTCAAAATAATAGCTATTAATTTATTTATTTTTAAAGTAATTATCAGACTTCGACTTTTACTGCAAATGAATGGCTCATAATATGGCTTAATAACTTGCTCTTCCTTTCAGGATCTTCTTTCAATAAAAAACATGAAGGTTTGGACCGTATTTCTGCTCCTATGGTCATTACTGTTAACAGGTTAGCAGCGAAATAGTTTTGTACTTGTTTTCCTATTAATAATACGAAACCATAAAATGATATAAAGGTTTATGCTGTAAAAAAAAAATAAAAAAAATAGAGGTTTTGCTAAGTAGATTTTTTATTCCTTAGTACCTTAAAAAATATTTTGATTCTATCATCTTGATGGGCTAAGCAAGAGTATTACCCGATTTTGTACGTATAGGATATGCAATTGAGGGTTCAAGCTATGACTATTCAGCAAGCATAGAGGTATGAATATTCATTTTTATCTTTTTTCTTCCTTTTTATCTTTTTTTTTCCTTTTTAAAAAGGGACCTCTCTAATGCTGCAAAAATCAAGTAAACGGTTAACATCAATCATCAAATGTAGAGAAATAAAATAATTGCAACTACCTTGCTACTATTACGAGCTATAAATGCAATCCTCTAGTACAAATTTAGGTCTTGTAAGCGGCCAATATTATTTCCTAAAATGACATAATAGTATTGAAGGATGACAAAATACATGGACAATAATTTCCTAAATACACGCCTTTTATTTAAAATTATTGAAAGAGGGTTTGGACTCTTGTGGACACTATCCAAACCGGGGTAGGTGTGGACCCAAAGAACCTGTTTACCGATGGACTACTCAAAATGATGCCTTTATTTTACTCTAAAATGAGGTCGTTTTGAGGTTGTCAATTGTAGACTACTCAAAATGATGTCTTTATTTTACTCTAAAATGAGGTCCTTTTGAGGTTGTCAATTGTAAACCCGTTATTTGGGTCCGCATCAATCAATTTTGTCACTATACCATAGCTTCAAATCACCAGTAAAATCATTTATCTATCATTTATATATTTTTTTACAGTGTATGGCCCATCCTCTAGATGCTCAGTATGGAGGTGGGCTATTGGCAAATTCTGCATTTGAAAAGGGCCTAGAAGGATGGAATGTGCACGGAAATGGAAAGATTGAATTGAGAAACTCTACGATTGGAAATAAGTTCATCGTAGCGTACAATAGAAGTCAACCACACGATAGTTTTTCACAACATCTATATTTAGAGAAGGGGGCATTTTACACATTTTCAGGTAAATTTGTGTCCATTAGAATTTTAATTTCCTAAGCTTATATATACTAGCTTAGGTCTTCACAATATAATCTATTTTTTTTCCAGCTTGGGTGCGAATTAATGAAGGAAAAGAGACAGTGTCTGCTGCATTTAGACATTCCCAAAACCAAACAATGGTAGTGGGCTCTATTGTAGCTCAATCAGGTTGTTGGTCCATGCTAAAAGGAGGTTTCATTGTTGATCTCTCCATGCCAGCTAATCTTTATTTTAAGGTGTACTACACATGGATTATTAAAATTATATGTTATAATTTATTCATTATATATATTTATTTAATGAATTCTATTCCTTGTTCTGAACTTTAACAGAGTAACAATACCGGTGTTGAGTTATGGGTTGATAATATTTCTCTGCAATCATATACTCAAAGTCAATGGAGAGATCATCATTCTGCAAGTATAGAAAAGGTAAATTTGTGCAGTACATTGTTGTTTTGCACCAAAAGAATATGATAGATAAGAAAAATAATAGATTTTGCACTTAAATGTGCTTTTTGCGAAATCGGTTTCTTCGAGATTTAATGATTCTATTAGTTATTTAAAATAAATGGTTAAATCAAATATTATTCTTAAAACAACTTTACTACCCTACCTTAATTTTAATATAAGATGGAAAACAGTTAAATGTTCCCATTGGACTCATGTTTATATGCTAACACCATATTCTTACTATTTAGGTTGAGCCCTTAGGGGTTAGGGCACATGATATATACAATACCCTTTCAATATAAGGTAGTTATTTTGTAAAGATGAGAAGGCCGATCAATATTTGAGGCACAAACAAAATTAAAATTCATTGTTTTTCGACACTCATTGGGTATGTTTCGCAAAAACACTTTTTTTCCCTCTATATCATGGAAAACCAAAAAAAAAAATAGAAAAAGATATAAAAAATAAAAAGGTGATTTAGGCTTTGACCGACATTTATTCTGCCCTATTACATATTTGGCTGCTATGTTGCAAAGTCACCGTCAATTTTTGACCATATTTGTGCAGATAAGAAAGCGTAAACTGAGATTACATGTATCCAACAAGCAAGGAGAAAAGATCCAAGGAGCTCAAATTTCCATCAACCAAACCAGAACCAACTTCCAACTTGGTTGTGCCACCGCAAACACTATACTATCCAACAAGGGCTACCAAGATTGGTTCACCTCTCGCTTCACTGTAACAACCTTTGACAACGAAATGAAATGGTAATGCACGAAACCATAACCACCCCTAAAATGGCTTTTTCCCTTATTCGTTCCCCTACTTTATTCCCGATTTTCATTATAGTATACAATAAATTTTGTAAAGTGCAAATGTTTTTTAAAAATATTTTTGAAAATAGTTGTAATTTGTACGTGAAATTTTATAATGTATACATGAATATTTGTAATATACTCATTTGACAGCCATAATGTGTTACTTGTTCCCGAGTTCGTTGCTCATTTGGCACAAGAGGATTCCAAATCCATCACTTCTCTTTAATTTTGAGTTGCATAGAATATTGTAATTTTGTAGTAGTGGGAATTGGTAAATGTTTTTATAGTGCCTCTATGTTTTGCGGTATACGTACGGGTTTCTACCCCTAAGGCGGGGTTCTCAATGACATAATTACTTATATTTTTTTTCTATACTCTAACTAATAACATATATAATAAGGGTGAAGGATCTTAGTATCCAAAAAAAATGTGGGTGTCAAAAAAATATCGTCCAATGATTATAATAGAAGCTCCCCAAAAAATATCAAATCCCAGAACTATTAACAAAACAAAACTGAACCCTAAATCATCAACTTTAAAAAATAAATCCGAAACCTTAAAGCCTTCCCATAAAAGACAAGTAAAAAAAAGTGACGTTTTAGAACATAAAAAATAAGGTGGACTAATTGCAAAATATTTTTTTCTTACTGACTGTAGATTAATTGTCCCTTATTTCTAATAATTTATCAAAATATTTCAATAGGTACTTCACAGAAAGGAACCAAAGCCATGAAAACTATACCATCGCTGATGCCATGGTCAGCTTCTTCAAAGGACACAACATTGCAGTGAGGGGACACAACATCCTTTGGGATGACATAACCAAGAATACAATTTGGGTCAAAGCATTATCTCCTATAGCTCTATGGGCTGCTTCAATGCAAAGAATTAAGTCCGTAATGACTAGATATTTTGGTCAAGTGATTGCATGGGATGTGATGAATGAAAATCTACACTTTTCTTTCTTTGAAGATAGGCTCGGCCCAAATGCTTCTGCGTTGTTTTACAATATAGCAAGCAAATTGGACTCTGCAACTTTGTTCATGAATGAGTTTGATACTATTGAACACCCCGAAATTGAGAGTACCACTCCATTAAAGTATTTGCAAAAGTTGAAGGAAATTAGGTCTTTTCCGGGGAACGAAGAATTGGTTGTGGGGATTGGATTGCAAGGTCATTTTGCGAAGCCAAACATACCGTACATGCGTGCATCATTGGATACTTTTGGCGCAACCAAGATGCCGATATGGCTCACTGAGTTGGATGTTGAAAGAGGACCAAATCAAGTAAGTAAATGTTTTTCTATATTTTTCACTAAGTGTGGAAAATGTATTCACATATATATATTTGAAGAATGAAATTTTATTTGTATAAAATTGTAGATAAGTGTACACAATCTATATGTTTGATTTTACAAAATATAATTAAAGCTCATACTTTAGACACACACATACTTGCACATTAAATTTTCTTTTTAATGTGAACCCTTTGTTTGATCTAACGATTCACAGTGATGTATTATTCCACGTCAACATATAGTGATTGGATTTTATATGGGTTTCACAATAGTTCTTTTTCAAATCTGGTAAATACTCTAGAGACAAGCTAGCGATTTAATATGGGATGTGATTTCCCCTTCTTGGCGCCAATAACTGTGAATTCCCCTTCTTGGTGTCAACCTTTGACCATTTATCAAAACATCTTTGTTACAGTGCCCACACTTGAAATTCTCAGATCTTTCTGCTTTCGAAAAAAATTTAGAAAACCCTCTCTTACTGGAGGGATTCTTTATTACTCTTCCAATTTCATGAAGTTTTATGGAGCTAGCCTTATTGGACTTGTCAACCTTTTAAGAGATGCAAGGGAACGTAATATTCTTCGAGCCAATACTTCTTTTTTCATTTGAGAATAAATCTCCTCTTGCCAAAATCAAGAAGATATTTCACCACTGTTCCTTCTGTATCTATAACCTTTTTAAAAGATCTGGTTGGTTTTCTAGATTCCTTGTCCATCTTTTAGAGAAGGCTAGTGTTTTCAATGCCATCCCATCTAATGTTTGCATCAAACTCCCTAACCTGTAGAGAAAGTTGATTAGTGCTTCTTGATGTCTCTACAGAAGCTCTCCAGGCAACATTTTGGCTTCTCTTCGTAATTTCTGAACTGTCAGGATATAATATCCCAGAATCTTCTTGCACCCCCCTTGTCGGGCAGCTTTGGAAACTAAAGTACGAGGCAGAACCTTCCAACTGAAGAGATGATGTGAAAGGCTACCACCCCTCCACCAAAATAGACCCAATCCAGAGACAGCTTTTGAAGAAGAGCTTGACTCCAAATTCGAACACACCTGACCCGTTTCTGGCTAGTTCGAAGTTTTGTAGACATGCGGGTCACAACATGAGAAGCAGAACCCATCATAGCAGCAGTATCAACATGTTTGGGCCACTCTGCTGAAAGAGCAAGAGGACGCAGATTTGACTCCAACATGAGCAACACATGTTTCACTAAGGTGATATCAGATGCCTTGACACTTTTATGCCAAATCTTATAATGTGGATTTAGCCATGGACCCAAAAGAAGCCCACGCAGGCGATCTTCAAAGCAATGGGTATGGCAGATGACATCAATAATATGTCCCTTCCTATTATTTTTTGAACCAATACCTAACAGCTCACTAGTAAAACCGTCATGAACAGGACCCGTATCATTAATAATGAACAAGCAATCCCTGTCATCATCAGGAACATGGAAAGAGAAGCATGACCCACATCTTTCTTTCGTAGCATCAACATTTAGGTTCTCAATATTGGACCAACAGAACTCTGTTGATAGATTCGAAATAACCTTCATTTGCGTTGAACGAATTTCCTCAATTGATCTTTTAGGCTTGTCAGGGGTCTTATTTGAAAAACTGATGAGGCTATTTGAGCAAAACTATAATAGTTAACATACCTCATAGACAGCGTATGCATTCCTCGAATCTCAGAATCATTTAAAATCCCAGAAGATCTAATCAAACAATCCAGGCTAGTTTTCTGGAAATAATGAGTTGTTGAAAAAAACTAGAGAAATTTCAGCTGACCATTTAGAATTTGTCAACGACTTTTCATGGACTGGTTCACATTCACTGTGTCGCTTTTAGGCAACTCTAAAGCCCCACATTCTATGCTACTAGAATATGTAGAGATCATATTTTCTTTTGGCTCCCTTCAATGGCAGTCTCATCCTTAACAAAAATCCCTGAAGGTACCGAAAGAAGTTGTAGCATTGAACTTTTTGTTCCATTAACTATAGCAGTTGCATTATAAAGCTTGGTAATTTCACTTAAAATTGGGCTATAAAGATCAGATGACTTAGTGTTTTAATAACAACAGTCAAATTATTTTGCGTGTTAATATTTATATAGGATCAAATCCCAGGAACTCTGCTCCTCGAATTGCCTTTCCAACTCGCAACCAGGGCCTATCTTTGTCAAGCACACAATACCAATCTCTCTGGAAAGAGATTGGTTGCAACCCCTACACACTTTGCATGAAACGCAGCGGGGTAACCATCGCGACATATTAAGTTTCCATCCATCTTACAAAGGCAACATTCGTCCCTGTTCCAATCTGTGGTTTCCTCAACAACCTCGTCAGTCAAACAGGGACCACCAGGAACATCCATCACACTCTTCTTTTTCTTGGAACTATCAAACTTCACATTCCTATCAACATCCATACTACCTTTAGTTCCCGGCATTCTTCTAAGTTTTGATTTTATGGCTTGCACTTCGATCACGTCATCACAAAGAGACTGAAGTATCTCAATCTTTACAGATTCGGGTTGTTCATAGTATTCAGTCCCAAAAAACTTCAAGTGGCAATTATTAATACCGGACTCTAATCCAGAAGTATGCATTAGGACATACTCAACCAAATAGATAGGCCACGTGATCAAGTTCAACAAATCCCAATTAAGACTCCTCAAGCAAAGAGAAGCGGATTGGGAACTCTCGTCAGAAAGAAACTTTAAATGTTTCCTCAAAATTTGTAGAAGGCAAACATGAACGAAATCAATTAATAAATTAGGAGCCTTGCATCTCAGGGCTGCAACAAAATCTTTCAACTCAAATGGACTTGAAAACAATATTGTACTAAATGACCTCAAAGCCATCTAAATTCAAATTTTCTAAAGAGGGGGTAACTGCAATTTTGGGGGAACATCATTATGTTCTTCGGATTTATTATGATCTGAAACTAAAAGTTTCTCCTCTGAAACTTTGCAACAGATTTTGCTTATTGTTACTAAACTCCTTTCATATTAGACCACATAGTGCGTTTTCGAATTTATTTATGGTTTTGGTTTGTGACAGGCTGAATACTTGGAAGAAATTATGAGGGAAGCTTATGCACATCCTGCTGTTGAAGGAATTATAGTGTGGTCAGGGTGGAAGCCAACAGGTTGCAGTAACATGTGCTTAACGGACAATTCTTTCAAGAACTTGCCGGCTGGCGATGTTGTCGACAAGCTGATCAATGAGTGGAAGACAAACGTAATGGGAGAGACTGGTGACGATGGGGTTTATGAGAACCAAATTTTTCATGGGGAGTATACTGTGACAGTCTTCAATAACCATACCGATACAAAGTTGATAAGGCACTTGGAAGTGTCTAGTGCGGATTCTGAAGCATTGGATGTTTGGATATCCATATGATAAGAATATTTTTTTGTACCCAACAAACTACAGATGGTGAATAAAATTTTGGTTGATTAATAACATTTCATTTTCTACTATTTTATTGTTGTTGTTACTACTATTATTATATAAAATTACAAAGGGATATGCTCCATCACATTTTTTTTAAAACCGAGGTCCATGTAACAACCCTCATTTTCTCACGTAAAAGTTGGTTAGACACGATACGCTATGCGCGGGCGTTTTACAAATCTTGAAGTATTATAGAAATATGTATCAAAATAATTTTAATGTGCAAATTTTTTTATTAGTTGACAATTACACAAAAATTGGACTTAAATTTGAATAAAAAACTAATTGACATGAAATCCATTTTTATCAAGTTATATCCAACTTTTTATGATATATAACTCTTTCCATGGGGATTGTGCTAAAAACAAATTTGATATAATTCTTATCAAATAGTTCCAAGCACAATGCTACAACTTAATGTTGGAACCTATCTAATGATGAATATTTTGTAATTTGGCTATAGCTTCCACCAACCTAATTCTTAATGGTGATGAAATGAGTTATATCATAAAGTAATTTTTTTTTATCGTTATATCTTTTTACTCCTATTGCAAAATAAAGTAATCAAATCATCAATTTAGTTGAGTATCATTGTTTCTTTTATTTAAGCCAAAAATACAAACACAATTCTTATTACAAAGTGATCAAACCTTGTAGTCCAACAAACACACAAATATACATGCAACCTATGATGTCCATCAATGCGAACCTTTTTATAAAATAATAAAAAAATTATTTTTGAGTTTATTTTTTTGTATGGTATTTAAATATTTCAAGGGACTTCACAAAAAAATTTGGTTCAAAATAAAAATTTTCGTTATTTTAAAAAAATCAGTCAAATTATGTGAGTTTTTAAGCTGTTAAAAATTGACATAGTTTGATCGATTTTTTTAAAATAGCAAAAGAAATTGTTTTGAGATGATTTGTTTTGGTGAGTATCCTGAAATGTTTAACTACCACACATAAAAAATGAATATAAAAATATTTTTTTACTTTAGGAGACATCATTTTTATATTTATATATTAGATTCTCAGCATCGACAACAAAATATTTATAAATTATCAGATATGAATTAAATTGAAGCTTTATAGTTAAACAAATGTCAATCAGACCAACATTCACAGTCTAAGTAATGATTTAAAAACTCAGCATAATAACATTTCAACATAAATAAAAGGAAAATAACCGTTGGGCTTATGTCTTTACTATATTCTCGGAAAATAATAAAATTGAAATAGAGAAACAACCTAGTCTAGAATCAATGATGTCCAATACGCAAGGTGAGACTGAAAGGTTGATCTCTCGATGATCCTATTATCCTTGTCTAGGAGTACCTGGAAGAAAAATATTTAAATTTTGGGTCAGCGTCCTAAAGTGTGCAAGAATTAACATACTCATTTAATAGGGAAAAGTACCGTGAATTCAAAATGAGTGTTCCCATTGTCACTCTCATGAATAATATATCTCACCCATCACCTAAAAGAATTGCTACTCGAATAGCCACCCATAACCCGGTATGAATACAAAACAAGTGCAAATGGTAATATAAAGATGCATATATCAAGATATAATTTATTAAAACAGAGTTAAATACTTTCAAGTAATTGTTTCTTAATTTATCCCCGAGACACTAACCATAAAGAGAGAACATTTAATATCATTCATACAATGAAGTATTGGGTTTGCATCTTTAGTCTACAACATTAGACTTAGGAATTCTTTCATTTATTTCAATTAATTTCATATATGTCATTATATATGTGACACTAAAGCATCTACTTATAATGTCTCATTCGTGCTCTATCGATGAGTATGTAGGAGTCTCTTATCCAAAACGGACAAACAAAACACAAACAAGTGAAGCGGTACCTATGCAGTTTCACCAATGCACGACCCATACCAAACAGTGTCACATGGATTCAACACCAACACTTAACTCTTAGAAGTGGCGCTGCCACGTAGTACTTACAATATGGCCTAACAATATGCCTGGCCCACCTGTGTCGATGTGTGCTCCGGTCCTGAACACGCGTACCCCAACCGATAGGACGAATCATGAATATCAGTATATTCACACAAAAATGTAATTACATATTATCATATGTAAAGGTAATTATCCTAATAATTACCGCAATAATTACCCCATAGCTTCCTAAAAATAACAGTCCAAATTTATTCTTATTTAATAATTTACCAACATGTGAATTATTAAATAGTCCCTCTTTATTAGATATTATTAACCATATAGTTAATTTAGTCCTTCGGTGATAAATAGTCATATGTTTTCATTTTTAATAAATTTCACGAATGCCCAAACACGGTTCTACCAACTTGTATAAACTTTTAAAAATCACCCGGACCCAGCGGCCAAACCCTCCAGGAGCTGAACCGATTCGGCCCAGGAGCAAACCGGTTCACTACACCAAAATTCATTTTTCCAATTTTCTTCTATACGGGATTTACACTTTCTAAAGAAAACTCTGATTTTCTAGGTTCCTATCAATGTACGTTCCACTAAATGAATCTTAAATAATTAGTGCACCAACTCAAGGTAATTAATCGTGTATTTTTAACAATGAGTTCATATTCTAAAATCCTAGAATTTGAGTGACTAGTCTGTGTTAATATCAATTCAGAATTTCCATAACAATAAATTGCTCAAATTTCTATTACATACAAGGTTATAATTATCATAATCTCAGTCCTTGTTATATGTGAAAAATTCTTCTATATATGAATCGACACAAACATTTCTAAAGGAGCCCTAAACATGATTTCTATTCATTTAATCATTATAATGGAACCATCCTAAATTACGTATTCCTTATTTACTCATAAATGTCACTTATATCATAAGTATATTCAATTTACATCATCAAATCACCAAGATACCTAAATCCAAAATTTCTATATGGATTACAACATACAAAGAATAAAAAAGTAATTTTAACCGATAAAAATTAAGTAAGAAAATTCTTGCCTTGGATCTTAGATTGTTTCTTGGTTGGTTCTTGGATTCCTCCTTGGATCTTTCTCTCCCAATTCTCCTGCTAGGGTTCTTGAATGCAAATGACAGGGAGTTATTAAACTCCCAATTTATATAACTAAGGCTCTAATCTCGAGTTGAGCTCTAGGCCTCAACTTTGGACCCCAGATGATCCGAACCCACTGTTCAAATGACCCGAAAGTTATCCAATTAGTATACCCATACCTCGGGACCATTTTTAAAGATCTAAAACACCTAAACGAGCCAATAGAACCTCCCAAACGCGTCTTGAGTATTTTTATTTACCATACCCATTTGTATTGTGTTTAATTGACGCCCAACCTTAATTTAATTACTAGATGATTTATTTCGTAATTGAACCCATCGATTTATATTTTACTCATTGAAATTTAATTTCCTCCGATTTAATTCATTCCCATATTTAATCCGAAACTACTAAATTAATTTCTGTCATAATAATTTATTCTGAAAATACGAGGTATTACATTCTTTCCCTTAATAACGAAATTTCATCCTTAGAATTCACTACAGTATGAAATCACATTCTAATATGATTATCTTAAGTTTATACCCAATTAGCATGTACTCATATTGCATAATCATTCCTAAGGATCAACATGCCTATTGATTCCAATAAAGGCTATAGTTGCCCATATCCAATGACATCGTCATTATAATAACATCATTTTTTATTGTACATATCATCATATAACTAAGATTATCACTGGTCTTAACATTCCTAAAGTAACCAAATACTTCTACAATACGAATGCATTCCACTTTGCATACTCTTAACATAACATAAGAAGATTTCATCGCTGGATAATTATCGCATTTATTTATCCCTCAAAACATACAATAATTGGTATTTAGTCTACGTTCGTATTCCAAATCGAACATTCATTGTATCCCTACTTGAAGAAATATATTAGTAATCCATCCTGGAATCTTCACATTGTTGTGCATATTCTCGATAAGCCAACTCTTCCCAATTCATGTGAATCTTGCATCTATATTCTCATTGCCTGTATAAACTCTCACTATATGACCATCATGGGTCCTACGATACTATCTTTAAAAGTTCATAATTGGACACCTACTTGTCCACTTATCTGCTTAGTGCATCGACCAAATACACATCTATTATGTACAAGACACACATACTCGTACATGGTTTCTAATTAGGTCGTCGCCCTTCATATTCCGAAATAACACAGTGACCCTGCTCCTAGTTCCAAACAACCGCACTTGATTTTCACTGAAATCACGAACGATGTAACAACACAATAAATATTACCCAATATGAGTACATCATCAATTAATGCTCTCTTGTCGGAATTTGTCTGGCCACAACATCTCTTCTCAAAATCCCCACAATAATATCACTACGCAATTCTCTCTAAACATTATAAAAATCATCGTACTAATTTGAAGTTTTCATCGCCATCCATTTTAAAATATAGTTTCTTTTTGTCACTCATGTCCATAATACAAATATAAACTCTCCATCGGCTAACCATCCCATGTATCCATCCCTTAACATAATGTATAGTCCATATCAATATTTTGAACTCAAAAATCACCTCCAATAGACAAACTCATACCGTCAGCCAAAAATCATCATCACATTCACTATGAAAATCCTCCATATGGCATCACAACTGCCCAACAATAACAACTAGAACACATAAGGCATTTACAGAACCCATCAACCATTAAGTACTTTCCCAACATAAAAATAAGTAATAGCAACTTAAGGGGTACTCACATGCCCACTACTATCCAATGTCTAGAGGAGAATATCCACATAATTTTCCCGTACATGATAAATTGCATAGCCAGTTCCATATGGAATGAGATCACTTACGACTAACACCAAATCCTAGTGAACCCCAATCCATAATCCACGTGGTTGCGTCAACAGTAAGTCCACTTATTAAGAAACAACTCTCGACAATACCATCATGCCCAAACAAAATACGTCACCATATAATGTAGAGATATTATTAAAATCATACTTTAGTATATCTATACTCCAAAAACCACGCCAATGGCTAACCCAACACCATCGCATCATTGTACCCACTCTCAGTCAGGCGCTAACTCTTTAACCATACAAAATCTACATCTATAACCCCAATACCCGTAGAAAAGTCCACCATATAAAATCTATAAAACGTTAACCAAACCATCCTTGGCTATACTCCACAACACCCAGAATCCACATTCGAGAAACTGGCAACCATACTGCCACACATCTCATATTGAAAAATTAAAATTATAATTTACATTTATGTTACACCCCGTCTAATTAAATCCCCGATGATCAATCCTAAATCAAATTAAAACAAGTTTCTTAGTTGGTTCATTCTTAGCATCACTGTTACTAACCACTTAGGTGAAATTAAACTAGTGCCAAATTTCAACTTTCATTAAACAGACAAAAACATGTGGAACAATGAACATATCAAATACCAATATAAAAGTCTGAAACTATCAACTAAGGTAAACAAGTCTTGCAGAATAAACCATCGTCCAAAAACCAACAAATATAAAAATCCCAACTAAAGAAAGTAAGGTGGGACAACATGTCCATACTGAAGCTGAAATCCTACACTAGATCATAAAATGATAAAAGAAGCATCTAATCGATGTCTTGCAACATCCACCTGTGTTGCAGCTCCAAAACCCCTGGAATTAATTCACGCTTGGCATCCCTGTGGCTGGACACCTAAAAGGTTTTTAAAATATTTTACATAGCAAGAGTTAGTACTCAAAACATTTTTGAAAATATTTAGCAAGTAAATTTATTGCAGTAAAGATCAGTTATTGATTACACATGTTAGGCTTACGCACACTCACTTGAGTTTCCTCACCTCTCATTTATAGTGCACGCCTAACGTTCCATACTTAGCCTAGTTAGCTACAACTAGCCAAGCTATTTAGACTATAGTACTCATATAAACTCATCTACACGTCTAAGTTCCCATACCGCCCATACAATACTAAGTTTCATTAACACTTCTCATTTTGTTAATAAATTTCCAAGTAACATTTCACATATATTAGTTTCTGATTTGAATGTTAAGTCTGACCACTTAATCTTATTCATTAGATGTTCACTATATAATATTATGTTTTTCGAACTAAGCTTTCTTCACTTGGATTACTATTTTAGATGTATTCCCGTCATCTAATTATTTACTACTCCATCCTAATAGATTATTCATATAGTATATATTTCACACACAATATAGACTATAAGGATAATTAGACCGGTTTAATCATCGCCTCCAATTATCCCAAATAATTTACCTTTTAGATGTATGCACATCATATCATCATCTACAATTCTACCCAAGTAGATTATTTATATAGTATATATTTCACACACAATATATACTATAAGGAGTATTGGCCCGATCTAATCATCGACTCTAATTCTCCTATCATTTACATTGACCCAGTCTAATCCTCAACTCCAAATGTAAAGGAAATAGTAAAATATTGGCCCTGTCTAATCCTCGATTCCAATATCATATAGGCACTATAGGTATTCACACAACCTAAGTATAAAATTTATAGGTATATACATGACCTAAAGATTTACATTAGTACGTAGCATATGTTTCTTCCAATACTCACCGTACCTTGGATTTTTTATTTCTCTCTTTATCGTATTTTCTCGAGTATTCACCCAACTCTAAGGGACCTAGTTAACCCCTTTTTAATTTCACTAGTTAAGCCTAACTTACTCTACTTGTATGTATCATAGATTAATGTTTACTCTCCCTCCATAACTCATGCCACTCATTTCTCGATACGCATCCAAATCAATTCATCCTCGTTGGTCCATACTCTAAGTCTCACTCTAAAGTACTCTATCGGACTTAACAATATACCTACTGGTGTTTCTTAAGTCCCTAACTAGGTAAAATATCATCCCTAAGGTTCCCCCCGATCGTTAGGAATCGAATAACCATCAACGTACAAAAGAGCCTCCTTTAGCTCTTGGGAACGGTCTCTTTTTACCCTCTAATGACTTCTCTAAGCCTTTTGAGTTATAAACCCTAATCCCCAATTCTAATTATCAGATATAGGACTCTAATTTTCGTAGGTGCTTTAACCTCTATTTTTAGAATGACCAAATTACCCCTATAAGGTGCCGATTTGGCCTAAAATTGACCCGTGAGTCAATTGACATCCCCGGGTATAATATTTTGACTAATTCGCCCCTTCCGGGCTCATCTGCGACCTTTATCATCTGAGTCACTTAAAATATTTTTCTCCTTTCACACCTCAACATCGTCTAACGTGCAACTCTCGGTGAGATAACATAAAATACGCCCATATCACTCGCTATGACGTATATTTACTATTCACTCTTAGTAAATCAAATCACGTACTAATCAGTCTCTATCTCTCGATTAATATAGAAATATCACGATTATTATACGACCACTCAATAATCATAATTATAATTTCGTCTTATTAAATTACTTCACTCACGTAATTTAAATATTAAATCACATTAAATTACTCTACTCTCGTAATTTAAATATAACGTATTTTCTATTTAATTATCTTATTAATTAAATCATAAATACGCAGAAATACGGGGTATTACATACTTCCCCCTTTATAAAGGAATTTTGTCCTCAAAATTAGGATATACCTGCGGTGAATAACTCTCTATGATGGATCTTCTCCTTTTACTTTCAACACTATTCTATGTGGATATGGAAATGGGCGGTATGGTATATGGTGATGATATGGAAAATGGAAGGTGTATGAATGTATAATAAATGGAATTTAGTTGGTGTATGAGTGAAGGTGTGGTGAAAACCTAGTGATCGGGACAAATTTCAAGACACGTGTTTCTTACAACTCGAAAGTGATGTCGTTCTCGGTGATCATGACAAAATTTTATGAAAGATAATGAGATCATACAATAATTAAAGTGCGGACCCAAACGAAGTTGAATCAACTTGTGACTCGGAGATTGCGTAAAACTCTCTAAAAGGTGAAAGGCACAAATCTCACAAAATAAAGTCTCCACTAGTGATCCTTAAGGTTCTCTTTAGAATTGTAGTACGCTTCAACTCTAAACCGCAGTGACTTGATAACTGCGCAAGTTTTGTTGAGTCTACAAATTCATGGTGCAACATGCCTTACTAAGTATTACATAAGCCATTTATAAAAATATTCTCTAGCTTGATTCCTAGACTTTTGAAAGATGGATGATTGAAAATTCACATCACTGAGTGAGATGAAAGAAACTGCGCAAAATTTTAAAAATCAGGTTTAAAAATCAAAATTTTTCAAAAGAGGCACGATTTTGATAAAATTCCCCACCCTCAAACAAAAAGAAACATCGTCCTCGATGTTAAGTAAAATGATTTTTAAAATTGAGAGGATAAGGTAAGAAAGAGTTTACCAGAATCAACCGCTCATGAAGTGGAAAGATGTAGCCAAGAATAAACCTGAGTGAGTGATAAGAAAAAAAAGTGTACAAATCTATAAGTATGATAAAGCATAGGGTGATGTGAAACACCACCCCCAAACATGATGAGACTCATACCAGAAACGCGGGCTGCCTCCCGGTAGCGCTAAGTTTAATATCCTCAGCCAGACCGAACCATTCTCACCCTAAGGATAAGAACAACGATAGCGCGGGGCGACAGAAAAATTGGGGTGATGAGAATCACCCCCAAACAAGACTGAAGCGTCAGTGTTGTTGGATAATTTGACAAAGGTGAGGGTGAAGAAACACCGATCACGGCCTTATTTTTTATTTTCAAGAAGTTCTCTTTTTTTTTGTGTGGTTTTTGAATAATTTGAAAAAGAAAGGAAATATATTTGGGATTTTTAGAGAATGAAAGGAAGAAAATATTTTTTGATTTTTTGGAAGAAAGGGTGGGGAAAAAAATATTTTTGGATTTTTTTTTTCAAAAGGAAAGAAAATATTTTTGGATTTTTCTAAAAAAAATAAAGGAAGAAAATGTTGTTTGGATTATTTGGAAGTAAATAGTGGGAAAAAGAATATTCAAAAGGAAAGAAAATATTTTTGGATTTTTCTAAAAAAAAATAAAGGAAGAAAATGTTTTTGGGGTTTTGTGAAAAATAAAGGAAGAAAATATTTTTGGATTTTTTGGAAGAAAAGGTGAGGAAAAACATGGACTCTTTGAATGGACGAACTTACTGAAATCCGACACCGAAAAATGAATTGGACCCACACACAAGTCAAGAAATTTTCCTAACTAGCACATAGCCAATTTTTATCTTTGAATTTAATGAAAGGGTAGTCAAATTTTAAATAAGTCCGCGGACGATAAAAAATCACGGAATTTATATAAGTGATCGCCTTTGCAAAATTTATTCTCCTAGTGGGCTACCTAGTTGATTGATTTTAAATTTAGTGATGGCTAGGGTAACACACAAAGGTAAGCGAGTGAGTCGGGTGATGAAATCCCTTCTCGTGAGTGACCGGGTGTAGGTCTTAGTAAATTAATTCATCACACCATTCGAAAATAAATGCGAGAATAAAATAAAGTAAGAGCAAACAAAACACACAAAAGAATTAACTCGCTAACAGGAGAGGCGCGAGTGTTCAGGAAATGTACCTCCCACGATTTTTAGGCCGGGGATGCCGAAAAATTTGAGTCGACCGGGGGGAGATCACGCCTATCTCAGTCGTCCCCGGGAGTCCTACCGACCCAAGGTAAAGAGGCTTCTAAATCCTCGAAAATGGACGCCCTCTCTCTACCTTGTCCGGTTTCCCTATCACTATTGTCTTCGATTATTACAATTTTTAAAATGAAAAATAAAATAAAAGTGTCTCTAAGCACCGCAATACAAGCCAAGAATAAAAAATCCTAAATAAAAGCCGTATAAAATAAAAAAATGGTACTAAAATGCAACAAAATATAGGAAATAAATGAACCACAAAATTGAATCCGCTCCGAGCTTCACGATCCCAAGAATGGCAACGGCGCCATTTGATAACTAAGCTTTTTGTATGGGTCGTTGTTGAAAGCCAAGTTAGTCAAAATTCTCAATTACCTACAAATATATATCAAACTCAAGTGTAGAGTGGTAAGTAAGGATGTCAATCCTAATCTAAGGTGTGAACATGCTACACATGAGAGTATTATGAATATAATTTACTTGACCCCCCCCCCCCCCCCCCCTTTTTTTTTACATTTGGGTTTTTCTAATTTTTTTTTATGTTTTTCAAATATTAAAACATGTAGGTGAGGTGAGGTGAATTAACTCTAAACTAATATAAGAGATGAAAATAAAAAACTAATTAGTGTGCCAAATAAGAACTAAGTAATAACAATTGAGATGAACTTAAATTTTAGAAATATTCAAGGAATGAAACTTAACCATCACTTTATCAATTAAATGTGTTAATTATTCTAGTATACTAATTTTCCAAATATTAATTCATCTTATCAATTAATTCTCATCAATTGACAAAACAAACTAATATAATTTAGTTAATCTAATTTTCATTCCCACAACTCAATTGAACAATTGACTTAGAAGTATTATATCAATCACTCGCTAGAATAGATCCATATAATAAATCTTAAATCAAACAAAATTTTAATGTAAGAGTATAATAAAATTTAATATAATCTAATTAGTGGGTCAAACTATCTATAGTTTGAATCCACAAATTAAGAGTATATTAGATTTTAATCCTTTCTCAAGGATAGTTTACCATTTCTCAATGCATAAACTCAAGTAGGAATGAAAAGAAAAATTAACTAAATGAAATAAAGTAGACTAGATTAATTAATACATTCAATTAATTATATGGGGCTTCATTTCACTCCTTGAATGGAGTGATTAGACAACCATAGTCACAATTCAATTATTAACAATCTAATAAAACTTACTAAAAAAATTAAAGAGAGATAGAAGAGATTCAAACCAACATATAATAGAGAAGCAATTGCACTTATATTCAATCCAATCTTCACTCAAGTGTGTACAATTTTTCTCTACTAATTTTTTTTCTTTAGAATTCACTAATTTTTCTATCTTTATCCTCTAGCTTTCTCTCTCTATTTGATGATGATCCTCCATTTGAAAGAGCATAGTCAGCATACACTATGATAGGGGAACCTATGAAATATGAGCAAAATTTATCAAGAGCAAACACAACCGCTAACAACTCCTTTTTGGTGTTTGTGTAATTAAGTTGAGCATCATGCAAGGTTTTGCTAGCATAAGAGATGACATGTGGGCGCTTGTCAACTTTCTGGCCAAGCACGGCACCAAGTGAAAAATCAGAAGCATCACACATGAGCTCAAAGGGGAGAGACCAATTGGGAGGTTGCATGATAGGAGCGGAAGTGAGGTCAGCTTTTAGGCGCTCAAAGGCGGAAACACATGCTTCATCAAAGACAAACGGGACATCTTTGGATAAAAGGGTTGTCAAAGGTCGTACGATTTTAGAAAAGTCCTTAATGAAGCGTCGGTAGAAGCCCGCATGTCCTAAGAAGGAGCTAATGTCCTTAACAGACTTAGGAATGGGGAGTGAGGAAATCAAGTCAACTTTTGCTTTATCGACCTCAATACCGGAGCTGGAGACAACATAACCCAAAACAATACCCTTTTTTACCATGAAATGACATTTTTCCCAATTAAGGACCAACTTCTTTGCTTGACAAGGCTGAAGGACCATAGTGAGGTGAGATAGGCATTGTTCAAAGGATGAACCAAACACAAAAAAATCGTCCATAAAGACTTCGAGAAAACGCTCTACCATGTCACTGAAAATACTAGTCATACACCTTTGAAAAGTCGCAGGTGCATTGCAAAGGCCAAAGGGCATACGAGAGTACGCAAATGTGCCAAATGGACATGTAAAGGTAGTTTTTAGGTGTAGGAGGGTGTATGGGTTATGTGTGTGTATAATTTGAACACCTAAAAATAATAAAATAAAAATAAAATTACTATAACTAAAAATCTTAAAATTAAACTCCTACTCTAAAAATAAAATAAAGACTAAATAAAAATAAAACTAAAAAGAAATAAAATTAAAATACGAATAAAAATAAAATCTAATGAAACTTAAAATTAAAATCCTAAAAAGAAAATGCAAAATCTAATAAAACTAAAAATACATGAAATCCTAAAAATTCTAATCCTAATAAAATAAAACTAAAACTAAAAACTAATAAAAATCAAAATCAAACTAAATAAAAAGAAATAGAAAATAAATCCTAGAAATTCTAAATAACTCTAAAATAAATCCTAAAATTAAAACGACTAAAACTAAAAATCTAAAAAATAATTAAAGGTCATAAACTAACACACACGGGCTTCGGGATAGGTTTAGGATAGGGTAAGGATTTAGGTAGGTTTAGGGACAAGGTATTTAGCACCATTTTAACTGCAAATTTTCTGAAAATATAGCTTTTGACACCGCAACTGTAATTAAGCCTGCATATTGAACAATTAAGTGCATAAGACCCAAATTGTCGAGAATTAGCAACTAAAGTACGTCTATTCGGGGTATAAAATGTACAGTTTTGGGTGCTTATCACACCACCCCCAAATAGAGCGTTGCTAGTCCTCGAGCAATAAGATAGAGAGAAAGAGAAAGATAAGTAACCAAAGGTGTACCACTTTCGCGATCACTTGCGATTGCACTTAGCATGTGCAACAAGCCTTTAAACCTATAGGTTTCCCTACAGGACGAGTTGTGTCTCGTGAAGGTTTGCAGGGAATGTACCCATAAAATTCTTATTTGCAAAAATTTATTGAAAGGCAGTCAATCTCTTATTAGACATAGAATAATCGCACAATATATCACATGAGAAATATGATTTGAGAAATACAAGCTAGAATGTGTAAAAAGATTAAGCTAAGTAAATACTCAAGGCACATCCTTCCTAGAACTCAACGTGTGTAGTGTGAATCAGTCAAACGGGTCGAGTATCATCAAAGTAATTCCTAGATTGCCTTGTCGGAATCAACGATTCAACTTCAAATCTCACGGATTATAACTCTCACAAATGAACTCTCGACATTTGGGTTAGTGTATCGCTATTGTATGTGAGGAGGTGAGTAAATGTAATCAAGTTCAAACGTCTCACACACATATAAAAAAGAACGAACAATTAGAAAGAAAATTGATCTCATGAAAGAAATGCTAATCACTATAGTGAGAGCGTCGAGTTATTCATCATGCCGACTTTCATTTGCCCGAACACCTAGGGGAACATATGGATGATTATGGGTGAGGGGAAAATGAAATGGGAAGGATGGTATAAGGTGTGGTATGATGTATGGAATAATGATATGATGGATGGATGGTGGATATTTGAGAAGAGTGTATCACTCATAGACGAACAAATCTCTTTATTTCTTGACTGCAACTTTCTCTTTTTCTTCTTTTCCAAATACACATCAATGTATGAGATAAATCTGCTAAAAATACAAATAACCCCAACATATATTTGTATTTAATTTTTCTCTATCTGAATCGACTTTGGGAGAGATATCCGCTAAAAATGCAAACACTCTCTATGATAGATCATCTCCTTTTTTATTTTCTTTATTTTCCCTCTTTTTTCTATATTTTTTTTTCTTTTCCATATACGCATCAATGTATGAGATAAATCTGTTAAAAATACAAATAACCCCAACATAAACTTGTAACAAATTTTTCTCCATCTGAATCGGCTTTGGGAGAGATATTCGCTAAAAATGCAAACACTCTCTACGACAGATCTTCTCCTTTTACTTTCAACACTATTCTCTGTGGATATGGAAATGGCCGGTATGGTATATGGTGATGATATGGAAAATGGAAGGTGTATGAATGTATGATAAATGGAATTTGGTTGGTGTATGAGTGAAGGTGTGGTGAAAACCTAATGATCGGGACAAATTTCAAGACACGTGTTTCTTACAACTCGAAAGTGATGTCGTTCTCGGTGATCAAACCAAAATTTTATGAAAGATAATGAGATCATACAACAATTAAAGTGAGGACCGAAACGAAGTTGAATCAACTTGTGACTCGGAGATTGCGTAAAACTCTCTAAAAGGTGAAAGACACAAATCTCACAAGTTAAAGTCTCCACTGGTGATCCTTAAGGTCCTCTTTATAATTGTAGTACTCTTCAACTCTAAACCGTAGTGACTTGATAAGTGCGCAAATTTTGTTGAGTCTAGAAATTCGTGGTGCAACATGCCTTACTAAGTATTACATAAGCCATTTATAAAAAATATTCTCTAGCTTGATTCCTAGACTTTTGAAAGATGGATGATTGAAAATTCACATCACTGAGTGAGATGAAAGAAACTGCGCGAAATTTTAAAAATCAGGTTTAAAAATCAAAATTTTTCAAAAGAGGCACGATTTTGATAAAATTCCCCACCCCCAAACAAAAAGGAACATTGTCCTCGATGTTAAGTAAAATGATTTTTAAAATTGAGAGCATAAGCTAGGAAAGAGTTTACCAGAATCAACCGCTCATGAAGTGGAAAGATGTAACCAAGAATAAACCTGAGTGAGTGATAAGAAAAAAAAGTGTACAAGTCTATAAGCATGATAAAGCATAGGGTGGTGTGAAACACCACCCCCAAACAGTATGAGACTCATACCAAAAACGCGGGCTGCCTCCCGGTAGCGCTAAGTTTAATATCTTCAACCAGACCGAACCATTATCACCCTAAGGATAAGAACAATGATGGCGTGGGGCGGCAGAAAAATTGGGGTGATGTGAATCACCTCCAAACAAGATTGAAGCGTCAATCTTGTTGGAAAATTTGACAAAGGAGAGGGTGAAGAAACACCGATCACAGCCTTATTTTTTATTTTCAAGATGTTCTCTTTTTTTTGTGCGTGGTTTTTGAATAATTTGAAAAAGAAAGGAAATATTTTTGGGATTTTTAGAGAATGAAAGGAAGAAAATATTTTTGGATTTTTTGGAAGAAAGGGTGGGGAAAAAATATTTTTTGATTTTTTTTTTCAAACGGAAAGAAAATATTTTTGGATTTTTCTAAAAAAAATAAAGGAAGAAAATGTTTTTTGGATTATTTGGAAGAAAATAGTGGGAAAAAAATATTCAAAAGGAAAGAAAATATTTTTGGATTTTTCTAAAAAAAAATAAAGGAAGAAAATGTTTTTGGAGTTTTGTGAAAAATAAAAGAAGAAAATATTTTTGGATTTTTAGGAAGAAAAGGTGAGGAAAAATATGGACTCTTTGAATGGACGAACTTACTGAAATCCGACACCGAAAAATGAATTGGACCCACACACAAGTCAAGAAATTTTCCTAACTAGCACATAGCCAATTTTTATCTTTGAATTTAGTGAAAGGGTAGTCAAATTTTAAATAAGTCCGCGGGCGATAAAAAATCACGGAATTTATATGAGTGATCGCCTTTGCAAAATTTATTCTCCTAGTGGGCTACCTAGTTGATTGATTTTAAATTTAGTGATGGCTAGGGTAACACACAAAGGTAAGCGAGTGAGTCGGGTGATGAAATCCCTTCTCGTGAGTGACCGGGTGTAGGTCTTAGTCAATTAATTCATCACACCATTCGAAAATAAATGCGAGAATAAAATCAAGTAAGAGCACACAAAACACACAAAAGAATTAACACACTAACAGGAGAGGCGCGAGTGTTCAGGAAATGTACCTCCCACAATTTTTAGGCCGTGGAGTGCCGAAAAATTTTGAGTCAACCGGGGGGAGATCACGCCTATCTCAGTCGTCCCCGGGAGTCCTACCGACCCAAGGTAGAGATGCTTTTAAATCCTCGTCAATGGACGCCATCTCTCTACCTTGTACGGTTTCCCTATCACGCTTTTCTTCGATTATTACAATTTTTAAAATGAAAAATAAAATAAAAGTGTCTCTAAGCACCGCAATACAAGCCAAGAATAAAAAATCCTAAATACAAGCCTTCTAAAATAAAATAAAAATGGTACTAAAATGCAACAAAATATAGGAAATAAATGAACCACAAAATTGAATCCGCTTCGAGCTTCACGATCCCAAGAATGGAAAAGGCGCCATTTGATAACGTGCTTTTTGTATCCCCGGCAACGGCGCCATTTGATAACTAAGCTTTTTGTATGGGTCGTTGTTGAAAGCCAAGTTAGTCAAAATCCGCAATTACCTACAAATATATATCAAACTCAAGTGTAGAGTGGTAAGTAAGGATGACAATCCTAATCTAAGGTGTGAACATGCTACACATGAGAGTATTATGAATATAATTCACTTGATCCCCCTTTTTTTACTTTTGGATTTTTCTAATTTTTTTTTATGTTTTTCAAATATTAAAACAAGTAGGTGAGGTGAGGTGAATTAACTCTAAACTAATATAACAGATGAAAATAACAAACTAACTAGTGTGCCAAATAAGAACTACGTAATAACAATTGAGATGAACTTAAATTTTAGAAATATTCAAGGAATGAAACTTAACCACCACTTTATCAATTAAATGTGTTAATTATTCTAGTATACTAATTTTCCAAATATTAATTCATCTTATCAATTAATTCTCATCAATTGACAAAACAAACTAATATAATTTAGTTAATCTAATTTTCATTCCCACAACTCAATTGAATAATTGAGTTAGAAGTATTATATCAATCACTCGCTAGAATAGATCCATATAATAAAACTTAAATCAAATAAAATTTTAATGTAAGAGTATAATAAAATTTAATATAATCTAATTAGTGGGTCAAACTATCTATAGTTTGAATCCACAAATTAAGAGTATATTAGATTTTAATCATTTCTCAAGGATAGTTTACCATTTTTCAATGCATAAACTCAAGTAGGAATGAAAAGAAAAATTAACTAAATGAAATAAAGTAGACTAGATTAATTAATACATTCAATTAATTATATGGGGCTTCATTTCACTCCTTGAATGGAGTGATTAGACAATCATAGTCTCAATTCAATTATTAATAATCTAATAAAACTTACTAAAAAAATTAAAGAGAGATAGAAGAGATTCAAACCAACATAGAATAGAGAAGCAATTGCACTTATATTCAATCCAATCTTCACTCAAGTGTGTACAATTTTTCTCTACTAATTTTTTTTCTTTAGAATTCACTAATTTTTCTATCTTTATCCTCTAGATTTCTCTCTCTATTTGATGATGATCCTCCCTTTGAAAGAGCATGGTTAGTATACACGATGATAGGGGAACCTATGAAATATGAGCGAAATTTATCAAGAGCAAACACAACCGCTAACAACTCCTTTTCGGTGGTTGTGTAATTAAGTTGAGCATCATGCAGGGTTTTGCTAGCATAAGAGATGACATGTGGGCGCTTGTCAACTTTCTGTCCAAGAACGGCACCAAGTGAAAAATCAGGAGCATAACACATGAGCTCAAAGGGGAGAGACCAATTGGGAGGTTGCATGATAGGAGCGGAAGTGAGGTAAGCTTTTAGGCGCTCAAGGGCGGAAACACATGCTTCATCAAAGACAAACGGGACATCTTTGGATAAAAGGGTTGTCAAAGGTCGCATGATTCTAGAAAAGTCCTTAATGAAGCATTGGTAGAAGCCCACATGTCTTAAGAAGGAGAGAATGTCCTTAACAGACTTAGGAATGGGGAGTGAGGAAATCAAGTCAACTTTTGCTTTATCGACCTCAATACCGGAGCTGGAGACAACATGACCTAAAATAATACCCTTTTTTACCATGAAATGGCATTTTTCCCAATTGAGGACCAACTTCTTTGCTTGACAACGCTGAAGGACCATAGTGAGGTGAGATAGGCATTGTTCAAAGGATGAACCAAACACAGAAAAATCGTCCATAAAGACTTCGAGAAAACGCTCTACCATGTCACTGAAAATACTAGTCATACACCTTTGAAAAGTCGCAGGTGCATTGCAAAGGCCAAAGGGCATACGAGAGTACGCAAATGTGCCAAATGGACAGGTAAAGGTAATTTTAGGTGTAGGATAGTGTAGGTAGGTTGGTGTGATTGTGTGTATGAGTTATGTGTGTATATAATTTGAACGCCTAAAAATAATAAAATAAAAATAAAAATAAAATTACTATAACTAAAAATCTTAAAATTAAACTCCTACTCTAAAAATAAAATAAAACTAAAAAGAAATAAAATAAAAAATACGAATAAAAATAAAATCTAATAAAACTTAAAATTAAAATCCTAAAAAGAAAATGCAAAATCTAATAAAACTAAAAATACATGAAATCCTAAAAATTCTAATCCTAATAAAATAAAACTAAAACTAAAAACTAATAAAAATCAAAATTAAACTAAATAAAAAGAAATAGAAAATAAATCCTAGAAATTCTAAATAACTCTAAAATAAATCCTAAAATTAAAACGGCTAAAACTAAAAATCTAAAAAATAATAAAATTGCATAAATTAACACACACGGGCTTCGGGATAGGTTTAGGCTAGGGTAAGGGTTTAGGTATGTTTAGGGACAAGGTATTTAGCACCATTTTAACTGCAAATTGCCTGAAAATATAGATTTTGACACTGCAACTGCAAATAAGCCTGCATATTGAACAATTAAGTGCAGAAGACCCAAATTGTCGAGAATTAGCAACTAAAGTACATCTATTCGGGGTATAAAATGTATTGTTTTGGGTGCTTATCAGCTGTCCCCACTCCCTCACCACTGATACTTTACTTGGATCAATAATAATGCCCCAGTCGGACACTATGTGGCCAATAAACTGAACCTCCCGAAGCCAAAATCCACACTTCCCGAGTTTGGCGTATAACTGATGGTCCCGTAACATCTGAAGCACCATACGTAGGTGCTCGGTGTGCTCCTCCTCCGTGTAAGAGTAAACCAGAATATCGTCTATGAATACGATAACAAACTGGTCCAAAAACTCCTTGAATACTCGATTCATGAGATCCCTAAACACTGCGACCGCATTAGTGAGCCCAATTGGTATCACCCTGAACTCATATGACCCATACCGCGACAAGAAAGCAGTCTTAGGTACATCCGCCTCTCGAATGCACAACTGATGGTAACATGAGCTCAAATCGATCTTAGAGAAGTATGCATCCCCTCTCAACTGATCAAACAAGTCATCAATCCTAGATAACGGATACTTATTACGTATCGTCACCTTATTCAGCTCCCTATAGTCCACACACAAACGAAGCGAATCATCCCTTTTCTTCACAAATAACACAGGTACGCCCCATGGCGACGTACTCCGTCGAATGAAACCTTGTCCCAAAAGTTACTGGATCCGCCCTCTCAGCACTCGCATCTCTGAAGGGGACATGTGATACGGTCCTCTGGGAATCGGTCTCATCCTCGGTGCTAAATTGATAACAAAATCAATCTCCTTACTAGGTGGTAATCCTGGTATCTCCTGAAAGATATCCTCGAAATCCCTCACGACTGGGATTGAGTCCATGGAAACAACCACCTCCTGTGAGGTCTCCTCCTCAATATAATATAAGTGAGTAGACGATCCTCCCTCGGGAAGAGGCATCGCCACTAGGAACATCTCCTGTCCTGGAAGGGAAAACACGATAGTCCTCTCGTAACAATTCACCATCGCCCTATATTATGCCAACCAATCCATCCCTAAGATGATGTCGTAACCCTCCATATCTAACACTAAAAAATCTATCGCTAGACTCAATCTACAGATCATAATATCCACACCCTTATAGATAGAGTGTATAAGGGACCCACTACCCATCGGTGACTCCACACATATAAGATGAGTGTCGGCTGTCTCTAAAAGGCCAACTGCCCGTACAAATCTAGTGGAAATAAAAGAGTGTATTGCTCACGTGTCAAACTGAATTGAGGCTCTTTTGTACGTTGATGGTTATTCGATTCCTAACGATCGAGGGGAACCTTAGGGATGATATTTTACCTAGTTAGGGACTTAGGAAAGACCAATACATGTATTGTGAAGTCCGATAGAGTACTTTAGAGTGATAATTAGAGTATGGACCAACGAGGATAAATCGATTTGGATGCATATCGAGAAATTCATGGCATGAGTTATGGAGGGAGAGTAAACATTAATCCATGACACATACCAGTAGAGTAAGTTAGGCTTAACTACTGAAATTAAAAAGAGGTTAACTAGGTCCCTTAGGTTTGGGCGAATACTCGAGAAAATACGATAAAGAGAGAAATAAAAAATGCAAGGTACGGTGAGTATTGGAGAGAAATATGCTACGCACTAATGTAAATCTTTAGGTCGTGTATATACCTATAAATTTTGTACTTAGGTTGGGTGAATACCTACAGTTCCGACATGATATTGGAGTCGAGGATTAGACTGGGCCAAGATTTCACTATTTCATTTACATTTGGAGTCGAGGATTAGACCAGACCAATGTAAATGAGAGGAGAATTAGAGTCGATGATTAGACCCTGCCAATACTCCTTATAGTATATATTGTGTGTGAAATATATACTATATAAATAATCTACTTGCGTAGAATGGTAGATGATGATATGATGTGCATACATCTAAAAGATAAATAATTTGGGATAATTGGAGTCGATGATTAGACCGGGCCAATTATCCTTATAGTCTATATTGAGTGTGAAATATATACTATATGAATAATCTACTAAGATGGAGTAATAGATAATTAGATGACGGGAATACATCTAAAATAGTAATCCAAGTGGAGAAAGCTTAATTGGAAAAACATAATATTAGATAGTGAACATGTAATGAATAAGATTACGTGGTCAGACTTAACTTTCAAATCAAAAACTAATATATGTGAAATGTTACTTGGAAATTTATTAACAAAATGAGAAGTGTTATTGAAACTTAGTACTGTATGGGCGGTACGGGAACTTAGACGTGTATATGAGTTCAGACGAGTACTATAGTCTAAATATCTTGGGTAGTTGTAGCTAACTAGGCTAAGTATGGAACTTTAAGCATGAACTATAGATGAGAGGTGAGGAAACTCAAGTGAGTGTGAGTAAGCCTAACATGTGTAATCAATAACTGATCTTTACTAGCAATAAATTTACTTGCCAAATATTTTTAAAATGTTTTGAGTACTAACTCTTGCTATATAAAATATTTTTAAAAACCTTTAAGGTTTCCATCCACAGGGATGCCAAGTGTGAATTCATTCTAGGGGTTTCGAAGCTGCAGCACAGGTGAATGTTGCAGGACATCGATTAGACACTTATTTTATCATTTATGATCTAGTGTAGGATTTCAGTTTCAGTATGGACATGTTGTCCCACTGTACTTTCTTTAGTTGGGATTTTTATATTTGTTGGTTTTTGGCCGATGGTTTATTCGGCAAGACTTTTTTATCTTAGTTGATAGTTTTAGACTTCTATGTTGGTATTTGATTTGTTCATTGCTCCACATGTTGTTGTATATTTAATGAAAGTTAAAATTTGGCACCAGTCTAATTTCACCTAGGTGGTTAGTAATTAAAAAGTTTTCGACAATGATGTTAAGAATGAACCAACTGAGAAAGCTATTTTAATTTGATTTAGCACTTATCACTAGGGATTTAATTAGGCGGGGTATCACACCTTATAGTACACCCCATCGGGTAAACTCGCCATTTCATAACACCATCTTCCGTTTTCCCCTAATTGTATTTAATAGGGGTACTATCAACCCCACATTCGCAATTAAAATCCTTAACCAAAACACACACTTTCTTTGAGTTTTCTTGGAACCCGCTTGTTGCTAAATCTGGTTTATAACTAATACACTAACAAAATACGTGTCTATAATGCATGTGTCACTCCATCATTGTACAATTATATAATTGGGTCCTCTCACCTCGAACCAACTTGAAAATTAATGTTCTCATTTTCAATTTCCATCCACATAGGTTTATTACAAATAATCTAGCTAGTCTCCAACCCTATTACGTGACTACACGATAGACCTATTACTAAGTCCAAACACTCTCATTTTATCGTGACCGAGATCATAAACGATTTTACCAAATAAATGAATATTTCCCAAATATGAGCGCAACACCAATTTAAACCTTTAATTAGAATTAATCTCCACTTAAATTTTCATCAAAATCCTTATATTCTTTTGAAACCCAATAATCCGTTGCCTTCTCTGTTACGTGTACAAAATTTCATAAGGTCATTTTACAAGGCTAAACTTCTATCACAACCCATATTACCACGCATAAGACCCAAAACTCCAGTAAGCCCCTCAACAACTAAAATCACTTAAATCTCCAAAATGGACTCCATCACAAAATATATTTATTAATGTGTCAACAACTGATCTCTCGATGCTCCCTCTATCCCCATCTAGGACTACCCAGGGGGAAAAAAATTTGGGTTAGACCCCTAAAGTGTGAAAGAATTAACTTACTCATTTTAATGGGGTAAAAGTATGGTGAATTCAAAGTGAGTGTTCCCATCATTACTCTCATGAGTAATATATCTCACCCCTCACCTAAAAGCAGTGCTACTCGAATACTCACCCATAACCCGTTACGGATACATAATAAGTGCAAATGGTAGTATAAAGATGAATCTAGCAAGATAATGTATTAAAACAGAGTTAAATACTCTGTAGTAATTGTTTCCCAATTTACCCCTAATTTACTACCCATAAAGAGATAACATTTAATATCATTCTTACTACGTAGTATTGAGTCTGCATCTTTAGTTCACAACATTAGACTTAGGAATTCTTTAAGTTATTTCAATTAATTATATATATATATATGTCATTATTTTGCGACACTAAGGCCTCTACCTATAGTGCCTCGTTTGTTCTCTATCGGTGAGTTTGTAGGAGTCTCTTATCCAAAACGGACAAACAAAACACAAAGAAAGTGGGGCGATACCTACGCAGTTTCACCATTGCACAACCCATACCAAGCGGTGTCACATTGATCTAGTTAATTTAGTCCTTTGATAACAAGTCATACGTTTTCATTTTTAATAAATTCCACGAATGCCCAAACACGATTATAACAACTCATATGAACTTCTAAAAATCACCCGGACTCAATGAAGGACCCCCCGACCAAGCTCCCAGGAGAAAAATCAGTTCGACCAGGAGAAAATCGTTTTACTTCTCCAGATTTTGTTATCCTAGTTTTCTTCTATACAAAATTTACACTTTCTAAAGAAAAACCCAATTTTCTAGATTCCTACCAATGTATGTTCCACCAAATGAATCTCTAATAATTAGTTCACCAACTCAGGGTAATTAATCATGTTTTTGTAACTATGAATTCATATTCTAAAATCACAGAATTTGAGTGACTAATCTATGTTCATATCAATTCAGAATTTTCATAACAATAAATCTCTCAAAATTCTATTACATATAAGGGCTATAATCATCATAATTTCAGTCTTTATAGTACGTGTAAAAGTCTTCTATATATGAATCAACACAACCATTTCAATAGGATCCCTAAGCATGATTTTTATTCATTTAATAATTATAATCGAACCATCCGAAATTCTGGATTCCCTAATTACTCACAAATGTCACTTATATAATAAGTATATTCTATTTTCATCATCAAATCACCAAGATACCGAAGTCCAGAATTTCTACATGGATCACAACACATAATGAATAAAGAAGTAATTTGAAACAATAAAAATTAAGTAAGTGTAAGGACATATTTTTATAAGTCCATTATCAATTTGTTATGTCATATACCGCTACACCGTTAAAGAGCATTCAAGAGCAATCTACATCAAGACGGATCCGAATTAATCAAGTTCTTCATCAAAAAGACTCCGCGAAGTTTACTTTGGTAAGGTTTTGTTTTAAATACCTTAACTTTCCACTTAGAGATTTTGGGATATTTTTATAAATATTTTCTAAGTGTTGGAGCGGAACTTTTCGTCAAATTTAAGAATGAGTAATTTTTTCTAAGTGTTGGAGCGTACCTCGGTTTTGACGCCCAAGTCGTTCAAGCGAGATAGCAATCTTATTCGAACGACATGGCAGTGTCGCGAGATGTCGTTCAAACAACATCTGTCCTTCATTCGCGCGAGATTGTTATCTCGTTCGAAGAGCATGGTTTTTGAAGTCTCAGCGTTTTATAGAACAAAAAAAAACTGCGAAAGAATAATTATTTTAGCTTCTTCCTTTTGGGGTTTAATCCCTTTTTGGTTTTCAATTCACAAAACTCCCATATGCTTTAGTGAATTGTTTTGGTGTTCAAGAACACAACTTTTCATTTGTCTAACCTTTGTGGAGAAGGTATCTCCATATTTGATCGGTGGATACTGAGCATATTCATTCTGCATGTGGACGAGCCGAAGACGACGAACCGACACCTGGAGGGTATTTCGCTGTCTCTTGTATCTTTGAAGGTTTACTGAAGGCACCGTGCATTACACACTTGTGGGCGATTATGAGGTTGTATGTAAGTCAAAGGTCTTGATAATTCTTAAAAGTGTTTATAAAAGGTTTTACCCGAAAGGGGTTTTTTCCTGAATCGGTCGTCTTTATTTTTCATGCATGGTTTGGATGATTTATGACTTTTAGATGTATGTTTAGGGGCTGATTTTAGACTCTAATTAAATAAGTGTGTCGAATATGAAATTTGCGAATTTAATCAATTATCACACAGTCAGGTTTTTCAGTAAGAAAGTTCTTGTCTTGGATCATGGATTGTTTATTGGTTGGTTCTTGGAATCCTCCTTAGATTTTTCTCTTTCGATTCTCCTGTTAGGGTTCTTGCCTCTATCTTCTCAAATGTTTGACCTAGGGTTCTTGGATGTAAATATTAGGGAGTTATTAAACTCCTAATTTATATAACTAAGGCTTGAATCCCAAGTTGGACCTTAGGCCTCAACTTTGGAGCACTAGACGGGTCCGGACCCACTACTCAAATGACCTAAAAGCTACCTAATTAGTATACCCATACCCTGGGACCATTTTTAAAGTTCTAAAACATCTAAACGAGACTATAGAACCTCCCAAAATGCATCCCAAATATTTGTATTTACCATACCCATTTGTATTGTGTTTAATTGACGACCAACCTTAATTTAATTACTAGATGATTTATTTCTCACAATTGAACCCATCAATTTATATTTTACTCATTTAAGTTTAATTTCCTCCAATTTAATTCAATTCCAAAATTTAATCGAAAATTACTAAATTAATTTCTATCACAATATTTTATTATGAAAATATGGGGTATTACAGTCCAAAATCTAGAATCAATCCATACTACTCCATCACATCACATCACATCACATCACAATATGAGGTCTACCAAATGGATCCAAAAACTAGTAATTTTAAAAGAGGCCCTAGCTAGAGGCACTTAGTATTTTGACATTAGCTCTTAATATTTTTAATGTAATTATTATTGATAGTGATGATGATGATGATGATGATGATTGGCTAAGGCCATCCACAATGCAACTCCGTAAAAAGGGGGGAATTCACACATCTACGTTAAGAATATGGAAAACACAGTTGGAGAATGTAAGAAGATATTTTTAATCATGGACATGGGACATTATCCAGCCTAGTCTCTAGGACCTAACCCTAGGCATGTAAAAAGGCACCCGCCTAGGAGATACCAACCTATTCGCCCACTTTTTTATCACTTACCATTTGATATGTTAGTTAACATTAAAATATATCCGTTATTCCCTAAAATTAAATCCCTATAAAAATTACACTTCTACACTCAATATTTTCACAAAAGTCATCTTCTTTCCTTTCATCTACCCTAAATCGCAAACAACAATTTTTCCATATTGATTTATTTTATATTTTCAAATTGAATATTTTTTTACGCTATGTTTCTAATTCAATGAAAGTGTAGTCCAAAAAATGAAAAACGAAATGAAAACCCTCATTAATCACCTAATCTCTCATCAATTTATCAAAATTTAGATAGGTTGTACGATAATTCACTACATACCTGAGGCGCGATAATTGATCCAACAACATGTGACAATGATAGCAAATTGATCATGCACGGTAGTAACCACGTGCCAACTGCAGTTTAGGCATCATTTTTCAACATTCTCAAATTGTGACACGCGATAGACAATTTTGGTGCCATAATGAATAGGTGGTTGAAGATAGCACATACGTTTCACCTACCTTAGGAGGAGTTGGGGATTACCCAATCTCATTTTGTGTATATCATAGGTAACTATTTGAATTTATGCTATGTAATTTATTTATTTTTATTATTTATATGTCATTATTGTAATATTTTATACTAATAAATATATTTCTATTTAGGAATTCTAATTAGGACCATTCCCATTTTGCCCCCATTTCCTACATTAAGTCCTTATACTATGGATGACATACTTGAAATATATTTTTTCGGAATAGGCTAAAAGGATGAAATATTTCGTGTGGATTGGTAAAAGCATACATGTTGCACTAGAGATAACAAACTACCAATGATAGACTAACAACGTAGAACAAATTACTCAATATTACCCCATAGATCCATGTGCCATGATATAAAATTAGAAGGCTCAATTGAAGAGGAACCGAGAAGTTAGAAACTTAGAGCCTACAAGACTTAGAGATAGTTTAGAATATAAAGAGAATTGTTATTTTATAATTTTTTTAGCGATTGATTGTCATTCAAAATTGAGAGGATTGTGGATATAATTGAAGAAAGTCATTTAAATCCAAGGAAAATTTGGGTTTGATCAATTCTTCTCTAATTACTCATTACATGCTTTTAGTTGTTTACATTATTTCGTGGGTGATGATTATGGGGAGCTAATCTCCCATTCAAGGGATGGATTGAAGCCCCCATGAATTCAATTGATTTAGTTTTCTAATTTCAATTTTGTTTATTTCCTTTGATTAGTAACTTTAATTCGTACTCTTATTTTACATTGAGAAATGAAAAATAATCCTTGAGAAAGGATTTAAAATGGTGTCATAGTTTTATCATTTGATTCAAACTAGAGACTGGCTTATCAAATTGGCTAAAATTATAATACCGTTTTCTTTTACTCTTGTTTTATTTTGTTTAATTAAAATTAGTTAAGGGAATTTTCCCTAGCGAGTGATTCATTTGATTAATTTTAATTCATTTAGAGTAGAGTTGTAGGAATTAAAATTATTTTCCTAAAAGAATATTTAATTAATTCATTAGTGTAATGAGAGTTAACTTTTGAATTAAATGAATATTTTGGAAATCAACCAAATTAAAATAGTACAAATTAGATTTAATTGTGTGAAGTTGGGGTGAATTTCATTCCTTGTTTCATTCTCATATTAATTATATCACTTGTGTTATTTCTCATCATCTTACTACTTAGATTTCTTTTGATTTTTAGTCACATAGTTACTTCGTCTCATTCACCCTTGAAAATTATTTTAAAAGAAAATTAAAAAAAATATGTAAATAAAAATATTTGAAAGAAAGTTGCATTTATTTTTTCATTTTAGCATCTTTCTTGAAAGTTGGTTTGACATCCTTACTTTACATTATACATGTTCATATTATGTTTGTAGGTTGAAGGATTTTGAGACTTAACTTTTGAAGACAATGACAAATCACACACAGAAAATTAATTTATCAAATAGCGTCGTTACTGCTTTTTGGAGATTGACGCACTCAAGATGATTTTTGGATTGTAATTCATTAGTAATTAATTTTTCATTTTTAGTACCATTTTTCCTTTTATTAGAAGTGTTTTATAAGGATATCATCATTTGGCTTCTATTGCGGTGCTTAGTGACATTATTTACTTTTTCATTTATATTTGTAATAATTCATAAAAATGAAAAGCGTGATAGGGAAATCCGACAAGGTAGAGAGAGGTCATCCAAAGGAGAGAAAAAGAATACTCTCTACTTTAGGTCAATAGGACTACCGGGGCCGACAGAGATAGATGATGTACCCCCGATCGACTCAAATCAATCTTCACCCACGCGTGTCAAAATCGTGGGAGGTACATTTTTAAACACTCGCGAATCTACCGCAAGCAAGTCAATATTGTGTGTGCCTACGTGCTCTTATGTGATTTTTATTCTTACATTTATTTTTGAATGATGTGATGAATAAATCAGTTAATACCTCCACCCGGTCATTCACGAGAAGGGATTTCATCACCCGACTCATTCACTTATTCATTGTGTGCTACCCTAACTATCATTAAATTTAAAATCAATCAACTAGATATCCCCATAGGATACGGTATTTGTAGGCCCCCTTTTGATCAATTTGACTTATAGGAAAACCTGTAGAGTCCTCTCCACCTGGAAAATCCTCAAACGGTTCGCTTTGAGGCACGTAAGTGTCCACGAAAACTAGGTTTTAAGTGTGGCCGCCAAGTAAAATGGGTTTTTGCTATCCCCAATGTTGCACCGGTTCTTTCGTCACAGTAGCTTTGTGGAGAATCTCTGTGGCAAGCCTCTAGTTATTTTGTGATTAAAGTAGGAATACAAATTTTGCAAATGCGATCACAAAGATAAATTTCGTGATTTTTGTCGCCCACGATTTTAATTAAAATTTTGCTATCCTTTCACTAATTTTGAAGATATAAATTGGCTACATGCTCGTTATTCTTTATCCTTGACTTTAATTCAATACTTAGGTAGTAGATTTGAGTGAGTTCGTCCAATTCAAGAGTCCAGATATGTTTTATCATATTTTTTTCCAAAAAATCAAAAAACATTTTCTTCCTTTATTTTTCTAAAAATCCAAAATTTCATTAAAAATATTTTATTTTTAGGTATTTTCTTTTCCTCATTTTCAAAAAAATCCAAAAATATTTTCTTTTCCTTCTCAAAAATAAAAATTCTACTCTCATCATGGCCGACAAATGTCCTTTAAGGGACTACTTTGGTCATTTTCCATTATCTTAACGCATGTTTGAAGTTGAGTCTGAGTCCAACATCCATACTTTAATTCATCCATTAACACATCTCATATTCCATCGCCTCCAATGATGAGTGTCAACGCGTCCAATGCTTCGTCGTGCGCCTATTGCTTTCAAGACGATAACTTGCCCAATGACTACCCATGCCTTTCATATCCATCCAATCCAACCATGGCCAAAGTGTATCCATATGACACTATTTGAAACCAACCTCAACCTATTATCATGGCATATCGAATACCGAGTAGTATGAGTACCGAAACTATTCATGTAGGCTTGATAACCCTTCAACGAAATATGAATCCCAACCCAATGTTATGGATCCTCATGGTTTTCGACAGTCATTATGGCAACCTAGTTCACTCCATATCGATCAGCCCCTCATTACGCTCCCCATGATTATCAACCTTTTGTCCATCACAAAGAAGTTTCTCTTTTGTATGACACACTTGACCCTGTTCCCTACACTTCATGTGAGTATTCTCCATTTTCTAGTGTAAATAGCGAGTTGTGTCCACCTCAACCATATCCACCACCTGCCAACACTTCATCACCACGATCCATATCCGCTCTCGAAAGCCTCTTAAAAAGTTCATCCTCAAACAAAAGCATGCTATTCAATATCAAAATCAAGCCCTTCAATGACTTGAATAAATATGAAATGAAATTGAGTGTGCGAACGATTTGGATCCCACCCTAAGTCTACCCATTGTTGCACCCACGTGGAGTGATGACGAGTGATTATGACATGAATTTGGAGTGTGACCAATCCCATCATCCCGAGAATCTCAATGTTGAGACCACCCCGTGGTCCAGTCCTCAAGTTGACAATTGTGTTGACTTATCTAAAGATTGTGAGATTAATCAAGACTCGCCTTATCATAAAGAACCCATCATTGAGGTTTACATTCCCCTTCCCAAAGAATCCAAAAATATGATCGAGTATACACCTATCGAGCCCACCGTGTGTGTTCCCAAGGAGCCAGTTTATTATTGGTTAGCTCTGGCTGCGAGTGCCTACCAAAGCCTCGAGATTACATCCAAGATGGTTCCTACCTCTCCGGATATGGATCCCATCCAAACATATTTGACTCACTTTAAGTCTGATTTTGATGTTGATTCTTATATCTTGTATTTAAATGCCTCATTAGATTTTCCCACCAACTCTGATGGTGACTTGCAGGTGGAAAAATTGATCACTCAATCATTTACTTCCACACTTCCTCTTGAAAGTTCCCTTGAGGATCACTCCGAGCTTCTTGAGGAGTGTGTGTCCCCTACTCTCTAGTTGGATCATCTTCCCTCACCCATTGTCCCACCATCCGACCTATTATACCTTCCACCCCACAACCTGACGTGGAGATTGATATTATACTTCACATGTTCCCATCCATGTATTTATGTCCCCACTTGAACCCACCCTCCACCATAGTGCTCCACAATCCTATTTGTGATTTTTTCATCAATCCCACCATCCATGTGACTATTGGTAGTGTTACTCTCCACTTAGGTGACACAGATCTTGTTCCTCCATGACCGTCACTCTCCTTTCGTGGTGATTTTTATTCCCGTCAGCTCATTAACGTGTCACGGCATGACCATTATCATCGTCCGTCTATAGAACAGTCGTGCAATTTCTATGAGCCCCACCACATATTAATTTTCAAACCATATTTCCTTCCAATTAAATTAGAGAACCAAGCTTATGGGAACTTGTTTCCCTCACGTTTACGCTCGATGAGGCCCATGATTGGTGTCTCTTCATACTCACCCATGTCTTTCTTCCCTATACCCTTATCCCCACCTGCCCTTGGTCCACCGATGCTTTACATCGGGTGAAGCACTTTTCCATACATGTTCATTGACCTTATAGCCTTTATCCAATAAGACTGATGTTTCGGTCTTGTATGGGGGTGATTATCATCACCCAATTGTTCTACCACCTCGTGCTTTCATAACTCTTATCTTTAGGGTGAGAATGGTTCTGTCTGGATGAAGATGTTAAACTTAGCGCTACCGGGAGGCAACCCACTATTTCAAAGTATGAGTGTTATCCTGTTTGGGGGTGGTGTTTCACACCACCCAATGCTTTACCATGTTTATAGACTTGTACACATTTTACCTCATCACTTATTCAGGTTTCATCTTGGATACGTATGGTCCTCATCATTAGCGGTTGATCATGGTGATACCTTTCCTACCTTATGCTCTCAATTATAGAAATAATTTTATTTAACATCGAGGACGATGTTCCATTTTTTGGGGGGTGGGGAATGTTATCAAAATCGTACCTCTTTTGAAAATAATTTCATAAACAAGACTTTATTTTTAAAATTATCATGCAGTTTCTTTCATCTCACTCATTGACGTGAATTTTCAATCATCCATCTTTTGAGTCTAAGAATCAAGATAGAGTACATTTTTTTTCTAAATAGCTTATGTAATACATAACATGGCATTTTTCACCATGAATTTCTAGACTCAACAAAATTTGCGCACTTATCACGTCACTATGGTTTAGAGTTGAAAAGTACTATAATTCTTAAACAAACCTTAAGGATCACCAGTGGAGACTTTAGCTTGTGAGATTTGTGCCTTTCAAATTTTAGAGAGTTTTATGCAATCTTCGAGTTACAACTTGATTCAGCTACCTCTATGTCCGCACTTAATCGTTGTATGATCTCATTATTCTTCACTAAATTCTTTGGATTGGTCACTAAGAACAACATCACTTTCGAGTTGTAAGAAATATATGCCTTGAAGTTATCCCGATCATCAGACTTTCACCCATACACTAACCAAATTCCATATTCACACACCATTCATTTTTCATATCGTCACCATATACCATCGCTATTTTCATACCGCCCATTTTCCACTCACCATTTTGAGAAAGGGAAGAGTGTATAAAGTACAAATGTGAGAAGTATTCATAGAGAGTAATTGCATTTTTAGCAAATACCTCTCTCAGTGTTCATTTAGATAGAGAAAAACTTAGATACAAATCTATGTAAGGGTTATTTGTAATTTTTAGTAGATTTATCTTAGACATTTATGAGTATTTAGAAGTTAAAAAAATGTGAAAAGAAAAAAAATAAAAATAAAAGAAAACAAAAGAAAAAAAAAGTAAAAGAAAGAAAATACAATTTAAAAAGAAAAAGAAAAACAAAGAGAGAAAGTTTTCAATCAAGATCTTGTGAAATAAAGACATTTGTTCCATAATTGTAATACACTCTTCTCAAATATCCATCATATCACCATCCTACCTCATCTCATCCCATCTTTCTCATTTCATTTCCCCCTCACCCATAAGCATCCATGTTTCCCCTAGGTGTTCGAACAAATAAAGGTCAACGTGGTGAATAACTCGACATTCTCAATATAGTCATTAACATTCTTTTATGAGATCATTTTTCTTTCTAAAATGTTCATTATTTCTTATATGTGTGTGGGACATTCGACCTTACTAACATTTAGTCACTATAACACCCCGACCTAGATTTATGGTTTACCTTTGAGTCAACTCGGTCCGACCCGAGCATTAGGTGTGAAGTGCAATGGAACAACCCATATAACGTTTCTAATCGAGTTTTATTTTAATTAACATTTCACTTGTTTAGTATGCGATGCCGATTTCAAAATAAACTATGTGAGGGACCCATGGGGAGCACCCTGAAGTCCAAGTAAATAAAGCTACTAACGTAAACATAAATAAAGTATGCTTACCTGTATAACACCCTCAAAATACGAAACCGTTCCCAACCTACCGCAACAAAGTGGGGATGTGAGCCTCTGCCCAGTGGAATTTACAGAAGCAATATAGAAACGAATGGCCAAAAGAAATACTCACACGCTACAACCACATGCATGCAAAAATATGTACATATATACATATGTATACCTTTAGAAAATACATATTCCAATACATTAACCGTTTTATATTCTGAAACCCTTACTTATCCAGATTAATTTACCTTAAACTTATTAAAGGCTTTCTTGATTCATACTTAGCATTCTCACTTTATTTAACACACCCGGTTCAACACTCGAAATCATTACACTTGATTTATCCAAACCAATTCCTTTACCGCAATCTAACCCTTTCGTTCATTTCAACACAATTTAGTATTTTCATTAAAAATCACCATTTCAACATACGCATTTACCGTGTTAGAAAATACTTATTTAATCTTTGACAATCCTTTTATTGTGACACATTTATGTGTTCAATATGGCTTTAACCATTTAGGTTGCTTAACCACCCATTTCTTACTTCCTTTAGCCCTTTTTCATTCCTTTATGGACATTAATAGATTTACGTATTCACTTTCCCATTTCACCTTTACCGGAACATTTGTTACATTCATTTAAGTTAGGTTGTATTAAATTTTTTTAGTATACAACCCGTTTCTTAACATATTCTATATTTCATTTATATTTTCTTGGAATCTTCTTATACCGCATACTTCCACGAGCTCCACACCGTCGACTATGTGCACCATATGCTCTGGCCAGTGATTTAGATATTTTCACCGAAGGGCTCCAAGTCCTTCTTGCTTTATCCCGGTGTCATACAATTTCATTTTAATGTGTTTTAACATTTTACAAATGTCCACATTAATACACTTATCCTTTTACCCGACTGAAGCCAAAATTCAGGACTTTACCACCCCATTTGTGCCACATTTGAAAATATATCATTTTATATTCTTTACACTTTAACCTTGATTTTTATTTCAAAAATCGTATTCGTTTATAACTACTTTGTGTAAAACCCTTTCCAACATTTTTATTTCATAAAAATGTTCCACTTTACGTAAAATTACCATTTTACCTATTTATTTCCAAAATAACCTTTTACTCCCTTTCACAAGTGTTAATTTCACCCCCAAAGACTATTAAGTTATTCATACCAACTTCTTAAGTGTTTTTAACCCTTTAACATCTTTTTACACTTGGAGTAATCTTTTACTTGATTGGAAATACTTTTACACCTTTAATTCCTTTTTAATCCCATAAATGTCAATATTTCATAACATTAGTAAGTTACACTCACTCACCATTTCATATTTACCCATTAACACTTAATTAATATTTTTATAAATATTTTCCCAAAACATATATTCCTTTACCTCTTCATTCAAGAAATACATTCACACTTAAGACTACTTTCCAATTATTCTTATTTTATACTTAAACTCAACAAATCCTTCTCTAAACTTGTTTATATATTTAATGTCAAAATACTACAAGTTTATATGCATGAGAAGATGGTTTTTAAACCCCAAAATCCTACTATATAGTTTAAACATATTTGTCTTCACGAAAATCATTATACTTGCAAAATTACCTTTTTAAGGCACAAAGGAGATTTTTATTTCTTTAATCTCAATCAATGTCAATTTTTTCATAAAATCATCATTTTTGCAAGAAACATTAATTTACCAATGTTTATCCAATTATGACATTATCTTCAAACATTTTATTTCATAAAAAGTTTAACAGTAATATTTCTAGAAATTCCCATTTCGTTAAAATACCATCTTTCAATATTCCAAACCTTGAAATATTTACTGATTATTTGATTTCATCAAATATTATTTTCCAACAAAATCACATTATCTGCAAACATTTTATTTCATAAAATATTTTTCATCAAAATTACCAGAAAATATACCATTTTCATAAAACATCAACTTACATTATTTCAAAACCTTGAAATAATTATCCACTCTTTATTTTTGTCAAAATAACCCTTTTTCTACATTTTTATTCCATAAAAATGTTTATTGTTTTCTACACAACAAATATACTATTACACTAAATACACCCTACTCAAATAGTCTTAATACAAGACTATAAATGTTAAAATAAAATTCTTAAACTAAAAGTAAGGTTACCCACCTTTAATGGCTCTAATGGTGGTGTTGGTGTAGGAGGAACAACCTCCACCTTCAAAGGTGGCCTCATGGGGTTACCAAATGCATCCTCCAAAGTTCTAAGTTAAGAACCCATTCAACTCCATTAAAACTCACTTAATCTTCTCCAAGAAAAGCTCCATCTTCATATCTAAAAGCCCCCATCATTACCCCCAAAATTTGTATCTCTTCTATATCCATGGTGAACATGGGTGTTTTGGGGTTAGATGCACCATGAAAATGATGGGAGAGTCGTGGTTTTGTCATGGGTGGAGGTGGAAGACCACCCACCTCCCCCTTTCACTCTCACACTCTCTCTCTCATTCTTTCAACAAAAATAACCCAAACAACCCTAAGGACCTAAAATCCCATTTTACCCTTGCTGAACTAATCTGGGCTCGACAACACAGCAAATCAATGCTCCAAATTGTGACATCACATAAGGAAAATTTGATCTAAAAACTCGACTAAGGTTGTTCGAATGACATAACCTAGGTCATTCAAATGACTCAAGCTACGTCGTTCGAAATGTGCTTCTAACGATCCTTCTAACGACCTGCTATTGTAAACCAGTAGCATGTCGTTAGAAGACCTGCTTCTAATGGCCCTTCTAACGACCTGAACACAGTCGTTCGAACGACATCCCTTGTCGTTTGAACGACCCTATTTCTTTTCTTTTCATTTTTCTCCAACTTTTCACCAACAATTCCTCCATATTTATAATTAAACCCTCCTTAATTATCATTAATATATAATTCAAATATAATTTAATTAATTTACCAGGATGGGATATTACACTCACATCCTCACACACAAAAGTGATACACTTATCCAAATCTTGTGAGTTCGTTTGAGGGAGCTATATCTGCGAGATTTTGAAGTTGAAGCATTGATTTTGAAAACTAGGAATTACTCGTGCGATAATTTACCCATTTTAACTGATTCACACCAGAGATGTTGAGTTCTGGGAAGGATGTGCCTTGAGTATTCACTTAGTTAAACTTTTTATACACGTCTATCTTGCATTCCTCTAAATATTTAGCTCGTGATGAATTCTGCGGTTGTTCTATGCCTAATAAGAGATTCACGGTTGTTTGCAAATAAAAATTTTTGTGGGTATATAAACTAAAAACCTTATAAGACAAAACTCGTCCTATCGGGCAACCTATAGGTTTAAAGGCTTGTTGCACATGCTAAGTGCAATCGCAAGTACCCGCGAAAGTGGCACACTTTTGGTTTCTTATCTTTTTTTCTCTTTATTTTTGCTCGAGGACTAGTAATGTTCTATTTGGAGGTGGTGTGATAAGCACCCAAAAGTACTAAATAAAACTCCAGATAAATAATTTTTAATTGCTAATTCTCGATAAAATTGGTCTTATGTACGTTTATATCTATCTTGTAGGTCAAGTGCCGCTTGCGGATTTAAAGGCCATATTTCAAGTCAAATGTGGCAAATGCATGTTTAAAGGGCCTAAACCAAATTCCCATACAAATTACTATGTCCCCTAACCGAGCCTAAACCTCTATAGCTTGTCCTACAATCATTCTCTCTGCGTGTGGCATTTTTTTAGGGTTGTGTCATTTCTTATTTCTTTTATTTTTATTTTCTTCTTTTTTATTTTATTTTAGGGTCTTTATTTTTAATATTTTATTATTTTATGTAAATACTGTATACTACGTGTGTGTCGTTATATCCGTGTCTCTCTCTCTCTCTCTCTCTCTCTCTCTCTCTCTCTCTCTCTCTCTCTATATATATATATATATATATATATATATATATATATGGGTTTAATTCAATATTATTTTTTTATTTTATTTTATTTTATTAGTTTAGTTTTTAGTTTTTATTTGAGTCTTTTATTTAGTTATAGGTTAGTTTTTTTTTTTAATTTTAATAGATTTTATTTTTTACTTTTATTTATTTTATATATTTTTTAGTTGTAAATAATGAAATAGTTTTAATTTTTAACTAGGTACAACTTTAAGGACTCACATACACGCACCATATCCTAATACAAACACACACACCCAATCTCTTTCATGTGCCTCACCTACAAACTCCGAACCAAAACTGAACCCGAATCTAACCAGCTGCCAACAAAACCCGGTTCGACCCCTTGGCATCTCAAACCCGAAATCCATGCTACATGGTTCCTCTTCTCATACCCAGCTAAAACCCCGAACCATTCCACTCATAATACCCAACCTTCCCATTCACCAATTAAAACAATGTCCAAAATAAAGAGTATCACTACACTTACCCACTTTCATACCCGCTTAATAAGACAAGACAATAAAAAAGTTGTACTTTATGCCCTAGCGGGACCTACAACAACAAGGTATAGCATTTAAATGTATTGGGAATGGGAAATGGGTACCAAAGTGGGTACACCTAGCTTTATTCAAAATTAAAATAACCCCACTTGTTTAAAAAGACTCCTACCCCTTATTCCTAAAATACCCTAATTATTACTTCCCATAAGGACATTTACTCACTCCCTAAAATATCCTCACCCAATTACCAAATACTCAATTCAACCCCACACCTTTAAACTTCCAACTATACCCCTTAGCCACATGCATCTTCCAATAAAAGAAATCGAAGACCCATTTGGCCCCGGGGGGGGGGGGGGGGTAATTTTAGAGAAGAAAGTAGAGAAAATTGTAGAGTTAGAAATAATTTATAGTTTAGATTTAGAATTTTATTTTGTCTTTTTATTTCCTCCTCTTGATTTCAGTTGAAGGAAAATAGATTGTATTAAGAATCAATTTGAGTGTTAGAGCCTCATTTAAATTTTTTCTGATCATTTAAATTGAGGGTTGTAATCTTCATTGCAAAGATTGGAATTCAATTACACTTTAAGAGATTTAATTTGATTGTTCTCTTCTCTTCTCTTAATATTTTTATGACTTTGTTTATTTGATTATCATTTTTTATACCATGTTAGGATTAATGAACCCATGTTTAACGTTGTTATGGTTAATTAGTTTAATTGTTTGAGACATCCCTTTGAATATTAATTTTGGACTTTCACTTTCCTATTTACGCCTCGAGAAAAGGTAGATGATTTTTGAAAGAAAATCAAAATTGAAGATATAATACCCTTTTTATAATCGAACTAGAGATAGGAGTTCCTTAAGTGTGGTATTATTTCTTAAATTTCTACTCTAAATTGCATTTCTATGGTTTAAATGAATTTTAGGGAATCGATCTTAGCGGTTGATTTATTAAAAGGGGTTTAAGTCTACTGTCTAAGAGTTTTGGGGTTTAAATTTAATTTTCTAAAAAGTTAGTATTATAATTGCACTTCTGATGAGAGTTGACTTGTAATTTGAATACTAACTTGGGAGATTTAAAATGAGTGAATTGATTAATTAGAATAACTAGAATATGTGGTGTAGTGCCATTCCTTGACCGTTCTCACATTTATTTACCTCACTTATCTATTGTTTTAATGTTTGATTTTGTTCATATTTTATTCACTTAGTTGAGTAGCATAATTACACTTCAAAATTGTTTCAATATAAAAAGTAAAAAATAAAGGAAAAGCAAAAAAAAAATTAAGAAAAATAGCTAGAAAAATGGATTACATGACTTTTCTTGTGTTTCACTCCATAGAGTTTGATTGACAATTTTATTTACCTCTATAGTAGTTTTTTTTTAATATTTTTGCAGGAAATTAAAGGAAATTTTGATTAGAGAGGTTATTCTACAACGACCAACACATAAAAGCCTTTTTATCAATTCCCGATGCATGTAATGATATGAAAATTTTACCCAAATCTCACGTGCTTGAAGAACTTCTGGAAGAAAATCAAACCCCTATGCACTTCAAAGTCAATAGAAACACATATGACACCGTGTGCTAACTTGTAGATGGTATTTACCCACCTTTTGCAACTATTGTCAAAAGCTACAAGAGACCAACCACTCAAAAACAAAATGTGTACACATGAGCTCGGGAAGGTGCCCGAAAGGATGCTAAAAGGGAATTTGGCATCCTACAACATCGTTTCCATTTTGTTAGAAACCTGAAAAATATGTGGGAATATAGAGACTTATTTGTAATTATGAAGGCACGTGAGGAATTGCGAGATGGGACTTAGCGTGCTAACCAACCGCTTCATGAGCCACCACCCTCCCTAAGGAGGCAAAGTCTCGTTGGCTATTATCAGTACCAGGTATGAGAGGTAAAGATGAAGAACAAGGATGCCCACAACCAATTGCGTGAAGACCTCATGGAAAAAATTTGGAACCATTATACATAATCATTACTATCAAGTGTGTTGATGATTTCTATTATCATTTCTTTAGGTTGTTGTTAGTTTTATTCCATGTACATTTATGTGTGCACTATTAAATTTATATTTTATTAAATGTCCCGTCACATTATTGATGGTGTCAACTCATACTTTTTATGTATGCAATATTCATAATTAAGACGCATCTAAATATTATCAATGGTGCCTTTAATAAATAAAAATTCATATTAATGGGTTAGAAAATAAATAATAAAAAATTTCATAACAGAAAAATCTGATAAATCACCAACTCCTTTTGTCTAAAGTTCTGATATGATTGAGTGGGACGATGCATTATCTGATTTTTCTACATGTCATGAAAGGCACGTTATTGGGGGCGTGAAGTTACTAGTATACGTGTATATAATTCAATCCTCATCACGCTGAAGTTGAGCTTCATGCTCTTTAGTGCGAATTTTAATGAAATCCTCCATCTTCCCAGTTAGAATTCTTCAACTTGTTTAGGATTCGGTGGAATTTGCATTGTATGATGACTTGAATTACTCAGAATATTCTAGAAGTGTCATGTATGTAGACAAACTGTTGGCAGTATCTCAATACTTATCTTTAAGTTTGGACGCTTTACGCCCTATGGGTCTCTTTAGTGGATTATTTATGTCCCCTGAATTTTTTTTGGCGCCGTTGGAATATAATTGGCTCGACTGTCTATCTTTGTCCATATATTGGGACCCTGTAGTTGACATGTTATATTTAAGTAATTCCTTGAGTAACTCATAACAATAGTTGAATCCAAATTTATGACCCACGTCATGTTGGGATCCTTTACGAGTCGGTTAATCTAAAAAATGTAATATTTTGTACAATTAGTGTTATAGAATAATAAACTAAATGTAAATAATTTTCATTACATAATTAACCTCAGGTGTCCCACTTTATTTACCTTCTCCGCATTCCCAAGACAACTTCGCTGAATACAACAAACAATCTTTGTTTATCGCTCTAAATTCTTCCTGCAATGCATTCTCATTGAGTTTGTAAATAACACCCTCGCTATAATTGTATTCATGAGTTATTTTATCCCGTACAGTGTTACGAGCTTGGTTTGTCCCAACTACACCAATGATTGAATATTTTATATATGCATAAAAAGTAAAACTTCATCGTGTTGGGTGAAATTTGGTAAACTAGTGGAGTTTATGGGAGTGGTTGGGAAGGGAATGCCATATGTTGAACGAATTTGTAGAAATGTTAAGTTTTTTTTGGGGTGTAAAAATAGTTAGGGTGTGATTTGTATTTATACTAAAATAATTTTTTATCCATTTGGATGTAGCCATTTATGTCTGCTAGAGGGTGTAAATGATTTTTTTATAAAAGCGGGTCAGGTAACAATGTTGCCCCCACAGTGCCTGGGTGGGAGACATTTACCAAGAGATTCGTCCCCCTATTTGTGAGGTAGGCACTTCTATTTATAAAAGTCATAAAGGTGGTGTCACGTGCACAGAGCACGTGACATGTAAGTAAGTTGTATGATCATGGAATCCTTCCAAAAGGAAAACTATCAAGTGACATGTGTGGCGGTCCACGACAGGTTCTCCACTGTGCGAGTTGGGAATGGCCACAACCTGTATGGTCTCAAGCAATGGCGTGGTATTGTATGACTATCGTGGCTTGTCTGGTCCCAATCAGTGGCCTCTTACTTATTATCCATGGCCAATGCCAATATTGGGCATATCAGATCCAAGAGGAGGTGCACGATACTACATATCTGATTGGAAAACTAGATAAACCCCCTTCCAAATGATTCCCTCTCGATGATATGAAGAACACCGAAATGTTCAGGGAAATGATAAAAGAGAGAAACTGAACCTTTTTCCACCTTCGAGAGACTAAAAACCCTTCTAAACATGAGATCACGTATATGCTTTAGTAAGAGACCCCAATTACCATGTGTAACCTCCCTTTTGAAGGGAATGACATTATGGAAAATCTAATTTGATGTACTTGATCATCTCAATCCATTTGATAATGAAATAAACTCTAGCTTTAAGTATCCTTGCGTACAAAACGTTGATGATGATAAATGTGAAAAATCAAAGCAATGAATTAAATTTATGTAATATATAACTAAAAGGTCATTGAAAAGATATTAGCAATAGACAAACCAATCGCGCGCAACCTATTGATGAGTCGATAATGATTAACTTATGGTCTTCTAATGAGATAAAATAAATAAAAATATGAACCTTTTCAGGCGATTAAGAAAGGTCCTAACTCGTCTAAATACTCAAAGAATACATCGATGTTTTTCCTAGTCTTATGTTGATATGTTAGGGATTGACCGCATACCTATGTATCCAGAAGACAAAACTTTCAAGCAAAATTTTAGGCCAGAATGGCCTTTCAAGATTGAAGACGAAATCATGAAAAATCTCAGCATATGCATTTTAAGGGTATTTGAGTACCCCTCATGGTTGGGAAACATTGCGTTTGTCCTAAAAAGAGAAGGAAAGGTACGGATATGTATCGATTATAAAAATCCGAACAAAGCTAGTCCTAAAGATGAAGACCATCTATCGAACATCAATATGGTCATTAATAACATTGCAGATTATGCTCTCAAATACTTTATGGATGGCTTAGTCGACTAAATTAGATTAAACTGCAGCCAGATATGCCCAAAAAATGGATTTTACTACCACCTGGGTACTTTTTGATACACAGTAATTTAATTCGGACTTAAAAACATTGGTGCCACCTGACAACGAGGATATACTACCTTAACACACTACGTGATCCTTAAAGAAGTTGAGGTATATGTGGACGACATGATTATCAAGTCCAAAACACAGGAAGGACATGTTTTGGCATTAAAGAAGTTCTTTGAAAGACTGAGGATGTACCAAATGAATCTAAACTCCCAGAAGAGCATCTTTAGGGTCACTAAAAGGAAGCTACTGGGATTTATTATCAGAGAAAAGAGATTCAAAATAGATGTGTCCAAGGTCAAAGACGTCCTGAAAATGCCATTACCATGCGGTGAGAAGGAAGTCGGGGGACTCGTATGAAGGATACAGTATATCAATAAGTTTATCTCCCAGGTTACCTCTATATTCAAACCAATTTTCAAGCTTCTCCGCAAAGACTCCACTTACATATGGAACCTCGCTTGCTAAAAATTAAATAATATCCGATCGACCCACCCGTATTGGATCCACTATGTCCCCGGACATCCTCTTCGTCATAAAAACTACAACACGATCCATGATGGCTTAGTACACCAAAAAATCATGCTAGGAGTAAGCTGTATACTATGTCAGTCGAAGCCTTAGTGCATGTGAAGAACTGTATATGACCCTAGAAAATTCTTTCCTATCCTTGGTATAGGCAATGCAAAAGCTAAGGTATTACATGGTCTCCTTTGAAATCAAGCTAATCTCCCCAAAGGATCCTCTTAAATACCTATTCAAAAACCTTGTATTAACAAGAACGATGGAGAAATGGATATTCCTTCTTATAGAGTTTAACATTAAGTATGTACATTAGAAATCCGTAAAGTGACATGCCAAAACAGTCGTCTTAGTTGAATCCACTCTTGATTAATAAGATAAAATAATTTCCCAATTTCTAGATTACGATATTCTGGTAGTGGAGGTTCAAGAAGAATAGATGGTAATTATACTATGATGGAGCCACAAATAAAAATGGTTTTAGCATTGACATGTTGCTGATTTCACCAGATGGGAGGCACCAACCCATGCTCCTCAAGATTAATAACAACTGCACCAAACAACATCATTGAATACTAAGCCTGTATAGAGGAAATGAAGATATCCAACATGAGAGGCATAATAAAGATCGATATATATAGAGACTCAACCCTTATCATATGTTAGATTATAGGACAATGGAAGATCAGGGAGTTAAAACTATCACGAGTACCTAGAGGAAGTTACTGCCTTATTAAAGGATGTTAAATTCTTCTATTTTCCTAAGGATCATAATAACTTCATTGCCGCATTGGCTACACTAGCCTCCATGACCGATATACCAGAAGATGCAGGTAAAGTAAAAATAGATGTGTACAAGTAGGAACAACTCGATTTTATATATGAAATCCATATAACTGAAACTATAGACGAAGTGCCTTGGTATCAAAACATAAAAGAACTAAAAAAGGGCAAATAAACCTCTAGATCCCAAAAAGGATAGGATGGCACTCCGATGATAGGCTGTCCGATTTATCATGTGAGCAGGATGCCTGTATAAGAGACACTCTAATGACTGATGTCCTGACTAATGTAAAACAAAAATAGTGATGTAAGAAATACATGGAGTAGAATTTGGATCCCACGTGAACAACCATGTGGCCACGAAGAAAATTATCTACCAGGGTATTATTGGATAACTATTTAACACGAATATAAAAAATATGTCTAAAGATTCCCAAAATGCGATTCATTTTGGTTGCCATAGACTATTTTGCCAAATGGATAGAAATGAAATCCTATGCAATACTGAATGCGAAAAGTGGCTCAATTCATATGAAAAAATATCACATGTAGGTATAAAGTGTTTTTTTAACTGATATCTGACAATGGAATGCATTTCGAAGCAAAAGTAACATATTTCGTCGATGAGTATGAAATTTAGAGGAAAAAATAATCTCCATATCTCCCTTAGACCAACGATGCGTAGGAATCAACAAATAACAACATAAAAAAAATATTAAGCAAAATGATGGAGGTATGTCGAGACTGGGTTGATCTCATTCCATACGCACCTTGGGGATACATGACTGCTGTCAAGATGCCCATTTGAGCCACTCTATTCTCACTTATATATGTGATGGAAGTTATGCTAACGATCAAAATGGAAAGTCCCTCCTTGAGGGTATTACTTGAAATTAAATCTCTAAATTCGATTGGGTAAGAAGCAGATATAAAGAACTGGAATTTCTAGATGAATGTCTATTATTATCATATTAACATATGCAGTTGTATCACAAATTTGTTGCCAGATCCTTTTACAAGAAAGTTAATAACATAAGGGTCAAATAAGAAGACCTAGTGCTGAAGGAAATCATTAAACCCATATAGGACGCTCGATCAAGTTTCACAAGTACACAGGGCTATATGTGGTAAAAATATACTTTTAGGAAGTGCAACCTCCTTATCGATATTAATGGAATAGATTTGGCCTAGCTGACTAACCTAGATCATCTTAATAAGTATTATATATTAGAAAAAGACATCAAACATCCAGCAAGAACTAAGTATGAACCAATCCTCCATAAAATTAAGGAAATCCATCAAACATATTACCCAATCAATCTAATTACACACTGGAGGTACTTAGATAACCCCTTGGGGTTTGGTAAAATCACACCGCACCCCTTAGAGGGAGAGAAGTCTTTCTATTTATGTATTATCTTTTAGATTCCTAAGAATTGGTCATAGAGTCTCTAGGGTGACAAATAAAGGTTTGAAGCTCGCGGGGGACTAGTTTTGCATTAATAGTAAAATACTTTCATTGAAACATACTCATTTATCATCATCAGATAAAAAGATATTACACAATTCTATTCAAGGTGAGTTACTACCTATATTGTTAAAGGACTCAGAATTATCCACTTCTTCTTCTTTGAAAATACTCATATCCTAGGAACCACTGTTGAGATCCATATCATACAAGGGAACCCAATCCTTCAACAAAGAAATTTTATGAACATCCCCGGATCTAGGAAGAGTTATACCTAAAAGTCAGTGAACACCAGTCTCTCTGACGACGACAATATCTCCTAATTTATCCTGAAGCCAGAGTAAGTACTCCTCAGGTAAAATAAGTGGCATACCAAATAATGTAGGATGAATTGGGAGGAACAATAGGGTCTCACTCCTCCAAAGGTTAAACATCATACTCATAAGTTATTGGCGCACATGCATAATCAGGTTCATCTGACCGAACATGGGTGGAATATCCCGCCTTCTTCCAAACTGACGCATTAATCATCTTAAAAAATAGAAAGAGGTATAGCACAGAGAAAATGAACAGATGTAAGGGAACGAACCCAAAGGCAATCGAGGGTTTATAGTCGACCTCCATGGAAAACGTCAGTGTATATAAGAATTTCCTGACTCAAAAAGCCATTATAACCATTCTTCTTCGCTCTCCCTCCTGAGAATCAATGGTTCATGAAAAACATACTCAACTAGACGATAAGGGGGAGACAAGCGATCCCCATTCTGAATCTGACTTTCCAATAACCACATATGTAAAAGCAAGGGGTTACCCAGTAAGAAAGGACATTCCATGCAGCTAAAGGCAAAGATACCATTGATGGTCTCATCAGGATCACAGGGATCGAGACCTTCCTCTCCTGAAGTTGCAAGACTATGTATTCTAGGAAAATATCGATGCATTTAGTTATAGTAACCAAAAGTTTTTGAGATAATAAGGCTAAGGCCAAGGAACTTTTAAACCACCTATATGACTTCATATATAGATATCGTATAGATTAAGGCAATTACCACCATCAGGTCGATCCCCTCTTAATTGAGAAATGCTTGAGCAGTGGGATAGTCCACTTTCAGCATTTAGAGAAAAGACAATATTATGTCTCACCTCAGATATGTCTCAATAATGAGTTGATCCATGCCATAATAGGTCAAGTAACAATAATATTAAAATGTCAGACATATTTCCTCCAGCTTAAAATGAAATAAATGATCCTCTAGGCACAAAAAATAAGCAACCACTTCCAATAAAGCCCAGTGACACAGTGCTCCATGATAGCAGTGAAACAAAATCATAGTGGTCTAACACTGAGAGAGACCCGTGATTAAATATGTGGATAAAATTATCTTTATTATAATTCAAGGAAACCTGATAATCAGAGTTTGGAAGAACCATTTCAAGTGCAGTGTCTTTGATTATGAGAGAAAGGATACTAGAGATGTGAGATTCCAAGACCGAGCCCTTCCAATTTCTAGATAAAGAGAGTTGACCTATTGGGATTTTAATACACCGATCAATCATTCCATCAAAATAATAATATTCGACCTATTTTTGATAGACCTACTAACTGAAATCCATATGACAGGAATCAATAAGAGAATGGTAACTGTAGTTAATTTGAAAATGTGTAAATTGGATTCGTTACCATTTTTGGTTGTAATAAAATCTTTGCATATATATTCTAAAATCTTTATCAACATTATAATAGAATCACGCTAATAACCTAGGAACGAAAGAACCTTTTATAAATAAAACATATCCTATACATAATATTAGGAATAAAAGACAAACCCCTTTAAAAAAAATACAAAATAGAAAACATAAAAATTCAAAGAATACCAGAGTCCAAAATTAACTCCAGGGTCCATTAAAGCACAAGTCATCATACTGTGACCCACGTCATCACACCTTCTCAAATCATTGGGCCTCCTCGAGGATGTACATGAAAGTAAGGTCCCTGATGCCTACATAGAACTCCTCGAGAAGACTCATGTAATCAACCACTTAAGCTCCCGAATCACCAGGAAAGAAGCCTGATTCATCTTCGATCATTAGATGCCCCTCACCCAGAGTTCTAATGGTCCTAACGAGATATGCCAAATAGGCACCCATCATTTGGGACATCTGCTCCAGCACTACCCCGGGGCCTAAAAAAATAAATTTTGCGTCATAGATTTAGAAAAAAGAAAAAAGAAAAAAGAAAAAAGAAAACAAAAATTAGTCAAGAAAAAATTAGTCGCATACCTCAACTCCCGCAAGATCGGCAAAATAAGGGGAAGGAGGCATCAGTACCTCATACTCCACGCCATCATATACACTATATTGAATGGATAAGATCAAAACCTAAATATCTAACGAAGGAGATGAAGAACAATTCGATGTCATATCATGTCTTGTAAAAGGACCCTCAATAGTGGTACAAAAGTAGTAAAAGGGCGAGGCTCCCCCGAACCTTGGCCCTCTTAAGCATTGAGAACTTTTAGCATCAGTCTGTAGGCAATAAAATCAGTACAGGGGACGGTGTAATCACAATGGAAATAGATTCCCCAAGTGTAGGCCTCCAGTTCATCCAAAAATAGGAGATAAAGGGACCTCATCTCAGTTGAAAACTCCACCACAATAGTCATCTAAGCCAACAAGGGCAATTGACGGATGACCCTCTCCCCTAAGTAAAGAGGTTCAAACCCATCACAACAAAAAAAACACCCAATAAATAGTTTAGGTGGTAGCCCTACTCACAACCCAGTAACCTCGAGACATCGCCCAAGGGGAGAAGACAACTTGAAAGTCCAATAAAAATAATGAGAATTCATAAAAAAGTGCAAATAATTGAAAATTGGAAATGTCGAGGAAAGTAACATACCTTATTAACAGTCAAATTGCTCAACAAGTTGAGAAGCTTCCCCCGAGAATACACTGTAAAACCTGGACCCCTATTTTCCTTCTTCACTTGCCTCTGGGGGATAACCATCCTCCTCGGGTAACCACAAGTGAACCCGATGGATCCCAAAAAACCTTTAGATGCATGAAGAAAATGCAAAAATATTAGTAATGTAATAAAAGGAATTTTTTGAAAAAGAAACGCATAGACATAAAGCATACCTCAGAAGTAGCAACATAACCAAAATGGTTCCTAACCATGCATCTCGAAAGGGCGCATATACTAGTATAGATAAAGCCCAAAGATGAACCACAATAGCCATATTGGCAAATGCATAGAAAAAAATCAAACTGACATGTATCGCCTCTCTATGAGAGGAATATATGGTGTGACCGAGTGTGAAGATCAAGATGAACGGGGTATACTTCTAAATCCTCATCGCATTATCTCTTGAACTCCCCGATCGTCTAGCATATGGGTAGCTATGGAATTAAGAAAAATAATTTCTCCCGAGCGAATGGACGACATAAACCCCACGCCATCTTGACGACATCCTTCGAGAGTCTTAGGTGGTGGGGGATCATCACTTGAAATTGGCCCATTAAAAGGTTGGTCAAAACATGAAGGTCCAAATGGGTTGAGTGTCATCTCACCCACCGATAGATGAATGGAGGAGATAGTGTCCCACCACCTCTATCTCAACGCCTATACTGTGGAAGTACTACGAGTTGTTGCGAAAAATACGAAAAAGTATCGAATCCCATGTGTCGTACCCTATCCCTGATGACAAGAGGAATGTGCTCTCTACCCCAAAGAGCCACCACCCGCTTAGAGAAGCCCTTAAGACAGATGCGAGTGGTGTTATCCTCGAGAGGTTCCTGAGAAATTCACAAAATACTGATAAAAATAAAACAAAATAATGTGTCATAATAATACTTTAAACAAAAACAAAATAAAAGTGATACTGCAAAAATAAATACATAAGAGGCCCTATGCACAATGTTGGAGAGGTGCACAACAAGCTCTCACAATAAGTCAAGATGTCTCCTAGTTGGGGCACGTGTTGGGGCACCCCCCAAGTCCCTTGCCACTAGTCCTCTAGAAGCTCTACACCTATTTAGTCATCAGGATCATCAGCCTTGGGCATAGGCCTCACTTCAGGAATATCTCCCAATAGCATATCCAACATCTATGTTAGCTAAATAGAGAGAACGCTCAAAAGACACTCAAAATGTGTAGAAAAAAATCTAATAGAGCAAAGAGATAGTGAGCAGTGAAAAGTGAGGGAAAATGTCAAAACAATTCCTTATATAGAAGGTCTAGGTGCTTGATTAATCGATCGAGCGCACGCTTAACCGGTCGATTAGAAGGCATAGACGCTTACCTAATTGTCCAAATCCCTCAAAACCAATAAAAACCATTCTTTGTTCCAATCTAAATCCATTCTTATACAACCTTAAATTCGTCTTTCTCAAATGAAATTCATTAATCACCAAAAATAAAAAATCCAAAATTCAATCCCTATTTCCCCTCTGTACGTTAAAAACATAAAAAGTCCTTACCAAAAACAAGTAAAAAATTCTTGACCCCTCCAAGGGATTTGGTGTATCGACAAACACCTTGTACCAAGTGGGTACCGCTTCCAAATGATTCAGTGTAACGATAAACACTTTGTCCCAAGTAGACACCTTCCAAAATAATATGGTCTATAAATAAAGACCCTCTCACAAGCAAACATTTTAAAAAATGATTTGGTGTATCGACAAACACCTTGTCCCAAGAAGACCTCTTTCCAAAATGATCTGGTGTATCTTGAAACACCTTGTTTTAAGAGAAAATCTTCCAAAGCGATCGAGTCTATTGATAAACACCCCATCCGAAGAAAACATTTTCCAAAACAATATGGTGCATTGACAAACACTTTATCCCAAGGAAACATCTTTCCAAAATAATTTGGTGTATTAACAAACATCTTGTCCTAAGAGCTTACCATTATAAATAATGCGGCGTATCGATAAATATCTTTCCCTAGGACGACATCTTCCAAAATGATTCAGTGTATCAGCAAATACCTTGTCCCAAGTGACTTTTCTAAACAATCCGGGGTATCAACAAACACCCCATTCTAAGATGACACCCCAAGTGACTTTTCTAAACAATCCGGGGTATCAAAATGATTTGGTTTATCGATAAACACCTTGTCTTAGAAGGACATCCTTTCCAAAAAGATTTGGTGTATGAACAAAAAACTTGTCCCAGGAGAACACCTTTTCTCTAATGATTTAGCATTGATAAAAACCTTATCCTAAAGCGGATAAATTTTCTTTACAATTCGGTTTATCGATAAACAACTTGTCCCAGGTGAACGTGTTGTCCAAACAACCTAATATTTCTCCTCACCCCATGAGGATATATCATCATCTTCCATTAGGCATCCAGGAAAAAATCACAACCCTTTGCGATAACAGACTAGTTATCCAAAAAAGGAGAGTAACCCTAAAACACCTTATCAGAGGTAAAGAGAATCCTTAGTAGTCGCATAATGGGTGTCTTTATTTTCAACAACATTCATCCAAAAATGAACTCGATTATTGATGGGATCTGTAGATACCTCATTCTTCTCCCAAAAGGTATCCATGCTTAACATGGACTTACGAAGGCCTAAAATCTAGCCCAAGCTCATTAACACCTTCTTGAAATTCCTACTAGACAAAATAGCCTACGAAATTACCTAGCATAATCAAACTAATACCGAATGGGCCCAAAATTATATAATAAAATTCACTTGCCTGATCGATCAAGCACACACGGTACTATGATCGATCGGTTATTAACTCAATATTTTCCCCATAATCGAACACTTCACACGGGTGCTATGTAATTCATAAGAACTAACCACAGAGTCACGGGATGCCAGAAAGGGGATAAAAACCTTCATAAGGTTTTTTCATTGGGGTTGTCAAATGGATATAGCCACGGACTAAATTTGTGACCTCTATTTTATTTTTAAAAAACTTGAGGTTTTATTTATTTTTAAATAGGGGTCATGGCTTTGGGTCGTGACCATCATTCATAAGTCTCCCATATGGTCATGGACCTGGCCCGTGACCCCTAGTACACCACTGGTCACGGACTTGGTCCACGACCCCTTGTCCTTAACTATTTATGGCTCACGTTCGTGACCCCCGAGTCATGGCCGAAGACCATGACCATGGATAAATATACTTCCCACTTTCCAGGCTATGACCTTCACTTTCGTTCAGGAATAAAGTACATTAACACCAATTTGGTGATGCCATAAATAGTCACGGACATAATCCGTGACCCGTAGGCCTAGTCATGCCTAAAATTTATGTCCATTTTTTATCTATGGTGTAGTGTAAAAGGATGCCTTCATCTACCAGTTGAAGGCATTAACTCCCCCTTGAATGTAGAGCATTATATCTAAAAGAATTTTTCCTTACAAAAATCCTTGAAACTCTCTCCATTTTCATCAAAACTGTCTTTAAGCATAGATTTAGTATTTTAACTTCTAGACCTAGCTTCTCTTTCATAATCTAAGTCCAATCACAACAACAACAAAAAAACTATTTACCCCTTTGTTACTTTTTTCTTCTTTATGGTACTTTTTCTTTAAAAGTATTCTTAGATCCGTTTCTAAAAGGGTTAGTCCTAAGTCAGGATGCCTCCGAGATAAAAAAAGAGTTCATGTAGCTTTGTTGGTTCGTGATCTTACTATTATGTTTTGAAGTTTTGATACAAATCGGGTGGTGTTGTGATGCAACACCACACCACACCACACCACACCACACCATGTTATATGTGTTTCTTTGTCTTGTGAATCTTGATCATTCTCCAAAGATCTAGTCCAAACTATGTTAACTTTTATTCTACCTACGTTGGATACGTTCGCATACTAGAAAACCTTGATAACTAAAACTTAAGTCAAATCTTATACATATTAACATGTAGACACCACTTTCTAGTACAAACTATAACTCCTTAGGTCCCTAACCCTTCTCTTCCCATCATAAAATCCCAGGTCCTACTCTCAACCCTAATTAAGAGGCCATTGAGAACTCTCGGGCCAGGTTTGATTTCGATCATCTCTACAAACCTTGCCAAAATCTTAAAACCTCGTATGGTTCCCTTTCTAACATCCCATATCGTGCTTGAATTGGCCTCACGATTCACGCGCACTCACATTTTACTCCAAGACCTAATTTATAGACCACCGGGATCTCCTAAGACCTGTTTGACCTCAGTCAACCCTTTATATTGAGAAAATCTAATTAAAATGTCGTAGGGATCTGAATACCCTTTCCAACAATCCATATCGTGCCTTAACAATCCTCACTATTTTCACATACTCACCTTTTTAATTCGAAACCTAATCTGAAGGCCACTAGGAGCTCCTGAGCCCCGTTTGATCTCGGTCAACCCTACATCCTAATCAAAGCTCATTCAGACCTCTTATGTCCTTGAATTCCCTTTCAAATGGTACATACTGTGCATGAATAGGCCTCATTGTTCGCACATACTCACCTATTTGTTTCGAGACCTAATCTAGAGGCCAACGAGTACCCGCGGGTTTCATTTGACCTAAGTGAATCACTTTTAAATCTTATAGATTTTTGAATCCCCTTTCTAATGGTCCATACCATGAGTAAATTGGCCTCATAGTTTGCGCTTACTCACCATTTTACTAGGAGAACCCGTATCTAGAGACCATCAGGAGCTTTCGAGCCCCGCTTGACTTTAGTCAACTCTCAAAACTGGGAGTGTCTCAATGGATTCTTGTAGATCTCTGAATACCCTTTCCAAGGATTCTGACCGTGTGCAATTTGAATTTATGAATTGCATTTTATGGCCATTTTTCTAAAAATGTTTGTTCTGGGCTGCCTATAGGCCCCTTGCCTACCGGTAAGATGTACTTTTTCTTGGCCAACAAGGCAGGGCTATGCCGATAGGTAGGCAAGGGGCCTAGCCAGTCCCCCCTAAAAAAACTCTAATTTTTTACTATTTAGGGAGACTATAACCTCATTTTCCAGGGTCCCTTTCTGAAGTCGGAACATTTCCCTCGAAATCGGTGTGCTAAAATTTTAATTTTCAAACATTCTCTTCCTTTCGTCACATCATTCTCCACCATTTCCCCCCCCCCCCTACATTACATCCTTACCTTACCACCATCCAACTATTGCAAAGTTAGAATTAAAGTTTTCTAAAAGGTCTACCCTTATACATTTACAACTCACTCAATTAGTAGTAATTGTTTACTTTTCTTTCCATTTTGATATATATATTTATCCCATTACTTCACATACAAAACTAATCTGACTTTTTATTATTTAGTGCACATAAATCTTATTTTTCATAAAATCTAAAAAGCCAAAAATAAACCCTAAATTAGGATTTCCTCATTTTTCACACTCTCTACACTTGCGTGTATTTTTTTTTAAAAATAAACTAAAGGAAGTTCTATATTAGGATTTATAGGTTAAACCCCACCCTTTCATGTTATTAAATTATGTGGACTTAAATGCCATTTGGGCTACATAGGCATCCGAGACAAACTTGGGATACGAGTCCTAATTTATCATTTAACCATTTGATGTTTTCTCGTGTTTATTAGTATTGCGAGTTTCGATTCTCCTACATATTCATGTTTCGTTCGATAAATACATTCTCTTCTGCATATTGATTTATGATTCGACGGACAATCACATTATAATTTTATGCTATTTCTTTTATACACTCCTTCGGATGATTTCATTCTGTCTTTCCCATCACGTGAGTCTGATGATTTCTTTCCCTCATTATTCACATCGCACACATATCACACTTTGGAGAAAATGAGTATATCGTATAGCCTATGAGAGACCAAAAGGGCGGGATGGTTTCCTACCACCTTTCCATTACGTAACTTAGTCCTCGAACTCTTGATTCATTTGGTTTGTACGCATCAGTATGTATTTTGATTATGTTCTTTAAGGATGACTACATTTCTTGTCTATTTTGATCAAAATAGGTTGGAGACTCCATTTTTTGTGTTTCTCCTCTTTTGACGGTGTCCGATTTATATCTGAGGCAGCCCACGATGATAAGCGCGAGTGGCGAAAAGAGGACTCCCAAATCCCCGAATCCCAAATTTCTACGATTTTCCTTCCCCTCCAATTTCGGCGCCGGCTCGCGTTGGAGGAATCTTCCCCATATGGCCATAGTGGTGACTCTATTGGGGACTATTTTTAGTGTACTAGACTCTATTTTAACATGATGTTATTTTTGTCGCTCTTCTCCTTTTCTATTTACGTACATTTGCCCCCCCTTGTATGTTTTCCTTACTCTTATACTTATATCTTGTATATATGTCTCATTCTTGATGATGTTCATATCTACCATGATCTTTTTTCATCACGCGTGCATATCACCTGCTTATGACACATTTCACTATATTTTATTGACGTGTTTATGTTCACCATACTTCACTCCATGTACTCCCACTTACACATATTTCACACACCCCTTGTAGATATTCATGTTTAGTTTCACTAGCACACGCTCTCACATTCTTCTTACGTGTATATAGTTTCGTGCTCACTCATACCTTTCATGCACCACTTGTAAATATTTATGCTTAGTCTCACTAGCACACACTTCCACATTTCTCTCACTTGTATATATCCATATACCTTCTTCACTCATATATTCACATGTCACTCTCTTATTTTGCATATATTTCTCACTCACTTTTGTATATTCACATGCCTCAAACTCTGTATCTATCACATTTCTTTGTATAGTATCCATATTCACATGCTCACACTCTGTATATATCACCATACTTTGTATAGTCTCCATGTTTCATGTACATACTTGCTAATTTTACTCTTCGTGTTAATCCTCCTAGGCTACTCGTGTATTCTCCCTCATAGTGGTAGTACGTATCTTATTTAGTATACATAAAAATCTCCATAAGATACTAATTTAGACGCATGCATTCTTTCACACTACATTACTTGAGCATTGAAATATTGACCAAACTTTTGTCCCGTACTATGTGTGTGGGGGGTCACTTTGTGATGGGTGTCGGTCTTGCAGGGAACATTTAACCTAAGAGATATGATTCCCACCTTCTATTGGCCTCGTATCTTCAATGTATATCAAACAGTTACCCCGTATCCTACCGCTTGACCGAACTCACGATAGGAGGTATATAGTAGAGAACTGGTTAATGTGCGTCGGGTATATCGAATTGTCTCTCATACGGTCCGTTTCCATAAGATATATTATAAGTTAATTCACATACACTTAGGTATATGAAATGGCTTATCCACACGTATCAATGAATGACTGCCCTTATAGAAAATATGTATATCGTGGAAGTCATACCAATGGGGAAAACCTTTGCACTATCCCACCAAGTGCATGAACCTCATATAGGAATCTACCCTAGGACACTCATACATAGTTTGCTGGTTATGACGTAAAACTCTGCCAAAATTCTGGGTCACCTTACCACCTGAGTGTTTGTGATATTTTTCCCATTTTCAATATAGGACCCTATTTGTGAGTATGGAAACAAGACAAGTTATGTCTCACATCATGTACCCTATCTTTTCCCAAACCCGAGTCATGTTCAACATTTCCCCCCTTTTCAAAGAAGGAAAAAAATACCAAAATCTTTCCTCTTTCCCTCATAATAAACCAAAAAATATTTTATTCTCAGGTGTGATTGCGTACCCTGATTTTTGGCTGGGCTCCCTATTAGCTCCGATATTTCATCAAATCTCCCCAAAGCTCTCCATGGCTTATTTCCCCTTTTCAACTGATTTTGATATCTCCTTTTAAATGTTATTTATGGAGAACATCAACTAGGCTAGGGATACTCAACCAGATCTGATGACTATCCTTGCCCAGCTCAATGCTAAGATTGGCAACCTCCAAACAGAAGTCCAAAAGATGCAATGGCATCGGTTCTAGACTCTCGAGGCCCCCGAGCTGAAAATACTTTTTCCCCATGCCATGGGTCCACCTACTCCTTAACGATTTTGGGTCCCAAAAGAGTATCAGCATGCCCCGTATGCCCCACATGCCAATATGCCACCACCATCTTAGCCACCGATACCTAATCTTGCACAACTAGGGGTTAATCAATAATTTAGAGTGGATCATAAGGAGGAAGAACTGAAAAAGGTCAAGGAGGACCTTAGATTACCTACATGTCTCCCTATCCCAAGACTCGATTATCAAAGAAATTTAAAATGTCGAACATTGAGAATTTTAGAGGCAACGGTCTTTTAATTGTGCATTTACACCTCTATCATCATGCCATGACTCTCCTTGGGGCATCAGAGGAACTAATGGCCCAAATGTTTCAGTAAAACCTCAATTAATATGCCCTCGGGTGGTTCTTGTCCCTTAAGGAAGTCAAAATCCATAGTTAGAAAGACGTGGTGAGAGAGTTGATGTCGTAATATAAGTATAATGAGGAGTTAGAAGTTATGCACATAGTCTTAGAAGGTGGAGAGAGAAAGCAGCTACCATGACCAATAAACCGTTAGAAGAAGAACAAGTGAGCATAGTGAAGAAAAACTTATTGCTCCATATTTGAGCCTTAATAGGAGGTTAGTATTACCCTCAATTGTGAACCCTCCGAGAGGCTGGATTAAATACTAAAGAAGGGTTTACGAGTCACAAAGCATAACATGAATTAAAGAGTCTAACTAGGTGTTCACAGCATGAAAGTATGACAAACTGGCGAGTACCTCCGTGTCAACTATAAAAAACATATCCCAACTTGCCACTTTTTAGACACATTAAAGTCATCCTAACCCTACTAAAAAAGGACTATAATAAAATCCATTCTCCTTTATCTAAAGTATACTAAGCCGTGCTTGTAATAAATCCCATTAAACCATTGGAACACTGGCCATTACCAAATACTCTTCCCATAAATTTCAAACAAGATGACCTCTGCAACTTCCACCAAATCATTGGGCAAACTACTAATCAATGATTTCACCTTATGAATGTAATCTAGAGTCCCATATACAGTGGTATCATCGCACTACCATCCAATCTTAATACCAATACCACCAATAATCCTCTCCCAGCAAACAAAACTTGGGTAAATGCCATCCTTTTAGGAGGAAGTCTAGAATTTAATCCCTCAACCACAATCAAGACCGTTAAAACAACCGACCTACCTACCATCTCACCAAAATCTATCAAAGTTTCCCCTTACTTTCTATTGTATCCTACAGGCTCTATGATCAATCTTTTACACTCCTCAACTGACCCTACATTGTCATTTATACCCACTGAAAATGGGGAGGCATGGAACTACGTGAAATTATAAACCAGGTTCGAGAGTTTAGGCTAAAATTTCCTTAAGAAATGACCATCGACTATGAGAAACCTAATAATTTATTTATGGAAGCCCGAAAGTGGACCCAAGAATCTGATAAATGGGTTGTGCTCATAGATGAACTCATTCTAGATGACATTATGACGGTCATTTTAGACCTGTTCCTTAATAAGAAGGAGATTTGCACCATGTTAGAGTTACTTACAATGATGAATCTCCAAGGGCATTAGGTCCCTTCATACTACCACTTCCTCTTTAAGTGGGAACATATATATGATGAAGCTATAGAGGTTGTTTAGTGTATCTCTTTTTCATGGAAAGATGATATTGTTTCCATCGGGTGGGAGACGATTTTGATAGTTCAGATGATGAATCAAACTATGGAGAAGTCAGTTTAGCTATTTCCCTGTGTAGAATGATCTCCTTCGAAGAATTGCTAGGGGGTCAGTAAAGTGTCCATTACACACAAAGTAGATGAAGACACCTGGTTCTTGTTCTTCCCTACTTTTGGTAACCACATGATCCAATCCGAGCGACATTAAAAAATTCAATTCCCCAGTCATCCAAACAGATTAGAGAAAAGAAGTCACTGAGGGGCTCCCGATGCCAAAAATGATAGTTGAAAAAAGTAAGGTTCACGACCTGCTAAAAAAACTTGGGCTTGTGTCGCATTATGGGGGCTCTTTATGTCCTCCCAGTTGCACAAAAATACCTTAATAAATCTCATCATAGAACCCACGGTTCCTCCTCCTCCTACCCCTGAATACGCAGTGCATATGGTTGTATATTTGATCACTACTCCCCTTCTCTGAAAAAGATACTCAAAAGATAGGTCCTGATCATAACTACACCTTAAAAATATCCGTTTAAGTCATGGGTAAAATTATCCCATTGGCACTTTAAGATAATGGGTCCACCCTCAACGTATGCCCACTCCGAACCCTTAATTTCCTAGGGATAAAAGTTAATGATCTCACACCAATGTCTATCGTCGTGTGTGCTTACGACAACACTTGTCGAGAAGCTATGGGTTCCATAAATCTTACACCGCAGGTTGGCCTTATCCACCACAAGATAGAATTTAGGTCATCAACGTAACTCTTTGTTTTAACCTACTCCTTGGTCATCCATGGCTCCAAAATATACGGGGGGTATCTTATTCCCTCCACCAGAAATTAAATTTCTTTGCCAATGTTCAAGTCATTACAATTATCAGGGATAACGACAATTCAGATGGTTTTAGCACTAACAACCTAGTACTAGAGATTCAGCATGGGTCCAATGACATGTTCCTCTCTGGTTTCAAGACCAACCAACTAATTATCCCATCTGGGGATACTTTCAAATATCGAGTGTGCCAAGACTACAACCCTCATGGGAATGCCAACGTGATTTATAAAATAAAAACATGCACTTCACGTACGAAATTGGGTTGGGTCAATGGCAAAAGAGAATCCTCTAACCAATAGTCCTAAAGGAAGCCTTCCCTCCATGTAGCTTGGGCTAATAACCATCACCAATTGATCTCAAAGTACTCCGCCCACCATATTAGAAAAGAAGATTAGCAAGTAAAAAGACGATCTCATGAGACCCCCTGAATGGGTGGTTTACCAAGGATGGTAAGGATTTTCCATTCTATAGATTCCCTGAACCGTGGTATTACCTTGTCGAGTGATAACTCTAAATTTGTATTCCTTCAGATATGTATTTGGAATGTCGCTGCGGTCAAACTTCGAGTATCAAAATTCCTGGAATCACCTACAAAATTTGTTAAAAATTTAGTATCGTGGCAAATTCAAGTATCAATCCAATTTCCAGCGTTGAAACTGTTATCGCGAAAACTTGTAATTCCAATTTTTATTAAAAAACTTTTTGTGTTTATTTTATTTTATTTTTTATATTTTCAAAACAATTTCCAAGGGAGAAAACGAAAATTTATGCAACTAAAATGACTATCAAAATTTAGAAAGTAATCTAGTTTAGAATTTATGAGAAGAAACAAGAGGTGGGATTACACCGCTTAGTCAAATCAATTTAATGTCCTAATTATTCAATTGAACAGTTCGAAATAATATTGAATTTAAAATTTAACTCTCGTTACAATCCTAAATTCAATTTTTCTTTTTCAGCAATTAAATCGGGAATAGTCACAACATAAAAAAATAAGATTCACACTCATTTCAATAAAATATCCGCTAAGATTAATTAATTAAAATTTGTACGAATCTTTGAATTGCATACACAGAATTAATATTTTAATTTAAGAATAATACTTATCTCTAAGTGAAATCCAAAAATCAAATATTAATTTGCACTATTAATTTATTAACTCTCGTTACATAAATTAATGTGTGATTTTTCCCAATTTAATTTGCCTAGAACGCATCGACGAACAATTATAAAATAAAACAACTCAACATACGCGTTTCATCCCAACCCTTTTAGCCAGACATGATTAAAATTTCAGCACAAACACAATTAACAAAAAAGAAAGTAAAGAGAAAGAGAAAGAAATACGATACGCAATAATTTCTTGTGCCAATTGTGTGCATGAACACGCGTCCCAAACTCATCACAAAATCTGACCGGATTACAAAACTGAATATAAAAAGTAAACCTACAAATTTTTCTAGATCTAAAACTATATTTTTCTTCTTTTTTCTGACTATTTTTCTACGCACTTTTTTTCGTTTTCTGTCTCTCACAATCTGTATCCGTGTCTTCTCTTTTTTTCTTTTGCTGATGAGAGAGTCACTTTTAAAATGAGCTTCCCTTCTTTTAAGAAACCCATGATTTTTTTTTCTTGGTTGAGAGATTCATGGGATTTCATATTGGCTAAGTCAAAAATACGTGGGTTTTCACAGATAAGGGGTGTTTGTTCCTATTTTTAAGGAATTTGGGCAAGGTGGGTTTCGGAGGTGACCGAGTTGGAATCGGGTTTTCAGGGTTGTGAGTTGAAGGCGGGTGGAGAAGTGAGAGGAGCACCGGGTTCGTGGGTTTTTGCTTCGGTTTCTGGTTTACGAAATCAAATTTGGCAGGGTTCGGGCGCTGGTATGGTGGGAAGATACCGGAGGGTACAAGGGGGTTCAGGCGGGGCTGGTTTCAGATTAAATTTGGAGGTATAAAGTGGATGATGAAATTCGGCTTGCCATGGGAGCGGGTTTGAGCTCCGATTTTGGGTGACGCTGGTGTGGCCGGAATGGGGTTATGGGTTGGTTGGTTGTTGTGTTTGGTAATGGATGGAGGAGAGAGAGAAAGAGGGTAGGGGATGATGAATAGTGGTGTAAGGGTGTGTTTGGGAGTAGTGTGTGTGTGTGTGTGTGTGTGTGTTTAATTTGTGACCCTAAGTAAATAATACTAACAAATAAAAATAAAACTATTAAAACTAAAAATATAAAAATTAAATTCCTATTCTAAAGAAAATAAAAATAAAAACTCAATTAAAAATGAAACTAAAAAAATAAAAATAAAAATAAAAAAGGAAAATCTATTAAAACTAAAACTAAAATCCTAAAAATAAAATGTAAAATCTAATAAAATAAAAAAATAAGTGAATTCCTAAAAAACTAATCCTAATAAAATAAGACTAAAAACTAAAAACTAATAAAACTCTAAATCAAAATAAGATAAAAGAAATAGAAAAAATAGAAAATAAATCCTAAAAATTCTAAATAAATCTAAAATAGATCCTAAAAATAAAACAACTCAAACTAAAATTCTAAGATAATCTAAAAGGGTACAAACTCACACACACGGCTTAAGTGATGGACAAGGCTCGGTCTAGGCTTAGGTTACGGTTACGGGACTGGTTCGGGGCATCGAAGCACATCTCCGCACGCTCAAATAGGACTTCTCACTTCACGGTCCCTTTTGATTTCTTCATTTAACGCTTTTGACTGCTATTGCATCGCAATTGACTGGGTTTAACATCATTTAACATTGCGACTGCGTATTGACCTGAAATATAGATAAATACAAACATAATGCCATTTTTAATTAAAACTAGCGACTAAAATGTATCTATTCGGGGTATAAAATATACACTTTTGGGTGCTTATCACACCACCCCCAAACAGAACATTGCTAGTCCTCAAGAAAAAATTAGAGAGAAAACAAAGATAAGTATCCAAAAGTGTGCAACTTTCGCAGGCACTGGCGATTGCACATAGCATGTGCAACAAGCCGTTAAACCTATAGGTTATCTTATCGGACGAGTGGTGTCTCGTGAGGGTTTGTAGTGAATGTACCCACAAAATTCAAATTTATTTAAATGCAGTTTTTGATTTTATGATGAAATGCTATACAACCCAACTTAAACGGACGTCAATGAACACCGTATTCAACTATCAAAATGTGATGAAATTACTTAATACCAAAAGTGTAATCCTTCCTAAAACTCAGCGCGTGTAGTGTGAAATAATCTTAAGTATCATTAGAGTAATTTCGAGATCACTTTTTAAAAATCGACGCTTTGACTTCAATTCTCATTGGATATATCTCTCTGAATCGAAGTCTCTGAGAATTGGGTAAGTGTATCTCTCTAGTGTGTGAGGATGCGAGTAAATATAAACAAGTTCAAACGTCTCACACACTTTATAAGAAATGACGGATAGCTGAAAAAATCTGACCTCATGAAGGAATGCTAACCACTATGTCGAGAATGTTGAATTATTCACCATATAATCTTTTCGTTTGCCCGAACACATTACCAAGGGTGAAATGTGGTTTATGAATGGTATGAGGGGATAATGAAATGAAGAAGACGAATGATAGGGTTTTTGAGAGGAGTGTGACACACTTTGAATAACTAATGTCTTCATCTTTTGAATTTATGATCGCATGCTTTCTTTTTCTTCTTTTGTATTTTTATTTTCTTTCTTTGCTTTTTTCTCTCTCGTTTTTTTTTTGTGCGATACATTTTTATTTTCATAGCACAAATGAAGACAATTTACATGGAAAATTTTAAACACTCTTTTTCTCAAAAACGATGGCAATTATGGATGGTATTTGGGACATATGGATAAGGGTAATATGGAAAATGATAATGGGTGAATGATAATGTGATAGGGAAAATGGTACGTGTATGGAAAAATCGATTTAGTGCTCGGGACAAACTACAAGACACATGTTTCTTACAACTCGAAAGTAATGTCATTCTCAGTGATTAAGCCAAATTTTAAAAAAAATAATGAGACCATGCAACAACTAAATGTGGTATCCAAAGAAAGTTGAGTCAACTTGTGACTCGGAGATACGTAAAAACCCTCAAAAAGGTGAAAAGCTCAAATCTCACGGGTTTAAGTCTCTACTAGTGATCTTTTAAGGCTTTCTTAAGAATATATTACTCTTCAACTTTTGATTATAGAGGTGATAGTGAAAATTGACGAGTTTAAGAATTCATAGTGCAAGTACGCTTAAATATGTATTATTTAATTTAAGGTTAAAAGCGTAATTTTTGGGTCAAATACAGGTATTCCGAGATTTCTAAAAGAGGGATAATAGACAAATCATGTCATAAAAATTTATTTTTAACCACACAAAAAGTTTAAAATCACTTGTTTCTGAAAATTTTCAAAAGAGGTACAATTTTGATAAATTTCTCACCCCGAAACAAAAAAGAACATCGTCCTTGATGTTCAAAACCGTATATAAAAATGAAAGCACAAGGGAGGAAATATATTACCATAATGAACCGCTTTGAAAATGTACCGCACCTTAGAGCATAGATGAAACATGAAGAACAGATGTGATACAAAAAGACGTACAAGTCTATAAAGCATGTGAAAATCATTGGCGGTGTGAAACACCACCCCCAAACAGGATAAGACTCATACTCAGAAACAATGAACAACGGGTTGCCTCCCGGTAGTGCTAAGTTTAATGTCTTCAGCCAGATTGAACCAATCTCACCCTAAAGATAAGATCTATGAAAAACACATGGTGACAGAAAGATGGGGTGATGAGAATCACCCCCAAACAAGACTGAACAGTCAGTCTTCATAAGTGGGGTCAACAAGGTCAATTTCTTCAATGTGAGAGGGGCCGAGCTCTAAGAAAGGCTTCAATCGTTGACCGTTGACTTGAAAGAGGCTACCATCCTTAAGATTTTGAACTGTGATGGCACCATAAGGAGTAACAGATTCAACAACGAAGGGTCCAGACCAATTGGTTTTTAACTTCTTGGAAAAGAGATGAAGACGGGAGTTATATAACAACACTTTTTGACTAGGGTGGAATTCTTTGCGGAGAATGCTTTGGTCATGGATCCACTTAATTTTGTCCTTGTACTTCTTGGACAAATCATAGTCATCATTCCGTATCTCCTCTAATTCATTAAGTTGGAGCTTGCGATGAATGCCAGCCTCGTCGATATCAAAATTAAGGGCTTTGACAACCCAATAAGCATGATGTTCAAGCTCGACAAGTAAGTGGAATGGTTTACCAAAGACCAAGTGATAAGGAGACGTGCCAATCGGAGTCTTAAAAGCAGTACGGTATGCCCACAAAGAATCATTCAAGCGTAAGGACCAGTCTTTCCTATTAGGATTAACTGTTTTGTCTAAGATTTTCTTGATTTATCGGTTGGAAACTTTAACTTGACCATTAGTCTGAGGGTGTTAAGAAATACCAACTTTGTGGGTAACACCATACTTTTTGACGAGAAGTTCAAAGACGCGATTACAAAAATGTTTACTCCCATCACTAATGATAGCTTTGGGAGTTCCAAAACATGTGAAGACAGACTCCCTAAGAAACGTGACCACAATGCGATGGTAATTGGTGCAGCAAGCTATGGCTTCAATCCATTTGGAAACATAATCAACTGCAACTATTATATATTAGAAGCTATGAGATGAGGGAAGGAACCTATGAAATCAATTCCCCATACATTGAAGATTTCGACGATGAGAATGGGTGTGAGGGGCATCATGTGACGATGAGAGATACGCCCAGATTGTTGGCATTTGGCACAAGCCTGGTAGTAGTTGTGGGCATCTCGAAAAAGAGTGGGCCAATAGAAACCACTTTGCAAAATTTTGGTGGCATTTTTCTTGGAGCTAAAATGGCCACCACAGGAACCATCGTGACAAAAGGAGAGAATACTTGACTGTTCATGGTCAGGAACACAGCGATGAATGACTTGATCAGAGCAATACTTAAAAAGGAAGGGATCATCCCAAGAGTAAAATTTCACCTGGGCCATGAACTTAGAACGTTCTTGTTTCGACCAATGATTGGGCAGTTGGTCGGTAATAAGGAAATTAACAATATCAACATACCAAGGAGAGGTGGAGATAGCAAAAAGTTGCTTATCGGGAAATGTTTAAGAAATAGGGACAGGATCAAATGTAGACATAACAGTGAGGCGGGAGAGATAGTATGCAACCAATTTTTTGCATCCTTTCTTATCACGAATTTTGAGGTCAAACTCTTGAAGCAAGAGAATCCACCGTTTCAAACGTGGCTTAGAATCCTTCTTCTGAAAAGGGTGCCTCAAGGCGGCGTGGTCAGTGTAAAAGATGATAGGTGAACCGATGAAATAAGATCTAAACTTATCAAGTGCGAATACGAGAGCTAGCAACTCCTTTTCGGTGGCCGTGTAATGAAGTTGAGCGTCATGGAGGGTTCTGCTAACATAATAAATGACGTGCTGGCGCTTGTCAACCCACTGACCAAGTATAACACTTAGAGAAAAATTAGAGGCGTCACACATGAGCTCAAAGGGTAAAGACCAATTAGGAGGCTGAATGATAGGAGCAGAAGTAAGCTCAGCTTTAAGGCACTCAAAAGAAGAAACACATGCGTCATCAATGACAAAGGGAACATCTTTAGATAAAAGGGTTGTTAAAGGTCGAGAGATTTTAGAAAAGTCCTTGATGAAACGACGGTAGAAGCCGGCATGTCCTAAGAAGGAGCGAATGTCCATAACATACTTAGGAATGGGAAGCAAGGAAATTATGTCAACTTTTGCTTTGTCTACTTAAATACCATCGCGAGAGACTACGTGACCTAAAATAATCCCCTTTTTTACCATGAAATGACATTTTTCCCTATTGAGGACCAATTTCTTTTCTTGATAACGTTTTAGGACCATAGTGAGGTGAGAAAGGCATTGCTCGAAGGAAGAACCAAACACAGAAAAATCATCCATAAAGATTTCGAGAAAACGTTCTACCATGTCGCTAAAAATGCTAATCATACACCGTTGAAAAGTCGCAGGTGCATTGAAAGGACCAAATGGCATGAGAGAGTAGGCAAAAGTGCCAAAGGGACATGTGAATGTAGTTTTCTCTTGGTCGTCAAGGGCAATTGGAATTTGGTTGTATCCTGAATAGCCGTCAAGGAAGCAGTAATATGCATATGACCAGCTAAACGTTTGAGCATTTGGTCAATATAAGGAAGAGGAAAATGGTCCTTACGAGTGACAGAATGTAGTTTTCGATAGTCAATGCAAATACGCTAGCCCATTTGCATACGGGTGGGAATAAGCTCATTGTCACTATTTTTATGACGGTGACACCAGACTTTTTCGGTACGACATGAATGGGACTGACCCACTGACTGTCTGAGATAGGGTAAATAATACTAGCATCGAGCAATTTTAAAATCTCAGCGCACCCGACTTCTTTCATAGAATGGTTGAGTCGACATTGGGGTTCACGAGAAGTTTTGGCGTAATCTTCTAAATGAATGCGATGACTACAAACATTGGGATTCACGCTGTGAATAACTGAAATGGTCCAACCAAGAGCAGTGCTATGCTGAGTAAGAGTGTGGACTAATTTCTCTTCTTGATCAGCGATCAAGTCGGAAGCAATGATAACAGGGTGATGGTGGTTGGGGCCTAAGAAAGTATATTTCAACTCGGGAGGTAAGGGCTTAAGATCCAAACTAGTAGGTGGCGCAGGAGTGACATCGGACTCAGACGCAGAAATAGAGTCCGGAGAGTTCTTGGTGCATAAAATGGAGGAATCTAATGTGGTCGGGAGTTCAGAAGGTGGAACAGGGTGATCCAGAGAGTAAATAGTATCATCATAAAGGGGATCGAAAGGAGGATCCCAAGAGGAAGTGTCCAATAGTGGAGTGGAATCTAGCAGGGCATTGAGTTCAGAGATGGAGGAATCAATGTCAAAATCGGATCCAAAATGAGCCAAACATTATTAGGGAGGATTGGCAGGGTAAGTTTGGTCCAACATTTCATTAACTAAGGAGTCAATCACACACACCTCATCAATAGAATCGACATCATCTTGTTTTCGCATAAGGTGGAATATATTGACTTCTACAGTCATATTTCCAAAAGAGAGATTCATGGACCCGTCACGATAATTGATGATGGCATTAGCAGTGGCCAGAAAGGGGGGACCCAATATGATAGGAGTATTAGTTGGGTCGGGCGCAGGAGTGTCTAAGATGATGAAATCCAAAGGATAGTAAAAGTCTGAAACTTTCACCAAAACGTATTCAATGATTCCTTTAGGTACTTTCACGAAATGATCAACAAGTTGAAGAGTAACTTGTGTAGGTTTCATGTTATGTAAACCTAACTCAAAGTAGAGGGAGTAAGGTAACAAATTAACACTAGCCCTAAGATCAAGTAAAGCACTAATAGTGAACTTGTCGCCTAACATGCAAGAGACAGTTGGACGACCAGGGTCTTTATACTTCACAACGCCGTTATTATGGAGAAGGGACGTAGCTTGCTTAGTGAGGAAAGTCTCACGCGAAACATTGGTCCTACGCTTAACAATGCATAAGTCCTTAAAAAATTTGGCATATGAGGGGACTTATTGAATCACGGTGAGGAAGGGAATGTTAATGTGAACATTCTGAAAGACTTTCTTGATCTCATCAAATTGCTGGATTTTCTTAGTGGGAGCCAACCGATGAGGGAAGGGTGATTTGGGCACATAAACCGAGGTGGGCTCAGGAAGATTGGACTCAGTGTGAGATGGGGATTTAGATGGTGGGGTAACCTTAGGGATAAGAGTTAAAGATAGGATGGTCGGGTATGGGACATCAGTGGGAGCATGAACACCATTATCAACTTACTTTCCCAAGCAAAGAGTAGACACCGTGTTCATATCCGCTTGGTAATTGGGTGGATTGGAAGTGGAACCAACCTCATAGGCCTAATCTTTGTCATTCCCCTTAGGATTAGCAATGGGTTGACTGGGAAAATGACCCTTCTCTCGCTCAGACTCGAATTGGTTGAAACACTGCTCAAGCCATTGGAGGGCTTGAGTCTAAATGGTCATAAACTGAGTGAGGATATTCTCAAGATAAGAGGTGGAGGAATTGGTCGGAGGGGCATAAGATGGTTGGGGAACCAACTCGCGTTGAGAAATAAGTGTTTGTGAATACTCAAAGGAAGGAGGGGGAACAGGAACAAGCTGATTATTATTGTTGGAATGTCCGCCGTGGGGGACAAAGGAAGATGGAAAGTGTGATTGATGGTAAGGAGCAGACTGATGTGGGACAGGAGGGCGAGGTTGCCTTTGTGGGTGGTGTGGAAACCCAGGGGGACCACCAACATGTTGTTGTGGTTGGGAAGGAGCGGAGTTGTGGTCGTACTTATAAGAAAAATAAGGGTGTTTCCTATTGTTAGGATTATAAGTAAACGACGGGGGAACGGGTTTCCTACTGGTATCAAAGGCACATGCTTGGGACATGGTGGGTTAGGGATCATCTTGCAATAGGGGGCACAAATGAGATAAATGATCTTGACTTAAGCATACACCACAAGATGAAGGACTAGAATCGTTGATAGTCATTGCTTGTTTAGAAAGTGTAACATTTTGTTGCATTGTACAACTAAGAGCGTCAGCGGTTTTAGTCAAAGAGTGTAAGCTGTATAGCAAAGTTTTAAAATCTTAATCATTTTTTACCTCAAAAGTGTTCCCTACACGTGGAGGATCGGATCTCAAAAATGCATTGGCGCCCTCCCAATCTTGGGAGTCATTGCCTAATTCAAGTAGAAAATTACAGGCAGCAGTGGGAGTCAAATGCATGAACTTCTCTTTATGCATGGATTCAATCATGGTGTGAGAAGAAGGGCTAAGACCATTGTAAAAACTATGGACTAAACGTCTTTTCTCGAGACCGTGATGTGGGTAACTATTAATATAGTCTTGAAAACGGCCCCATGCTTCACAAAAATGTTTAGTAGGCTTTTGTCTAAAATCCTGAATTGCTTGGCGCATTTCATTTGTTTTGCTCATGGGATATAATTTAGACATGAACTTCTTGACAAGTTGTTCCCATGTTTGGATAGAATCCGGGGGCAAGGAATGGAGCCACATGGATACATTATCGTGAAGAGAAAATGGAAACAACCGAAGACGAACATTCTCTTCATCCAAGTTTTGATTTTTAAAAGTAGTGCACATAGTGAGAAATTTCTGCAAATGAGTATAAGGAGACTCGCGTTTAAGGCCATGAAAACTGGGAAACATAGAAATAGTCGTGGGGCAAATTTCAAATTGCACGGTCAGAGTGGGCGAAAGGACGATACATGAAGGCGGAGTGGCCGTAATCGGGGCAAAGTAGTCCCTTAAAGCGCGTTCGTCGGCCATGATGGGCGGGGTAACAGAACCAGGGGAAGTGGGAGAACTAGGCGTCTCCAAAGAAGAAGAACACGGATCAGAAAATTGAGGAGGAAAGGCAACGATCGGAACACGATCACCTAAGAGGGAATTTAACGATGGTGCACTAGGGGAACGTGTTAATTGATGATCAATGCGTTGCCAATGTGGCATAAAAGCAAGGAAAAAATGTTTTTGGGATTTTTGGTTGTTTGAAAAAAAAGAAAATCTTTTTGGAAAATAAGGAAGGAAAAATGAAAAATATTTTTGGAGTTTTTTGGAAGAAAAATTGAGGCGAAAAAAAAAGGAAAATATTTTTGTAGTTTTTGTGTTTGTGAAAAAGTGCAGAAAAAAATCGGGAAAAAGGGGTGATGAACTAACGGTGGAAAAACGGGCAGTTGGAGTAAAAATTAGACTACCTAAGGGCACGATTTAGACACGTACACAAATGAAACAAGTCCGAATGAGCACATAGCCAAATTATTATCTGCAAGTTAAGTGATTGGGTAGTCAATTTTAATTAGTCCGCGGGCGAGAAAATCACGGAAGCTTAGGCCTCGCCGGTAAAAGTGTGCTCCTACTTTCTTCTAGAGAGACAAGAGGCTTACTAGTTAAGGCTCACCACACTAGCTACTTAACACATAACTATCTGGTACCACGCTGGGGAAAGCACAAACCCATTTTATTGGGCGGCCTCACTTAAAACCCAGTTTCCATAGACAAAAGTCTTAAGATAGTTGAATGAAGATTTGCAGGGGTGGAAATGACTCACTAGAGTATCCTACAAGGGTCTCGTTCCGAAAGGGTCCTAATGAACACCGTTCCTACTTGGCTTGCTAGTTGATTGATTTTAATTTAAGTGAGAGCACGGGTAACAAGCAAATGGAGATGTGATTGAGTGGGTGATGAAATCCCAACTCATTGCAATGACCGGGTATAGGTCTTAGGTAAATTTATTCATCAAACCATACAATTTAAGTGCAATACAGAAATAAAAAGCAGATAGGAGCAAGTAGCACACAAAAATTGACTCGCTTGTAGGAGATTCGCGAGTGATAAAGAGTTTACCTCCCACGGTTTTTACACGCGTGAGGTGAAGACCGGGTTGAGTCGACCGAGGGGAAGTACGCCTAGTTCAGTCGTCCTCGGGAGTCTTACCGACCCAAAGTAGAGAGGCTTCTAAATCCTCTCCTTTGGACGCTCTCTCTCTACCTTGTCCGGTTTCCCTTTTCGCTGTTTTTTTTTTTGGTTTTGGAATAAATATTACAAAAAAAATCGGTGTAAAAAATGCACCCAAATTAATTACAAGGCCTCAATAATCCTAAACAACCAGTCTAAGGAGGGAGAGAAAGGAATAACTATAAAAAAATGAAAATTACAAATCTTCACGGGCTTCAATCTTCAAGAAATCGGCAACGGCGCCATTTGATAACTCTAAATTTGTATTCCTTCAGATATGTATTTGGAATGTCGCTGTGGTCAAACTTCGAGTATCAAAATTCCTGGAATCACCTACAAAACTTGTTAAAAATTTAGTATCGTGGCAAATTCGAGTATCAATTCAATTTCTAGCGTTGAAACTGTTATCGTGAAAACTTGTAATTCCAGTTTTTATTAAAAATCTTTTTGTGTTTTTTATTTTTTTTTTAAATATTTTAAAAACAATTTCCAAGGGAAAAACGAAAATTTATGCAACTAAAATGACTATGAAAATTTAGAAAGTAATCTAATTTAGAATTTATGAGAAGAAACAAGGGGTGGGATTACACCGGGTAGTCAAATCAATTTAATGTCCTAATTATTCAATTGAATAGTTCGAAATAATATTGAATTTAAAATTTAACTCTCGTTACAATCCTAAATTCAATTTTATCTTTTTCAGCAATTAAATCGGGAATAGTCACAACATAAAGAAAAGAAGATTCACACTCATTTTAATAAAATATCCGCTAAGTTTAATTTATTAAAAATTGTACGAATCTTTGAATTTCATACACAGAATTAATATTTTAATTTAAGAATAATACTTATCTCTAAGTGAAATCCAGAAATCAAATATTAATTTGCACCATTAATTTATTAACTCTTGTTACATAAATTAATGTGTGATTTTTCCCAATTTAATTAGCCTAGAACGCATCGACGAACAATTATTCAAATAAAACAACTCGACATACGCGTTTCATCCCACCCCTTGAATGGGTAACTAAAGACAAAGATAAAGAAATACGATATGCAATAATTTTTTGTGTCAACTGTGTGCATGAACACGCGTCCCAAACTCACCACAAAATTTTACTTGATTACAAAACTGAAAATAAAAAGTAAACCTACAAAATTTTCTAGATCTAAAACTATATTTTTCTTCTTTTTTCTGACTATTTTTCTACCCTCTTTTTTTCTTTTTTAGTCTCTCACGTTTCTGTATCTGTGTCTTCTCTTTTTTTCTTTTGCTGATGAGAGAGTAACTTTTAAAATGAGCTTCCCTTCTTTTAAGAGCCCCATGATTTTTTTTTCCTTGGTTGAGAGATTCATGGGATTTCATATTGGCTAAGTGAAAGATACGTGGGTTTTGACAGATAAGGGGTGTTTGTTCCGATTTTTAAGGAATTTGGGCAAGGTGGGTTCGGAGGTGACCGAGTTGGAATCAGGTTTTCAAAACCCGAGTATAGAAGTGGGTCAGGGTTGTTGGGTTGAAGGGGAGGCGGGTGGAGGAGTGAGAGGAGCCCCGAGTTCGCGGGTTTTTGCTTCGGTTTTCGGGTTACGAAATCAAGTTTGTGAGGGGTGGGGCGCTGGTATGGTGGGACGCTGCCGGAGGGTATAGGGGGGGTTCAGGCAGGGCTGGTTTCGGATTGATTTTTGAGGTATAAGGTGGGTGATGAATTTCGACTTGCCATGGGAGCGGGTTTGATCTCCGGTTTTGGGCGACGTTGGTGTGGCCGGAATGGGGTAATGGGTTGGTTGGTTGTTGTGTTTGGTAATGGATGGAGGAGAGAGAGAAAGAGGGTAGGGGATGATGAATAGTGGTGTAAGGGTGTGTTTGGGAGTAGTGTGTGTGTGTGTGTGTTTAATTTGTGACCCTAAGTAAATAATACTAACTAATAAAAATAAAACTATTAAAACTAAAAATTGAAAAATTAAATTTCTACTCTAACAAAAATTAAAATAAAAACTCAATCAAAAATGAAACTAAAAAAATGAAAATGAAAATAAAAATAAAAATAAAAATAAAAAATGAAAATCTATTAAAACTAAAACTAAAATTCTAAAAATAAAATGTAAAATCTAATAAAATAAAAAATAAGTGAATTCCTAAAAAACTAATCCTAATAAAATAAGTCTAAAAACTAAAAACTAATAAAAATCTAAATCACAATAAGATAAAAGAAATAGAAAAAAATATAAAATAAATCCTAAAAATTCTAAATAAATCTAAAATAGATCCTAAAAATAAAAGAACTCAAACTAAAATTCTAAGAAAATCTAAAAGGGTACAAACTCACACACACTGCTTGGGTGATGGATAGGGCTCGGTCTAGGCTTAGGTTAAGGTTACGGGACTGGTTCGGGGCATCGGAACACATCTCGGCACACTCAAATAGGACTTCTCACTTCACGGTCTCTTTTGATTTCTTCATTTAACGCTTTTAACCGCTATTGCATCACAATTGACTTGTTTTAGCATCATTTAACATTGCGACTGCGTATTGACCTAAAATATAGATAAATACGAACATAAGGCCATTTTTATCTAAAATGAGCGACTAAAATGCATCTATTCTGAGTATTAAATAGACACTTTTGGGTGCTTATCATCGAATAAAAGATGATACTAGGGCTAGAAATATTCTTCGAGGATGACATCACTTGGGATGAAGGACGAAAACATGGGATAGGGCCTCTAATTGAAAAATCTATGGAAAGCACTAAAAATTCAGGGGATAGTGATACTGATGAGTCATTCGACCTGCACACACTGGGACTAAAATTCTGTATATATATCTCTAGGAACCGTGTTGTTTGACCCATATAAGAAGATCACTGTCGCTGAAGCACCCATCCTAAATTGGCATGCCATTCCAATTCAACATACTCAAGTCAACTAGAACCCCGTCTTCTATTCTCTCCAAGAGATTCCCGGGACTATTATTTTTCTCCCGTTCCTGATGTAATTATAAAAAAGGCCTCCTTTGATGAGCTCCTCACTATTATATTTCCTAAAAATCTTTCAATAAAATAAACGAGGATTTTGAGTATCTTTCTAAGACTTAAATTAATTGTCTTGATTCTAGTCAAACTTTTAACAAATATGATTAAATAAATGAACAATTCTTAACTGACCTGAATAAGGAAAAAATAAACAACATAATCGTGTTCAAACTAATAACGATGAGACAGTTGTTATTAATCTCAATTCCATGCAATATTAAGATAGGGTCCACCCTCAATGAGCATGAGCGGTCATAATTTGAAAAGATTCTAAAAGAGTTTGTGGATGTATTTGTATAGTCCTATGGAGACATTCCCGACATTGAGCAAGAAATAACACAGCATGAGAACCCTACCTTCCTAGAGAGAGAAATTGTCAAGTAGAAACTGATAATGCTTCGTCCAGAATGGTCCCTCAATGTCAAAGATGAAGTGGTGAAACACTTAAATATAGGCTTCATTTGCGTGGTCGAATATCCTACGCGACTTGTATATTCATCCCTGTGCCAAAATTGGGAGGGAAAGTCTGAATGTCCGTCGACTATAAAAATCTTAAAAAGGCATCCCCAAAGTTCTACCAAATATCAACATGATCATAGACAATGTTCCCATCTTTGATCCTCGTGGAACTGCGACCATCCCCCTATCCTCGCAGAGAGAGAGAGAAAGAGGGTATGGTGAGAGGATCTTGGTCTCGCGCATCCCTCTCGGGAGCGCTTCGGCCGTCGTCGGCGATGTGTGAGGTGATCAATATAGAGAGATGGAGTCTCTAGACTATTTTACTCAAAATAGACAAAAGAAGGTGGAGCCATACCGAAGGACACCATCAAAGACATACTGATACATATGAAACCAAAAATGATTCGAGTAGGGTTCGGAGGCTAAGTTACGGAATGGGAAGGTGTTAGGCACCCATTCCGCCCTTTGCGGTCTCTCATGGATTGTTGTTATTTTCCTCTATTTCCCCGTGATATGTGTGCATGTGTATATGTTGTGGAGATAGGAATCATCGACTTGTATCATGGAAGAGATAAAGCGGCTCATCCATAGGAATGTTCCTAAAAGTAATATTAGAAAACAGGATTTACACGATTATCCTAGCATGGATCGTTATAATGGAACGATAACGCATATGGAATAATACGCCACTAAGAAAAATATATGTATATGTAAATATATAAAATCTAATATAATTAAGTTAAAGAATTAGAAAAATAGAAAATTGTAGAAAGTAGGACTCGAGTCTCTAGTTTTACCCCGAGATGCCTATGGCCTATAGAGGCATCAAAGTACACGTAGTTCATATGCAAAATGAGGGGTGGGGTTTTATCCCATAAATCCAATCAGGGACTTCTCTTATGTGTGCGTGTGTGTGTGTGAAAAAGGATTTTTAGTTGTGAGAAAAGTGTGAGAATTCCCGTTTAGAATTTATGAGCAAACCCTCTTTTTCTTGTTTTCTTTGGGTTTTATTTATATGAAAAATAAGAGATGTACAATAATACTAAATAAAAAGTATATTAGGATATGTGTGAGAGAGAGAATAAAAGTGCTAAGTAATAAAACAAGTTAATGCGAATTTAGGAGAACTTGAGAAAGTTAGACTTTCTTGAAGATCTTGATCTTGATCTTGAATGTTGGAGAGCAAACCTTGCACTTGGGTGAAGATGAAGAGTAGTTAATTCACCAAGTTTGATGGAAAAGATGATGAAAAGTGATGGTTGGAAAGGGATTTGGATGTAAAAATCACGCTAACTTTGAAGGAGGTTTTCAGAGTGTGCTGAGAGTGATGGTTCTCAGATCTTGGGTTCTTTTTACAATGAGATTAGACCCTCCTTTTTATAGGCCCAAGGGATGTCTGATCGACATAGGTCTGGTCTTGCCAATCGACGGGTGCCTTTAGTCACACTGCGTTTTACGATGGAAATGGGTTTTAGTGCCCTTTGAAAATTCATCCAGTCTCGATCGAGCTGAAGAGTTTGACTTTTGATCAAATGGAGCCTGGGAGTGCCCGATGGCCTCTAGGTCAGTACTCAGGGTATGAATTAGGTTTGTAGTGATGAAGGGACGTGCTAGGGACCTAAGGAGAGGTTAGGGGGTGCTAGAATGGGGTGTCTACAAAGCCCCTCGATGGGTGAGTTTGGAATAAACGATAGCCGTCGAATAGACACCGCATAATGCCGTTAAAAGAGGTCAATTATGTGGACCCAAGGAAATGAGGATGACCAATTCAGAGGGTCGAGGTCAATTATGAGGACCTAAGGACGAGGATGACCGATTCATAGGGTCGAGGCCGATTCTGAGGACCTAAGGGGGCATACTGGGGATGGTCTAAAGAATTAACGATCAAAGATTTAGGTCAGTTTTGAGGACCTAAAGCAATGATGGGGATGACCAATTCTGCGGGTCGAAGCCAATTCTGAGGTCTTAGGTTGTAATGACCAATTATGTGGGTCGAAGCCAATTCTGAGGGATTAAATCGAGATGACCAATTCAGCGGGTCAAAGCCAGTTCCGAGGGCTTAAATTGAGATGACCAATTCTGCGGGTCGAAGACAATTCCGACGGCTTAAATTGTGATGACCAATTTTGTTGGTCGAAGCCAATTCTGAAGGATTAAATTAAGATGACCAATTCTGCGGGTCGAAGCCAATTCTGAGGGCTTAAATTGAGATGACCTATTCTGCGGGTCGAAGCCAATTATGAGGGCTTAAATAGAGATGACCCAATATGCGGGTCGAAGCCAATTCTGTGGGCTTAAATAGAGATGACCAATTCTATAGGTCGAAGACAATTCTGAGGGCTTAAATAGAGATGACGAATTTTACTCGTCGAAGCCAATTCTGAAGGCTTAAATTATGACGTTCTCGGGGAACTATGTCGGGAAAATTACCTCGTGATTTTGATTTCAGCTGAGGAATTGATTGTTGGGGAAACTTTTGCATATTCTGGAGACTTTATGGGGAATAGCTAATTTGATGCTATGAATTCCATTGGGGAAGCGATTAGGTGATCCAGGGTTTTGGATTTTTTGCTCGAGGAAATCTGAGACTTTTGTCATAATGGTTTTTGAGGATTCCACTAGGGAATAGGAGGTAATCTGAAGTTTGCGACACTTTAGGGGTCCTCCAGGGACGTTGCCGAGGAGAAATTCGCTTGGCTTTTGAGGGTTTCGCTGGGGAAGTAGGGGTTATGCTTTAGGGAGGATGAGAGAAAATAAAATTTCTTGGCGAAAATGTTTTACATCTTTCCCGAGATTTTTAGGAATTTTCTGAGGATTTTTCAGGGTTTTTTTTGGCATTTTTTGGGAGTTTTTGTAAGAAAATTTAAGGGGGGTGCCAGTCGGCATGGTGTGGAGGGTGACATTTGGCAGTGACACGGACTTTTGGACTGCCTTGAGAAGGTGGAAGGTCAGTGCCAATTTGTAGGTGGGGGTGCAGTGCATATCGGCATGACCCTTAGCTTCCTATAAAAAGGGGGGTGGGTTCTGAGAAGAGTGCGCTTGCGTTCAAATAAGGAAGTTATTTAATTAAACTCAGTTTTTATCAATTAAGTCCTAAACATGCATCTAGGTGTGATTGATGATGATAGAATCAAGCAAGAACATTCAAACACACACAAATGAGGAAAAATTCCCCAAAGGGACAAAACCTTTTATTTTCACTATAATTTTGTAAGAAAATGGCTTACACAGATTACAACAAAAATATGTGACACAGAAATACCCTCGGGTGTCGGTTCTATTATCGGCGACAGGAAATATCCCTTTCCAGTAGGGAAGTAATGAAGAAGAGAGCAGTTTCCTCACAAATTACTCCAGATGAGTAAATGATCCTCTCGAAGGTTTAAAGATTCACACACATATATAGGAATGGTTTTGTGAATCAAAAAGGTTTAGAAAACCTTAAAAAGATGAAGTCTTACTCTGGACTGCTTTCGAAGAATTTTGAGATTGCATAAAGACTTGAAAAACGTGTAGAGGTGCACCAGATATTTATATTAATTTCTAGGCGGTGGGTCATTCGAACGAGATAGCCATGTCGCTCGAACGAAGGAAAAAATTCGTTCGAAGGAGATCGCGCGACATGCCTATCTCACGTGAACGACATTCAAAGTTGTTTGAGTGAGGTCGTCGTTCAAGGCACTTCGCTTCTACACTTAGAAAAAAAATCTTCTTTTGATAAAAAATTACTCCAGACTTCAAAAATAATTTTCAAAAAATTTCCCAATACTTATGCAAATATTTAAAGCTCCAATAAAACATTTTACCGATAAAGCATAGTGGAGTAGTGGGAATGAGCTAAGCAGCACGTCACATGTAGTATGATGCACGTGAAGATAATGGATGCATTGAATTTGGATAAAGGTCATCAAGGTTGATCGTGTTGACGTGCCGAATGTAGCGGTATCAGACATACAAACTGTGATCTAGGAGAAAACAGAAAATTCCTAGATTTTACCCCGGACATTTATAAAATTATGTCCTTACAGGTTCCCCTCATTTTTCACAGCTTCTTACCTTCTCTCTCTCTGCGATTTTCTTCTGTGAATTGTCCTAACATTTCATAACCTAAAAATGGCTGCTTTTGTGAGCACTGCGACACACAGGGTGTGGTTAGCTGTTGACGACTGGGAGAATGTGAAGTGGAGGGTGAGGGCGCCTCTTGCTTTGGGGAGTGAGAACTCTTTTGATGCATTTGAGGTAGCTGTGGATGAGCAGAATTTATTGCGGGAGCTGTCGCGTCATCGCTCTTCTAGGGTTGTGAACCCTTGTGGTTGTGTAAGTAAAAAATGACTTTCGATATCCTTTTTTGGTGATTTCCTTCTTTTTCTAATTTTGACAAGGTTTTTCTGACAGTCTGATGTTTCTTTGTCGACTATCCGTGCCCATGGGATGACGGGGCTTAAGGATGTCTGGGAGCCCCTTCCACCTGTGGTGCGTTGGGTAGTATCGTCAGCAGGCTTTGGGAGGCTAGCGTCTATGTTGGATGAGACGCCTCGTTCAACGACGGTCTTATGTGCTTTGGGGGAGAGGTGGTGGGACACTACCCATACCTTCCACTTTGTCTTTGGGGAGATGACTGTGACTCCCATAGATTTACAGTAGCTACTGGGGCTGGATTATGATGGAGAGCAGATAGAGGTGGATCGCTCTTTGTGGGTGAGGCCGAAGGCGGTGCAAGTGGCGCTAGGTGATGTGGGGAGGATAGTGTCTGGGGAATCTATCCATTTGTCGCTGCCGAGGGATGTTTTGTAGGTGAGGCAGATGGCCCGGTTGTTTATTTTACTGGTGCTGGGGGGATTTATGGTGGCATCGAGCGGCGATGTTGTCCACTTATGTTTTTTGCCATACTTGAGGATGTTTTCGAACATCCCTCTCTATGATTGGGGGAGTCTGACTTTGTCGAACCTTTATTTTTCTCTGGATGCATTTTGCCAGTGCTGCCGATAGAATTTTAATAGAGCCATGTATCTTCTTGAGGTATTATTTAGTTTACACATTTTCCTTTCATGCATTCGCATTTTCCTTGTGCGTCTCTTTTTTATTGTGGATTCTTGTCTTTGGCTGGCGTGGTTCTATGAGGTGATTGGGTGTAATACCCAACTGATTTCTTTGAAGGACAAGACCATCGGGGACTTCTGTCGGTTGTATCGGTGGCGAAAGGCCATACAGCAGTCGTTGAAGTCTCTTTCTATGCAGGCGGTGTGTCAGGTCTTAAATGGCCTGACTAGTGATAGGGTAAGACCTTTTCCTTATTTAGTCTTGGTCTTTGTGTGCTCTGATTCCATATTGACTTATATCTGTTGGGGATTTTTCAGGTGACCATTTACCCTTGGGGGACAACTGTTCAGGGCACGGGGTCGACTGGGGTGAATGCGCAAATTAGTCATTTTCTAGCGCATGAATTTGGCCACTCTTGGTATCTCGGGGAGAGGGTGTCCTAACAGATTGCTGAGGAGGAGGTGGTGGTGGTGCCACTTGCGAGGCCCCCTATGTCTATGAGGTGGGAGTGGATGTTGCCAGAGGATGCGAGGATTGCGGCAATAATTGGTTAGTCCTATTTGTTGTACACCTGAAAATATGTTACTAAAGCCGTTTATTAAAAATAAACTATTTAAGTAACTCCGAGCTATTTTTTGAAGAAACTCTTTTCTTAAAAATCAAAACTATTTGAACACAAGATGTGTTTAATAAAACAGTATGTACGAGATCTATTCAAGATTTGACTAACAGGTTTATAAAACAGTTTAAACAAACTTTAAACTCAGCACAACCAAGAATGAGATGAGGAGATGTAGAAAGATTAAGTTCATGATTTTTAACAACCACCTGAGGAAACATCCACGACTCCCTCTACGGAGTAAAATAAAAAAAAAATCCACTAAAACAAATTTACCAGTTACAAACTATATAACTAACATGCATACAACTCATACCTATATAAGTTTAGGAATGTACCCTCTGGTGTCCTTATAACTTCTCTGCATTTCTGATTGTAGATGTTGTTCTCCCAGTTTGTTAACTTCTGATTTATTCCAGCACTTTATGTCGACTCTTGTTCACAAGATCTTATAACCAACACTTTTCGTGTTGTAGGGTGAAAGTGTTTGTGGAGGTGCTCTCTAACACATGCATGCACACACTCACACTTATTAAGTACAAACAGTCCTAGCAAATTACATATAAGGCTATATGCAGTGATTTTTCTTTTTCTCTCTTCTCACAAAACTTTGAACCTTTTTGACCTTTATATCAATCCCAGAATACACGGATATCTTGCTTAGAAGACAGTCAAGATCTTAATCAATCTCAGAATTTTGAAAAGATTTTCGAGATTGAAAACCTCCAAGTGTGATTCCAAACTAGGTCAAAGTTTTAGTTTTAAGAGAACTAGAAACATAAAATATTTATTGTTGATTTCAAAGTTAAAAGCAATTTTCAGAAAAGAATCAACAATATATTTCTCAAGATGAGAAATAAAACATGTAGATCTAAGTGTGATGTAACATGCAGAACATAGATCTGAAATTTCTATGAAGAAGAAAATAGATCTAAGTCAACAGTTTAAGTTAGAAACAAGATCTAACGAACAATAGGTTACAGCAACACAAATATCTCTCAAAAACTCAAGAACACTCAGGGTAGTGTTTTAGATATGTAGGAGTTTTAGAGAAGTGTTTGGTTTGAAAGAGGATTGACGAATAGGGGTTAGGGTTAGGGTTTCTAACTCTCTCTCTCTTTCTGTTTTCTCTCTTCTATCTCTTCTGTCTCTCTTCTCTCTACTCTCTCTTTTTTACTCTTAGGAATGAACTGGCCAAAAGTCTTAGACGATTGAGAGGAGGGTCCCTTTTATAGGACGAAGAGAAGGATCGAGAAGCAGGTTCAAAAACAAGGGTCAGGATTGAGTCAAGCTGGATTGACTTAAATCCAAGGGCTCACAGAAAGCGGTGATTAAAATTCACCTGATTGGTTGAAGAGGTATACACAAGGATTACCAAAGAAAGCATGCAGGTCGTTGATAAGGTTTGATCCAACGGTTGTAAAGATACGCGATTATATACTCAGTAAAGAAATACAAAATGCACCAATCAACAAGCAACAGGTGTTGATCAGTAAGGCAATATAAAACGCGCGTCTAAAAGTAATTACAACCACACCCTGAATTCTCTACCGCTTTTGGTTTCTACCCAAACCAACTTTAAGCCAATAAACCCTTCAAACCATAATTAGAGATTGAACCCACAAACTTTTAAAACCAAGTTTTAATTAATAAAACCTTTATTAAAAAATGTTTATAAAATCCCAAAAAATTATTTAAAAAACAAATTTAGGGATTTAAACATACTCAACATATGTGCACACATAAATATGCAATATGACATGTATAGGATGCATTCTACTTTGTGTGAGTGTTGGTAATTTGGTCTTGATCACTACAAGATAAATGAATGAAATAGCAAACCAATCTCTGAGGTTCTTTGGTTTCTAGGATAGACATAATTTTGTCTTAATTTCCAAACTAGATGAACTCTTATACAATATAGACTCAAGTGAGTCAAGAGTATAAGGGCTTCAACACTGACACAGTTGTGCCGTATGATTATATAGACTTTGTGACGATTTAGATGATGGCACCTAATATATATTATGCGCTGCCTTTCCCTCATGCGAGTTCAAGTCGGACAGTGGGGTCTTCCCACAGTGCTGGTGGTCCGTTGACATCTGTAACGACAATGACTTCGGAGGTTCCCTTTGTGCGGTTGCATACCCCTTCCTACGATATTCGACGAGCTGATGGAGGGATGGTGCATATGTTTCATCGTCCTCATGCGATGGACCCAAAGGAGTTGGGATTGACAGAGGGGGTCCTTCGTCCTGTGGTATACTTTTTGTTCTTCTCTTTTTTGTTCTTTCGATCTTCCTTGTTTGATACTGATTATGCCTTTTCTTGCAGCAAGTCCGGGTGTCCACCACTTGGCTAAGGGACATTGGGGACTTGATATCTTCGCTGACTGCCCATATTTGGGATGCGATTCTTGTTCATTATTTCTTCGTATCGTCTGCCTCATCCGGGGAGGAGTCTGGTTCAGATAGCGATGGTGCATCATCTCGTCACAGGGGAAAGAGAGCGCATCGCAAGGAAGGAAGTTCTTAGAGAGGGAAGGGCATGTGAGGGAGAGGGAATGTGGGTTCGGGCTGAGTCCCGTTATTTTTTCTATTTTTCTTTATTTCCTGCAAAATTAATGTAACACATAAAAATATCTATGCAATGTAATGGAGTTTTTTTATTGTCTTTTGTTAGTAATGAATGAATGAATGCATATGCGCTTTTTACTTTGCTGCTGAGACCGTAAAAAGAAATATTTTTAGGATTTGAAGGAAAGTTTTATTTATAATGAGAAAGTATATAAATATGGAAGGGGATTTTGAAACTCTATTGAGAATATCAATTTATTTTTATTAAGTTTTCTGATTTTGACAAAAGAGGAAATTTTTAAAACAGTAGGTTGCCGATCGACAAGCCTGTTGTCCTTTCTATCGATAGGTCAGTCCAGTCCCATCCATTCAAGGACTTGATTGGTACCCTCCTTGGCTTTTGGTACCAGGTGGGGTAGGGTTCCCTTTAATTTCTGCAAGGGTTGTGTCTTTTGTGAGGGTTTTCAAGTATAAAAAGGGGTAAGGATGGAGTGTTTTCATCACACCTTCACATTCTTACTTTCTCATTTTCTGAGATGGCTCTCCCTGGTAGTGTTGAGTTTACCAAGTACCTCGAGACTTTGGAGGCACTGTGCTCCTACAATGTCGACTAAGATGATTTCAACATGCATCGAGCCTCTTTATGGCGTAATCGGACCATAGAGTGAAACATGTTGATGGTAGCAGTACAATTTTGGTACCCCGAAGATCTTGTATTTCACTTTGGCTTGGAAGAAGTCTGCCCGACTTATGAGGAATTTTCTGCCATGTTGGGGGTAAACCCTAGTGTGGCGGCTACTATATCTGAGTTTTCCTGGTATCCTCAGGAAATTTTGGCTGGACTTCTCCACGTCTCACCCTCGGTGGGTAGAGTTTTGGTTATTGGAGGAATTATTTCCCTTCCGGCAGTGCTGCGGTCTGTGCATTTGCAGGAGGTTGGTGATGTTGGCTATGCTGGAGCTATCATTTTGGGCTTGGTTTTGAAATTACTTCTGGTGACTGGGGAACTGCTGGTGGACCCACAACTTGTCGCCATTACTTTATGGATGTCATACCGTCGCAATCCTACAGCGGTGATACCGGCGGAGACTTTGAATGACCTAGATGCCTGGCAAGAAGGTTGTTTTGACTTTCTGAAGGGCAACCCTGTGTTGCTGTTCATGTGATTGTCTGAAAGATTCCTCTTGGTGGCTCCTCTGGAATATCCTTTATCGGCTGTTACTAACTTCTTTTCACACCATTTCATCAGTGTTGGCCTGGATATCGAGATCTGTGATAATTGGTTTGTGGAGCATGGGGATGTAAGTCTTCTCTAGTCAGTGCGTTAGTGGGGACAACTGCTGCCTATTCTGGAGCAGGGGGAATACCCGTATGTTCGGCTAGTTGGTCTTAGACAAACCTCTGTTTATTTCCCTTGGTGTCTTATGCACCAATTCGGCTGGGAGCAGGTCGTGCCACCTCGGACACTAGATTTCTTTTTAGTAGAAGATCTGACAGAGCGTCTACACATGCGTCTTGGCTCTTTGTGGGAGAGTTGGCGTCCGTCGACCCACCCTTCTCAGTCGGTTGGGTGAGTCTGGCACATCCCCGGGGATTATATGAAGTGGTTGTGGAGAAGAGTAGTTAGCAAGATGTTGGTAGTGGAGACTAGACAAAGGTTTTTTATCTTATCCGATACCATGGAGGGAGGTGTTGTGGTTTTTTCGAGGCTAGTTTGGGATTATCGGTCTATGGAGTGTTTGCGGCACACTATTCAGACATGGGAAGTTTGGGGATCCCAGGATGTATATGATGATGGATTGGGCACCTCTGGTAGCTGTGGGTAAGACTCTCGGGGAGTTTGTTTTGTAATAGGGAATAAATTAGGGAGTTTATTTGGCTTTTAGGAAGGTAGGAGGAGGGGAGTTACTCGTCCCTTTTCTTTTGTAATTTCACTGTCATTTCTTATTAGTGAAATAAACAAGTTTTTGATCATCCAGCTATGTCTTTTGATGAATTTTGTATTTATCTATACTGATCGCCAATGCATGCATAATCCTTTTGTTCAAATATATGTTAGAATGAATTGTCGTTCTCGGAGATAAGAAAAGAATAGTTTTTTATGAAAAAGAAAGGGCCATGCTCATGTAAGATGTATGAGCTTCCTACGTACCTCTGGGGGTTTTTGAAAAGTTTTAATTTTTTTGAAAACGGTTTTTGTAGAGGATCAGGCCCATGTAGTTCTGGGTTGAGGGAAATGAAGATTTTTTTTAGAATAGATGGGAGATAAAAAGAGTTGTACCGCGCCGAGATTTAAGACTAGGGGTAGAATTTCTTGAGACGGTCCAGGTTGACTGGAAGAGCCATCTCTTCTCCATCAAGGTTAGTGAACATAGTGGCACCTCCTGACAAAATCTTATTTACAATGTAGGGGCCACTCCAATTGGGTTTGAACTTCCCTCTGGGGTCCCAAATGGGTTTTATGATTTCCTTAAGGGCTAGGTCCCCTTCTAGGACACCACGGCCCTTGACTCTCTTGTTGAATGAATGATCTATTCGGTGATAGTAACCTTGAATGTGATACAACACTTTCAGTTTCCTTTTTTCCAAGAGTGAAAGCTCATTCAGACGGCTTTAATATTAGTCCTCCTCACTGACTTACCTTTCGAGCATGACGTGAAGTGAAGGGATCTCTAGCTCAACGGGTAGGACTACTTCCATGTCGTAGACCAGAGAGTAAGGGGTGACCCCTGTAAAAGTTCAGATTGGGGAACGGTAGCCCCAGAGGGCGTAAGAGATTCAGTCGACCCAATCTCGATAGCTTTCGATTATCTTACTGATGATGGATTTGAGGTTTTTATTGGCGGCTTCGACTGCACCATTGGTTTGAGGTTAATAGGGAAAATATTTGTGTCTCTGAATCCCATACTCGTTGACCACTTCTGTGACTTTTTCCTCAAAGTGCAACCCGTTATCTAACACAAGTTCGTGCGGGACCCAATATCGACAGATGATGTTCTTCCTGATGAATTTGGCCACTTTCTTAGCGTTCAGAACTGTGTATGACTCAACTTTGACCCATTTGGTGAAATAATCAATGGAAATTAGGATGAATTCATGCCTGTTGGAAGCCTTGGGTGTAACCTTCCCTATGATGTCGATATCCCAGGTGGAGAACGACCAGGGAGAAGTCATGTTGTATAATTCTCACGAAGGCAGGTGTTGAAGGTTGGAAAACTGTTGGCATTTGAGGAATCTTCGAACATAGGCGGTGCAATCCTGGACGATGGTGGTCTAGTAGTAGCCTTGTAAGATGATCTTCTTGGCAAGCATGTGACCATTTATATGGGGTCCGCATTCCCCACTATGGATCTTCTGCATTATTTCTTCAATGTCAGCCCCTGTGATGCAGTGTAGATGGGTTCTATGAAGATTCTTTTGAAGATTACTTTATAACAGATGATGTACTGGGCGGCCAGTCTTTGAAGGGTTGCTCGATGTTTCTTGTTGGAACCTTCGGGAACCTATCATGCTTGAGGAGGTGCTAAATATCATAGTACCTGTAATTGGCTAGATCGAGATCTTCTTTGGTTATGAGCTCAATGTGGTAGCAGTGGTTTGGTTTATCTTGCTTTTGGACTAGAAGGGGGCCATTGTTATTCCTTCGGGCATGTCGACCATGGAGGCTAAGGTAGCAAGGGCATCAGCTAGGTTATTCTTTGCTCAAGGTAAGTTGTGGAAAGTGATATCTTAAAATTGGGAGGATAGTTCTTCTAAGTGGGCATAGAAGGGTTGGAGTTTCTCGTCCTTGACTTTCCATTTTCTGAGCATTTGATCGATGATGAGGGAAAAATCCCCATAAACATCTAGGCATTGAATACCTTTCTTAAGAGCAACTTTAAGGCCTACCGTACACGCCTCGTATTCAGTCATGTTGTTGGTTCAGGTAAATCCAATTTGATAGCAATATAAGTGTAGGAGTCATTCGGGGCAATTAGAAGTATCCCAATGCCATATCCCTTTTTGTTGGTAGCGCCATCGAAGAACATCTGCCATCGAAGGTCATCTTGAGCGGCACAAAGGATGTTTTCATTTGGGAATTTGGAGATCCAAACATCAGCTTCTTCCATGGGGTAGTCAGAGATAGATTTTCCTTTCATGGCTTTCTGCGTGATGTACATGATGTCAAACTCGGCTACGACAATCAACCATCGGGCCATTAGGCTGAATAAGCCAGGTTTTTAAAGTAGGTACTTGATGGGGTCCATTCGGGATACAAGTTTGATGGGGAAGGCGAGCATGTAGTGTAATAACTTTTGCGTAACCCAAACAAACGACACATGCCTTTTCCAAAGAAGTGTAGTTGACTTCATACCCGATTAATTTGCACTAGCATAATAGATGGCTCTTTCTTTGCGGGATTCTTCCAGGTATTGGCCTAACAAAGCCCCAGCTGTAGTGTCGGTTATGGTTAGGTATAGGAGCAAGGGGAGACCAGGATGTGGTGGCATGAGTACTGGAGGTTGGGTCAGATATTGTTTGATCCGATCAAAGGCTTCTTGGCAAGCCTCATTCTAAACCTTAGTTGAATATTTTCGGAGGAGTTTGAAAATATGTTCGCAGTTGGAGGTTAGCTGGTTGATGAATCGACTGATGTATTACAATTTCCCAAGGAAACCACGGACTTCTTTCTCCATTTGGCGAGGTGGCATCTAAAGTATGTCTTCTATCTTAGCAGGATCTGATTCTATCCCCTTCTCACTGACCATGAATCCCAAAAGTTTTCCCTTTGTAACACCGAAGACACATTTCTGTGGATTGAGTCTCATCTGATACTGTCATAGTCATTTGAAGAACTTTCAAAGAGCTGGAACATGGCCTTCTCTAATTTTGGATTTGATAATCATATCATCCACATAGACCTCAACTTCTTTGTTAATCAGATCGTGCATGATGGTTGTGGTAGCCCTATGGTAGGTAGCCCCAGCATTCTTGAGACTAAATGGCATAACACTGTAGCAAAATTTTCCCTAAGGTGTGATGAACGCAGTTTTTTCTTGGTGATCTGGGTGCATTTTGATTTGTTTGTATTCGGTAAACCCGTCGATGAATGACTTTAGAGCATGACTGGTTGTGTTGTCCACGATCATGTCTATATTGGGTAACGGGTAATCATCCTTTGGAAAGGCTTTGTTCAAGTCCCGGTAGTCTACACACATCCAAACTTTGCCTCCTGATTTCGGCACAGGCACTATATTGGCTAGCTATATGGGATATTCGATCACGCGAATGAAACCCACGTTCAACTGTTTGATCACCTCTTCTTTGACTTTGAGCGACCATTCGGTGCGGAGCTTTCTCAACCTTTGTTTCACCGGCTTGTAATTTGGAAGAGTGGGGATCTCATATTAAGCCATTTCAGGATCAATACTGGGCATATCATCATAGGACCACACGAAGACATCCACGAATTCCTTTAGTAATTCTTCTAGTTATTCCCACTCATACTTGTCAAGGGTATCCCCTATCCTAATCTCGCGTAGTTGGCTACTAGAACCGAGGTTAACAATAACAGTTTCTTCTTCATTAACTTGAATTCGATTATGTTGTTTGTTATTAACCTTATTTAGATGAGTTAAGAATTGTTCATTTGCAAAATCATCATCATCAAAAGTTTGATTAGAATCTAAAAAATTAATGTAAGGTACATCAAGATACTCAAAATCTTCATTTATTTCATTGATAGGAAAAATAACATTGAGAACCTCATCAAAGGAGTTATCGATTACATTAGAGCAAGGATAGACAACATAAAAAAAGATGGGGTAAACATTGGGGTTATGTGGGATTTTAACAAGTAGAACTGGAACAACATGCCAGTTGAGGAGAGGTATATCCGCAGATTTAATCAGGTGGGATGGATCCAATGATGTAGTGCTTTAATGAACCATTTAGAGTGTCAGCCCTAATGTCTGTAAGTTAAACGAATCCTCAGAGTCACTTTCCTCAATATCTTTGGTATCTTTGATGAGCGATTGTGTATGGTGTTGGGAATTTTCGGCCCATGGGTAGCTTTCTTGGAAAAAGATCTCCATTCCAAGATTCATCTTCTTGTTTGTATGGTCATACCGTGGTTCTGGAAATCCGTAAAAGGGGAAGTCTTTGCCTTCTTTGATGAATCATCCATTCAATGAGTCACCTGGGATAATCTGGATGCAGTTTAATCTTCTCTTTGATTGAGACTGGCTGATCATTATGAGCTCTTATTCTGATGGTTGATACCCCAAACCATAAGGAGGGATTTTTTTTTTAATACAATGGGCTCAATTATCCTTTGTTGTCTTTGTCATATCCCTAGTACGGACATGAAGGGCATGTTTTTAAACATCTGAATCACATTGATGTTGCCATGAGGGTTGTATTCTGGACAAACCCTTTCTCTGAAATCATCCCCTATCGGGAGTAGAAGTGGCTCAACTCAGAATCCTGATAGGAGCATATCAGTTGACCCATGTTGTATCTCAAGGATTAGATTGTTGTTACTTGCACCCTCGGCATTGTCTTCGTCGCCAAAAATGGTGATGACTCGTCTGTCGATGAAGAACTTTAATTTCTGATGGAGCGAGGAAGGCACACCCTTAATACTGTGGAGCCAAGGTCGTCCAAGCAAAAGGTTGAAACAAGCTGGGATGTTAATAACTTGGAATTCAACGACAAGGTTTATAGGGCCAACCCCTATTATAAGTTTTATGGATACTATCACTTCTCGACGGGTATTATCGTAAGCACATACAGCAGCGCAGGTTGGAGCGAGGTCACTTTCCTTGAGTCCAAAGAATTTGAAGGTTCTTAATGGGCAGACATTCAAGGTGGATCCATTATCGATAAGAGAGAGTGGTATGATCTTCCCCATAACTTAGACGGAATTTATCGCTTCTTTTGGTGTGGTAAAACGAGGAAATATGGGTCCAGTGAGCAAATTGATCAAAGCATTTATGTGCAGCTGTAAAGACATGAAAATCCCCAATAGAGTGATGTTAGCTTGAGTTTTCTTCAGTTGATCGAGGATCTTTCTCTCCTCAAGGGTCATCTCTGGTATAGAAATGTTTTCAACACCCTTCCCTTTGTCAATTGTTGGTAGTAAGCTTGGGATCTGGTAATGCCTTCCTGATCTGGTCATGTGATTTACTGAATAAGGGAAGAACATGAAACCTATTTCCTCCTCAATCTCGAGTTATTCTGCCATCTTGTTTATTTCTTCGAGGAGTTCTTCAAATGATATCATCCCACACATGTCAGCTCCATGGCCAGTTTTCTCTGAAGCTTACTCTTCATTTGAATCTTCGAATCCTTCCCCCCATCCGGTGGTAATAATTATGTCTTTCCATGTAAAATCAATGCATTTAACGACTTTAATAGCTTCTTCATACATGTTCTCCCATTCTGCGTGGAGGTAGAAGGGTGAAGTGACCAGGTGCCCTTGTAACTTCAGAGTATCAAATAACTCAGTAACAGTGCAAATATTATTGGTTTGCCTGATAATTTTGCCATGATCTGGACAACGTCATCTAGGCTAACTTCATCAGTTAGTACCACCCAACTGTCTGACTTTTGGGCCCATTTCTGTGCTTTTAATAATAGCGTACTGAAACTCTGGCAATCAATGATCATCTGCGAGGGCAGTTTCAGCCCGAACTCTAGGAGTTGGTTTAGTACTTCTGATAATTCCATACTTCCATTTTCAGAACGGGTACGGATAGAGATGCATGCTCTGGTAAGGAGTGATAGTTCTTGATCAGCGAGGCTAGTAGGGTGTAGGAGGAAATATGGGAAATTTTGGAGAGGTTTGGGAGAGTATATAGGTGTGATTTGAGTTGAGGGATCGAATTCTAGGTTCTATTCTAGGAAGATGGCATTGGCATGATATGGGAGTGGGTTGTGAGTAGTGTTTGGTTTAGGATTGGCTGGTGGGGCAATGGTAGCCCTATCAATTAGACCTTGGATTATGTTTTAAAGGTGAAAGCATTGGTCGGTGGTATGGCCAGTAGTTTGGTGAAAGGCACAATGATCATCTGCTTTGAAGTTTTTTGGGAGTGGGTTGGAAAAGGATGGGGGTCCAAGGGTTTGATAAGTTTTCAGCTTAATAGGGCCTGATAAACTTTGGAGAGGGGCGTATGGTTTTGGTGTATACCTTTCGGACTAGGACAGGGCGGCTTTCTGATGCCCACGAGGTGGTTGGTTGAGAAATGTTGTTGATGGTTAAGACTGCAGCATTGATAGGTTTATCATATTTTCTAGGAGTGAACTGTCCGGATACTTTCTTTGGTTCAACTTCTATTTTAGCAAGACCCTCCTTTATTTCTACTCCTGCTTATCTGAGAGCTTGAAAGTGGGGATAGTATTGTCCTCCCATTGTTGCTCAAATATGGGGTAAGAAGTTCTTCTTCACTATGTTGACTTGTTCTTCCTTGGATGGCCAATTGGTCATGGTGGATGCTTTTTCCTTCCATCGGGCTATGAAGTTACTGACTGATTTCCCAGAGTTCTGTTTGAGAAACTTTAAATCATGACGAGTGACCTCAAGCACTTCGTTGTATTTATACTGAGATATGAATTCTCGGGCTACATCCTCCCAGCTACGAATTCTGGACTGATCGAGAGATAAAAAAATCTGAGGGCGCTATCCTTCAAAGTTTACTGAAATAATTGGGCCATCACTTCTTTAGAAGCCCCTAGAAGAGTCATAGAATGGTGATAACTGCGAAGATGAACAACCAGGGGTCCACTCCCTTCGAATTTTTTGATATTTGGCATCTTGAATTTCTTGGGTAATCTCACTTTAGGATAAGGAGACATGTAGGTGTAGTCCATGTAATTTTCAGAGATTCTGTCCTGGTCAAACTTCTTAGTTAGCATCTTGAGATCTTCTTTGACCTTGTTCAACTCTTCTTATTTTGGATCTATGAACATAGGCAAGTTAGCCCCAAGTTGGGCAAGGTTTGACATAGGAAGCTGGGTAGGCGGCGACCCATTAGTAGGAAGGGCACGTGGAGCGTGCTGATACTCTTAAGGAACCCAGATAGGCTCAGGTGGACCCATAGCGCGAGATAATAGGGCCTCGGGCTCTTAAGGAATAGGAACTTGGTCTCATTGCATCTCGCAGACTTCAGCCTGGAGGTTGTCAATCTTGGACACAAGATGAGCTAAGACTGCCATCAGATTTAACTGCACCGCTGGTACTTGATCTGTGTTCTCCATGGAAAGTGGATGGATTTTGAACTTAGAAGAAGTAGCCGAGGAACGGACAGAACTCCGGGATGATTCGACTGAAGACCGAAGCCAATAAGGAGCCAGACCAAGGGCGTGCAATCGACATGAGAAGGCGTAAAATGGGATATATTTTTGAAAAAAAGAAGGAAAATATTTTTTGACATTTTTTCTTTTTTGAGATTAAAAGATAAAATATTTTTGGATTTTTGATAAAGAGAGGAGAAATGTTTTTGGATTTTTGATAAAGAAAGGAGAAATATTTTGGATTTTCGATAAAGAGAGGAGAAATGTTTTTGGATTTTTGATAAAGCAATGTTTTTAAGAGATGGATCTCAGCATGATTATTATAATTATTAGGTTCTCACTTGTATGAAATTCTCCTAAATGCAAAATAAAATACCGGACGGGACCCGAGCCTGGAAAATTTGGGTTTGTAAAATATGCAAAGCTATGGTTGGACTTGTAACCAGGCTCATGGGCAGGGTCCCATTTTAAAAATGAGCAAAAATTTGGGGGCTGGCCGACCTGGAATTTCGGCAGAGTTTCGGGTCAAAACCGAAAATCTAACATGTGTGTCCTAGGCTTGACACCTATATGTGGGTATGCAGTTGTTGGGTGAGTTGGAAAGGGTTTCCACCTTTGGCATGACTTCCACGATATAAGTCTTTCTTTTGAAGGCAATCGGTACGTGTGGACAAGCCATTTTATATACCCGAGTGTATGTGAATTGCCTCACTATATACCTCGTGGGGATGGTATGTGTGAGAGAGAATTCGATATACTCGGCGTACATGAACGAGTTCCCTGCGATATACCTCCCGTCATGACTTTAGTCAAGAGGTACGATGCGGGGGAACCGTTCGATATACGTCGAAGGTACTCGGCCAATGGAAGGTGAGAGTAATATTGCTTAGGCTGACTGTGCCTTGTCGAACCAGCGCCCATCACGAAGTGAACCTCCAGTTACTGGACAAAATTTGGTAAATAACAATTCTCTTTGGTGATTTCTTGTGAATCATGCATGATTCTCTTATTAGTATATTATGATGAGAGTATCTTTCTTGATCATGCCAAACAGGGAGCAAAGTACAGGTATCAATAGTATACCAAGCATGGATAAGTGATGCGTGCAACATGTAAATATACGTGATCTTAAGTGCACATGGTGCGAAGTGTACATGGAGAATCTTCTACAAGTGTGTGAATAGAAGCATAAGCATGAGGTACTCATGAATAATAAAGGGGAACATGCAAATAGGGGACAAGAAGGTAAAACACCCATGTAAATAAAGTTTAGCTCTCTTAAACAAAGTCCCCAGCGGAGTCGCCACTGTGGCCATCCCCGATCCTCACGGAACTGTGGCCATCCCCCTATCCTCATGGAGAGAAAGAGAGAGAGGGTATGGTGAGAGTATCTTGGTCTCGCGCATCCCTCTCGGGAGCGCTTCGGCCATCGTCGGCGATGCTTTAGGTGAAAAATGTAGAGAGATAGAGTCTCCACTTTATTTTACTCAAAACATAAAAAATAAGGTGGAGCCATCCCGAAGGACAACATCAAATACATACTGATACATATGAAACCAAAAATGATTTGAGTAGGGTTCGGAGGCTAAGTTACGAAATAAGAAGGTGTTAGGTACTCATTCCGCCCTTGTAGTCTCTCATGGATTGTTGTTATTTTCCTTTATTTCCCCGTGATTTGTGTGCATGTGTATATGTAATGGAGATAGGAATCATCGACTTGTATCATGGAAGAAATAAAACGAGTCATCCATAGGAATGTTCCTAAAAGAAATATTAGAAAATAGGATTTACGCGATTATCCTAGCGTTGATCGTTATAATGGAACGATAATGCATATGGAATAATACGCCACTAAGAACAAATATATGTATATGTAAATATATAAAATCTAAGAGAATTAAGTTAAATAATTAGAAAAATAGAAAATTGGAGAAAGTAGGACTCGAGTCTCGAGTTTTACCCCGAGACGCCTACATAGCCTATAGGGGCATCAAAGTCCACATAGTTCATATGCAAAATGAGGGTTGGGGTTTTATCTCATAAATCCAACCGAGGGCTTCTCTTATGTGTGCATGTGTGTGAAGAAGGTGTTTTAGTTGTGAGAAAAGTGTGAGAATTCTCGTTTGGAATTTATGATCAAACCTTCTTTTTCTTATTTTCTTTGGGTTTTATTTATATGAAAAATAAGTGATGTCCAATGATACTAAAGAAAAAGTAAATTAGGATATGTGAGATGAAGAGAATAAAAGTGCTAAGTCATAAAAAAAGTTAATGCGAATTTAGGAGAACTTGAGAAAGTTAGACCTTCTTGAAGATCTTGATCTTGATCTTGAATGTTGCAGAGAATCCCCTGCACTTGGGTGATGATGAAGAGTAGTTAATTTACCAAGTTTGATGGAAAAGATGATGAAAAGTGAGGGTTGGAAAAGGATTTGGATGTAGAAATCACGCTGACTTCGAGAGGGGTTTTCTGAGTTTGCTAAGAGTGATGGATCTCAAATCTTGGGTTATTTTTACAATGAGATCAGGCCCTCCTTTTTATAGGCCCACAGCATTGTCGATCGGCATAGGTTTGGTCCTGCCAATCGACCGGTGCCTTGAGGCAGGATTTTGAACCTGCCATTTGGCAGTCTCGTTCAGGTTCCTTCAAAAAAATGGTCATAAAACACAATCTGTTGACTCGAATTATGCACAGGGTGAACCACTGGGAAGGTACTTTAGAGACCTTTGAAAGTCCTTAGGACTGCTCGAGGGTCTGTGAGTTATCTTTAGGACAAATGTGGCTCGAAAACGCTCGTTGATCCTCTAGGCGGGGGATTATCGAACGCAAACGGATCGTTCGTCCACATAGTAAGTCAAAATCATGCACGAGGTAGACCGCTGGAAAGGTTATGAGATGTACTTAGACATTCGAAAGAGTTTAACCCAGTTTGGGGAGTTGACTTCAGTCAACCGGGGTTTGGAAGCGTTCGATGACCTTTCAGAGTAAAACAGATCCTTCATTCGTACCGTAAGTTAGAATCGTGCATGGGGAGGACCGTTGGAAAGGGGTTTCAGTGCCCTTTGAAAATTCATTCAGTATCAATCGAGATGAAGAGTTTAACTTTGGTCAAACGGAGCCAGGGAGCGTCTGGTGGCCTCCTGATCAAGTTTTGAGGGAAAATGGGTCGTTCGTCTGTACCTTAAGTCAGAGTCGTGCACGGGGTGGACCGTTGGAAAGGGGTTTCAGTGCCCTTTGAAAATTCATTCAGTCTCGATCAAGCTGAAGAGTTTGGCTTTTGGTCAAACGGAGCCTGGGAGTGCCCGATGGCCTCTAGGTCAGTACTCGGGGTATGACTTAAGTTTGTAGTGATGAAGGGAGGTTCTAGGGACCTAAGGAGAGGTTAGGGGGTGCTATAATGGTGTGTCTATAGACAACACTTCCAATTACTCTCTCAATTCTTTTATGGACGTTTTTTTAGCTATAATCAGATTAAGATGCATTTTGAGCACCAGGAAATGACAGACTTCATTACCCCATATGGGGAAACTTTTACCACACAGTCATGACATTAAGTCTCAAGAATGTTTGGGCTACTTTCTAGAGGTCCGCTAAAACCATCATTTATGACCTTATCCATAAGAAATTAGAGGTCTATGTCAATGAAAGTTTCATTAGATCCAAGACTCGAGAAGGTCACATTCCTTCCCTGAGGAAATTCTTCGGTTGATTACAATAGTACCAGATGCAACTTAACTTGCAAAAATGCATCTTTGGTGTCACCAATGGCAAAATCCTCAGATTCATTGTCAGTGAAAAAGGGATTGAAGAAAAGCCCTCCAAACTTAAAGCCATACTCAATTTGCCACCAGCCCGAATAGAGAAAAAAGTGCATGGATTCCTTGGTAAGATCTAATAGATTAGTCAGTTCGTCAACCAATTGAATTCTATCTATGAGACCATATTCAATATTCTCTGAAAGGATTCAACTAAAGTTTAGAACGAGGTGTGTCAAGAATCTTACGACTAGATCAAATTATACCTCACCTGACCTCCGGTACTCATGCCTTCACAATAACATCTCCCCCTCTTCCTATACTTGACTATCACTGAAAATATTTGTAAGGACATATTTTCCATTATTCGGTTTACATTAGAGTATATCGTATACTGCTATAATCGTCAAAGATTTATTTAAGTTCAATCATGCATTGAGAAGGATTCGAATCAAATGTTCTTCAATAGAAAAGCCTCTGCGAGATTAATTTTGGTAAGGTTGTGTTCAAGTCCCTTTAATATTCATTTAAAGTGTTGGGATCATTTTTATAAACTATTTTTAAACACTCGAGGCGTTGTTTTTCGTCAAAAGAATTTTTTCTAAGTGTTTTGGTGGAGTTTTATAAAAAGAATATTTGACTCTCTAGTCGTTCGAGTAACAAGCCAATATCGTTCAAGTGTTAATGCAATGTCGCACAATGTCATTCAAGAAACATATGTTCTCGTTCGAGTGATATCTAGATCTCGTTCGAGCAAAGTCACCGACTCAGTTTTTTTATAAATATCGTATTAAATAAGCCATGTTTCGTTAAGAAGACTAGGGATTTTTCGATTCACATAAACTAAAAATTGCAGAAACGATTTTTTCTTATTCATTTAGGGTTTAAACTTTGTTTTCCAATTCACAAAAATCCCAATAGTTTAGGGAATTATTTTGGAACCCAAGATACGATCTTGTTGAAGTATCTCATGTAAAGAGGGTAAATCTACAGCTGATAACCATTTGTCTTTTGGGACTACTTGTGGGTGTTCCTTGTTGATTCAGAGCTGCGTGTTCTTGTAGATTTTCTGAGGTTGACCCATTGCTGACTCTGGGATGCATGTTAATGTGAGTATCTGCATGACATTCATTTCAGATTTCATTATGTATGTAAGTTGTGATTTATCTTACATAGTGAAATAAAAAGGTTTTCCATTTTGGGTTTTTCCCTGAAATCTGTGTGTCAACAATTTATTTATGATGGTTTGATTTTACCCACCTAGTTGATTGTGTTAAGAATGAATTTAATTTGGTTTAAAAATTGACAAGTGATTAAATAAGTATTTAATTGGAATTTACAAATTGGTACAAATTGATATCACACCGCAAGTAGTTACTTTCTCAATTGGTATCATAGATTATTTAAGTGATCACCACTTTCTCAAATTGGTATCAGAGTGTGTTTCTCTAATTTATTGAGTGATCCTATTTTTCGCAAAATTTTGGGATAGTGATTTTTTTAAATATATTTTTTTAAAAATTGCAATGTTTCAAAACGAAAACTTATATAATCGGTTACCAATTTTTTACGGGTCTAATCAGGCCTAGTGGAAAGCCCGTATGAAATCGCATTTAAAAGAAATTGACAAGCGTGTTTGAGTAGTTTTTGAAAGAGGGTGGACTCCTCCCACCTTCGCCGTTGAAAACGTGATAAATCTTAAAGTCATGACTGAGTGGACTGAGGATGAGTTTAAATGGAGTACTTTTAATTTTCGGGGGCTAAGTGCAATTTCTGGTACCGTCACTCCTGAAGAGTTACGACATATTATGACGTGCACCACTTTTAAAGAATCGTGGAATGTTTTACAATTTACCCATGAAGGCACGAACGCAGTCAAAGCGTCTAAACTACAAAATTTAACTACTCAATTTGAAATGATAACCATGCTTGAATTTGAGTGTTTTCATGACTTTTATGCACGTTTGTCTAACATTGTCAACAATAGTTTCAATATTGGTGAGCACATTCGAATAAAAATATTTTGAGATGGTTGCACAAACATTTTATCCCCAAAGTGATTGTTTTAAACTCCTGAGGAAATTTGAGCAATCTCAAGTTAGAAGGGCTGGTAGGAGACCTCCAGACATAAGAAATCGACATGTTTCCTGACACTGTCAAACCTAAGGATTGAGGGATAGCACTTAAATCCCAGTCTAGGAAGGTAGAGGAAATGTCCAATAGAGATAAGAAAAAGAAGGTGAAAGTTTATGAGTTCTACTCTGAGGGCGAGTTTGATTTTGATAGGGCCATGCTTGTGCAATGTTTTAACAAGTTTCTCAAATTTTCAAAAGAACATTCTTCCAATAAAATATTTGTTGAGAAAAACAAAAAGAAATATGAGTCCAAAGAGAGTGGTGAGAATGAGAAAGAGAGAGAGAATACGGAAGAATAGGGATATTTCGAGTGTGAAGGTAAGGAGCATAAGGCGTTATAGTGTCCTACTAGGCTAAAGAGAAAGGGCAAGAAGATTGCTATTCCAGCCACTCTTAACGATAATGAGGAAGAGGTGAAGGATTCCGGGGATGAATCTTCATGTGGTATGTGTATAGCCTTTTTAGTTATTCGTGTGAGCACACCTAGTTTATCCCATGACGATAAGGATACTTGTGCACATGAGACCCCTAAGGAGGATAGTTTGAGTGTTTCGTGAGAGAGTGAGGGTGAAAGTGAGGGTGGAAGTGAGATCCAAATAGTGTTTAGAGATTTTTACATCTAGACTTTAAATTCTAAGAAGTTGAATAAGTTGTTGGGTCTTAAGGTTATAGATTTAGAGAGAGATTGAGGTTTTGAGAGGTTTTGAGGCATCGGCGAGTCAACTCAATAAGGTGAAGGTTACTTTGAGTGAGAAATTGATCATCATAGGTTGAGAAAAGAGTGAAATTATAGCCCGTGTGTCATAATTAGAGAGATATTGAACGTGCTCAGGAGGTAAAAATCACTTTAGATGATACATCTAAGAAGGTAGGAAAGATGCTCATCGGTTTCGCTTTGGGTAATGTTGAGAGACTAGAAATAGGTCATGACGGTGCATCCACTTTCCACATTGATCCTGAGCCAATTCCCGAGTTTATGATTAATCCATATGGCTTTTAACCCAACCCACCTAGGCGTCCCATTCAGGATAGGAGAGTGCACCGTAGACATTTGAGAGAGGTGTTCCCAGGCCCGTTTATGTTTGGACACATTGCAAGAAGAAAGAACACCTTAGGGAATTTTATTTTAAGTTGGGTGGTGTGTCGCATAAGTTTTGCCACATGTTCAAACACACACACCCACACATGATCCTCCGGATGATTACATGAGAGAGTTTACACATATTAGGGAGCAAGTTAAGTTTTTGGTCAAGACTTCACATGATTTGATGGTTGTTTTTCATAGGATGACACCACCTTTGGAAAACTCCACCACACCTAACGGTTGAGGTTTAGACTTGTTTGCTAGCATAGGATGAGTTTCATGATGATATTTTATGCCAATTGCTAGTGTGTACCATTTTTGTATGTATGTTTTCCATTTTTGATATATTTTTTGAAAAACCAAAATGTTTTGTTTTTGAAAAATACAAAAATATTTTCTATTTTTTTAGAAAAATTGAAAAAGCCAAAAATATTTTATTTTGAGAAATTTTTTGGAAAAAGACAAAGAGTTTTGTATTTTGTGTTAAAACATTTATGGATGGACATTTAGGATGACGAAGTCACAATTTCATTCCACATCCATGTGACTACTTGATAGTGTTTTAATATGTGTCATCATTTATTTTTTGTGCTTTATAATGTTTGGAGTCATTAAGATGTAATTTGTGATTACTTTCTACATGTTTGACTCTTAGTGTGCTTTAATGTACACATGCATGAATTTGTTTGATTATTGTACTTGTCTATCAGATGTTGGTCGAAATTTTTTCATCTCAACCCTTTCTTTAAAACGAACCAAATGCGATAAAACTCAACAATGAAAGTAGTGCGTGTAAAAACCGTTGCTCGTGAGGAATTAATTTAATATGAAGAAATGATTAGTGTTAATGGAAAGGGCTGCGAGTGAATAATAATCATGTCATGAAATCCACCTTTGAAAAGTGCCCCGAAAAAATTTAAAGGCAATAAAAAAGATAAATATGCCAAAAGGGGCTAATAGGTTTTAGATCACCTCAAAAGAAACATAAATACATTATTATTGATGAGGATGTTGGGATGAAAAAGTAATCAATGGGTTTGCACGTCTTTACAAAGTCTTGAAAAAGCATTATATAGTTTTAGACGTTATTGGTGTGGAAATCATTTTAGACTTTGATTTGTCAATTAGATTGAGTTGATGCCATATGAATTAACATTATTTGACACAGAAGGATGATTTTGAGGTCATTCGTTAAAAGTATTCGTATTCATCGTTCACATATGTTATGTTTGATTGCATTGAATATCCTATCGATTTTTTTCACACCCATTTATTATGTATCCATGATTTGGTTAGCTTAGTGTAAATTCATGGTGTGTGATTTTTGTAAAATTATTTTTGCATTTTTGTTTGAAAAATTTGAAAAATCAAATGTTGTTGGGGAATGATTTCAAGTATATCCTTAATGATCGTAGTTATTTGCTATGCTTGTCATGATACTCCATGTTTATTTGATTTATTCTTATCATTGTCTATTTCGACCAAATAAAAAGGGGGAGAACAAATTAAGATTTAATGGGGGAGGTTTTAAATTATGGGGGATAATTGAGATTTGATCTTGGTTTTGATTTATGTTTATCTGATTTCAAACTCAATACGTCACGAAGGTATTTGTTTCTTGTCTCATTTGTATAGGTAAAAAGTGGAAGATCAATATTTTTCACACGCTAATGATGATAAAGAAAAGTTAGCATTTTGAAGATTTGAAGTTGAAGATTTTTTAAGAAAGTGTAAGACTTGCATTTTTAGTACCTTTTCAGTTTTGGGTTCATAGGATGGTATTAGATTCGTATATGACATTTTGATTTGATAATTCAGATGTTTTTAGTTTGTACCGGCATAGACATAGTAAGAGATTTGTAAGGACATATTTTACATTGTCTAGTTTACATTAGAGTATGTCGTATACCGCTATAAACATCAAATATTTATTCAAGTTCAATCATGCATCGAGACGGATCTGAATATCAAATGTTCTTCAATGGAAAAGCCTCTGCGAGATAAATTTTAGTAAGGTTGTGTGACGCGACTAAGAATGTATCTCTAAAGTGCGTACTCTCTAGGCTCAAGTGAAAGACTATCGCGTTAGTCCCGGTAACTCGGGATCGTCTCCACAGGGAAATAGGACGAGAAAATCGTGACGATAGAAGGACAGACGGTTAACCTAACAGTGACTCTAAAAAGAAGGAAAATGTTATTTGAATGGTGAAACAGCTACAACTAGATGCAATTTTGAAAATGATTACATAATGAAATCAGGAATGGATGGAATGCAATTACTCTAAATTACCTAAAAAACTGATGATGATTGAACCAAAACTTGAACTATATGATGAGACAAATAGGCCGGGAATACAATCCCTCAACCCTAGTGTATTGCTGGTATAAAACTAATCGTAAATTTAAGTGATTAATCAGGCCTAGATTTTAGTACTCCCAAGCATTACGTATATGAGGTTCAAGCCCGCACCATACGTAATCAGAGGATGAGTAAAGCGGTAACACGATAGCTACACACGTACTGCAGTCTAAAGCATGTCGGTTACCCTGGAGCAACCGAGATCCAAAGATCTACAATGTTTGTGTTCGCTACGCAATACGGTCATAATAAATCCTTAAGTTTAGAGGATTAATTTTATACACATGCAACTATCACATCAGGTTGAGTTCATGTATCTCGGCCCTAAAAAATCTAGCTGGACGTATTGAACCTAACTATGCATGAATTAACTACGTTGCATGTGAAAGAAATCATGATGGAAGTGTATTGAAACATGCAAGGAATTATTATGAACTTTAGAAACGAACTGAATTGTGCAAGAAGAATAACATGCAAAAACAATAATAGAGAGAACGAAACTTGAATTAAAACTTGAGATTAAACTCGAAAATAATCAATATTGAATCACCTGGTTTGGCCCTCCTTTCCTTCCTTTCCAACACTCAGAAAATTTTCAAGCTTTCTTATTTTCTTTCTAGGATTTTTCTTCAACTTTAAATGATCATAACTCCTTAATCATAGCTCGGATTTGGGTGCCCTTTCTTCCAGTGTAGTCGTTGTTCCGAGATTTTCAACTTTCCATTTGGCTCCTCCTCCGGGATCGGGCTACAGAATTACTAAAATGCCCTTGAAGTTTCCTTCCTAGGCTTTCTTTCATTGTTTCTCTTTCTCTTTCGGACCATTTACTTAATTTACCTGTAAAACACATAAGAAAAATACAAAACATGAAAAACTTGCCAATGAAGGTTAGTATAATAATTACGAGTTAAATCCATATCAATTGCACCGCTCGGGTTTACTAAGGTACCTAAATTACGGGGATAAAGATTCAATATTTATGCCCGATAAAACCCTCTAACTTAGAACTTTGCGCATCCCAAGCGATGTAAAAGAAAAAGAATAACGTCACAACTCTTCTAAACACTTTATTGGGATAGAATACCTTTGTCGTGGGCAAGCGATTTCATTTAGCGTATGCAACAAGCCATTAAACCCCTAGGTTACCCTAGTAGGACGAGTGGTGTCTCGTGAGGGTTTGCAGTGAATATACCCACAAAATTCGTTATTGACTCAAAGAAAAATCAAAATACTTAAAAATTGTACAATTTAAAGCTTACAAAAAATAGTCACCATAAATTCATATTCAAAAGAGTCTCAAGTTGTCGTGTGTGTGTGCAAAGCCAAAAATCGAACCGCAAATTTCCACCGATTGATCATTACGTTACTTTCTGAAAATTGTCTTTGATTTCAAAATCTCACCGAATACAGTCACAAATGAATCACTCGGAAGTGTGCCTATTCTCTCGGCATGCATGATTTATAAGAGTAAATGTAATGGAACGCAAGTTCACGCACACAATTATGAAAGACAGAATTATTTATTGAAATGATCTCTTCATCGGATTACGGTAATTGGAAAAATGGGAAACATCGCCTCAAATTCACACCATATAATCTCTCATATTATCTTTTTGTATCTTAGCTCTCCACGCGGCAATCAATTTCGCACTTCGAACTCGGTAGAACTTTTCGGGTTAAAGGTATAGTGGGTAACATGGGAATGGTTGAGAAATTTGGAATTGGAAATTTTTTCTTATGATGTCCCTTAGTGCTTTTTAGGACATTTGCTCATTTTCTCTTCTTTTTTTCTACTTGTTATTTCTGTTTAGCATTTTTCTACAATTTTTTTCTTGCCCATTTTTATGCACTTTTCGGACTTTATTTGATGAATATTACCAATTTTCACAATTTCGGACTACTTGGGTTTTTCGAGTTACCAAACGAAAATGAAAAAATTTATTCGGCTCAAATTTGGGTTACAAAAGGGATGATTTTTCACAACTTTTTATGGCCAATATTTTTGGGTAACAAACGATGGCCTACTTCATTGTCCAAATTAATTATTAATTTACCATATGCGTCTCGAGATTAATTTAATTTAGAGATTTATTGTGCCCTTTTATTTTCAAGACAACATTCCATTTCCCATAACCGATCAAACAAGGGTATTGAGATCATCAATGACTTATTTAAAATGCTGAATTAAAACTACGAGTTAACCATTAACTCGGATTGATTTAAAAACTCAAAAAGATCGATAAGCTCGAAATCTCACCGGGTTTTGTTAATCTCCACACTTATTTGTTAAGTCGTCAATTGTCGCACAATTTTCATCTTTGGTCAATTTTGGCTTAGTGCAATTGAGATTTAACAATTTGAGACTTCAAATAGAATAAAGGTGATATTTTTGAAAAAAATAAATTCTAATTTTTATTTATTTTGAAGAAAAATATTTTTGGATTTTTCAAAATTTGATGATTTTTATTTGGAAATTTTTGGGCATTTTTGAACATTTGTGAAGTTTTAGAAAGACGCACTTGTGACCCCCCCCCCCTAACTTAGACTTTTGCATTGTCCTCAAGCAAAAAGGACTAAAATCTAACTCAAAGCAAATTAAAAGTGCGAGAGAATAAAACGAACAAATAAAACAGAAATGCATGATTTTTTTATAGATACTGAGAGCCTGTGTTAAACAGGTGATGGGAGAATTACACAATCAATATTTTTTAATAGCTAATCACATCATAGAGAACAGAAATAAACAAGGGCTTCACTGGGTAGGTGGATTGGAAGAGCCGGGTGCGTTGGGATCATACGGATCATAGAAGATGGTTGGAGGGGGTCCACCGATGTTGATCTCGTATAAATGGTCTTGGAGACGATGCATCATGCTCGTATCCCTTCGGTAGGTCGCTTGATCCCGTTAATAGGCTGCTTGGTCTAGATTGTATTGGGTGAGGAAACCGTCCAAACGGGTTCCACTACCGAAAGGCGCCTATTAAAAGATGTACCCGGGGGCTCAAAATCGGAGTCTTCATCCTCATCTTCATCATACTCTTCTTCTTTCCCCACATCCATAATTGGGGCGTCATGTTCTTCCTCCCCCACACCCTCATCGAGAATAGGACGATCGGGGTGGGCCACCCTCATTTGGCATTCACTACGGGTGGTGGAAGTGGCTCCAATTGGGCGAGGGAGTCGGACTTGCAACCCCCAATCGTCCATCCCGACATCAATCAGAAGTTCAGTGATAAGACGGGCGTAGGGGAGTGCTTGTTTTCCCCACTCGTCATAGGCCACATGGAGAATGTCCGCATAGAAAAGATGGGCCAAATTAATCGTGCTTTCGGGGGTCGAGGAAATGGTATTGGAAGTTGGCGTGATGCAGTCAGACCACCGAATCATTGGTGGATTTCTCCACATGCAATGAGGTGCGTGAATCGCACCGTGTCTGAAAGACTTCCTATCGGAAATTAAGCATGAAACCATTCCTCATCGGGTTCCATTCGGGAGACACATTCATCTTTGGTGTGGGGGGAACCATTGGTGGGATACATGAAAGGCACGATGAGGATAACCCCTTTTTTCTCGCATTTTGTGTGCAATGATGGCGGCGGAGAAAGGAATCTAAATGCCGTCAAGATATGCCTCATGAATAGTGGAGGATTAGTGTACGAGTGTTGCGTAAAACTGACGAATTTTAGATTCGAACACTTTGCTGCTCGTATGAGAGAGAAATGAGAACCACCCCCGGTAGTTGAAAAGGGCGGTGACTTCACCGGGCAGCTGCTCCCAATTAACTAACTACTCGATATGAATTGGCAAGTGGTCGAGAAATAGCGCTCATCTCAATGACGTTCTTGGACAGACTGAAATACTTCCGTACCCTCATCATCGAGGATGGTGGTGTCGTCATATTCGCGAGGAAGGAAGTTTTCTTGGCGGGGGCGTAACATGGTGAGAGAGAGATAGATAGACATAGAGGTGATATGGTGTAGAAGAGAGGGAGAGTGAAATGAAGTGTGAGAAATGGAGAGGGGTTGAGGGTGAATTTATAGGTGTGGGGGGTGACTTTTTGTGTGAAATGGGAATAGGTGTGGAGGGAGTGAATTTGGAGTGTAAATTGGTAGGGGGAAGTTTTAGAGGGTGAAATTTCATGGTGCAATGAATGGAGGGAAGGGGAAAAAAGAATGAATTTGGAAAAAAGGGGGGAAGAATCTGCCAGGACCCCCGAACCGGTTCGCCCTGTACCCCAAATCGGTTCCACCCTGAATCGGTTCACCCTGTGGTTCGGGGGAACCTGCTGGCTTGGAAAACTTATTTCTCTCAACTCTCAAAATCTAAGTGTTCTCGCATCCTTATCACTTTCTTATGTCCCCGTAAGATATCCTAGACCCTCGGGTCCCCTGAAAATTCCTTGACCATGCCCTCGAAATGTGTGCAAGATCTCTCAAAAAGTGTATTATCTCACTCCCTATCATAACCCTGCTCCCGGACTCAAAAATATCCTAACTCAAACACTACTACTGTACACAAGAATTCACCCCATACTCGTCGGGGGTGCGATGACGTCTCATTTTCATCTCAATTTTCCTCGTAAACTGGGTTCGACAACCAAATGGTGTCGACTTCCTCCACACATGCCTCTAGATATGGATTTACGCATTATCTATTCACCTTGAACGTATTCCCCCCTTCCAAATTGTCTAATTTCATAGCTCCGCGAGGGAATACATTCTCCACAACGAACGGGCTAGTCCATCGAGACCGTAACTTTCTCGAAAATAGATGAAGCCAAGAGTTATAAAGAAGCACTTTTTGCCTCGGAAGAAACTCTTTGCGTGGAATAATCTTATCGTGGGCGAGTTTCATCATTTATTTGGAAATTTTTGCGTTCTCATATGCGTCATTGCGTATCTCTTCTAACTCATTTAATTAAAGCTTGCGAGCTTCACCGTCTTTATCCATGTCGTAATTCACCTTCTTAATCGCCCAATACGCTTTGTGCTCTAATTCAACGGGAAGATGGCAAGGTTTTCCATACATAAAGCGGAATGGGGACATGCCAAGTGGATTTTTATATGCGGTACGATATGCCCATAGTGAATCATTCAATCGAAGTGACCAATCTTTTCGGTCGGGATTGACAGTCTTCTCGAGGATGTCCTTAATTTCTCAATTTTCTAATACGGCCTGCCCATTCATTTGTGGGTGATAGTTCGTTCCAACCTTGTGAATGACACCATACTTTCCCATGAGCTTTTCGAATGGCCTATTGCAAAAGTGCATGCCATTATCACTAATTATCTCCTTCGAAGCACCGAAGCGGGAACGTATGTGTTCCTGTAGGAACCTAATCACCACTTTGTTGTCATTTGTCTTGGTAGCTATGGCTTCCAGCCATTTAGAAATGTAGTCTACCGCGACAAGGATGTATAGGAAACCAAAAGATAGGGGAAAAGGGCCCATGAAGTCAATACCCCAACAGTCAAAGATCTCAATAATGAGTATTGGGGTTAATGACATCATGTATCGTCGGGTTATCACTCCCATCCTTTGGCATATATCACAAGATTTGCAATAATTTCTCACATCCCGGAATATTTTGGCCCAATAGAAACCGCTTTGAAAATCTTAGCGGCCGTCTTTTTTATCAAAAAGTGACCTCCACAAGTTTTTGAATGACAAATTGGATGACTTTCGATATCTCGTTATTGGTACGCACTGTCGGATGATTTGGTCAGCGCAATATTTAAAAAGGAAGGGATCTTCATAGAAAAACATGCGCGACCAAGTAATAAACCTATTCTTATCTTGCGGTGTCCACTCGGGAGGGACGACTCCCGAGACAAGATAATTCACTATATCCGTAAACCAAGGCAAAGAAGAGGTAGCAAAGAGTTGCTCATTCGAAAAATATTCTTCTATGGGTATCGGATCGCTAGGTACGTCGAACGAAAGCCGAGATAGATGATCGACGATGACGTTTTCTACTCCTTCTTTTATCTCTAATGGAAATATTAAATTCTTATAGGAGTAGGATCCACCTAATAAGGCACGGTTTTGCGTCTTTCTTCGCAGAGAGGTATTTTAAAGCCACGTGGTCGGTGAAACAAGTAATGGGGGACCCAATGAGATAGGATCAAAATTTGTCTAGAGCAAATACTACAACTAGTAATTCCTTCTCCTTAGTGGAGTAATTGAGTTGTGGTCCTGTAAGAGTTTGGCTAGACTAGTTGATGACATGAGCCTTTTTATCCTTCCGTTGGCCCAAAATAGCCCCTATTGCAAAATCACTTGCATCACACATGAGCTCAAATGGTAAGGACCAATCCGGCGCTTTCATGATGGGAGAGGAAATAAGCATGCTTTTTAATTTTTCAAAAGCACTTTGTCATGCTTTATTCCACTCGAATGGGGTATCCTTCATAAGGTGGTTGCTTAAGGGCCTAGCGATGGTGCTAAAGTCCTTAATGAACCTTCGATAAAACCCCGCGTGGCCCAAGAAGGAGCGCACATCTTTGAGTGATTTTGGTGTGGGTAGATCGGCTATGATATCTATCTTAGCTCTATCAACTTCAATACCTTTGGATGAAACTATGTGGCTAAGAACTATTCCCTCAGTGACCATAAAATGTCATTTCTCCCAATTTAGCACTAAATTCTTCTCCACACACTGGGTAAGTACTTTTTCAAAATTTGCCAAACAAAGATCGAAAGAGGTGCCAAAAATGCTAAAGTCGTCCATGAACACTTCAAGTCCTCTCTCAATCATGTCGCTAAATAGACTCAACCTGCACCTTTGAAAGGTCGCGGCTGCATTACACAAACCAAATGGCATACGTTTGTAGGAAAACGTACCAAAGTGGCAAGTGAAGGTCCTTTTTTCCTGGTCAAGTATATCTACCTCAATTTGGTTATATCCGGAGTAACCATCAAGGAAGCAGTAGTAAGGGTGGCCCGCTACTCTCTCAAGCATCGGATTAATAAATGGAAATGGGAAGTGGTCTTTCCTAGTTTTGGCATTGAGTTTTAGGTAGTCAATGCAAATGCGCCACCCGATGGTGGTACGTTGGGGAACTAGCTCTCCCTTAACATTTTCAATCACTGTTATGCCCAACTTCTTCAGGACAACTTGAATAGGGCTTACCCATTTGCTATTCGAGATTGGGTAGATAATACCGGCATCCAATAACTTAATGATTTCGGTCCTCACCACTTCTTTCATATTGGGGTTTAGCCTTCTTTGCATTTCTCTCGAGGGCTTTACATCCTCCTCGAGATGGATCTTGTGGGTCCAAATCAAAGGACTTATCCCCTTTAAATCAGCAATGCACCAACCAAAAGCACTTTGGTTCTTCCTCAAAATCTTTAATAGCTTACCCTCATGCTCTTCGTCTAGGCTAGAGGAGACAACAATAAGAAATGCCTTATTTTTTCCTAAATATGCATATTTAACATGGGAGGGTAGTTTCTTCAATTCGAGGGTTGGAAATTTGTCACTCAAGGGAAGCATGCATGCCTCCCTTGGTGGTAACTCCTCGAATCGAGAAACCCAACTTACATCTCTCGCCTCCTTGTCCGATGCTTTCTCATCAAGTAGTTCTCTCAACTCCTCAACTTTATTTTCAAAATCAGTATATGCCCCCTCACTCTCGTGGCTCGACAATAAGCAAGTCTCTAGGTCATATCCACAATAGTTTTCCTCGAAGTACTCCTTTGTGATCTCGTCGATTAAACTCACTGCGTGAAGATCATCTTCTTCCCCTTTATGTTGGGCTATATGGAAGATGTTAGTCTCTAAGGTCATATTCCCAAAGGTGAGTTGCATCTTCCCATTTCGAGTATTGATGATTGCGTTAGTCGTAGCTAAGAATGGGCGCCCGAGAATAATGGGAACATGATTTCTCGAGGCAAAGGAGGGCTCCATGTCCCAAATGATAAAATCTACCGGGAAGTAGAAAGTGTCAAATTGGATGATCACGTCCTCAACTATACCTCTTGGGATCTTCACGATTCGATCCGCCAATTGGAGAGTGATCTTTGTGGTCTTGAGGTCACCCAGATCAAGTTGCCTATAGATGGCGTAAGGGAGGATATTGACACTTGCTCGTAACATCGATCAAATGGCTCATTTTTTATTGTCGAAATGTTTGAATTTGAGCCTTGATGGAGTTCGTTCGATGTGGAGGAAATAATTTCTTAAGTAATTTAGATTGCAAGTCGTTCTATGATGCAATAGAGTTTGGTGGTAAAGACCATAGCCAGGTCTTAGCCTTGTCTTTTAGCGAGAATGGGAAGAGTTTGAGGCGGATTACATCTTTTGAGAAAGTTTGATCACTAAGGGTCTCGCACGCCTCCTCAAATTCTCGAATGTGGAGATATGGATTTTTTTATTCCATTCCATGGTAGTTGGGAAATATCAGGATCATCCCATTCCTAAAGCAAAATTGCCCTGCATTATATGGGAGTAAAATGCATCTCAGAGTGACAGTTCGCTCGGGATATAAGATTTCTCTCAAAGGGCGGTACGGAACCTCTTCCTCACCTGTGGCATCACTACCGTGTTGTGACATGGCTCTCTCACTTGATGACTCTGAATCCTCACTTGGTATGCTTGGAGCGTGTTGTGTGGTGTATCCTAAGAGGGATGTCGAAGTGTTACTTGCAATTGAGTGTGGAGGTGTGGGAGGTGGAACCCAGAATTGTGGAACGTTTGGAGTGTGAGGGCTATCGGGGTCGTACTCAACTATTGGGTTTTCGTGAATGCTGGTTGGAGTATTTTGGGGAGTTAGGGTAAGTTCAGAATTTTGCATTAATAGGCTTTTGAGAGATGAAGTATCTTTTTGTGCTTTTATGAATTTTTTATTTTTTATTTTTTATTATTTTTTTTTCAAAGTTTTAGATTAACGGAATCTAACCTACCTCTACCTAAATCCTCGGCAACAACGTAAAAAACTTGACGCGACTAAGAATGTGCCTCTAAAGTGAGTACTCTCTAGGATCAAGTGCAAGCTTGTCGCGTTAGTAATAAACCCGGTAAGTAGGGATCGTCACCACAAGGAAATAGGACGAGAAAATTGTGACGATAGAAGGACTGATGGTTAACCTAACTTTGACTCTAAAAAGAAGGAAAATGTGATTTGAATGGTGAAACAGCTACAACTAGATGCAATTTTGAAAATGTTTACTCAATGAAATCAGGAATGGATGGAATGCAATTACTTTAAATTACCTAAAAGACTGATCATGATTGAACCAAAACTTGAACTATATGATGAGACAAACAGGCCGGGAATACAATCCCTCAACCCTAGTGTATTGCAGGTATAAAACTAATTGTAGATTTAAGTGATTAATCAAACCCAGACTTTATTACTCCCAAGAATTACGTATATGAGTTTCAAGCCCGCACTATACGTAATCAGAGGACGAGTAAAGCGATAACACGATAGCTACACGCGCACTGTAGTCTAAAGCATCCCGATTACCCTGGAGCTATCGAGATCCAAAGATCTATAATGTTTTTGTTCGCTATGCAATACGGTCATAATAAATCCTTAAGTTTAGAGGATTAATTTTATACACATGCAACTATGACATCGGGTTGAGTTCATGCATCCCGACCCTAAAAAATCTAGCTGGGCATATTGATCCTAACTATGCATGAATTAACTATGTTGCATGTGAAAGAATCATGATGAAAGTGCATTGAAACATGCAAGGAATTATTATGAACTTTAGAAATGAACTGAATCGTGCAAGAAGAATAATATGCAAAAACAATAATAGAGAGAACGAAACTTGAATTAAAACTTGAGATCAAACCCGAAAACAATCAATCTTAAATCACCAAATAGAATCTATGTTCCTAGGGTATTATCCTACTTGTCTATCTATCAAAAACTATTCAAAACTATGTTTTCTAAGTGAATACAATGATACATGTACGTTTTAGAAGAGTTTGTTACATAATAGGACTCCTTGGACCAATCAGCATTAAGGGAAAAATTCGCACATCAGGCACCTTAAACTGGTTCGCAGGTACCCCAAACCAGTTCACACCGTGGTTTGGGAAATCTTGTTGGTTTGGCCCTCCTTTCCTTCCTTTCCAACACTTCGAAAATTTTCAAGCTTTATTATTTTCTTTCTAGGATTTTTCTTCAACTTTAAATGATCATAACTCCTTAACCGTAGCTCGGATTTGGGTGCCGTTTTTTCCAGTGTTGTCATTGTTCCAAGATTTTCAACTTTCTAGTTGGCTCCTCCTTTGGGATAGGGCTTTAGAATTATGAAAATGACCTTGAACTTGCCTTACTAACCTTTCTTTCATGGTTTCGCTTTCTCTTTCGCATCGTTTGCATAATTTACCTGTAAAACAAATAAGAGAAATACAAAATAGGAAATACTTGCCAATGAAGATTAGTAGGATAATTATGAGTTAAATTCATATCAATTGCACCGCTTGGGTTCACCATGGTACCGAAATTAAGGGGATAAAGATAAAATATGTATGCGTGATCATTGTGTTTAAGTCCCTTTACGGATCATTTAAAGTGTTGGGATAATTTTTCTAAATTGTTTTAAACACTTATGGCATTGTTTTTCGTCAAAAGATTCTTTTCTAAGTGTTGAGGCGGAGTTTTACAAAATGAATTTTTGACACTCTGGTCATTCGAGCGACAAGACAATGTCGTTCAAGCAACAATGCAATGTCGCGCGATGTCGTTCGAGCGATATCCAGATCTCGTTTGAGCGAAGTCAACGGCTCAATTTTTTTTTATAAATAGCATGTTAAATGAGTCCAATTTCATTAAAAAGGCCCGGGGTTTTTCAATACACGTAAACTGCAAACTGCAAAAATGATTTTATCTTCTTCATTTAGGGTTTAAACTTTGTTTTTCAATTCACAAAAATCCCAATAGTTTAGTGAATTGTTTTGGAATCCAAGATACGATCTTGTTGAAGTTTCTCATGGAGAGAGGGTAAATCTACGGCTCTTGACTGCATGTCTTTTGGGAGTACTTGTGGGTGTTCCTTTTTGATTCAGAGCTACGTGTTCTTATGAATTTTCTGAGGTTGATCCATTGCTGACTCTATGATGCGTGTATATGTGAGTATCTGCGTGATATTCACTGTGTATATAAGTTGTGATTTATCTTGCATAGTGGAATAAAAAGGTTTTCCCTTTTGGTTTTTTCCTGAAATCTGTGTGTCAAAAATTTATTTATGACGGTTTGATTTTATCCACCTAGTTTTTTGTGTTAGGGTTGAATTTAATTTCGTTTAAAAATTAACAAGTGATTAAATAAATATTTAATTGGAATTTACAAATTGTCACAATTTGATATCACACTGCAAGTAGTTGATTTCTCAATTGGTATGAGAAATTATTTAAGCGATCACCGCTTTCTCAAATTGGTATCAGAGCGTGTTTATCTTATTTATTGAGTGATCCTATTTTTCCCAAAATTTTATGATATTGGTTTTTTTAAAATATATTTTTTGAAAAATTATAATGTTTCTAAACGAAAGCTTATATAATCGGTTACCAATTTTTACGGGTCTAATCATGCCTACTGGAAAGCCCGTATGAAATCACATTTAAAAGCAATTGATGAGCATGTTTGAGTAGTTTGTGAAAGAGGGTGGACTTCTCCCACCTTCGCCGTTGAAAACGTGACAAATTTTAAAGTCATGACTGAGTGGACTGAGGATGAGTTTAAATGGAGTACTTTTAATTTTCGGGGGTTAAGTGAAATTTTTGGTACCATCACTCCTGAAGATTATGATATATTATGACGTGTACCACTTCTAAAGAAGCGTGGGATGTTTTACAACTTACCCATGAAGGCACGAACGCAGTCAAAGAGTCTAAACTACAAAATTTAAATACTTAATTTGAAATGATAACCATGCTTGAATCTGAGTGTTTTCATGACTTTTATGCACTTTTGTCTGACATTGTCAGCACTAGTTTCAATATTGGTGATCACATTACAGATGCACAAGTGCTTAAAAATATTTTGAGATGGTTGCACAAACATTTTATCCCAAAAGTGATTATTTTAAACACCTTAGGAAATTTAAGCAATCTCAAGTTAGAAGAGCTGGTAGGAGACCTCCAGACATATGAAATGGACATGTTTCTTGACACTGTCAAACCTAAGGATAGAGGGATAGAACTTAAGGCCAAGTCTAGGAAGGGAAAGGAAGTGTCCATGAGAGGGATATCACTTAAGGTGAGTTTGATTTTGATATGGCCATGCTTGCGATTTTTTTTAAAAAGTTTCTCAAATTTTCAAAAGAAAAATCTTCCAATAAAATATTTTTTGAGAAAGACCAAAAGAAAGATGAGGCCAAAGAGAACGGTGATAATGAGAAAGAGAGAGAGAATAAGGAAGAAGATAGATGCTTAGAGTGCATAAGGAGTTTGAGTGTCCCACTAGGCTAAAGAGAAGGGAAAGAAGATTGTTATTCCAGCCACTCTTAGTGATAGTGAGGAAGCGGTGAAGGATTCTAGGGATGAATCTTCACATGGGCCGTGTGTAGACTTTTTAGCTAGTCGTGTGAGCACACCTAGTTTATACCACGACGATGAGGATACTTGTGCACGTGAGGCTCCGGAGGAGGATAGTTTGAGTGTTTTGTGTGAGAGTGAGGGTGAAAGTGAGTGTGGAAGCGAGGCTAAAAGTGAGGTCTAAATAGCGTTTAGAGATTTGTACGCCGATACCTTAAAGACTAAGAAGTTGAATAAGGAGTTGGTTCTTAGGGTGATAGATATATATAGAGAGATTGAGGGTTTAAGAGGTTTTGAGGCGTCGATGAGTCAACTCGAGAAGGTGATGGTTACTTTGAGTGAGCAGTTAATCATCGTAGGTCGGGATAAAAATGAACTTATAGCCCGTGTTATAATTAGAGAGAGATCCTGAACATGCCCGGGTGACAAAGGTCACTTTAGAGGATACATCTAAGAAGGTAGGAAAGATTATCCTCAGTTTCTCTTTGGGTAATGTTGAGAGACTAGGAATAGGTCATGACGGTGCATCCACTTTGCACGTTGCACTCGAGCTGGTTCCCAAGTCTGTTATTGACCCATATGTCTCTCAACCTAACTCATATAGGTGTCCTGTTCAGGATAGGAGAGTGCACCATAAACATTTTGAGAGAGGTGTTCCTAGGCATGTTTGCACACATTGCAAGAATAAAGGACACCTTAGGGAATTTTATTTTATGTTGGGTGGTGTGTCGCATAGAGTTTTGCTTCATGTTCACATAAACGCACCCACATATGATGCTCCGGATGATTATGTGAGAGAGTTTGCACATATTAGGGAGCAAGTTAAGTTTTTGGTCAAGACTTCACATGACTTGATGGATGTTTTTCATAGGATGACACCACCTTTTGAAAACTCCAACACACCTAACAGTTGAGGTTTAGATTTGTTTGATAGCATAGGATGAGTTTTATGATGATATTTTATGCCTATTGCTAGTGTGTACCATTTTTGTATTTATGTTTTCCATTTTTGATATATTTTTCAAAAAACCAAGAAGTTTTGTTTTTGAATTTTTTTATAATAATACAAAAAGATTTTCTATGTTTTAAGAAAAATTGAAAGAATCAAAAAGATTTTATTTTGATAAATTTTTGGAAAAAGATGAAAAGAGTTTTGTATCTTATGGTACACCATTTATGGATGGATATTTAGGATGACCAAGTCATAATTTCATTCCGTATCCATATGAATATTTGATAGTGTTTTGATATCCATCATTGCTTTATTTTTGTACTTTATAATGTTTGTATTAATTAAGATGTAATTTGAGATTACTTTCTACATGTTTGACTCTTAGTGTCCTTTAATGCACACTTGCACAAATTTATTTGATTATTGTACTTATCTATCACATGTTGGTCGAAGTGTTTTCATCTCAGTCCTGTCTTTTAAACGATCCAAATGCGATAAAACTCGACAATGAAAGTAGTGCATGTAAGAACCGTTGCCCGTGAGGAATTTTTTTAATATGAAAAAATGATGAGTGTTCACGGAAAGGGCTGCGAGTGAATAATAATCACGTCGTGCAAGTCACCCTTTGAAAAGAGCCCCCAAAAAATTTACAGGCAATAAAAAAGATAAATATTCCAAAAGGGGGCCAATAGGTTTTAGATCACCTCAAAAGAAAAATAAATTTGTTATTATTTATGAGGGTGTTCGGATGGAATAGTAATCAACGGGTTTGCACGTCCTAACAAAGTATTGAAAAAGCATTACATAGTTTTAGACATTATTGGTGTGGAAATCATTTTATACGTTGATGTGTCGATTAGATTAAGTCGATGTCATATGAATTCACATTTTTTGACACCTAAGGAAGATTTTGAGATCATTCTCGCGTATGTTATGTTTGATTGAATTGAATTTCCTATCGAATTTGTTCACACTCATTCATTTCGTATCCACGATTTGGTTATATTAGTGTAAATTCATCGTGTGTGAGCTTTGTAAAAGTATTTTTGCATTTTTGTTGGAAAAATTCGAAAAATAAAAAATAGTTAGTGAATGCTTTCAAGTATATGCTATTCTTATCGTGGAACTCCATGTTTATTTTGTTTATTCTTTTCCATGTCTATTTTGGACAAATAAAAAGGGGGAGGATGAATTATGATTTATTGGGGGAGTTTTTAAATTATGGGGAGAATTGAGATTTGATCTTAGTTTTGATGTATGTTTATCTCATTTCAAACTCGATACGTCACAACGGTATTTGTTTCTTGTCTCATGTGTGTAGGTAAAATGTTGAATATCAATATTTTGCACACCCTGATGATGACAAAGAAAAGTTTGCGTTTTGAAGATTTGAAGTTGAAGATTATTTAACAAAGTTTAAGACTTGCATTTTTAGTACCTTTTCAGTGTTGGGTTCATGGGAGGGTATTAGATTTGTATAGGACATTTTAATTTCATAATTCAGATGTTTTTAGTTTGTACCGACATAAATATATTGGGAGATTTGTAAGGATATATTTTACATTATGTAGTTTACATTAGTGTATATAGTATACCGCTCAACCGTCGAAGATTTATTGAAGTTCAATCATGCATCGAGACGGATCCGAATATCAAACATTCTTCAACAAAAAAGCCTCTGCGAGATTAATTTTTGTAAGGTTGTGTTTAAGTCCCTTTACGATTCATTTAAAATGTTGGGATAATTTTTTTAAACTGTTTTTAAACACCTGAGGTGTTTTTTTTGTCAAAAGAATTTTTTCCCAAGTGTTATGGCGGAGTTTTATAAAAAGAATTTTTAATGCTCTAGCCATTCGAGCGACAAGCCAATGTCATTCAAGTGACAATGCAATGTCACGCAATGTCATATGAGCGACATCTGTTCTCGTTGGAGCGATATCCATATCCCGTTTGAACAAAGTCACCAACTCATTTTTTTTTATAAATAGTGTGTTAAATGAGTCATGTTTTGTTAAGAATACCTTGGGTTTTTTGATACACGTAAACTGCAAAAATTGCATAAATGATTTTTTCTTCTTCTTTTAGGGTTTAAACTTTTTTTTCAATTCACAAAAATCCCAGTAGTTTAGTAAATTTTTTTGGAACCCAAGATACGACCTTGTTGAAGTTTCTCATGTAGAGAGGGTAAAGTTATGGCTGACGACTGCGTGTCTTTTGGGAGTACTCATGGGTGTTCCTTGTTAATTCAGAGATGCGTGTTCTTGTAGATTTTCTGAGGTTGATACATTGCTGACTCTAGGATGCATGTCTATGTGAGTATCTACGTGATATTCATTGCAGATTTCATTGTGTATATAAGTTGTAGTTTATCTTACATAGTGAAATAAAAAGGTTTTCCCTTTTCATTTTTTTCCTGAAATCTATGTGTCAGCAATTTATTTATGATGGTTTGATTTTACCCACCTAGTATCTTGTGTTAGGGTTGAATTTAATTTGGTTTAAAAATTGGCAAGTGATTAAATAAGTATTTAATTTGAATTTGTGAATTGGTACAAATTGATATCACACCACAAGTAGTTGTTTTCTCAATATAGCTGGGGCTATGCTGCCCCAATATATTGAGGAATTTCGCAAGGAGAGAGCAATCTACCATGCTTGTCAGAAGCTAGGAGGGGTATGAAGTAAACTATAACGCTTTCGAGAAAACGTGTGTTGCCTTGATTTGGGCCATGCAGAAGCTCTGGCACAACGTGCTTGCATTCCCCATCAAACTGATGTCTTAAAATACATCCGATAAAGTACATATTAAATAATCCCGCTATGTCTAGCCGTATGACCCGTTGGCTGATGTTCCTGACCGAGTTTAATTTCTTGTGTGTCACGTAAAAAGTTATGAAAGGGAGAGTCATCTCTTTACATTTGTGATAGTCCTATGGAGGGAAATAGGATTTGGATCTCCGAATTCCCAGATAAAGACATCCTCTCCACTCTCACGAGGACCTCATATGGCAGATGTTCTTCGACGGAGCTGAAAATAAGAAAAAGGTATTGATTTGGGATACTCCTGATTGCCACGATGACTCTCATGCTCCCATTGCCATTAAGTTGAATTTCCCTTGAACTAATAACATGATGGAATATGAGGCATGCACCATAGGGATCAAGATCTCCATCGATAAAGGAATCAAACATATGGATGTCTAGGTGAACTCGACCCTCATCATGGGGCAAATCCTCAGGAAATGGAAGGTTAAACACAAAATCTCCTACTATTCCATGTCCACCTAGAAGATCTTACCTCCCAATTTAAAAAAGTCACCTTGCATTATTACCCTAGCCTAAGGAATAGCCTGGTCGATGCACTGGTAACCTTGGCCTCCATGTTCGACATGCCTAAGGGAATAACAATAATCCCCTTTCTAGTCCCAAAACAGGTTACACTATGGTCAAATTATAAATGTTATAAAACTACCATAAGTGCACGGGATATTGAAATATAATGGGTGTAAGTACGGGCCGAACCCACAGAGATTTCGATCAACTTTGATAAAATATCGATTGTCCAACTAGACAAATGAGTGTAGAAATATGATTTGAGTTTTTAAAGTAAATAGGGGCAAATTAATTAAATAACTACTAGTGAACAAATGATAATATCAGATATGGGAGAAAACTAGGACGTCAGATCCGTTAAACAATTTCAATTAAAGTCACACATTAATTTTAATTCCATATTTTCCCAAATTTATAACTTAAAATATACCAACTATCGTTGTGTACATTTCGAAAGATAAAACAATTCACGTTGTCAAAATAATTTTAACGTCTTCTTAAATAGACACCTTAAATCCCCATTCCCTCGAAAATATCAAATTTCAAGTTTGAATGTGTATTTAAGCATGATATATCAAAACAATTTAACATAAGCATAGCCCATCAAAAATTACAACTTTAAATACTCAAAATATGATTTATCAAATCATTTAGGAGGTTTAAAACACACTCTCGTGTCATTTTAAATGAACACTGAATTTTTATTATCAATTAATACATGTCGGGAATTTATACCAAACTTAATTAACATGTATATCTTTAACTAATCACGATAAACTTCACGTAGTCCTAGAAGTAAAATTACTCACACATCATTATTGAAACACAGAGATTGAAAGAAGAAATAATACTTTTCATTAATAGAATTCAACTTACGAAGTTTTGAAATCAAAGCTTGAGCTTCAATACAAATATTCCTCCGTCGGAATTCGACTCACCACAATGCTCTCTAACATGGAAGTGTGGGTGATTTGGTAATGGATCTCCCTCTGGCTTGGTATCTTCCCTCCTTTTGTAGGAGAAAATAAGGTTTAGGGTATTTTTGGCAATTTATAATATTTATTAAAACAATAAAATAAAATGTGTGGGAAATAAAGAAGGTGGTTAATGGGTCCAATAATTTAAGGGAGCAAATCTTGTGTGGATTCTTTTTTTTAGAAAGAGAATAAAAAAGAAATGAATTAAAAATGATTTAAACATAATTTTTTAATAAAAAAATACTCACAAAATGGGGTTGCCATTCGGCAGATAAATAGGAAAAAGGGAGAAGTGAGTTATGCTGGGTTGACTCGCTGAGCAAGGGAAGGTTTATTTGGAATTTCGATCAAAATGATTTAAAAAGAGGGGGGTCGAACCCCTGGCCTCTCCTTCGCGCGTCTCATCCCTTACCAACTCACCTGAACACATATTCATTATATAAAATGCATGCAAAAATCTTTAACCGCTAATAATTCTAGCTTTTCATTATTTGCACATTAACCCCTCAATGTACATATCTTCGTCATACGACCTCCAATTGTTGAACCGAAAAAACCAACATGAGTCTCGTTCCAAGGTTGAAAATATTCTAATAATTCTCAGGTCACGGGGTTTGACTTTGAGTTTGACTCGAGGCTTTGACTTTGTCTTTATTTCAATTTCAAACTTTGCACAACCATAACTTCTTCATTGGGGCTCATATGGACACACCATTTGAACCCAGGCGTCCCTTGATTCACGGCCTATGATTTTTTTGCTGTGTTCGAGTCTGAATTAAGTCATCTGAATTTACCTCATTGCCACTGAAGGTGCGTAATTGACAGTTTCGTGTTCGAATTGCATCCAAATTTCACCGCTTACATTCTAAACCTGTTAATACTCAAAACAAATCTTACACAAGTGATTAAAAATAAATATTTCAAGGTCATGAGTATTAGATGTGACTTAAGAGGTTTTAACTTTTAATCCCATTTATTCTTGAATTTGTATTTTTCTTTCAAATAGCAAAAACGGCTATAACGCTCTTTATTTACGATCAAATGGGGCTAACAAGTTCTAGAATTGGGTACAAATGATACAAAATAATACATTCATCAAATAGCCTCAAACCTGAACCTTGCTAGTCCTCGAGCAAAACTAGAATTTAAAAAATCTAACTCACTTTCGTAGGAATCACAGTTGCACTTAGCATGTGCAACAAGCCGTTAAACCCCTAGGTTGCCCTAGTGTATGAGTTTTGTCTCGTGAGGGTTTGCAGTGAATATACACACAAAATTCAAAAACTTGACTCAATTTACAAAAACGCAAAGGTAATATAACCAAGTCTTAGATTCACATTTCATAAATATGGTAAAAAAATCACTTCTCAATCTCAATATATTGTGCGTGTGTATATAGCCAATATAACCGTCCAATTCAAAATATTTTATCATAAAGTTTCTTATCCGAAAGTTCATTTTGATTCAAATTCTCATGGGATGCGCTCACGAACGAACAATTGAAATTAAGTAATTTCTCTCGGTATATGTGAATAAAAGAGTAAGTTCAGTGAGCAAACTTCACATATACATCATGAAAGAAGGGTAATTTATAATGGATGATTATGATATCGTGAATGGAAATCGATTACTTTGAAAACCATGAATCACAAAATATACCCTATTAAGTTTCTCTCCACACTATAACAAACATCACTTGAGATCAATTAGGACTTTCTTTCTTATATGATTGGGTTTGTCTAGAAAGAGTGGATGTTGGAGCTTCAAACTTTTCTGAGAATATAGAGGTTTCTCGATATTTTGACTTTTTAGGCACTCTTTCTCACCTCCATTTACTTTTTTCCTTTTTCTTTTTTGTTTCCTTTTATTATTCTTTCTTCTTACTCTTTTGTTTTTCAGTTCTTTTCACACATTATTCTTGCAAACGATCTTATTCTGCCCTTTTACCCTGATATTCTCAGAAAGTGGGTAAGGATTTTTGGGTTTTCAATAAAAGGCTCGATTTTCTTTTTAGGCACAAATGGTGCAACCGGATAATGTAGAAAAGTCTTAATTTAGGCTTTTAATTTTGGGTTTTTAAAACGATGCCTAATCTCATTTATCAGGTTTCGTTAAGTTACTTTTGTATGTCAAGTCAACTTATTAAGACATTTAGTGAGTAAGATTCTCATTTTGACTTTCCATTTTAAGTAATCGTACAAAACAAAGATGTTGAGATCATCAACAAATTAAGTTCTAAAGGAAATTTTGAGTTATTCTAACTCAGATTGATTTAAATTTCTCAAGAACGATGAATGACACGATAATCTCACCGGGTTATAATCTCCACATTTATTCATTAAGCTTAATAATTTTTGTCTCAATATTCATTTTCGACTATATTATACATCTAAGTGTAAAAAAATTATAAGTTAAGAGATTTTTGAATTAATTTATATTAATAAATTATTCCAAAACTCACTTATATTGCAAATCTTTTTGGACTTTTTTGAAAATATTTTTTTCTATTATTTTTATTTGGAGAAATCGATCTCAATACCCCAAAACCTAATTCCTACATTGTTCTCAATGTACAAGACAAAAAAAAATCAAATCGGAAAGTTTATTAAAAATAGTATCACAACGAGATACTTTCTCCACAAACTTTCTAAAAAAAGATAAAAAGAAAAACATGACCCAATTTTATGTTCACTCATGGTACACTAGGTCTTGGAGGGGAATGTCCTCCACTTCTTGATCTCACAGTTCTAGATATGGCTTCAACCTTTGAACATTGACCTTGAAGATTTCACTATTTTTCACATTCTCTATCTCAATAGCCCCATGTGGGTAAACCGTCTTAACAATAAAGGGACCACACCATCTAGACCTTAATTTATCGAGAAAGAGATGCAGTCTAGAGTTGTACAAGAGAGATTTTTGAACAGGTTCAAATGACTTCTGTAGGATGGACTTCTTATGGATCATTTTTTTTTTCTCTATGTACAATTTTGCATTCTTGTATGCATAATTCCGAATCTCCTCTAACTCATTTAGTTGGAGTTTTCTAACCTTTCTCGCAGCTAGTAAATCAAAATTAAAGGTCTTAATGGTCCAGTAGGCTTTATGCTATAACTCGATCGGAAGATGATAGGCTTTTCTGTAGACAAGTCTATACGGGGACATACCAAGTGGGTTTTTGTAGGTAGTGCGATAAACCCACAGTGCATCTAGAAACTGTAAGGACCAGTCCTTTCTATTTGGATTCACTATTTTCTCAATGATTAGCTTGATTTGCCTAGTGGAAATTTATTCTTGTCCCCTGGTTTGCCGGTGATAAGAACATCCTAATTTATGCATGACTGAATACTTTTTTATAAGACTCTCAAATGACCGATTACAGAAATGGGTTGTTTTCTCGAATAAATTCACTACCACAGGGTGGTCATTTATCCAACTCGGTATAACTTCGACCCACTTAGACACATAATCAACAGCCAAAAGGATGTAAATATTACCATAAGAACTCGGGAATGGACTTAAGAAATCGATGCCCAACAGTAAAAAAAACCTCAATAATCAATATAGGATATAAGGGCATCATGTTCCGACAAGTAATCTTTCCTAAACACTTTTCTTCTTGGGTAGAAAAGTCAACCTGATCCCAAACACTCCAAGCAAATAATATAAATGTAGAAACTTGGTTAAACTAAACTTTGGGTGAAATTATTTTTGTAGAAATTAGATCATGGTTACACAAAAGCACTAAACAATAACTTTTGAACTAAGAAATTTTTCTCTCTAAAATGTTCTCTCAAAATGTGTTTAGAATATGTCAAAAGTTAGTTTTCCAATGTTGGTTCCCACACCTATTAATTCTGTCAAAAGTTAATGGGAAAAAGGAAGTGGGAACGTGGAGAAAACTGCCAAAAAAAATTCTCGCCAGAAATAAAGTTCGAACGACTATCTAATGATAGTTCAGTGGCCAAATGGGAAAAATCGTTGGCAAAATCGTTCAAATGAAATTCTCGTTCGAACGACAATTTCGAACGAAATGTCAGAATGTTCATTCTTTAATTTTAAGCCCAAAAACTTTATTTTAAATAAACATTACACCTATTAAAAAGAATTCCAAGTCTCTTACAAATATATAAAAGCATTCTTACCTTTGGAGACCTGAAAAATGATGTTGATGACGTGAAACGTGGCATTGAAACTCAACAATGATGTTCTCTAGATAAGTAGGCCACAACGTCTTCAACTCAAACTTGTCATAGGCTTGAAGGATACACAAGAACACTCTCCTATGACTCAAATGTTTTTGTAAGGAATTGAGCCGACACTACATAAGACTTAATTGGAAATTTGTGTCCTTACGAATCTCCCCCTTTGGCTATTCCGGGACAAAAACCAAAACAAAATCCTAAAGGGTCGTAAAGCTCTACTAGACTCAAAAACTTTCCACCCAAAATAAAAAAATACACTTGACTCAAAACCCAAGGATGACTATCTTTGCCAATCAAAGTTGCCGCTAGAATAATTCTTGCACACTTAAGCAAAACATTAAACGCATAGGGGATATCAAAATTTTAAATGCAATCTAGATAAATACTCCCCCTAAATTAATTCTCCCCTTGTAACAACTATGATCTACCTAAGAAGGTCGCGATTCCACTTAAGTTAAATCTCCTAAACTAAAGGTTTAGAAACCACTTCTCCCCCTTTTTGTTCAGGAATAGACAAAGGATTATGAATTAATTAATTACTCATTCTCCACAATCTAACTAAGTACCATTGCTCCCCCTAAAAACTTCATAAGGGGTACAAATAGGGAAAAAAAAGTAAACATGATTGTGCATAAAGTGATGAGAACATGGAAGCATATGGGAAACAATAAGATAACTAATCCATACAAATATACATAGATACCAACATATGATGCAAAAAAATGATACCAATTCGAAAAATAAGATACTAAGCATGTGATATCAAACAAAATACGCAACATAAAAGATACCAATTATGAAGTAAAAGCATGAATGGACTAGCTAGACATGGAAAAGACTCAAAAACAAAAAAAATACTATATATATGTATACATGATGAATAGCACTAACGCACATGCACATATACATAGGTATCAACACCACGCATGACACAAATAGATTAAGCTTTTCACACTCGAATGGAAAAAATGTGTCCAAATAGATGTGGTAAACGGAAGTGTAGGGGTGTGAACTAGTAATAATTAAATTTCGACCCAATCACTTAAAATATTTTCACGGAGTTCTCATTTGATTGCAAAGCTTTATCACATTTAGATATATCCTCATGTGACAATATAAATTGAACTCAATGAACAAACATACACAATGCACATAAGCCTGGAATTTTGATGATTCTGCAAACCAATAGAGCCATGACAGTAAAAGCTTAACTAGGATTCAAAGCCATTGTGCAAACCCGTTAATATATCCAATTAAACTCCTCATAATTTTCTTTTCTTTTTCTTTTTGAACACATTAACTAGACTATTTTGGCCTTGGCAAATATTCTTTTGAATGCCATATTTTTTAGGCCTAACATTCAATGATGGCTTTTCACGCAAAGTAATTTTATCTTTCGCAGCCCGATTCCATTGACAAACTACTACACCTGATAAACATATTTTCTATTTTTAAATCCGAAAAATGGTTATTACATTCACAAATCCTCCATAGTCATAATGAAATGTAGATGACTAAATTGATGGGAGAACATCTCACTTAGCTCAATTATACATGTGACATTTAAATTTCATGTGAGATCGTGCATATGTGAATTAAGGCATATAAAAATAGAATCCATTAAGCAACACAAAATTCAACCACTCCATGTAAGCATGGTAAAGAACATTTTAAGGATAGACAATCTTAACCAAAAGTTCTAGCCACATGAAAGATAAAAAGAAGGGATTCAAACACAAGTATATGCCGCATAAAGTGTGCCAAACTAAAATACACACACAAAAAATCTATTAGAGTTTTTGAAATTTTTAACCAAACAAACAAAAATATTTACTCAAAAGACAAACAAAATCTTTTTGTATTTTTAATTTAATGCAAACTAAAATGAAATAACTAAAATACAAAAGATAAACAAAAATCATAATTCTAGCATGAGGTATGAGGTATGAGATAAAAAAAATGACTAGAAAATGAGAAAACAAGCATACAATTAGCATGATTATATAGCATGAATCACAAAAGATAAAGTATGAAAACAACTAACACATTCAACGTTTAGATTTAGCTAGGGAGGTATCGTGTGTAAGTAAATGAGAATCAAAATCCTATTTTGTAAAGCCATCAAGTCTGATCTCCTAACCCAAACTAATGATGAATGATGATCTCGGGATGTAGGAATCTTGGCTACCTTGGTTGCCTTACAAAAGGATTTTCTAGGACCCCTTTTAAGATCAAAACAAAAGTTCTTAAGATGACCTTTTCGACCACAATCTGAGCACCTAAAGACTGAGTGAAAAGACTTACCTAATGAATGATTTATAACATTGTTCCTAGAGGATTATCCTAAAACATTGGTTTTGGCCATATGAGTAGACTCATGATAAGTATTGAAGCCTAAACCACATGTGTCATTTTTTACTTGGACTGTTCCCAATATTTTATCTAATTTCTCCGAACGACACTCCAAATCAAATTTGATATTACTAGAGTCTTTTAATTTATTTTCTAATTCTAAAATATTAGACTCTAATAAAACATTCCTCTCTTTAAACGCAAGAAGATCCTTTTTCAAGGATTTCATTAAACCTCTAAGGTTATCTCTCTCGCCTTCTACATATTCAAGCTTCTCTTGAGGAGCTCTCTCTCATGTCCTAAGGTCATAAACTAATGCACTGTCATCAACGACCTTGACACGCTCTTTTAAACTAGCTTCTAACTTCAAATTTTCTCTTTTTAATTTAATTGATTCTTCATATAATTCTTGAAATGCAAATTGAAGTTCACTCTCATCAACCTCCTCATCACTTTCACTCCCTCTCTCTTCTCCACTCTCACTACCATCATCTTTTTACGCTTCACAAACAAAGCCATTGGAAGTGTCATGTTTTAAGGTATCATCATTGGAAAATATTTCACATTCACTAACATGACTAGCCATGAACGCGGTAAAGTTGCTCTCAATGGGGGAAGCGGGTCCCTCTTCCTTATCACTATCACTAAGGGTAGAATTATATGAGATTGGTTGTTTACCCTCTTTCCTTATTTTAGTGGGGCATTCAAAAGCCCTATGGCCATAACCCTCACAACCGTAACACCAATTAGACTCGTCCCTATTAAGGTTTTCATTAAAAGTTTTAGGGATTTTTTCGGCTTTGTCATGCTTAGAATTTTTAAATTTCTTAAAATCATTTTTAAATTTATCTTTGTTAAATTTAAGAAATTTATGAAACTTCCTAGCAAACATAGCCATATCTTTCGATTCACTATCACTCTCATCAACCACAACTTGTTTATTCCTCCTTTCGGGCTTTCAAAGCAATGCCCTTTACAAATTTCTTTTCATTTTTGGAAGGGAAAATATCTAGTTCATAAGTTTGTAAATCCCTTACAAGTTCCTCAAGTTTGGTAGAGTTCAAGGTGGGTAAAGAATTTAAAATGGTTACTTTAGGGATAAATCTCTCGGTTAGGGACCTTAAAATTTTCTTTACAACTCCGTCGTCGGGTATTTTCTCTCCCAAATTAAAAGATGAATTATCTATATCGAAAAGTCTAGCATAAAATTCATCAAATGTTTCTTTTTCATTCATTTTGATGGTTTCAAATTGAGTGGTGAGGTTTTGGAGTTTATAAGCTTTAACGACAATAGTTCCCTCGTGAGTGAGTTGTAATATATCCCAAGCTTCCTTAGCGATTTCACACTTCATGATACATCGGAATTCATCCGGAGTGACCACACTAAACAGGGCATTTAAACCACGGGAATTAAAATTAGCAAGTTTTAATTCATTCTCACTCCATCTATCTACGGGTTTGGGAGCATGCTCATTTTCTACCAAATATGTGGGTGGGGACCATCCATTAAGAAATGACAACGAAACCCTCTCGTCAATAGATTTTAGTGCCAATTTCATACGCGCCTTCCAATACGCATTGATGGAACCATCGAAAACAGGAAATTTTGAAAATGGGGAAAATTCCATTTTTAACCAAAAATATTTAAACGGACCTTAACGCAATAATTTAGCGCTCGGGCTCTGATACCACTTGTTAGAAACATAGACCCCCAATTTTAAAAACAATTTTTAAGTATGAATATCCTTTAAAGCGGAATAACGATGGTTCAACACAACACACACAAATGACATATTTTAATTTCTTAAAACAAATTAAAATTAAACACTACAAAGTGAATTAAAGTAAACACACATACACTTTGAATTCACTCAAACCAATTAATTTAATTATCAAGATAAAACAATTTAAGCAAGAGTATTATCCAATTCATATAGTGCCAACTTGAATTAAATGTAACTTAAAATAAACTTACCCAGATAATTAAACATGCACCATTTTAATCAAGATTGCGAATTATACCCAATTTTATCTTTTTCTTAAGCATGCGTTCTAGGTGATTTTTTTAAAAGATAAAATAAATTCACAATCCCATAACACGCCGATGTACGAGGAAAAACCCAAATCGGGAAAAAACCTCAGACGGCCCTGGTCTAACAAATTCACTAAGCATGGTATGAATTTTACAAAGACTCGACAAGAGGACTTACACAACTGACTCGACTCCCTTCAAGCCTTGACGCGCTCTTTCGACCTTCAACCTCCACCTAGAGAATAATCCCGGAGTCCACCGGAACCTTAGATTCCACTAATTAAGACCAAGCGACCATCAACCACACATGGTGCCTTTCACCACGTGAGAATGCCGCAGTAAAACAAAAGATTATTCTTCTTTTAGGGATGTAGAAGCAAACCCAGAATCTTTTCTTCTTGGGTAGAAAAGTGAACCCGGTGCCAAACACTCCAAGCAAATAATATAAATGTAGAAACTTGGATAAACTAAATTTTGCGCGAAAGTGTTTTCGTAGAAATTTGATCATGGTTACACAAAAGCACTAAACAATGAACTTTTGAACTAATAAATTTTTCTCTCTAAAAAGTTCTCTCAAAATGTGTTTAGAATATGTCAAAAGTTAGTGGGAAAAAGGAAGTGGGAACATGGAGAAAACTGCCAAAAAAATTCCCACCAGAAATCTCATTTGAATGAGATTTTTTTTCGAACAAAGTCTCGTTCGAACGACTATCTAACAATAGTCCAGTGACTGAATGGGAAAAATCATTGGCAAACTCGTCTGAATGAAATTCTTGTTCGAACGACAAACTCGTTCGAACGACAATTTCGAACGAAATGTCAGAATGTTCATTTTTCAATTATAAGCCCAAACACATTATTTTAAATAAACATTACACCCATTAAAAATAATTCCAAGTCTCCTACAAATATATAAAAGCATTCATACCTTTGGAGACTTGAAAAATTATGTTGATGATGTGAAACGTGGCACTGAAACTCGGAAATGATGTTCTCTTCATAAGTAGGCTTCAACGTCTTCGTCTTAAACTTGTCATAGATTTGAAGAATACACAAGAAAAATATCCTATGACTCAAATGTTTTTATCCAGAATTGAGTCGAAACTACATAAGACTCAATTGGGAATTTGTGTCCTTACATCCACCTAATGAGTCAGGCCTTAGCGTTAGTTTTAGACAAAAAGTATCGTACGGTTGCGTGATCTGTGAAAATGATAACCTTGTTTTCCTATCAAGTAAGACATAAAGTTTCAAGCATGAAGACGACAACAAGGAACTCTTTCTTAGTTGTGAAATTATTCAACTGAGCATCATTTAGAGTCCTGCTAACGTAGTATACAACATGAGGAAGTTTCTCATCATGCTGATCAAGAACCACACTTAAGGCATAATCACAAGCATCACACATGATTTTAAAGGGCTGACTCCAGTCAGGAGGTCTCATAATAGGTGTTGAGGTTAATTCAGTTTTTACCTCTCAAAGGCTTGAAGTCAATCATCGGTGAACTTGGCAAGAAGATTGCACAAACGTCAAGAGATTTTTCTAAATTCCTTAATGAATCTCTGATAAAAATCATCATGTCCTAAGAATGATCGAATTTCACGCACTATTTTTGGGGATGGGAAATTAGAAATGAGATCAATTTTAGCCTTATCAACCTCGATACCCTTTTTAAATATGATATGACCTAACTCTATGCCCCGTTTAACCATAAAGTGATATTTCTTCTAGTTAAGTGCAAGGTTCTTTTCCTTACACGTCTCCAGAGCGAGGGTGAGGTTGTGGAGGCACTCATCAAAGCTAGACCCAAATACTGAAAAATCATCCATAAAAACTTAGGTAAACCTTTCAACCATGTCCGAAAATCTACTCATCATGCATTGATGAAAGGTAGCTGGTGCATTGCACAACCCAAAGGGCATGCGTCGATAGGTAAAAGTACCAAATGGACATGTGAATATGGTTTTCTATTGATCCTCGGGAATGATTAGAATTTGATTATAGTTGGAATAACCATCGAGAAAATAATAATAGGGATGACCGACTAATCTCTCAAGCATTTGGTCTATGAAAGGAAGAGGAAAGTGAACCTTCTTTGAGATAACATTAAACTTCATGTGGTCTATACATACACGCCAACCAGTTTGAATTATAGTGGGTAATAAATCATCATCATAATTTTTCACCACCGTCACATCGGATTTATTTAGAACAACTTGAATGGGGTTGACCCATTAACTATCAGAGATGGGATATATAATACCCGCATCCAACAGTTTGATCACCTCGGCTCGGACGACTTCTTTTAGAGTGGGGTAAAGTCTACGTTGTGTTTCACGGGAGTTTTTATCGTTATCTTTTAAGTGCATCCTATGCATGCACACTGACGGACTTATCCCTTTAATATCAGTTATGGTCCATCCAAGGGCTTCTTTGTGTTCACTAAGAACACGCAACAACCTACCTTCTCGTTCTTTATCCAAGCCATATGTGATGATGATGATAGGAAAGGTATCAGAATGTCCTAAGATCCTATATTCGAGTGATTCTGGTATTGGATTCAACTCAAGTTCGGGGGCTTTCTCAATAGAGGGTGGAATTAGAGATGTAGATATCGAGAGAGGTTTTGGCTTAGATTTCCAAACTCCCACTTCCAAGACAAGGGCGTAGTCGAGGAGGGAATTAACTTATTCGATTGAGTTTTGATGTCAAATTCAGGCCCAAAATGGGCAAGGCATACCGCTAAAAGGTCATTATTATAAGTATGTTCAAAAGTCTCCTGGATGATAGTGTCAATCATATCGACATCCATGGGTTCATCGTCATCTCGTGGTTGTTTGGAAAAATTGAGCACATTAAGGTCCATAGTCATGTTTCCAAATGATAAGTTCAATTGGCCACTATGACATCTAATGACGACATCGGACGTGGCAAGGAATGGACGACCCAAATCACCTGAATTTGTGCATTAGAATTGTGCACTTGTTGGGTATCCGGAACCAAAAAATCGACCGGGAAGACAAATTCTCCAACTTTTATCAAGACATCCTCAATAATACCTCTTGGAATCTTAATAAATCGGTCAACCAAGGATAGGGTAATCCTAGTTGGCCTCAATTCTCCCAAGCCTAAATTTTAGTTTACTGTGTATGGCAGAAGGTTCACGCTGGCTCCCAGATCCATAAGGGCTTTCTTAATTATATGTTCCCCTACTTTGATAGAGATCGTCATATCTTGGGATATTTATACTTGATAGGGGTCCTATATGAGATGATCGATGTTGTTTGCTCGAATATAAAAGGTTTCTTTAGAACATGATGGAACTTGTTGTATAACATCAAGCAACATGATATTGATTTGTACGTGCTTGAATACTTCCAACATTTTTCGCTTTCTCCTTTTTCTTTTGTGTCACTAAACATTGTTGAAATTGAGATTTTGGGACGTAGGTCTCAACAGATGGTATAGAAGATGAGGGTGAGGAAGAAATCGAATCCACGGGTGAATCCTCCTTTTCCTTACCTTTTTCAGATTCATTCATGGTCAGTTGTGAGACATTATTCTTAACTTCTTTCCCTGACCTAAGCGTGATGATAGCCTTATAATGATCTTAGGTAGTTGATGTGTTAGTGTTGTCTTGGACAATATACTGACCCCTCGACATGTTACCTTTAGGATTAGGCTCGGGTTGGCTTGGGAACGTTCCTTTATTTCTCTCGCTTAATGCATTGGCTAACTGACTCACTTGTACCTCTAATTTGGAAATCGATTGAGTGTTGGCATGAAATCTTTCTTTGTGGCTTGGAGGAGACTTTGTGTGGTCTGTTGGAATTGCAGGGTACTTTGGGCAAGTAAATTCATTATTTCTTCTAAAGATTGAATCTTTTGGGTTGAAGGAAACGATGGTGCGGTGGTGTTCTTTTGGAAACCTGAGGGTGGGTTACTTGAAGATTGACCTCCACTACCCTAATATTGACCTTTAGATCATGAAAAGTTAGGGTGATCCCTCCAACTTGGATTGTAAGTATTGGAAAATGGGTCGTATCTGGGCCTATTTTGATAGAGGGCGTTATCTTGCTCGGTTATAGCTTTTGGGGATGGAAGGGTGGGGAAACTTTCGATGAGGTGGTTGAAACTATAGCAAAGCAAGCACATAGGTGACCCTACATGTTGCACGACTGCAGGTACAGCTCTATTACCATCCATGCTCATTTCTAAGGCTTTTAAACGTCAGGCTAATGTATCCACTTTGACATTAAATCCAAAATCTTGTTCTTCTTGGTGAGGATTACGCTCATTAAGTGTTGTGGGCCTAGAACCTAATTGGGGTGACCATCGCTAGGACTTTTGAGCAACGAATTCTGAAAACGACCATGCATCAACCTCACTGTTCTTAATGAAATCTCCACAACACATTAGTTTAAGCATAGTCCGAGTAGTATAATCGAAACCCTGATACAAAATATGGATTTGATGACCCAAATCGATTCCATGGTGAGGACATTGTAGGATAAAGTCCTTGAGTCTTTCCATGTACATCTATAAAGCCTCTCCCTCTTTTTGATTGAAAGTATTGATGGTGTGACGTATCTCTATTATCTTTTGGTTAGGGAAAAAGTTTTGTAAAAATTCAACACTCAACTGATTCCATGTAGTGATGGAATTTGGTTTAAGTGAGAGTAGCCAACTCTTAGCCTTGTCTTTCAAGGAAAAAGAAAACAATATTAGTTTACAAATCTCATCGGTGAGTTTTTATAACTTAACCGTTTCGCAAATTTCTTCAAACTCACTCATGTGGAAGTATGGGCCCCCCTTCTATTTGCCTAGAAAGATGGAAAGTAAATGAATTATCCTCGACTTGAACTTGAAATTATATGCCATTGTGCGTGGGGATACGTATACAGGATGGTTGACTCGCTCTACTCGGATATAGGCAATACTTTAAGGCACGAGTTGGTATCTCATCTCCCATCTCGGTGAAAATTGAGGTTTTACCTATAACAGTATCGAGAATAGTGCACTCTAGCTAAACAACCAGTAAGATCTCGAACCCAACCTAACATACATCGTGCGCACTTGATTGTTTTTAATGCTTATCTTTTTATATATTTTGTTATATAAGGAAAGAAATTTAATCCGACTCAAGACCACAAAATTCCTAAGCTAGCACAAAATAATTTGATTTTATCTAAGTTAAGTGAAAGGAAATTCAAATTTTTTTAGTATCTAGTTTTTCTGAGATTATTCGTTGACAAAGGGTCTCCGAAATAATCTCCCTAATTAGAAAGCTTTTACTCTTGTCTGAGAGAGAATTTAAAGGACTATTAACTACGGACTATTGCCTCAAATTCCAAAAATTTTCTCCAGGTAGGTGGTCGGTACGAAGACTCATTAAAAACCACCAATCATAGTTAAGGTCAAAATGGAACAGATTTGACAATTTCGCGTTCAGATTAGATTTTAATCCTAGATGATAAAAGACTTTTTGTGTGTATTGTCATTGCCTTCAAAAGCGTAGTCTCAAAATTCCCTTGAATTACCTAAAAAACTTGTTAAACAACTCGTATCGGGGTAAGTACGGGTATCAATCAATTATCAAGGTGAAACAAATAGCGTGAATGCTTGCAATTTCAATTTTTTAATTAAAATCTTTTTATTTTATTTTTATTTTTTTAAAACAATTTCAAGGGAGAATTAACTAATTAAGGCTAAAATCAAATGTGATTAAGTAAACTAAAAATAATATTTAACCAAGTGTGATAAATGTGAGAAGATTCAATAGATGGGATTACACTACGTGTTCAGTTATTTTTAATTTTTTAATTTATTGAATTGAAATATTTCGAGATGATATTAAATTTACAATTTAACTCTTTTTACAATAAAAAATTCAATAATGTCTTTTTCAGAAAACTCATTTAAAATGCCACTACTGATGGATTTATACTCTCTTTAAAGAAATCACCCGCTAAGATCGATTTATATAAAAAAAATATGAATCCGAGAATCGCAAATCTGAGTTAATATTCAAATTTTAGGAAAAACCTATCTCTAGTTAGATTCCAAAATCAAATATTAAAACAAAATTAATTCACTATCTCTCTCGATATGTAAATTAATGTGTGACAATTGAAAATAAATTTTCCTAGAAATATGACAATCAATTAAATTAACATTCTACGTAGTTTCGTCCCACCCCGTGAACGGGGTGTTTACCCTAACATTCTCATATTAGAACATAACACAACAATCAAATACATGTCTAGAATAATATAAAATGAAACAAGGAAAAGAAAAACGATACGCAAATTTTTTTGTTGAATCATGTTCTTGAAATGCGTCATAACATGCGTTCAACGTCTTCAGAATATCAACACTTGATTACAAAGATAAAAGCAAAAACTAAACCTAAACATTTATTTTAAAGCTAAACTATTTTTTTTTACATTTTTCTGAGTTTATTTTTTGGTCCTAATATGTACAAAGACTACACTGATTTTCTTTCTCTACAATCTCTGTGTTTAAGAGTCCTCTTTTAATGAGATGAATCATTTCTTTTATAATCACCCATGACTCTTGGTTTGAGAGATATTTGGAGATTTGAAAAAGAAACCAAGTCAAAGATTTTATTTGAGGATTTGGCACTTGGGGTTTGTTTTTCCTAATTTTTCTTGTAGTCATCCGGTTTTTTGGCTTGGCAGGTGGGTATTTTTGTTGGGCAAAAATCGGGTAGATTTGTTCCGATTTGAGTTTGGAAATGGGTTTAGAGGTGTACCCGAGTACGGGTTGCTTGTTGTTTGGGTTTTCATCTCGGAATTAGTGTATGGAAGTGGATCAGGCAGGCCGGGTATGGGTTTTGGTTCGGGTATCAAATTGGTTCAAGCTCCGGTGGTTGGCAGTGGCTTTGATTGAACCAAGATGGGTTTCGAGTTGGAGGTGATCGAGTTCAGGTTAGGAAGGGGTTAAAGGGAAATTGGTTTAGGTAAAGATGGAGTTTTGGTTGGCCATGGCTATTGTGGCTGGAATCAGGTTATGGGGTACCGGGGCTGAAATCCGGGTTTAATGGTGAGATGAGAGATAGAGAGTAAGGTGTTGGGTGGAAGATGATGGGAGTGATGTTTGGGTCTAGTGGAGTGTATAGCAATGGGGGGTGTGTGTGTGTGTGTGTTAATTTGTACTTAAAATTAAAATAAAATTACATAACACTTTAGACTCAATTAAAAATATAATATTAACGAAACTAAATAAAATCTATTAAAATAAAAATGAAAATCCTAGTCTCTAACTAAAAGACTCAAATAAAATAAAATAAAATAAAATAATAAAACTAAGTTAATGAAATAAAATAAAATTAAAATTAAAATTAAACACTAAAAACAATAAGACGAATAAAAATATAATAAAACGCACACCTATTATATTTACATAAAAATACCCGAACATATGTTAAAAACACTCGGATGCTAATATTTTCAACGCACATAAATGAAATATAAAATAAATCCTAAAAAATATATACGACTCAAATAAAAATCTAAAAAATATAAAACAAATCCAAACTAAACATACACGAGGCTCAGGTGATGGTTTGGGCTTGGTTTAGGTTTAGATTTAGCATAGGATTGGGTTTAGGGCATCCGAACTGATCGGACAAGCTCAAATAGGACTTCAGTCTTTACGATTGCTTTGATTTTCTTCTTTGATTGCTTTTAACCGCTACTTGGTCACAATTACACCTAATTAGCACAATTTGATACCATGACACCATATTGACCAGAGAAATAGATAAATAGAAACATAAGGCCATTTTTATTAAAAATGAGTGACTAAAATGAATATATATGTAGGGTATAATGTAGACACTTTTGGGTTCTTATCACTAGCCTTGTTAAGAGTTTTCCTATGAGCTATGTTATACCCTATGGCCAATGTCTAATCAATTTTAAGTTAAGAATGATGGCTCGAATAATGCAAATACTCGGGGTGCTTAGTGATTTATGGGACAATGAAGGGTGATTAAATCCCCACTTTATCTTAAAATTGGATTTTTCCCTTAAATCAAATTATGCAACGTGCTTACTGAAATTTAAGAAAATAATTTCATGTAGGAGCACACAAGATTTACCTCCGGCGTGGTCTTTTTACGATGACTAATTATTTACGTCGAGCAAAAGTTTTGTTTGACGCCAATTGGAGGGAAACTTAGCCTATGTTTCAGTCGTCTTCGAGAGTAACTTGTGCACGTGGCAAGATTACACAAGTAACTTGAGCGCTTTCACATGTTTGCTTGCTTTTTCGGGATTTTTTTCCTTTTTTCCTTTTTTTTAGAAAGAACACGAAAACTATACCAAGGATAAAGTGCACAAAAATCATTAAATGCAAGAATAATTACACAAGCACTTACGGTGTACTTTGATATAAACAAGTGAAAAAAAACAAATAAAACAAGAGAAAAAAATCCACTATAAGGGAAATAAAATTATATACTAAAAAAAGATTTTGCTGCTAGAATTTAAAAAATAATATATATATTAATTACTACTTTCCCCCTCAAATTTTAGGTACTTTTATCACTTAACTAGGGTAAAAAATAGCTATTTAAGCACTAAAGACGTTAAATCTGATTTTTTTTATATTCTACAAATAAAAAATTATTCTTGGAATAAATAAGAATAAATTGAATTTTGGATATATATATTTAAAAAAATAATTTCTTTTTAGTTTTTTAAATAAATTTTTAATTTTTTTTGCTCCATATTACAGAATTTTGAAACTGGAAATTTTTAGAAAAATAAAATTATTATTTCATTTTTTTCCTAGTTTTTTTAGAAAAAATATCAAATAAAACTAGTCTGAAAATCAATATTTTTTTAAAATCAGCCTTAAAACTACCGCAAGTGCAAATTTTAAATGTTATAAAACTACCGCAAGTGCACGGGCTATTGAAATATATCGAGTGTAAGTACAGCTCGAACCCACAGAGATTTCCGTCAACTTTTATTAAATATCTATTGTCCAAAATAAGTGTAGAATTATGATTTAAGAAAACTAGGACGTTGGATCCGTTTATCAATTTCAATTAAAGCCACACATTAATTTTAATTCCGTATTTTCCCGAATTTATAACTCAAAATATAGCAACTCTCATTGTGTACATTTCGTAAGATAAAACCTCTGTTCTAAAAGGCCCGCCTAAGCTTGAGGCTTGAGAGAAATGCATCGCTTACGCCTTATTCTTGGTAAAAGGCTTAAGGCACACTTTTTTTTTAAAACAAAGGATTAGTTGACAAATATTGGTTATGGAGCATGAATATGAGAAAGATGGCTACCAAACATATGGATATATTTTCAAAATTCAAGCTATGTACTATTTTATTATATTATTAGCCTTGGAATAATTAAAATAATACAAAAAAATGCCTTTTTACGCCTAGGCTTCGCATAGGCGCGCCTAGACTTCTAAGGCTTGACGCTTGACCTCTACGCCTCGACCACGCCTTGCGCCTTTTAGAACCTTGGATAAAACAATTCACGTTGTCAAAATAATTTTAATGCCTTCTTAAAATAGACACCTTAAATCCCTATTCCCTCAAAAATATCAAATATCAAGTTTTAATGCGTAGTTATGCAAGAGATATCAAAACAATTTAACGTAAGCATAGCCCATAAAAAATTACAGCTTCAAATACTCAAAATATGATTTATCGAATCATTTTGTAGGTTTAAAACACACTCTTGTGTCGTTTTAAATGAACACACAATTTTTATTGTCAATTAATACATGTCGAGAATTTATACCAAATTAAATTAACATGCACACCTTTAACTAATCATGATAAACTTCACCTAGTCCTAAAAGTGAACTTACTAACACGTCATTATTGAAACACAAAGATTGCAAGAAGAAATAATACTTTTCATTAATACAATTCAAGTTACAAAGTTTCGGAATCAAAACTTGAGCTTTAATATTAATATTCCCCTATCGGAATTTGATTCACCACAATGCGCTCTAACATGGATCTGTGGGTGATTTGGTAATGGATCTCCCTCTGACTTGGTGTATTCCCTCCTTTTATAGGAGAACATAAGGTTTAGGGTATTTTTGGTAATTTACAATATTTATTAAATCAATAAAATAAAATGTGTGGGAAATAAATAAGGTGGTTCATGGGTCTAATGATTTAAGGGAGCAAATCTTGTGTGGATCCTTTTTTAGAAAAAGAATACAAAAGAAATGAGTTAAAAATGATTTAAACTGAATTTTTATGAAAACATTCTGACAAAATGGGGTTGCCTTTCGGCAGATAAACAGGAAAAAGGGAGAAGCTCGCTGAGCAGTGACAATTTATTTGGAATTTTCGTCAAAATGATTTGACTGAGGTGGGGTCGAACCCCTGACCTCTCCTTCGTACGTCCCTTCCCTTACCAACTCACTTTAACACACATTCATTATATAAAATGCGTGCAAAAATCTTTAACAACTAACGATACCAACTTTTCATTGTTTGCACATTAGCCCCTCAATGTTCATATCTTCTTCATACGACCTCCAAATGTTGAACCGCAAAAATAGACGTGACCCTCGTGCAAGGCTAAAAAAATTCTAATTATTCGCGGGTCATCAGGTTTGACTTTGAGTTTGACCCGGGGCTTTGACTTTGACTTTCTTTCAATTTTGAACTTTGCACGACCATAACTTCTTCATTTGAGCTCAGATTGACACACCGTTTGAACTCAAGCGTTCCTTGATTCACGTCGTACGATTTCTATGCATTCTGAATTAAGTCATATGAGTTTACCACATTGTCGCTGAAGGTGCGTAAGTGACAGTTTCATGTTCAAATTGCATCCAAACTTCGACACTTTCATTCTAAACCTGTTAATACTCAAAACAAATCTTGCACAAGCGATTAAAAATAAATATTTCAAGGTCAAGAGTATTAGACGTGACTAAGAGGTTTTAAAATTTCACTTTTAATCCTATTTATTCTTTACTTTGTATTTTTCTTTTAAATAGAAAAACGGCTATAATAGTTCGTTATTTAAGATACAACGGGGCTTACAAGTTCTAGAATTGGGTATAACCGATACAAAATAATATATTCATCATGCACCCACTCATTGCTACCACATTGAGTTCCTTACAAAAGAAGATCTGGACATGGAAAGATTTTGGTATTGTGATATTTGGTGCCTCCTCAAACATGGTAGGTCTTAGAGATGCTAACAAGAAAGATCGCGCAACTCTTCACAAGATCGATACTCCATGCATCATCTGAGATAAGGCACTCTTCAAGAAATTTTTTTATGGAGCCCACTTGCATTGCATACAGAAGATTGGATCAAGGACATGATGTAGAAGATCCACAGTGGGTAATGTCGACTTCATAGGAATGGTCATATGCTTGCTAAGAAAATCATTCGTCTAGGGTATAATTAGACCACCATGGTTAAAGGTTGCACTTCTTATGTTCGAAGATGCCTCAAATTCTAGCAGTTTTCTAACCTTTAGCACTTGCCTCCTTGGGAGATGTACAACATGACCTCTCCCTAGACCTTATCCACCTAGGGCATTGACATCATACGAAAGTAACTCCCCAAGCTTCGATTGGGCATGAATTCATCATAGTCGTCATTGACTACTTCACAAAATGGGTCGAATCCGAGTAATACACAATACTGAATCTAAATAAAGTACCCAAGTTCATAAAAAATTCATCTCTCTTTACGAAATTACGCATGAGTTGGTGTTAGAAAATGGGCACCATTTCAAGGTTGAGGTCACAAAACTAGTTGATTGATATGGAATTCAAAGTCACAAGTCCTCTCCTTACCAATCACAAACCAATGGTGTTGTCAAAGCTGCCAACAAAAGCCTTAAGACCATCATAAGCAAGATGATCAAAAGCTACTGAGACTGGGCCGATCGAATCCCATATACCCTATTGGGTTACCGTGCCTTCATCAGAACACCACTGGGGCTACATCTTATTCTCTAGTATATGGTATGGAAGCGGTTCTCCCTATTGAATTTGAAATTCCTTATTTACGGGTTATGCTTGAAAGTAAGATCAATGAAGAAGAGTGGCACTAAAGCCGTTAAGACAAACTCATGCTCTTAGATAAAAATGGTTGAAAGCTCTATATCACGTACGAGGGTAAAATCACCGTATTCTATGGTGATTCAAAAAAGGTCAAGGATTGGGGTGTCCAAGAAAGAGATCTTGCCTTCAAGAAAATTTTAGAACCCATTAGGGATTTGAGAGAAAAGTTCAAATCCAATCGGAGAGGCCCCTACATTATGAAGAAAGTATTTTTCGGTGGCTCCTCTATGGTCATAGACCTCAACAAAGAAGAAATAACTCATACAGTCAGTTTAGACTGTCTCAAGAAGTGTTACCCTTAGTCTAAACTCTCATCGTGCTATGACTTTTCTCATGCCCCTTCTATTCTAAAAAAGTCTATTCTTTCCTCTTTAATCAAAACTATGTTGGACCTGATCCTATCAAAAGTCCCTTTCAGAAAAAACAAGTCACAAAATTTCAAACCCACGGAGGTACATAAGAATCCCATAAGACACACATAAAAGGATTATGTGGGAATGGTACTTTCTCTCACAAAAGCTATTATTTTCTCCCTCCAAGAACGCTAGTCACCCTTATCATTTAAACAAATAAAAGGATTATATATGCCTTAGCAATCAGTATATATATTTCACAAAGAATTCATTAAAGATACAAAAACTACATTAAAATCATTATTATTTTATTGAAAAAATAGGAATACGGGTATTACATGACATATCAGCGATGGAAACTAAACAGCCCACTCCCATAAAAACATCAAAACCTAAAAAACCACATGCTTCACCAAAAACCAAACATTCACCAAATGAAAAATGACATTTTCAAAAATCTTCACCACCCCATCTCATACCCAAGACGTTATTTTCAACTTCCTGACAGTCTCGCTTCATCATCATTGTTTGTCCCTGGATGGCATCAAGAATATAACTCCTATTTATGGCTTCGAATGCACTACATGCGGTAATAGGAATTAATAAGCTTGGATGAAACCACAAAACCTTCTTCCAAAGTTTTGAACATTACAATCCATCTCTGATCGGTCCCCTCCACTAGAATCTTCCCAACCAGCAACTTCCACAACCACTTCAGGTACTTCCCTAATATGAACCCAACCTCCCCAATAGAATGTTAAGGATAGGTAGATAGTCGGTGTAGACACCACATTCTAGGACAACTTAAGTCTCTCCTTAGGTTCCTAACATCTCCCCATTTCACTACAAATCCTAAGTCATACGCTGGGTACCGATCTAGAGACCTTCGGGAACTCTCGGGCCCCATTTAACTCCGATCAACTCTATCATTAGAGTGAAATCTCACTGAATCTTCGAAGAGATCTAAATCCCATATCCAATGGTCCACCCCGTGTGTAAATCAGCCTAACAATATGGACGAACGAACCAATTTTACTATTGAAAATTGATCCGGAGGCCACCGGGCACTCTCGGGCCCCAATTTGACCTCAGTCAACTTCATCGTCAGAGCAAAGTCTCTTTAAATCTTCTAAGGGAACTGAAACCCCTTTCCAATGGTCCACCCCATTCGTGAAGCGACGTAGCCATTCGAATGAATAATTCTTTTTCCTTAAAAAATTGATCTAGAGGCCACCGGGTGCTCTCGAACTTCGTTTGACCAAGGTCAACTCTTTAGCTCGAACGAGACTGAGTGAATCTTCTAAGGACACTAAATACCCTTTCCAATGGTATGCCCCGTGTGAAAATCAACCTTACGGTATGTACGAACAATCCATTTTACTCCAAAAGGTCACCAGGCACTTTTGGGCCCCATTTGACTAAGTTAACTCTCTGAACCGAGCAAAGCTCTTTGTAATGTTGAAGTACCTCACATAACCTTTCCAACGGTCCACCCCGTGCATGATTCTTAGTTATAATTTGGACGAATGATCCATTTATGTCTAACAATCTCCCATCCAAAGGACCGATGATCATTTCCGTTGTACGTTTGACCTAAAGTTAAATTTTAGATCAGGGAGTGCCCCCAAATACTCTTGAAGGTATCTGAATTACCTTTCTAACTATATGAGCCATTCATGATTTGGATTAACGAATCGCATTCTATAAAAATATGCACCAGAGTGCCAATTGGCATGTCCATTTCCCTGCCTATCGGTAGTGTGTCTAGGGTTACCTGCCAATTGGTAAGGCCAGGGCTATGCCGATCGGCACCCCCTTACCTTATAAATGGAGGTCATGGACTCACTCCCAAAGCACACCTCAGATCCATCAATATCAATGATCTCAATAACATTCTCTTGCAATCAGCGAAGTTTCCTTGTGTGAAATTTCATTCCATTTTTCATTCCCTTCATTTTCATACTTAATTTAGCAAAATATCATTCTCTCTCATCCAACATTCATCTTAACAATCAAGGGACATCATCAAAGATCAAGATCAAGCCTTAATTCTCCAAAAAAGGTCCAAAAATCCTTCTCCCTCTTTAAATTCTTTATTTTTCCATTAGTTACATAGATTCTAAATATTTCTTTTACTTTAGTTCATACACATTAATATCTCATCATTTATTAGTTATATTGCACATACATTTTTTCTATAAAAACCCAAAACAAAGAAAAAGAGGGTTACACCTATAAATTCCAATGGGATTATCCACCACAATTTCCCAAAACTAAAATTATATTTTCTACACACGCACATACAATAAATTCCTATTCAAATCTATGGGATAAACTCCACCCTTATACCGTATGCAAACTATATGGACTTTGATTCCTTTATAGTCTATGTAGGCGTCTCAGGCTAAAATTCGAGACACGAGTCCAATTTCTCAATTCTCTAATTTTCCCATTTTCACATTCGCCTCCTTTTCATCTATACATTATCTTAATATATATTATATTTGTGATCCTTATTGACGTTTTATCCAGCATATATTATCTTTTCATTATAACAATAAATATCTCGATAAACACATACATCGTATTTTCTTTATATTATTTTGGAAACATTCCTTTGGATGACCTCAATCTATCTTTTCCATGATATGAGTTGGGGGATTCTGATCTCCATTTATATATACACGCACTCATACTTCACGAAAAAATTAATCAAAATAGCAATGCAAACCCATGAGAGACCGAAAGGGTGGGATAGGCACCTAACACTTTCCCATTCCGTAACTTACCCCTAAACCTTCGAGCTATTGGTTTTGTAAGCATTAGTTTGTCTTTGATGCTTCTCTCTCTAGGCGGAGACATGTTCTTTTTCCTATTTTTTGCAAAATAGAATGGAGACTCCATATCTTAACATTCACCCCACATCGATGATGACCAAAGCACTCCTAGATGAAGAGGGCGCGAGACCTTGTGATGATGCTGAAATCTAGCACCACCGGATAAGTGATGATGAGCTCAAACAGTAGTAACCATGGAAGCCATGGAGATGTATATGTGTGAGTGTGTAGAAGGGGATGACTATAAGAGGAATAAGACAATGATGTATAGTGGTTCAGCCAATTAGGCCTACATCCACTGTGAGTGTGTGATCCACAAAGTATGGGCACTAATGGCCTTGGATACAATGCACATAAGCTCACTTTCTCCCTCTACTGTGTGTACAAGCAGAGTTTTTGCTAGGGTTACAATTATCGATCCATCCCCTGTAGGGTTGTAGGTGATAAGTATATATAGGTCTTGGGGGGTGTAGTGTACCCCCAAGTATGCATGGTGCATGTGAATGATGATCTAGCTAATCCCCTGTTGACACCTGTAGATGCCAAATGATGACATAATATTCCCTCACGTGAGGGTGTGATTTTGTTATAACGGTTTCACATGTTCCATGTGAGCCTCACGCGCACTGTTCCACGCGTCTCCCAAACCACGCGCTATGATAATGTCACCCTCGGCCTTTGATATGAGGCCGATGGCAAAGTTCCTTCCAGTAATGAGTCTGGCCTAATTTGGGCCTCGTACTATCGTACCCTCGGAGGGTCGTCCAGAGCCTGATGAAGGGTCGGCCCCCTGAGGGGTCGTCTAGAGCCTGATGAAGGGTCGGTCCCTCGAAGGGTCGTCCGGATCCTGATGGAGGGTCGACCTCCTGAGGGGTCGTCCGGAGCCTAATGAAGGGTCGACTTCCTAAGGGGTCGTCCGGAGCCTGATGAAGTGCAGGGCGCCCTCGGCATGGCCGAGGGTATATACGGGTATATCAATCACCCCCAGCCCTTAGCCATAGATGATGCTAAGATGGCTGAGGGATAATGTTGCTTTTGAGACTAAGTGTATGGTCTGTTTGATGAGTGACACCTGTCAAACTGATTTGACAGCTGTTAAATTTTTATCCAATGTCGTTCCAGTTTTCAAGGCATGGCGGCTACATGCTGCTTGGGGCTTTGTGCCTTAATTATGTCCTCCTCGTGGGCTGTACTTTGTCTTGGGAAATGGGCCCACTCATTACTAAGGTATATAAGAAATTTTTGAAACCATTCATTCTCTTCTTATTCTTCGCGCCCAAGCTCTCTCTCTCTATCGCTTCCAGCCTTCTTGACATTTCTGTAGTTTTTGAACTTTCAAGCTTAGCAGCTTCGCCATTCCTCCTCAGGTAACACCTCGACCCTAGTGCGCTACTTATCTTCATTTCTATTTTCTTTCCTGTTTTAAGCTCATAGGGCTAGATTTTCTTAGGCTGTTCCATATGTTTTCCGGTATAACCTCCGGTAAGCTGTTCGTGAATTTTTCTTGATAGAAAACCCCTCAATTCTTAGATTTTGATCCAAAAGTCCACCCTGGTCAAAGGTGAGATTTGTTTGTAGTTAAGTTAGGTTACCCAAATTCTTCTAAGTGTAGGGTCTCCCCCTTAATGCTTAGGAGGCTTTATAATCTAGCCGAGGAGTTCCCATCCTTGCGAGAGAAGCTTTTCATAGAGATCAGACGAATAAAGGAAGAGGAGGAGAGAAGACGAGGGTACAACCCATTTTTCCCATCCCTCTTGCCACAGTAAATCCATTTGATCCATCTGAGTCTTGTGGGTCATCCTATCGTCCTGCCGAGAGTTATTCAGGAGATATGGATGAGAGAGCGTCGTCACCCACTGGTGCTGGGCCGTCCGGGAGAGGAGAGGAGTCTGAACTGAGCCCGGGCTGACAGGCCGAGGGTATGGTTACTTCCGAGGCTGTCCCTGGGACAACCTTATCTCCACATGCCTTCCAGATGGATTTTCCCCATAGGTCTCTGGCAAGCGATGAGGCTGAGGGAGAGGGGACAGAGGGCGAGGGTACAGAGGATGACCAGGTTGACACCTCCCATGCCTCGTCCTATGTCTCCTCAGTTAGGGCTCGTGACCTCTTGATGTGGAGGCATGCCTATGGAGTGCCCCCAAATATAACTATGAGGGTTCCCTCTGAGTCTGAGAGGGTCTTAGAGGGTGAAGAGGGAGAGGTTGCAGTATACGAACAGATGTTCAAGGTGGGTGTCATATTCCCTCTGCATCCTGCTGTCGTAGATATCCTGTCAGCCCTCGGCGTTGCCCCCTCTCAGCTTCCTCCCAACTCCTAGAGGACGATCCTTGTCTACATCTCCTTGTGGAAGAATGCTTTCACTGATGAGCCATCGGCCAATGTATTTTTGGCCTGTTACAATATCACCTCCTCATCCAAACAGCCGGGGTACTACCACCTGGGGGCGAGGAGGTTTGACAAAAAACTTCTCCACGTGGCATAAACCTCCAACCACGATTGGAAGAAGAGATTTTTCTTCATTTATGGGGAGTGGGAATTTTCTGCCGAGTCTCAACATTTGGACGATAGTCCGAGGCTTCCCAGAAGATGGTCAAACCCCTTGATGAAGGACAGGTCTGATCCCAGACTTAGTCTGGATGAGAAAGATATAGTTGAGTATCTGAGGGAACGAGGGAGAGGGGGTGAGATTGCAAAATTTGAAGATCTGATGACCCCCAAGTTCCTCAAAGAAGCTGGTCTGAGGGTCGGCCCCCTGACAGAGCTATATGAGTTACATTAATTTTTTCTCATTCTTTACTTTTTTCAAGTGTTTCATCTTTGTCTCTGCATCTTTCTAACGTATCATCCTCCTTTCAGGTCGTCCTGCAGGTATACCAGATTAACTTTGGGAGATGACTGCTCCGAGTTTATTGTCTGGTTTAGGCAAAAAGAAGGGCAAGGAGCCTCAGCAGGCTCCGAGGAAGACAAAGGTCGTGGGGCCGACACTTATTGAACCGACAACCGATGGTCGCAAAAGAAAGGAGCCTGAAGTCCCTGCTGACCCTCGGCCGGATTCTAGGATGAGGGCGAGGGTGGAGTCATCTGAGGAGGCTGGTTCCTATTCTAGCATGGGAGCCTTTTTGTCCCAAAACTTGATGTCACTGAAGGCCAAGACATCCTCCTTGATCACAAACCTAAGGGCAGCCAAGGCGTCCATGTTTTCTACCCCCTCGGCTGCTGATTACGAATTTCTGTCAAAGATGCCTCCGGCCAAGGTGTATGACTATGGTCTGTACGTACTGGCTCAGGTACTTATCTTCACCTCATCTGATTTAATTTAATTTTTCACCAACTGTTTCCTCAGCCTCTTAACAAGTGTCTTTTTCTGTGCAGTCCATCTGTGCCTTCACCTCGGCCACTAAGTGGATGGCTGAGAATCAACAGAAGTTTCATGAGGCTGAGAGGGCCATTCAGCATGAGGCCGACCTACAGACAGAGCTTGAAACTACAAAGGCTGAACTGGAGAGTGCTGGGACCGAGCATGCCAGGGTCTTAGATGAGCTGACGAGACAGCACGATGCCGACCAGCAGGCCAAGGACTTGCTATTAAAGGAGAAGGATGAGGCTTTACTCAACTTGGAGGCTCAGCACAAGGCCGATCTGGAAGCAGCTGTCAAGAAAGCCGAGGCCGATGCTGTGGAGGCCTACAAAATCTCAGACGAGTTTCAAGGCTTCGGCCTTGAATACTTGGAGAGGGGGATTAAGACGGCCTATCGATGGGTCATCTTAAAGTTCGCTGATGCAGTGTCGTCTGTTCGACCTTCTCTTAAAGCAGTTCAGCTGGATGATCACCTCATTGCTGAAGGCTTAGCTCAAGTGGAGTCTCAGCATGTCGAAGGCATGGGCACGTCTGAGGGTCGGCCCGTCATGGTCAGAGAAGAATCTCCTATTGATGTCGAGGCCTTGCCCTCTGATTTTGCTCAATAGGGTGGCTGTCTGTAGCCAATACCCTCTTTGTGTAATCCATTTTTGTATTTTGTTTTTGTAAGACGAACAACATTTTGTAATATAATGTCTCTTGTTGCCTTCCCTACTTGCCTCTTATGTGATTTGCATTGTGTATATTTTTTTTGTACTAACAGTATCACTAACTCCTCCCTCGTCTGTCTTGAGGACCATGGTGGGGTCGTCCCCTCCATGCGACCTCATTATAGCCGAGGGTTATAATCACCAAATTAATGGCTTTAAATAAAGTTTTCCCTCGTCTGTCTTGAGGACCATGGTGGGGTCGTCCCCTCCATGCGACCTCATTATAGCCGAGGGTTATAATCACCAAATTAATGGCTTTAAATAAAGTTTTCCCTCTTCTGTCTTGAGGACCATGGTGGGGTCGTCCCCTCCATGCGACCTCATTATAGCCGAGGGTTATAATCACCAAATTAATGGCTTTAAATAAAGTTTTCCCTCGTCTGTCTTGAGGACCATGGTGGGGTCGTCCCCTCCATGCGACCTCATTATAGCCGAGGATTATAATCACCAAATTAATGGCTCTAAATAAAGTTTTCCCTCATCTGTCTTGAGGACCATGGTGGGGTCGTCCCCTCCATGCGACCTCATTATAGCCGAGGGTTATGATAACCAAACTAATGGTTTTTAATCAAGTGTTCCCTCGTCCTTCTTGAGGGCAATGGTGGGGTCGTCCCCTCCATTGACCCTCATTATAGTCGAGGGTTACAATAACAAAACTAATGGTTTTTAATCCAGTATCCCCTCGTCCTTCTTGAGGGCAATGGTGGGGTCTTCCCCTCCATTGACCCTCATTATATCCGAGGGCCGTATTCTGAAGATGTTTTCATGCGTACTAGAACTGAAAAACACAGGATGAGGGGAAACACTGATATTTCTTATTAATTTTCCAAGTTCTCTGATAGAGCAACTCCTATTACAATTATGGTCTATCAAGACCTTACAACACTACTGATAGTATTTTTTCAAATGATCTGCATTCCAGGGGTTGGAAAAGGGTTCCCCCTCTAGGTTTTCTTGTCTATAGGTCCCAGGGACGACTTCATCGATGACCCTATATGGGCCATGCCAATTAGGATGGAGCTTGTTGGGCTTTTTCCAAGTCTTTTTAAGGACCAAGTCCCCCACTGCGATTGGCCTCTGTTTCACCCTCTGATTATAAAACCTTGCGGTCCTCTGCTGGTAGGCGACCTGCCTTATCTCGGCTTCCTCCCTTCTTTCCTCAATCAGGTTTAAGTCGAGTCTCCTCTCTTATGTATTTCTCTGGGGGTCATACATTTGGACCCTATGAGTAGGAAACCCAATCTCGGTGGGGATGACAGCTTCTGAGCCATAAGCTAGCATGAAGGAAGTCTCTCCGGTAGAGGTCCTCACTGTCGTCTTGTATGCCCACAGCACGGCATATAACTCGTCGACCCATCTTCCTTTTGCCTCCTCAAGCCTCTTCTTGATTCCATCTAGGATTGTCCTGTTTGTAACTTTTGTTTGCCCATTGGCCTGAGGTCGACCTGGGGTGGAGAAAAATTATTTGATACTCACCCTTTTACAGTACCTCTGTAGAGAGGTATTCTTGAACTGAGTCCCGTTATCCGAGATGAGGGTGTTGGGGAGACCATATCTGCATATAACATTTTTCCAGATGAACTGGAAGGTCTTCTTCTCTGTTATCATGACCATCGGTTCGGCCTCCACCCATTTTGAGAAATAGTCAATAGCTACGATGAGGAACCGATAGTTATTGACTGCTCTTGGTAAGGGTCCTACGAGGTCGATCCCCCACACTGCAAATGGCCATGGGGATGTAATGGAGGTAAGAGGCTGATGGGGTTTGTGAGGGATGGTGTAAAATCTCTGGCATTTATCGCACTTTTTTACATATGCCGCGGCGTCTTTCCCCAAGGTCGGCCACCAGTACCCTTGGGTGATCACCCTCTTCGCTAAGGATCTGCCCCCGATGTGGCTTGAGCACGATCCTTCGTGCACATCTTGCAAAAGGGATGAGACCTAAGATGGGTGCACACACCTAAGTAAGGGGAGTAAAAATCCCTTTTTCTACAAGGTTTCCCCAATGACAGTGAACTTTGCATCCCTGTATCTCAACTTCTTTCTTTCTTGCCTTGCTTCTGGCATCTCTCCCTCTTTAATGTATCTGATCAGAGGGTCGATCCATGAAGCTTCCTGAGAAACATTTAGGCAATTCCTAAGTGTTCCCTCAGTGTCTTCAATAGTTGGCCGAAGCAAAATTTCTACTGGGACCGTCCTCCTGATGTCTGTCCTAGTTGTCGAGGCCAACCTCGCAAGGGCATCAGCACGGCCATTGTCGAGCCTAGGTATCCTCTTTAATTTCACTTCTCTGAAGCCTTTCAGTAATGACCTCACCTTCTCAAGGTACCTATCCATCCTCTCGTCCTTGGCCTTGTAGGCTCCTAGTATCTGATTCACTATTAGCCTAGAATCACCGTGAAAAAAAATCTGGCCAATACTAAGTGATCTGGCCAAGGAGAGGCCTGCTATCAAGGCCTCATACTCGGCCTCATTATTGGAGGCCTTAAAGTTGAACCTCAGGGCATACTCAATGTCTGTGCCGTCGGGTGCTGATACTATTAACCTAGCTCCGCTCCCGCTTTCGCAAGAGGACCCGTCGACGAAGAGACTCCACGCGGTGTGTTCTTCTGAGAAACCTCCCTCGGTGAGTGACCCCTGTCTAAAGAGATATCTTCCCTTTTTGTTTTTGACCACTTTCCTTATAGAGGTGCTCGTCTCAGCCTTATCTGTAGGCGTGTTGGTGAGCTCACCCTGTCGGGTATCTATCTTCTCGAGGCTCTCACCCTCGGCCTCATCATCTCCCCAAGTAAACTCAGCCACGAAGTCTCCCAATGCTTGCCCCTTAATGGCCATCCTAGGCTGGTACACTACGTCAAACTCCCCCAGTTCTATAGCCCAGGCCATTAACCTCCCTGATTTTTCAGGCTTGTGCAAAACTTGCCTAAGGGGTGAGTCAGTGAGGATGACCATCGCATGGGACTGGAAGTATGGCTTCATCTTTCTTGATGCATGGATCAAGGCGTAGGCCAACTTTTCCATCCTGAGATATCTTTTCTCTGCCCCCTGGAGTGCCTTACTGTTAAAATACACAGGCTTCTGTACTCCATCTTCGTCTCTAATAATGGATGCACTAATGGCTGACTCTGAGACGGCGAGGTATACATAAAGTCGTTCACCCTACACGGGCCGTGACAACAGCAAGGGAGACCCTAGGTATGATTTTAACTCCTTGAAGGCCTCATCGCATTCTTCACTCCATTCGAAGGATTTTCTGAGAATTTTGAAGAATGGTAGACACCTGTCTGTGGCTCTAGATACGAACCTGTTCAAGGCAGTAACTCTCCATGTGAGCCTCTGAACGTCTTTAATGGACTTAGGGGTATTCATCTCAACAAGGGCCTTTATCTTTTTGGGATTTGCCTCTATGCCTCTTTAGTTGACAATGAACCCCAAGAACTTCCCTGCTTCAACCTCGAAGACACACTTGGCTAGATTAAGCTTCATCTGGTATTTATCCATCGTATTAAAGGTCCTCCCCAAGTCTGCCACATGATCCTCTGCCTTCAAACTCTTAGTCAGCATGTCATCTACATAGACCTCCATAGACTTCCCAATTTGGTCTTCGAACATTTTATTTACGAAGCACTGGTACGTTGCCCCCGCATTTTTTAGGCCAAAGGGCATGACCCTATAAGAGTATGTCCCCTTGTTAGTAATGAAGGCTGTCTTCTCCGAGTCTTCAGGGTTCATGAAGATCTGGTTGTAACCTGAATAGGCATCCATGAAGCTCATGAGCTCATGGCCTGCGGTAGAGTCTACCATCTGGTCAATGCAGGGGAGAGGGAAGCTATCTTTGGGACAGTGCTTGTTGAGGTCGGTGAAGTCCACACACATTCTCCACTTCCCGTTGGCCTTTGGGACAATGACTGCATTGGACAGCCATTCAGGGTAGATGACCTCTCTGATAAACTCAGCGTCTTCTAATTTCTTGACCTCATCCCTAATGACCTCATACTTTTCTCTAGAGTAAATTCTCCTCTTCTTCTTTACCTTCTTCACTCCTTCTACCACATTGAGATTGTGGCACATGATTTCAGGGTCAATCCCTGGCATATCTACATGACTCCATGCGAAGACGCTTCATCTTCTCCTCAACAGTTTAATGAGGTCTTCCTTGATGTTGGGCTTCAGAGACTTGCCGACTTGGACGGTTTTTTTCGGGTCATCCTCATCGAGGATGATGGATTCTACCTCTTCCGTGGCTTCTCCTTTCTTTAGCTTCGTCTCATCCCTGGGGTCTAGGGTATCAATATTATAAGTGGTTGTAGCCCTCTTGTGTGCCTCTCTTTCTTCAGCGGAGTTGTAGTAACATTCTCGCGCTGTCGTCTGGTCTCCCTGAACTTCCCCCACCCCGTAAGGGGTAGGAAATTTAATCATCTAATGGACTGTAGACGACACAGCTTCAAACTCCTTGAGGGCCACACGCCCCAGTATGATGTTGTAGGCCGAAAACAAATGTTCATCCATCACAAAGAAACTGACCTTATTATTAAGCCATCTCGGCCACTCGTCCCCCATCCTGACATCGGCCTCATACACTCCAAGGTGATGAACCTTTTCCTCGCTGAACCCAATCAATGGATGATGGTATGGGAAGAGTCTAGCACGGCTGAGACCTAAGGCTTTGAAGCACGACCAAAACATTACATCCGCAGAACTGCCCCCGTCGACCAATATCCTCGGCACCTCACACCCATGCACCCTAGTTGTGATGACGAGTAGGTCGTCGTGTGGGTTTAGGAGGCCTTTAAAGTACATTCTCGAGAACCCCACTATCAGAGTGTCCATATCGACCTTCTTCCTCTTTTCTGACTTGACCTCCAAGGAGGTTGAGTGTACCATCTTCGTTACTACCTTGGCCTCAGCCACATGGGCCTTCCTGCCAGCAACCTCAGACCCTCCTCCTGCTAGACCCCCGGAGATCATTCCCACTCCGAGCGAGATCATATTAAGCCTCTTGACAGGACCTTGGTCGTCTCTCGGCGGGAGATCAAGGTCGTCCTCATCATCAGAAGGGTCGTTCCCTCTTTTTTGAGGTCCTTCTCTACATGCATCGCCTCGCTTATTTCTGGGGTCGTCCCCTCGACCCTTCTTGAAGGCACCTTTGTCGACGTACTTTCTGAGCTTCCCTTTGACCGTCATCCCGTACTTGGGGTCGGCCATCTGCTGCCTCCCTCCTGGACCTCGCAACACTCCTTGACCTAGACAATTTTTCCTGCAGGTTATTTATTGGGCCCAGCCTTTCAAAGGCTGACCCCCTGCTCAAGCGATCAAAAGCAGAGCCTCTCGGGTGATCATCAGGATTTGGTCTCCCGCACTTTCCTCCACTATCCTGGAGAGGTCGTACAGTATTGTTGGAGACCTCATATGGTTCCCAACATTCTATAGGGGCATCCTCTCTCTCCAGGTCGTCATACCTGTCCTCAGGACAAGGGTTCCCTTGCCTCCCTAGGCGTAGATGCCGGGGGTCAGCAACATCCCTACGCCGCTGAGGGGGTGGAAGGTCTTTGCGTGGTGCCTGGGGTGGTCCCCTGGCTTCATGCTGCCCTGGAGCTCTGCCGGAGTAATCATCTCAGGTGAAACCCCCGGTGGTCTTAGTATGTTCTGGCTTAGAGCTGTGAACTTCTCCTGCATCATCCGCTGGCTTGCTGCCAGAGACTTTAAGGCTACCGCCACATCAGCCATCTCAGACTGAGGTGGTGGCTGACTGGAATTGGGTCCTCCCCCATCATCCGGTGGGGGAAGTGGTGGTGGTGGTATCTCAGGTGCCATGTGTTTGAGCTGTGTACAGCTGAACTGGAAAAAAGACTGGTGAGCTTGAGAACCTTAGCGGGTCTTTTTCAATGGTGAAACATCTCCTCTCAGGGGGAGAGCTGGTTCACCACCAGAGTGCCCAGTGAGGTCAAGCTATACAAAGGAAGAGATGTCTTATCGTTCCCACAGACGGCGCCAAACTGATGATGCTAAAATCTAGCACCACCGAATAAGTGATGATGAGCTCAAACAGTAGTAACCATAGCAGCCATGGAGATGTATATGTGTGAGTGTGTAGAAGGGGATGAGTATAAGAGGAATAAGACAATGATGTATAGTGGTTCAGACAATTAGGCCTACATCCACTGTGAGTGTGTGATCCACTAAGTATGGGCACTAATGGCCTTGGATACAATGCACATAAGCTCACTTTCACCCTCTACTGTGTGTACAAGTAAATTGTTTGCTAGGGTTACAATTATCGATCCATCCCCTGTAGGGTTGTAGGTGACAAGTATATATAGGTTTTGGGGTGTGTAGTGTACCCCCCAAGTATGCATGGTGCATGTGAATGATGATCTAGCTAATCCCCTGTTGACACCTGTAGATGCCAAATGATGACATAATATTCCCTCACGTGAGGGTGTGATTTTGTTATAAGGATCTCCCATGTGCCATGTGATCCTCACGCGCACTGTTCCACACGTCTCCCAAACCACGCGCTGTGATGATGTCACCCTCGGCCTTTGATATGAGGCCGAGGGCAAAGTTACTTCCGGTAATGAGTCTGGCCTAATTTTGGCCTCGTACTGTCGTACCCTCGGAGGGTCGTCCGGAGCCTGATGAAGGGTCAGTCCCTTGAGGGGTCGTCTGGAGCCTGATGAAGGGTCGGCCCCTCGAAGGGTCATTCAGAGCCTGATGGAGGGTCGGCCTCCTGAGGGGTCGTCCGGAGCCTGATGAAGGGTCGGCCTCCTGAGGGGTCGTCCGGAGCCTGATGAAGTGCAGGGCGCGCTCGGCATGGCCGAGGGTATATACGGATATATCACCTTGTCCCCCCTTTTTCTCCACCGGGAAGGGAGAGATCGGGATCGCCACAGTTGAGACTTCACTGGGGACTGACTTAAGAAGGATAGAGTCTATTTGTATGGGTGTTATTCTTTTTTGCTTCTGTGCGTATAAACCTATTTGTATGTTCCTTTTTTTCTCCTCTATTATTTCTTGCATATATCAACCTCATGGTTATATCACTACACACTCACTCACTGACTTGTAGGTACTCTCTATGTACACTTCACACTACTTACACATAGGATCATTTATATCAACATGTTGCACTTAGAATATCCATGCTTAGGTGTCACTAACACACACCTCCGCTTATCACACTTGTATATATCCATGCTCACTCACACATGTCACACGCCACTTGTAGTTGATCCCTACTTTGGTTCACTACCACACACTCACTAATTAATAGTCACACATCACTCACCCTCATATATCCATACTTAGTGTAATCTTCATGCTCCATGTTATATTTACTACTTCTACATTCTCCCCCATTAGTATAGAGCTCATCATGCCAAATAAAATACATTCTCCATAATATACTAATCAAGAATCATACAATTTGCACACTACAACACCAAATAGCATGGCTATTGACCAAATTTTGTCCCGTAACTGGGGAGTCACTTTGTGATGGGGGCCGATCCGACAGGTCACAGTTATCCTAAGCAAGATGACTCTCACCTTCCGTTGGACAAGTACCTTTGATGTATATTGAACGATTCCCCTCGCATCGTACCGCTTGACCGAAGTCATAACGGGAGGTATATAGCAGGGAAATCATTCACGTACATCGAGTATATCGAATTATCCCTCACACGTACTATACCCATAAGGTATGTAGTGAGTCAATTCACGTACACTCATGTGCATCAAATGGCCTATCCAGACGTACCGATTGCCCTCAAAATCAAGACGTATATCATGGAAGTCATGCCAAAGGGTGGAACCCTTCCAATTAATGCAACAACTTCATACCCTTATATAGGCGTCAAACCTAGGGCACTCATACTTAGTTTACTAGTAACTATGCAAAACTCTGTCGAAATGATGGGTCAGCATGTCGCCAAATTTTTGCACAATTTTGTCTTTTTCAAAATGGTACCCTGTCCATGAGCCTAGTAATAAGTCAAACCGTGTTTTACATATTTTTCAAACCCAATTTTCCCAGGATCGAATCCCGTCCGACATTTCTTTTTGCATTTAGGTAAACTTAATACAAGTGAGAACATAATAATAATAATAAATAATAATCATGCTGAGACCATTTTTCTCGTTTTTCCTCTTTCCTTACCAAATGTGTCAAAAATATTTTTCGCCGATTTTGTAAAAATACCAAAAGCATTTTCCTTCCTTTTATCATAAACATCAAAAGTATTTTTCCTCCCTTTTACCCCCCAAAACATTTTTTCCTCATTTTTTCCAAAAATGTCAAAAATATTTTCCTCATGTAATAAGTCTTTCCCTCCTATCTTTCAAAAATAAATTTAAATCTTTCTCCTTCTCAGGTGGATCGCATACCCGACCCTGTGCCTGGTTCCCAATTGGCCTCGATCTTTCATCGAACCGCCCAAGGTTCCGTCAATTCCCTTGCTACTTCCTTCGAGTTCGAAATCCACCTTCACCCGCATTCCATAGAGAACATCGACCAAGTATCGAATGTGTAGCTAGATTTGATGACGGTTGTAGCCCAAGTCACTGTCAAGATTTACAACCTTCAAACCGAGGTTCATGAGATGAAACCAAATTGAGTCCCCATTCCCAAAGTGCCCTAGGTCCTCTTCCCTTGCGCTATGGGGATGCTCTCACCTGATCCTATTTGGGTCCCTGAGGAATATCAACACGCTCCACGTGAACTCCTGCTAATGGGCCACCACCGACCTAGCTCCCTATGCCAAATCTTACCCAGCCAGGGGCTAATCTACCCGTGACCATTGATTCGAAGGAAGAAGAGTCGAACATGGTCAAGGAAGACCTTAATATATTGATCAAAAAGTTTTACCAAGTCTGAATCTCCAACAACTACATGGATTACACCCATATGTCTCCCTATCCTAAAGCAAGGCTATCATAAAAGTTCAAGATGCCTAACATTGAGAAGTTCAGGAGTAGTAGACCCCTAATTATTCATCTTCGAAGTTACAACCGAGCCATGACTCTCTTTGGTTCCTCCGAGAAAATAATGGCCCAAAATTCCAACAAACTTTGAAGGATAACTCACATCGCTGGTTATTATCTCTCTAGGAGTCTAGGATTCACAGTTGGGAGGATATTGCATGTGACTTCATATTAAAGTACAAGTATAATGAGGAGTTGGAGTTTACCCACCGTGATTTAGAACTTCTTAAATAGAATCTCAAGGAATCTCTCAGTAACTTTATAGAAAGGTGGAGAGAGAAAGTATACATCATGACCAATCGACATTTCGAAGAGGAGCAAGTAAGTATTGTAAATAAGAACTTCTAACCCCATGTTCGAGCAACGATGGGAGGACAGTACTACCCCCATTTTTGAGCCCTTTGAGAACCAGGAGTGGAGATTGAAGAAAGTCTTACCAAGATAGAAGTTGAGCCGAAGAAAGTATCCAAACAGTTCACTCCCAGAAAGTATGAGAAGCCTGTTAATACCACGATTTCAACCATCAATAACATTTCTTAGCCTGCCACTTCATGGGCACTAGAAAGCTTCTCTAAACCAGTTAAAAGGAATATACCAAGCCTTATGATCCCTTCTCCAAAGTTTACCAATCCCTTTTAAGTCAAAATCTTATCAAGCGATTGGACCCTGCTCCATTACCATATGCCCATTGCGATTTTCACCATAGTGCCGGTCTTACCACTTGTTACAACCCCCATTTTCTTGCGTAAAGGCTAGTCAAGCTCGATACGCAGAAGATGGGGCTTATCAATAATTTATACCATCTTAGCACAACGTTATATAAATATGATCATTCAAAAAGGCCGATACTTGAAAACTTTATGAATATTTTCGTAACAGTGAATAAACTCATCCAACACCAACTAAAATAATTATTTAAAAAATCAAGTAAATGTCACACTCCAACTAAAATAAATCTCGGGCTTATCCCCTTACAATTGTTCTCAAGTGAAATAACTAAACTCTGGGAGAAAAGAACCTAGGCTAGAGTCAATGGTCTGGAACACTAACAGTCTTTCTATCCCTATCTAGAAAATAACCTTGGGGTGGGGGGCATTTATACTTTGGGTAAGAGCCTGAGGTGTGCAAGAATTACTAGAATAATTTAAAATCACAATAATACAATCAATGCACAATAAGTACCCCCATTTTTCGTAACTCACATGTGTAATAACCTTACCTCTCATCTAAGTGTGATAACAATAGCACCCTAATACATCCCAAATAATTATTTATGACATCATATCAATTCTAGAAGGAAATTCACTCCTAATTAATTTTAACTAAATGCAATACCTACATTTAAATTACCAACTTACATTTATTCTAGCCTCCTTAATATCAAGGATAAGGCATAAACATCTAATACACATTATAGGATCTAAATATTATTCAGTGGTCATATCCTTAGGCAATTTAAATTTATTTTCCATAAAATTCAGGTAAATAATAATATATGTCCTTACATATATGTGACACACAAGGGCATCTACCGTTGGTGTCAACACTACACCAAATCCTGCGAATGGTCACGCCCAGTTGGTCGCGGCCCAAGTCCGCGACCAACTGGTCGCGGACTTGGGCCGTGACCAACTCAATTTTGGCGTGACCATATTTATTACCACACTAAATTATGGATGATCTGGAAGGAATACTAACATCCAAATAGGACAGTCCGAAGGAATCCTAACATCCTAAATGGACACCCGAAAATAAACACAAGTTGGGGACAGTCCCTACGCAGGATACCTGTATACGATCCATACCCAGCGGTAATACAGGAACAGTCAACACCACACCTACCTCTCGAGGGTGGAGCCTGAGAGTGTGCTTTTTGTTCAACCAGAGAAACAAATTTAATTAAATCCAACTTTTAAATATCCAAATTAAACACACACCAAAGTCATGCATCAAAAGGTGATTGATTAGACATTCAACATATTCACATCAAGCAAGGATAAATCACACACAGCAGATTAGGAAAAATCCCTAAATGGGCAATACCTTTTTATTTCAATATGATTTGTAAACACTTACATACATAAAGAAATACAGTTTAACAAATGAAGACCCCCAGGTAGCAGTTCGTTGTCGTCATCAAGAGCTCCCTCAAGACACTCCAAGTTCAGTAGTGTAGAGAACCCTCTTCTCAACAGAAGATGCTCCACGAACGGGTATTTAGGGTTTAGATTGATCCACACAAGGAGTATGATGTTTTTATGAATTTCAAAGTGTTTGGTATTAAAAAAAACTGTGAAGACTTGGTGTATTAGGTCGTGGAAGGGTTCCCTCAAAGTCTTCAATAAAGATACCTTTAAAGTTGGTTTTTATAGAAACCTTAATATATATCTGATGCGCCGGATTATTCTGACCCCGTCAGATCGGTTCTATTTTTCATAAACGAATCGGTTCGGTCTCTTAAATTTGACAAAGAATGATAAGCCATTAGACCGATTTAATTTTTAATCATACCTGATCGGTCCGGTCTGCTAAATTATGCAGAGTTTCAAATGCCATCGAATCGGTTTGATTTTGGGAAAAATCGAATCGATCCCGTCTTCCAATCTTTTCAGAATCTTGTATACCCATGATGAAGACCACTACACACAATGTTGAAGACGATGACCATGACGCACGATGTTGATGAAGATGGGTGCGTGAAATAATGCTGAATTCATATTGAGGTCGTCGAAATATAATCGAGCTGAGATGATCTGACTGTAGCGGTATACGACATATATTTAAAATCTAGGATAAATCTGAAATGCCTAGATACTAACCTGGATATTTATAAAACATGTCCTTACAAATCTCCCCGTATGTATAAGCCAATACATATATAAAAAAATCCGAATTATGTTCCCCAAAAGAAAACAAATGTCATACAAAGTAATACCCCTATTAAACCCAAAAACTGAAAATACTAAATGGATGATATATCTTCAAAAAAACAGCAACAGCTTCAAATGTTTTTCTTTGTCCTCATCAGCCTCAATTTTGGTACCTACACATATGAGGCAAGAAACAGATACCTGTGATGCACAACAGTTTGATATATAATGATAAGAAAATTGAAATATCAAATTAAGCTATCTCCCCCATTTCAAATTAAGCTCAAATCATTAGAAAATTAAACTATCTCTCCCCCGTAATTCGTTCTCCCCCTTTTTATGATGTCCCCAAACAGACAAAAAGAAGAACAAAAATAAATGCAAATGGATATTATCACAAGCAAAACCACTTTCTCGTTTTGAATTTTCAAAAATTTGCTTACAAAATATACAACAAAGAATCACACCAAGAAAGAACAATAAAACAACCAAGTCGATGATAGCGGAAATATATGGTTATGAACAGATTCGACAGGAAAATCAACACATACAATCATAACATATATGCAGGATGAATGTTGGATATTCCTAACGAATGAACTCAACATATTCCTTAGGTGTAAAAGTTGTGGAATTAAAATAATGGAACTTAATCAAATCAGCAAATCAAAGCTCAAAGTGATCTCCACACCAATAACGTCGAAAACATTTGAAACTCTTTTCCATGACTTTCGAGGACGTGCAAACCCGTTTTTCATTTCTTTCCATCCAAACTCCCTCAGAAATAATTAAACATTATATTTTTCATTTGAGGTGATGAAACTAAAACCTATTGGCCCATTTGATTGGGCATATTTTTCTTTTTATTACCACTTAATTTTTTTGGTTCTTTTTCAAACGGTGGCTTTACGATGAGTAAATTTTGAATCTCTCGTATCCCTTTCCCGTGATTCACTCATCATATTTTCTTGTAATTAGATCCTCAGGGTAAACGGTTTTTACATGAATTACTATCTTGTCAAGTTTTATTGCATTTTAGCTGTTGTATAAACATAATTGAGATGGGAACACTTAAGCTAATATGTGAAAGACAAATTCAATATTCAAATAAACCACATGGATGAAACGATGTAGAATCTCAAATCACTTTCAAACCGTCACGTGGAATATGATATGAAGTTGTGACTATGGCTATCTTAAATGTTCATCCACAAAAGGTGTAAACAAAATACCAAACTCCTTTTGTGCTTTGTGTTTTTCAACAAATTTATAAAATGAAAATCTTTTTGTCTTTTTCAAAAGTTTTCAAAAATTAATTTCTCTTTGGATTTTTCAATTTTTCAAAAAAATAAAAAATCAAACAAATAAAGATACACATGATACAATCTAGAGATAGGAATAAGAGGACATGAACATGAAAAATGAATCCTACTCTAGACATGGTGACCACCCCTCAGTCAACTGTGCAAATACCTAAAAATATCCTAAAACTCTCGAATCTAAGGGAATCTAAAGGCTTCGTGAAAATATCAACTAACTGAAGGTCGGTAGATACAAAACTTAAGGATACAACCTTTTCTTCTACAAGCTCACAAATAATGTTATTGCGTATCCTAATATGTCTTGTGCACGAATGCTGGGTAGGATTGTATGATATGTGTATCACGCTCGTGTTATTACAGAAAATGGTCATGGTGTCCTGTGATATCCCATAATCCTCCAACATCTACTTCATCCACAGAAGTTGCATGCAACAACTCCCGACAGCTATGCACTCAGCCTCCGTAGTGGACAAAGAGATGGAGTTTTGCTTCTTCATCAACCAAGAGACAAGATCAGAACCAAAGAAGAAACATCCACCAGAAGTGATCCTACATCTATCTGCAAACCCCCGCCCCAATGGGCATCTGAATAGGCGGGCAGTCGTTCATTGGCATAAAAGTAATACTAAATGACGTAGGAAAGAGTCCCACTAACGTATTTGATAATATGTTTTACAGAGAGTAAGTGTGACTCTTTAGGGGGATGCCTAATATCACGCATAGACTCCAAGACTAAAGGAGATGTCGGGATGGCTAACAATCAAATAGAGAAGACTGCCTGTCATACTTTGATACAAGGTTTGGTCAACATCCTTGCCTGAAGTGTCCTTACTAAGCTTTGTAGATGTACTCATAGGTGTACGTGTGTTCTTAGTGGAGTTCAAACCAAATTTCTTCATGAGGTCTCTAGCATACTTGAATTGGGAGATGAACATCCCATCCTCTAGCTAACAAATTTGGAGACCAAAGAAGAATGTTAGCTCACCAACCATGCTCATCTCAAACTCACTCTTCATCACGTCCTCAAATCTGTGAGCATGCTGGGAGAAAGTGGATCCAAAGACTATGTTTTCCACATAGACTTCGGCAACCAAAATAGCTTCATCATTTCTCCTAAAAAATAACATTTGATCAACTCCCCATCTCTTGAAGCCACGGGCTAAGAGATAGGAAAATCCTCTAGTACTAAGCACGGGGTGATTTCTTCAAACCATACATGTCTTTTCTCAGATAATAGATGTGTCCTGGATGCGAAGGGTTTTTAAACCCTTTTGGTTGTTCCAAAAACTTCCTCCTGTAGAATACCATTCAGAAAGACAGTCTTGACATCCATCTGATATAACTTGTTGCTCAAATGACATGCGATAGAGAGTAATAAGTGGACGGACTTAAGCCTTGTAACAGGAGTGAATGTCTCCTCAAATTCTATACCCTCAATCTGTGTATAGCCCTGAGCTACCAACCTAGCCTTGTTACAGATGATTGTACCATTTTTGTCCATTTTATTCTTAAAAATCCACTTTGTACCAATCATATTAGTCTCACTAGGTCGGGGGATAAGTTCCCAGACATCATTCTTTCTAAATCAAAGCAACTCATCCTGCATAGAAGATATCCAATATTCATCCTTGAGTACTTATTTGTAGGTTTTGGGCTCGACTTTGGATGTGTAGAAGACATGGCTGACAACGTTCTCTAGCTGAGCACGAGTCTTGACCCCTAGAGTGGGATCTCCTAGAGTAACAGTAGGATCATAAATCTTACAAACCCAGGCAGGTGTATCCCCTAAGATAAGAGTAGGGTACACCCTGGGTGTGTGATGGACAAGGGGATCATTACCAAAAAGGTCTTCATCCTCACACAAATGGCTGGAGTCAACTAACACCGGAGGTTTGTCATCTTGCATGGGGACATTATTTGACTCCATAACGTTAGAGCTCATCAGGTTAAACACCCAGTATGCTCTACTATTAGACAAATATCCTAATAGTATTCCCTCATTGCTCCGGGAGTCAAACTTTCCTAATTGCTCTCTATCCCATAGGATGTAGCATTTACTTCCCAAAACACGAAAATATGCCAGGTTGGGCTTCTTTTCAATCCACAGTTCATAAGGTGTCTAAAGTGTGTGTGGACACAAGTAAACCCTATTCACCGTATGGCATGCGGTAGACACCGCCTCTGCACAAAATCTCGTAGAAACTTTATGGCCAAGAAGCATAGATCTAGCCATCTCCTGAATCGTCTGATTCTTCCTTCAACGATCCCATTTTCCTGAGGGGTCTTTACGGCCAAAAAATCATATTTTATTCCAAGGCTGTCACAATAAAGATCTACTTTAAGCTTCGTAAATTTAATGTCGTTATCACTATGTATTGTATTGACAGTGACACACCGTGTTGGTTTTGCAGGACACGGCACTTGGTCGTTAGGAACTCTATAACATCTGATTTTTCCTTTAGAAAACCTATGACAGAGTATCTGGAGAAGTCGTCCACCATCACCAGGATATACCTCTTACCACCCATACTTTCTATACGAGTAGGACCCATAAGATCCATGTGAATTAACTCAAGTACCTTGGAGGTGGTAATGAAATTCAACTTCCTGTGGGGGCTACGAATTTTCTTTCCCAACTGACAGGGTCCACAAACTTTGGAAGTTAGTTTTTTAAGAGATGGTAAGCCACATACTAGTTCCTTTTTTACTAATCGATCTAAATCTCTAAAGTTCACATGACCTAGCAGTTGATGCCACGTATCCATAGGAGTGATCGTAGCGCTGTTACAGACAAATAAGGACTAGGGCATTATCCCATAGAAATTATCTTCTATCCTAATCCCTTGCATATAATTTTTCCTCGCTTGATAATAACCATTACAAGCATCCCGGTCAGACTTAACTGCAAAGTCAACGTCTGCTGAGAAGGGTTGCCTTCAAACCTTTGACGTACAACACATTCTCTAGCTTAGAAAACCCAGTTATCTCTGTAGTACCTCATCCTACAATCCTAGACCCGATCCCATCACCAAAAGTGAATTTACCTTCCTTATTATCCACTAAGGAGGTAAAAAATAAGACGTCACCAGTTATGTGTCTAAAACACCCACTGTCAAACTACCATTGTGAGGTATTTTGAGCTTTTAGAGCAACATGAGCAATAAGAGATTTATTGTCATTCTTAGGTACCCAAGTGGAGGTAACCTTTTGTTTGCCCTTATTACTGGTGGTTCTAGTCGTAAAGTTGGTACTATCCACAGACGGTCTAAATAACCATTGGAATTCTGCCATTAAACGCCGAGAAGTCGCAATTAAAAACTCAACTTGCTCTCTTAGTCTCGTGAGATTACTCATGGTGTGGGATGGAGCATAAGTACGCCCTATCCGATCCAAACTATCACAAAACTCTCTCAGGTGGCTTTTCTTCTTACAATAAGTACAAAAGTACACAGTCTGAGGCCTACCTAGTTTTTTTTTCTTGGCCAAACAACTTTCTTGGGTTTTGGTGGATGACCATAAGGACTTGTTGTAAACTTAGGGACCGGTCCAGGTGAAATTTGTGAAGTGGATACACCATCAAAACTAATTCCGGACCTCTCACCAAATCCTAATACATGGTTGATGGGCATCTTTTCCATCTTTCCAGATCTATCCTCGATTTGAACCTTGACTTCCCGTGCTCTTTCAAGATCGTGAGTGAGCTGGGAAATAAGGGCTTCCAGAATATTACGAGCCTCTTCATATGCAGAGAGATCTCTTTTGAGATTAGCCACTTGATTTTTGAAGCCCCCCTTGACTTTCTCAAAACTCTTCTCTTTCTCTCCAAGCAAACTCTCTCTCTCCAAACAGGCTTTCTCTCTCTCTCTCTCTCTCTCTCTCTCCACAAATAGACTCTCTTTCTCTCAAAGCGGTGCACAAGGAGGACTAACTCTCTCTCATCTCTCCTAACTATTTATCTAACGCTACAATCCTAAGAACTAAACCTTTATTACGCTTTTTGGTTTTAAATGAAACAGTATATAAATCAGCATAAGCACGACGAAGGTCACTCTCGCTCTCACTCCCTTCATCCTCTCTCTCACTCTCAATGTTGAGGTTTCCATCTGAATAGGCATCCTCATCATCATGAGGTTCATCAGAATCTCTCACGTGGCTAGCCATTAATGCGGTGAAGTTGCACTCATGTGGTGATTCTTCTCCTGAATCCACCGACTCGACCTCGCTTTCTTCACTCATGGTAGCATTAAGAACAACTTTGCCTTTTTCTTTAGCTAGTTTTTTCAGCCTTGTACCACACTCAAAATCTCTATGACCCTTCCCGTCACACTCAGAGCATTTCTCACTGTTTCTCTTGGGTGTGTCTTTCTTTTCTTTTTCAAAATTCTTAACATTTTTATTTTTCTCAAAATTTTTTTTATCATTAACCTCGCTAGTATTTTAACTTGAGAAATTTCTTAAAATTCTTTGCCAACAAAGACAAATCATCTAAATTGAAGTCAAAATACGAATCTGGTTTAAACGATTCTACCCTCCTCCTAGTTGACTCAAAATTCTTTTTGACTTAGACTTTAAGAGCCATATCTTTATATTTTGATTTAAGAGCTTTAGGAAACATATCTATTTCATAGGTTTGAATATCACCTACTAATTCTTCTAATTTAAGAGTGTTCAAATTTCCTAAGGAATTTAACATAGTGACTTTGGGGATAAACTGCTTAGGCAAAGAATGCAGGATTTTCTTAACAACACGTGCATTGGGAATTTGCTCACCAAGGTTGAAACTAGTGTTAACTATATCGGAAAATCGTGCATATAATTCATCAAAACATTCGGTCTCAAGCATAGCTATAGCCTCAAACTGTGTAGTTAGGTTTCACAGTTTTGATTCTTTAACAGCGTTCATGTCTTCATGGGTAAGTTGAAGAACATTCCATGCTTCTTTAGATGTGGTACACATCATTATGCGTCGAAACTCGTCAGGAGTGACGGATACATAAATGGCACTTAGCCCTTTAGAATTATACGTGGACCATTTAAATTCATCCTCGGTCCATTGAGCCACAGATTTTAAACTTGTCACGTTATTAACAATGACACCGGGAGTGGTCTACCCATTTTCATCCAGAATCTGCACATGTTCATTAATGGCTTTTAGAGTGGATTTCATGCGGGCTTTTCAGTATGCATAATTAGAACCGTAAAAAATTTGAATTTTATTAAATGATTTTTCCATTTGAACAAACGACTTTTCAAGAAATTAATTTTTAAAGAATTGATATTCAGAATAAAAAACTTTGTGGAAAATTACACGATGAAATTGTGTAATTGGCTCTGATATCAATTTGAGAGTGCGCTTTTTGTTCAACCAGAAAAACAAACTAAATTAAATCCAATATTTAAATATCTAGATTTAAACACACACTAATGTCATGCATTTAAAGGTGATTGATTAGACATTCAACATATTCATATCAAGCAAGGATCAATCACACACAACAGATTAGGAAAAATCCCCAAAAGGGCAAAACCTTTTTATTTCAATATGATTTTTAAACACTTACATACATAAAGAAATATAGTTTAGCAAACGAAGACCCTCAGGCACTGGTTCGTTTTCATCAACAAGAGCTCCCTCAAGACGCTCCAATTTCAATAGTGTAGAGAACCCTCTTCTCAACACAAGATACTCCACGAATAGATATTTAGGGTTTAGATTGATCCACACAAGGAGTATGATGTTTTTGTGAATCTAAAAGTGTTTGGGATTAAAAAACTGTGAAGACTTGGTGTATTAGGTCATGGAAGAGTTCCCTCAAAGTCTTCAACAAATATACCTCCGAAGTTTGTTTTTATTAAAACCTTAATACATATCTGACGCGCAGGATTTTTCTGACCCCATTGGATCGGTTTGATTTTTCATAAATAGATCGGTTCGGTCTCTTAAATTTGACAGAGACTGATAAGTCACCAGATCGATTAATTTTTCAGTCATACCAGATCGGTTTGATTTTGGGAAAAATCGGATCGGTCCGCTCTTCCAATATTTTCAGAATCTATATATCATGACATGATGAATACCACTACGCACGATGTTGATGAAGATGGATGCGTGAAACAATGTCGAATTCGAATTTAGGTCATCGAAATATGATTGTGCTGAGACGAGCCGACTGTAGCGGTATATGACATATATTCTAGAATCTAGGATAAATATGAAATGCCTAGATACTAACTCCGACATTTATAAAGCATGTCCTTACAAATCCTCTATGTAGTACCTATATGTCTACACAATGTCAGGCCCACTTGTGCCGACGTGTGGTCACTTGCCCGAATGCGCGAACCCCCGAGACGATAGAAAAGTCCACTGGTATGTCCACACACAAATATAATATAATACATATTATTTATCCTATAATATGTAAAGATAATTGTTCCTACATCACCATAAAGTTCTTACAATCTAAATCCCATACCCTCAATCACCCATTAATAATTTATCGTTTAATAAATTATTAATTATATTCAGTAATTAATCACTTAGTCATCTAGTTATAGGTAATTATTATTAACTTAGATACGGGAAAAATTTTGTTCCATAATTTATACCCAACCATAGCATTTTAAAGTCCCAAATTAATTTCAAAACTTGCATAATGACACCAATAAGTTAATCATCAGAACCATATTTTAATTTATGAAGAACATTATATAACTTTCAGTTCACTCTTCATCATCGATAACCTCCACAATTTCCATAAATTCATCCCCAAATGGCTACTCAGCCGAACTGACCCAGTCCAGTACATCGGTTCGATTTGTACTTTATAGAAAGTTTTTACTTTATCGGATCGATTCGTTTTTCATTTCCATCGGTTCAGTTCTATGTTTACAGAAAATTTGGCCCACACCGGACCGATTCTTTTTCTTCTCTATGGGTTCAGTTTGGTTTAAAGGAATCTAACCCCCAAATATTCAAATTTACCAATTCTTAATTTATGGAAATAAATTCTACATGTGACTCATTCCTCGACTTGCATATCATCATCAAATTCAATTTATCATTCCTCTAAATGTGGGTATTCAACATAAGATCAAATCTAATAAACCTTCTGCATTGAGAAATAAATTATAGACATAAATTATTGCCTTGTAAGTGTAGAGGAGATCCCCTTTGGTGTTCCTCTTTAATTTCTCTTCAGCTCCATCTCGTTTTTCCTTCTCTTGGTATTTCTCCATTCTCTCTCCCATGGCTGCTATTTTAGGTTTTACTTTGTGTTAGTAGGGGAGTGGTTTACCCCCACTTAACCACTTAATTAATGCAAATCCCTAGTTGGGTCTAATGCCCAACTTTTGGATCTCCAAATAAGCCCGAAACCATAATCCAACTAGTCCAAAATTTCCCTAACTCATATACATATGACCCGGACCAATTTTAAATATTTGAAACACTAAACTGAGTTTTTAACGCTCCCTAAAATGCATCCCAAATATTTTTATTTTACTTAGACATTTTTAATATGTTCCAACGACGCGCACTCGATATTTTATTTATAAATTAATTATTTCTCACTCGCAAACCCATTACGACCAATTGAGTTTTATTTTTATAAAATCATAAGTGCTTACTTAAATAAAAAAAGTATTCTCTTAATTTTAAATCTTCCCAATTTAAGTTATTCTCAAAATTAAAGTTTGAAATCATTAAATCAATCTAATCGAAATATTTTATTTTAAAAATTTACGAGGTATTACACCACTTATCAATGTTTCCACCTATGAAATGTAATCCAAGGTCTAATTGACCGGGGTATCATCGCCCCACTATCCAATCCTAAACTAAACACTTCCCTCAATCCACTCCTAAATCATGCAAATGTTATCTTCCTAGAAGGAAACCCAGAATTTGATCCATCTACCCAGACTATACTGAGTAAATAACCCATCATACCCATATATTCCCATAAACCCCTCCAACTTTGCCCATATTTTTCCCTGCATCCTACCTATTTTACCGACCATTCCTTGTCACTCCTTACAAGAGAATGCATTGCTTTTCGTACCCATTCCGGAGGGAAATATATGGAATTATCAGTAGTATTGAACAACCTTTTAAAGTTCAGACTGAAATTGCCCTCATAGATGACCATTGACTGTCAGAGATTTAGTACGCTATTCTTGGAAGCTCAAAAATGGGCTCGAGAGTCAGATAATTAGGTGGTACCTACCGATCAAGTCAGCTTAGATGATATCATCCAGATCATGGAAGACTTATTCTAATAAATTGATGAAATTTTTAGAATGTCCGAGCTACTTGATGCTTTAAAACTATAAGGGCGCCTGGTCCCTTCACTTCTACATCTCCCTATTGAATGGGAGGATCTATACGAAGAGGTCATTGAGGTTGTGGAGTGTATTTACTTCTCGTAGAGGGATGACATCGTTGTAACCGGATGGGGAGACCAATTCGATAGTTCAAATATAAAGAAAATCCCATACAAGACTAGCCCAGTATTCAGTATATGTGGAATTATATCATTTAAGGAGATTCTAGGAAAGATTAACAAGGTGGACGAACAACCCGAGATAGATGAGGAAATGGGTTTTCTATTTTCCCCTCTTTCGTGAACCATATGACTAGATCAGGAGGAATTACCAGGTTCTAAAACTGTAATGATCAGTGATCGGCAAGGGAAAAGGTGTTGAAAAACTTCCTATAATGGAAACTCTTCATGTCTTTCCAACTACACCGAAATGTCTTGATTAAACTACTTACTGGGCCCATAGTCCCTCCTTCCACCACACTAAAAGAAGCAGTGAATCTGGTTGAATCTCTAACCTCTACTAGAATGCTATCCTTCTATGAAGAAGAAATCCCTAAGTTCGAACCAAATCACAACTATGCTCTCAATATCTCTGTCGAAGTCATGGGAAAGACTGTCCCACTTTTTCTTATCGATAATGGATCAGCTCTTAATGTTTGCCCGTTAAGAGCCCTCAACCGTTTGGGACTAAAAGTGAGAGACCTTGATCCAACCTCTACCACATTGCGTGATTATGATAATACTCGTCGGGAAGTAATGGGATCCATAAAGCTTACAATAGGGGTTGGCCCTATAAGTCTCATTACTGAATTCTAAGTCATCGATATCCCGACTTGTTTCAATCTGTTGCTCGAACAACCATGGCTCCATAGTATCAAGGGTGTGTCTTTTTCCCTCCATCAGAAACTAAAGTTTCTTTGCCAATGGTCACGTCATCACCATCTTGGATGACGATGATAACACTGATAATGAAAGCACCAGTAATCTGGAACTAGAAATACAACATGGGGAAAATGATATGCTTATGTCATGTTCTCGATTTGAACCACTTCTGCTCCCAACAAGGAATGCTTTCAAAGATAGAGTATGTCCAGAACATATCCTTCATGGAAACGTTAATGTGATACAAATGTTCAAAAACATGAACGTCATGCCTTGACTGGGGTTGGAAGACAAAAAGGGAACACTTGAACCCATATACCCGAAGAAAGCTTTTCCTCTTTATGGCTTGGGTTATCTACCATCATCAGAGGAATTGAAAATGCTCTGCCAACCTCAATTGAAAATAAGGCTAGAAAGTGCCAAAACTGCCTCAAGAGATTCTTTGAATGGAAGATTTATCAAAGAGGGTGAAGATTTTCCCTTTTGTGGCTTTCTCAAACCGTTGTATGATCACATGGACAAGAAGATGAAACCAGGAATGGAGATCTTTTTCCAAGACATCTACTCATGGCCCGAAAGTTCCCAGCATCATGTGCAACCACTATTGGAGAAAACTATAGTTGCTACCAAAGATTCTGAGGAAAGTGACTCAGAGGATTCGTTCAATTTACAAATACTGGGGCTGACACTCTGTATTGTCCAATCAAGCTCTACATCAATGAATCCATCCCGACTGATTAAAGATGTTGATGCACCTCTCCTCACCTGGAATGTTGTGCGGGTTCAACCTGCTGAAATACAACCCAACCCAGATGTTCATCCTATTTCATCTTCTTTTTTTGTTCCTACCTATACTAATCATAATACAATCTAGATTTCCTTCAATGAGGTTCTCAACTTTATTTTTCCCAATAATGAAATAAATGAAGATTTTGAGTAACTTGTTGTGCCCTAAATTAATTGTCTTGATTCTAATAAAATTTTTGATAATGATGATTTTACAAATGGACCATTCTTAACTATGTTAATCCGATTAATAATAAACAACATAACTATGTTCAAGTTAATGAAGATGAAAATGTTGTTATTAATATCGATTTTAGTAGCTAATTACACAAAATTAGGGTAGGGACTACCCTTGACGAGCAAGAGTGCGCGCAAGTGGAGAAATTACTAAAGGAATTTGTGGACGTCTTCACATGGTCCTACGATGACATGCCCGACATTGATCCCGAGATAGCTCATCACGAGATTCCAACGCTCCCAGAATGAAAATCGGTCAAACAGAAACTGCAAAAGCTCCGCACAAAATGGTTGCTCAAGGTTAAGGAAGAAGTGGTCAAATACTTGATCTACCACCACTTTTTGTGGTAATCTTCCAATGTGGGACTTGATCACTCCCATATCTTTTCACATCCATTTGCTAATGTTTCTTAATTCTAAAATAACATCCAAACTAAGTTTAAAATTAAAACACCAATTAACATAATAAAATTGACAATTATATATTATATCATAATAAATGTTGAAATTTATCCAACATTCCCCCACCAATTTCAATATACACAAGAGAGGATACACAAAATCGACTACACAAAATAAAAGGACTACAATAAAGAACTTTTGGCACTATCGCAGAACTCTAGTACATAAATGAGAAGTGTCTTCCGGACTTGAACTTCCATACAGTGTAAACAATTCAAAGCTTCATCAAGGTGTTGTGGTAAATGTAATACCCCGCATTTTCTCTTAATTAATTAGTGGAAAATATTGCCTTTTCCTAATTTAGAAAACTTAATCTAAATAAATACCTTATTCAGATGTGTTAAGTAAAAACTTATTATTTGGCATACTTGTGTTTTTTATTCATTTTGTGCACGATTATATTAATTGCATATCACAAAAGAAAATATTATAATTTATCTGTAACACAATAAAAAGTAATAATTTTGGCATAAAAAATTCGGAGTCATTTTGGGACTTTTATGAACTCGTTTATAAGTGGTTTAAACCTTTAAAAATGGTCTTGGGTCAATAACATATGAGTTGGGAGAGTTTTGGACTAATTAGAAAAGGAATTGGGGCCCATAACCCAACTCAAGATTAGCACTCAATTTAATGGTTTAGTGGGAGTAACCCACTTTTCCATTATCACAAATCAACTTAAGATAACAGCCTCGAGAGAAAGAATAGAGAAACATCCAGAGAAAGGAAAAGAGGAAGAATAAGGAGGGATCAAACGCTTTCAAGGGTTCTCCTCTACAAAATGTGACACCCCGACTAATTAAATATCGGGTAGCTACTCCTTTATTAAATCAATACAAAATGTCAAGTTGGTTCAGTTAATAGCATCACTGTCGAAAACATTTTTAAAGATTACTAACCACCTAGTATTTAAAAAGTAAGTTGCCAAATTCTAAATTAAGTCTGATTAACATGCAATGGAAGAATAATGGAAGAACAACAAAATCCATTCACCATAACGAAGTAATGAAATAACCAACAAATAATAATAAGTCCGGATGAAAACTCCTCACAACAATCCCACAACTGAAAATAATATGACATGTCTGAATCCTGAATTAATTACATGCCAGAAGTTTGAATAACTGAAATAAATGAAATGTCTCTAAAAGAAATGGGCAACATGCCCTATAACTGATAAATGCTGAATATAGAGTCAAGATAGATGAAGCGTCTACAAGCAAAGTCTTGTAACTTCCACAAACAGCTACAGCTCGTCACCTGAATGAGGATCCTAAGCATGGTGTCCTTGTGGCTGGGCTCCTAAAATGGTTTTTACAAAAAAAAAATAGATTTGAAAGCAAATGGGTCAGAGCCCGAAAGTGGAAATCATTTTAAAAACAACAAGTATTTTAATAACATGAAAACATTAAATGCAAAATACATGTTAGGACGTGCACTCACATGAAATTCTCACCTCTCGACTACATGTGCACTCCTAACGTATCGTACCCATCTAAATAACATACATAACTAACCAAATCGTAATAAGTTCTACCCCTTACTACTCGATTCCCATAATACATTCTAGCGTTATCAATTAAATAGAGGCTTTACTTAAACTCAGATTCTCAATTTGTAATACAATTCACTATCGGTTAACCCGTTATGTTTTCTCAAAACATTACCATAAGTATATTCACAATACCAACATGAAAGTTCCCATTGATTAAGTGTATATTATTCACGTCATATATATACAATAAAAGCACCCCGAGACTAAGCTGCGGTGCACACATACTCTGCTATCCATCCCGGTACATCACGTACATAAGGATCACGCATTCCGAATCTCTTAGGAATCGTTCTCAGATAACAACATTCACAAATAATGGAGGCGAACACAGTCACATCACATGGGTCACGCACATACCTACGCTCCCACGATCAGCAGACTTATTAACATCCCAATAAGTCCTTCTCTGACCTATGTTCATCGAGGTACCAGTTTAAATCCGGGCAACACAAGGATTAGAGGGCCCTAAGCGAACGTAAACCTCCCGTGATAGCAAGTATGGTAGGTATGTCATACACATAAAATCAATTCATATACTAAGTATGCATACATCTTAGTAATCACAATAATTTATTTGTAGTACACTAATCATTCTCGTACCTATGTATAATGTTACAAAATTTACATATTCCCGGATGATACAATTATACAAGCCATTAATTTTTCTCACGTTGTAATAGACACTCACGTCCTAATCCATAATTTCCATTTGGTTCGAATCACACTTCTAGGTTTTACTCCTCTATATATCTCAAATGTCCCTACTATATCAATTTATCATCAAGGGAAAGTTATCTCTACTATTAAATAAGGTTATGGGACACGCGAAATCAAAACAGGCTAAAAAGCCTAAACTGTCAACTCGTTAGAAATCTCGTTCGAACGAGGCTGTTCGAACGAGAGTTCGTTCGAACGAAGTGGGCTTTCTAACGAGATCTCGTTTGAACGAAAGTCATCGAACGAACACCCCTCTCGTTAGAAGTCAAACTGTCAACTCATTAGAAGCTCGTTCGAACGAGCTCGTTCGAACGACCTGGGCAGGTCTTCTAACGAGTGGCCAGCTTCGAGCCCAGATTTTCCCTATAACGTTTTTCCAACTTTTCTTCCTCTCCAAACTCATCTAAACATCAATCCAACCATTGTACATGGGTTCTAATCATTCCTAAACATACTTAGGTTATATATTAACGTTTATGCCTTAGGAACTTTTGGGACTAATTTCAATAACCTCCGTAGCCCATTATGTTATAAGTGGGTTTAGTGGGTAATTGCCAAATCAGATATTAATTCCTAATTTTCGTGGGTTTTAATTCCCAAAAATCCAAAATTACCAAACTACCCTTATACGTTGCCGGTATGGCCTAAAAATGCCCCGGGACCGAACCTAAACCCCCGGGTAGTGTTTTCTGACTATTTCGACCCTTCCGGACGCGTTGGCGCACTCAAAATGACCATACGGTTAATAGAAATAAAATTCACTTTTACAATTAGAATAATTATATTCCTGACGTGACTGTCACACGCGTCTCAAAATTTTTTTCCCAAATTGCCGTATATCAATCTCACGACAAATTTTATAATTTACATATTCATATACAATCATATATACACATTAATATCAAATACCAACCTGCATCTCGCTAGTATTTTTAACCCGGATTAATTTCCAATTAATACACATTTAATTCAATTAATCCTATAACTAAATATCACAAAAATACGGGGTATTACATACTTCCCCCCTAATAACAGAATTTCGTCTCGAAATTCAGAACTAGAAAGTACCTGGTAAGAACAACTCTGGATAACGTTCGCACATCTCATCCTCGCGCTCCCATGTGGACTCCTCGACATTATGATGTCGCCACTGAACACGCACTAACGGGACTATCTTTGACCGCAGTTTCCGCTCACTTCGGTCCAAAATAGCAATCGGCCCCTCCTCGTAGGAGCTATCAGGTTGGAGATCGATGTCCTCCAAAGCAATATGAGAATGAGCTAAATCGTCTCTAAGATATTTCCTTAGCGAGGAAATATGAAATACATCGTGAATTCGATGCAAATGCTTCGGTAACCCGAGTCTATACGCAACCGGTCCAATCCGCTCAATAATAGTAAACAGTCCCACATATCTCGGTGCCAACTTCCCTTTCTTCCCGAAACACATAATCCCCTTCATAGGAGATACTCTGAGCAAAACCTGGTCCCCCACTTGGAACTCCCTGAAGAACCTCTTCGCATCAGCATAACTCTTCTGCCGATCCTGAGCTACTCGAATGCGACTTCGAATCAATTCTATCCTTGCCGAAGTATCCTGAATCACTTTCGGCCCAAGTAGTTTATTGTCCCCCACCTCCAACCAACATGCTTGGGAACGACAACGTCTACCATACAACGCCTCAAATGGAGCCATGCCAATGGTGCACTGGTAGGAGTTGTTGTAAGCAAACTCTACCAGTGGAAGATACTGCTCCCATCCACCCCCGAAATCAATGATGCACATACGTAGCATGTCCTCCAACATCTGGTTTGTACGCTCGGTTTGCCCATCGGTCTGCGGGTGATACGCCGTACTCAACCGCAATTCCGTGCCCATGGCCTCCTGAAAAATTTCCCAAAACCGTGAAATAAATATCTTATCTCTGTCAGACACGATATTTAGGGGTACACCGTGAAGTCTCACTATCTTTGCAATAAAGAGCTGGGCATACTGTTCCGTACTGTAGTCTGTCTTTATGGGTAGAAAATGAGCAACTTTGGTCAACCTGTCCACAATCACCCAAATGGAGTCGTGACCTCTCTGTGACGTAGGCAACCCCGTGATAAAATCCATGGATATGCTCTCCCACATCCACATCGGCACCTTCAACGGCTGTAAAAGTCCTACCGGTCTCTGATGATCCACTTTTACTAGCTGACAAGTGGCGCATTTAGAAACAAACACGACAATATCTCTCTTCATCCTGCTCCACCAATACTGTCGTCTCATGTCTTGGTACATTTTATCCCCACCGGGATGTACCGCGAATCGTGATCCATGCGACTCTGCCATCACCTCATGCCGCAATTCCTCCCCTTCCGGAACTACCAATCTCCCATTGAAGCGTAATCCTCCGTCTGAGCTAACGGTATAGGACTCGGCTCCCTCGGTTAATAATTAAAACTATTTTTTCCTGATAGAACGAGTCATCTGCTTGGGCCTTTACCACTTTCGTGACAATCTGCGGTGTAACAGTCATCACAGACATGAATGATTGGGCCACTGCATACTGGTGTCCCAACTCCTTCCACTTGTCCTTCCACACCCCTGCCACCTCATCTAATGGCCTACGGCTCAACGCGTCTACTACCACGTTTGACTTCCCCGGGTGATACTGGATATCGAATTGATAATCCTTCACGAACTCAAGCCACCTCCGTTGCCGCATATTCAACTCCTTCTGTGTGAATAGGTACTGTAGGGACTTATGGTCCGTGAACAATCAAAACTTCTCCCCCAAAAGGTAATGTCTCCATATCCGAAGGGCAAATACGACTGCCGTTAACTCTAAATCATGAGTGGGGTAATTCTTCTCATGAGGCTTTAGCTTACGGGAAGCATAAGCTATGGCCTGACTCTCCTGCTGCAGTACTCCTCCCATTCCCCGCAAGGACGCATCGGTGTAGACTAGATACTCAACTCTCGATCGTGACAATGCTAACACAGGTGCTGAGGTCAACTTATCCTTCAACTCATCGAATGCCAACTGACAGGCATCACTCCAGATGAATGGCACACCCTTACGAGTCAGATGTGTCAAAGGATCCGCTATCTTCGAAAATCCCCGAATGAACCTCCTATAGTATCCTGCTAGTCCCAAGAAACTACGGATCTCCATCGGTGTCGTGGGCTGTCCCCACTCCCTCACCGCGGATACTTTCCCCGGATCAACAGATATCCCCCGGTCGGAAATAATATGTCCCAAAAACTGGACCTCCTTCAGCCAAAACCCGCACTTCTCATATTTTGCATACAACTCGTTCTGACGTAGCGTCTGCAAAACCTGCCTCAAATGCTCTGCGTGCTCCTCCTCAGTCTGGGAGTAAACCAGAATATCATCGATGAAGACAATGACGAACTGATCAAGGAAATCTCTGAACACCCTATTCATCAAGTCCATAAACACAGCTGGAGCATTGGTCAAACCAAAAGGCATAACCCGAAACTCGTAAGAACCATATCTCGTTAAGAACGCAGTCTTCGAGACATCCTCTTCCCTGATACGCAACTGATGGTATCCCGATCGCAAATCAATCTTCGAGAAGAAAGAAGCTCCTCTCAGCTGGTCGAATAGGTCATCGATTCGAGGCAACGAATACTTATTCCGTATCGTGACCTTGTTCAACTCTCGGTAGTCCACACACAATCTCAGTGAACCATCTCTCTTCTTCACGAACAACACAGGGGCACCCCACGGCGAAGTACTCCTCCTTATAAACCCCTGGCCCAACAACTGCTCAATCTGATCTCGTAGCTCTCGCATCTCTGCCGGAGCCATACGGTACGGTGCGCGTGCTATAGATCTCGTATCTGGTAATAAGTCTATGACAAAGTCTATCTCTCGACTGGGGGGTAGGCCTGGCATCTCCTGAAACACATCTGAGTACTCCCTGACAACTGGGATCGAATATAAAGGAATCACAACCTCCTTAGAGGTATCCTCCTCTATGTAATACAAATGAGTGGTCGAACCTCCCACTGAGAGAGGCATCGCCACTACAAACATCTCTTGCCCCGGAATGGCAAAAACAATGCTCCCACCGAAGCAATCAATCATGGCTCTATAATCTGCGAGCCAATCTATACCGATAATCACGTCGTGTACATGCATATCTAATACCAACATGTCTGCAGGTAATACCAAACTACCAATATCTACCCCCACTCCCCGGCATATAAAGAAAATAAGCGACCCACTCCCCAATGGTGAGTCTACACATGTCACTGTGCTCTCTGCTGTGGCTAAAAATCCTAAGGCTTTCGCAAAATGTGTAGCTATAAAATAGTGTGTTGCCCCCGTATCAAACAAAACTCGACCCATAGTATCATGGATAGGAAACATACCCTCAATCGCGGGTGGTGCCTGTGGAGCTGCTGCCTGGTGGACGTTATAGACACGTCCATACTGTAACTGCCCCTGCTGCACAGGAACTGCTGGAATGGCTGGTTGTGCTGGCACCTGGGCTGGAGCTGGGAGGGCAGGTGGAAAAAGTGGCCTCTGTGGCTCATGTCGAGCACCCTGCTGCTGTTGCGGGGCCCTGCCCCTATCAGGACAGTCCTGGCATTTATGGCCAGTCTTGCCAGAAATGAAACACTTCCCCGGGAAGTCCCCCCCTCTCTGTCCCTGCTACCACCGGCCCTGGTGGCCGTTACCGTTCCGCCACTGGCCCTGCTGAAACTGCTGTTGACCATTCTGACCCTGCTGGTTCTGATGGCCGTTCGAACCCTGATGGCCCTGCCGGAAACCTCCCTGTCTATGCCTGAAATTTCCTGACCTGAACCTCTTGTGATCCCCCTGCTGGGAACCCTGATCACCCTGCCTCTGCCCCTGAACAGAATGTGCCCCACTGGAACCATTTCCTCCAGTCCTGCCCTGATGGCTGGATTCTCCCGATCGCTTGCCCTCAGCCATGTGAAAGCAATGGTCCTGGCAATGTAACAGTGCAACGTTAACCACATCAGAGTAAGTGGCCAACGATAGGTTCCCCAACAAATGCTGACAGATCCTCCAAGTCAACCCGTTTGTAAATTTCTGTATCTTCTTCTCCTCTGTCGGTATCTCATCCGGAACAATGTTCAGAAGATTAGTGAATTCGGCCTCATACTCGGCCATAGTCTTACCTTCCTGCTTGAGGCTCATCAACTTCCTCCTCATCTCCGTGTGAGCAGATGACGAAAAGTATTTGCGGTCGAACCGCACCCAAAACTCCTGAATAGTGAGAGTATCTCTCTCCTCCACGGTGGTAATAGACTCCCACCACTGCAGTGCAGACCCCACTAGCTTAAAGGTCGCTAGTATCTGATACCACCTGTGACACCCCGACTAATTAAATACCGGGTACCTACTCCTTTATTAAATCAATACAAAATGTCAAGTTGGTTCAGTTAATAGCATCACTGTCGAAAACATTTTTAAAGATTACTAACCACCTAGTATTTAAAAAGTAAGTTGCCAAATTTTAAATTAAGTCTGATTAACATGCAATGTAAGAATAATGGAAGAACAACAAAATCCATTCACCATAACGAAGTAATGAAATAACCAACAAATAATAATAAGTCCGGAGGAAAACTCCTCACAACAATCCCACAACTGAAAATAATATGACAAGTCTGAATCCTGAATTAATTACATGCCAGAAGTCTGAATAACTGAAATAAATGAAATGTCTCTAAAAGAAATGGGCAACATGCCCTACAACTGATAAATGCTGAATATAGAGTCAAGATAGATGAAGCGTCTACAAGCAAAGTCCTTTAACTTCCACAAACAGCTACAGCTCGTCACCTGAATGAGGATCCTAAGCATGGTGTCCTTGTGGCTGGGCTCCTAAAATGGTTTTTACAAAAAAAAATAGATTTGAAAGCAAATGGGTCAGAGCCCGAAAGTGGAAATCATTTTAAAAACAACAAGTATTTTAATAACATGAAAACATTAAATGCAAAATACATGTTAGGACGTGCACTCACATGAAATTCTCACCTCTCGACTACATGTGCACTCCTAACGTATCGTACCCGTCTAAATAACATACATAACTAACCAAACCGTAATAAGTTCTAGCCCTTACTACTAGATTCCCATAATACATTCTAGCGTTATCAATTAAATAGAGGCTTTACTTACACTCAGATTCTCAATTTGTAATACAATTCACTATCGGTTAACCCGTTATGTTTTCTCAAAACATTACCATAAGTATATTCACAATACCAACATGAAAGTTCCCATTAATTAAGTGTATATTATTCACGTCATATATATACAATACAAGCACCCCGAGACTAAGCTGCGGTGCACACATACTCTGCTATCCATCCCGGTACATCACGTACATAAGGATCACGCATTCCGAATCTCTCAGGAATCGTTCTCAGATAACAACATTCACAAACAATGGAGGCGAACACAGTCACATCACATGGGTCACGCACATACCTACGCTCCCACGATCAGCAGACTTATTAACATCCCAATAAGTCCTTCTCTGACCTATGTTCATCGTGGTACCAGTCTAAATTAGGGCAACACAAGGATTAGAGGGCCCTAAGCGAACGTAAACCTCCCGTGATAGCAAGTATGGTAGGTATGTCATACACATAAAATCAATACATATACTAAGTATGCACACATCTTAGTAATCACCATAATTTATTTGTAGTACACTTGTCATTCTCGTACCTACGTATAATGTTACACAATTTACATATTCCCGGATGATACAATTATACAAGCCATTAATTGTTCTCACGTTGTAATAGACACTCACGTCCTAATCCATAATTTCCATTTGGTTCGAATCACACTTCTAGGTTTTACTCATCTATATATGTCAAATGTCCCTACTATACCAATTTATCATCAAGGGAAAGTTATCTCTACTATTAAATAAGGTTACGGGACACGCGAAATCAAAACAGACTAAAAAGCCTAAACTGTCAACTCGTTAGAAATCTCGTTCGAACGAGGCTGTTCGAACGAGAGTTCGTTCGAACGAAGTGGGCCTTCTAATGAAATCTCGTTTGAACGAAAGTCATCGAACGAACACCCCTCTTGTTAGAAGTCAAACTGTCAACTCGTTAGAAGCTCATTCGAACGAGCTCGTTCGAACGACCTGGGCAGGTCTTCTAACGAGTGGCCAGCTTCGAGCCCAGATTTTCTCTATAACGTTTTTCCAACTTTTCTTCCTCTCCAAACTCATCTAAACATCAATCCAACCATTGTACATGGGTTCTAATCATTCCTAAACATACTTAGGTTACATATTAACGTTTATATGGGCCCAATTCTTCCTAAACATCATTGAATCATCAAATCCCTTCATATATCCCCAAATCATATGAACATGAACCCTAAAATTCTTAAATCCCCAATGAGTCTAATTAAATCCGTTTTTGTTTCATCCAAAATATATTATCATCAGATTAATCACCTACATACAATTCTACATGCAATTCCTCATCAAAATACGAGTTTCTAATTCCAATTTAATGGGTTTTCATCAAACTCCCAAGAGCAATACAAATTCTGTCAATTTCCTACGCATGGAAGAAACATTCTTTGTAATAAACGAAATTAAACCACTTGCCTTATGTGTATCTCTGATTTTGATGACGATCTGATGAATGGTTCTCTCTCTCTCTCTGCAGAATTCTCCTCTCTTCTCTCTCCAAGCTTTTCTTCTCCAAAGTGGCAATGGTGGCTAGGGTTTTTGCCTTAGGAACTTTTGGGACTAATTTCAATAACCTCCGTAGCCCATTATGTTATAAGTGGGTTTAGTGGGCAATTGCCAAATCAGATATTAATTCCTAATTTTCGTGGGTTTTAATTCCCAAAAATCCAAAATTACCAAACTACCCTTATACATTGCCGGTATGGCCTAAAAATGCCCCGGGACCCAACCTAAACCCCCGGCTAGTGTTTTCTGACTATTTCGACCTTTTCGGACGCGTTGGCGCACTCAAAACGACCATACGGTTAATAGAAATAAAATTCACTTTTATAATTAAAATAATTATATTCCTGACGCGACTGTCACACGCGTCTCAACAAAATTTCCCAAATTGCCGTATATCAATCTCACGACAAATTTTATAATTTCCATATTCATATACAATCATATATACACATTAATATCCAATACCAACCCGCATCTCTCTAGTATTTTTAACCCGGATTAATTTCCAATTAATACACATTTAATTCAATTAATCCTACAAATAAATATCACAAAAATACGGGGTATTACACAAAATTTAAAGGCAAGAATTTTCTTACATAAATTATCTTTCTAATGTATTTCTCAATGTATGATTTATTCCCCTTTTTATTTCTAGAAATTAGGGCTTTTATATCTGATTTGGATGATTGAAAACCCACATATAGGGGAATAATATACATATAGAGTTATTCCAGAAGTTAGGAATTGAAAGTATGCATGTTGATGATTCGATTCCTTTTTAGTTTTTGGTTATTGGAAAACAAGGGTAATTAACTGTAAAGATGATTGCAGATCTGTTATGGACTGAATTTAGATGTGAACTACCCATGAATACATACTCCTCTTAGGAAATAATTTCGAACCAAATTCGTGTTGAGATACATATACCGGACATGTACTGTGTGAAATTTGGGGACCAGACTGGTCCGATAGGAAGCAGAAATGAACTGGTCCGGTATACGTACTGGCCCGTTTAGGAGAAAAAACGAACTGGTCCGGTGCATCAGACCGATCCGACAGCCCCAGACCGAATCGGTTCGGCAGTCTAAAATTTTTCTACCTTATTTTCTGACTCAATACTTGAGTTCTTATATGTAAATGACTTAATTCCTTAAACATGGGAGTATATTTATGATTTCCATATGGATTGGAATTTATAATTTAATAGAATTTAAATTATGAACAAATGAAGACATTGTGAATTAGCTAATGAAGAATATTATTGGTAATTGCAAAGTAAATGTCATATACATATTACAGGGATAAATAATATGTATTACTATGTAAATGTGTGGACATACCATATTCGTGGACCATCCTATCGGCTAAGGGGTTCGCGCGTTCGGGTCGCGTACCACACATAGGCACATGTGAGATTTATAATGTGTAAGCTATATGGGTACTACATAGAGGCTCCACCCACTAGAAGTAGGGTTGGCGCTGACCGTTCATGTACTACCGCTGGGTATGGGCCGTATACATGTGACCTGCGTAGGAACCACCCCCAACGTATGTGTGTTTGTGTTGTCCGCTGAGGAATAAGAGAATTCCTTCGAACTTGCCAATAAAGCACGAATAGACACCAACGGTAGATGACCTTGTGTGTCAAATATATACGGACATATATTATATAAATTGACTAGACTTGATTTGAACAATTTGAATTGTCTAAGGGAAGTGGACACTATAAATACATGCAATCCTATAATTCATAATAGAAGCTTATGCTCTTCTGGAAGAACTATGAGACTATGATGAGTCACTGTTAGGAAATTTAATATTACTCAAATGATTTATTACTGTTATCCCCGTATATAAATTGAGACACTGCCAACATTTATGATTTGGGAAATTTCGGGATGCGAATGATATTTCGTTTAGTTGAAGGGTAAGGTGTCATATGCATGTGAGAGTCGAAAAAGGGGTATGTTTATTGTGCATCGACTACATTGTTACATTCATATTTTATTCAACTTAATTCTTTCACACCTCGGGCTCTGGCCCAAATTTAAATCCCCCCCAGGTGCTCCTAGACAGGGATAGTTGGATTGTGTTATGGCAGTCCTGCGATCTCACCTTTTCTCCAGATTCAGTTTCAGTCTTCTTCTAGCATAGATGCTTTTCAGATTTAGATATTTTCCATTTGGAATATTTGTAAGGGTATAAGCCCGATACACTTTTAATTCATGTTAGTTGGAATTTCTAATCCCGAAGGATTCAACTAAGGTTTTGAATGAATCTTACCAGGAGCCCTTTGACTGAATCAAGAAATATCTAACCCGAACTCTGGTAATCATGCCATCATAACTTGGCCTACCCCTACTCCTATACCTAACCCTAACAAACGCCGCAATTGGGGCTTTGTTAGCTTGATAGTTTGGCTTTTATTACACTAGTCGCAAGTTGGTTGGGTATGAAGTTAACTAAATTTCCTTGGAGAAAGCATGTGTCGCCCTTGTGTAGGTCACCCAAAAATTAAAACACTATATGCTCGTTTTTCCCATCAAATTTGTGTCCTGAATGGATTCTATCAAATACCTGCTCAAGAAACCTGCCCTTTTTAGCCAAATGGCCCAATGGTTGATACTGTTAGCCGAATTTGATATTGTGTATGTCATGCATAAATCCATGAAATGAAGAGCCATCTCTGACTACCTCACTGACTACCCTATGGAATAAATCGATGTTTGATTTTCCAAGTTTCCGGATGAAAATATCCTCTGTACCTCCCAAAAAGACCTGCAGTGGAAAATGTTCCTTGACAATGCTACCAACAAGAAAGGGTATGGCATTGGGATACTCCTAATTGCCCCTGATGACTCTCACACTCCCATTGCCATCAAGGTGGATTTTCCCTGCACCAACAACATGATCGAATACGAGGCATGAACGGTAGGCCTCAAAGTCTCTCTCAGGAAAGGAGTTCGATACCTAGATGTCTAAAAATATTCATCCCTCATCATCGATCAAGTACTTGAAGATGAAAAGTCAAGGACGGGACTCTCTTACCCTTCCATTCCCACCTAGAAGAGTTGGCCTCCCAATTCTAAGATATCACCTTCCACTACCTTCCTCGAGAAAATAACAACATAGCCGATGGCCTTACCACCTTATCCTCCATGATTGACATTCCCGAAGGAATTACGATGGCCTCCTTCCTAGTATAAAAGCAAGCTAAACCTACCCATTGCTACCACATTGAGCTCATCACAGAAGAAGATCCTGATATAATCGATTACTGGGACTATGATATTTGGTGCCTCCTTAGGCATAGTAAGTATCCCTAAGATTCTAATAAGAAATATTAAGCTACCCTCTGCAAACTAGATGCCCAGTACATTGTTTGTGATAAAGAAATATTTTAAGAGAAACTTCGATGGAACCCATTTACACTACATCACAGGGGCTGACATTGAAGAGATGATGTAGAAAACTCACAATGGGGAGTGAGGACCCCACATGAATGGCTATATTCTTGCTAAAAAAATCATCGGACGGGGATACTATTAGACTACCATGGTCCAGGATTGAATCACGTATGTTCGGAGATGCCTTAAATGCCAACAATTTTCCAATCTCAAACACTTAACTCCGCGAGAATTCTACAACATGACTTCTCCCTGGCCGTTCTCCATATGAGGCATCGATATCATAGGCAAAGTTATACCCAAGTCCTCCAAATGGCATGAAATTTTCTTGGTTGCCAATTATTACTTCACCAAATGGGTCGAAGCCAAGTCATACGCAATGCTAAATGCCAAAAAGGTGGCCAAGTTCATTCAAAAAAATATCATTTGTTGATATGGGGTTTTGCATGAGCTAATATTAGACAACGAGTTACATTTTGAGGGAAAAGTCATAGAATTGGTCGAAGAGTATGGGATTCAGAAAAAAAATATTCTTCCTGCTGACCTAAAACCAATGGTGCAGTTGAAGACGCCGATAAGAACCTCAAAGTAATCATTAGCAAAATGATCGAGAGTTACCAAAATTGGGTCGATCGGATCCCTTATGCCCTCTAGGGATACCACACTTCTATTCAATCATCTACTAGGGCTACCCCTTACTCTTTGGTATACGACATTGAGGCAGTCCTACCTGTTGGGATAGAAATTCCTTCACATCGCATCATGCTTGAGAGCAGTGAGGAAGACTGGTATCAGAGTTGTCTTGACGAGTTATTACTCTTGGATGAAAGGAAATTGAAAGCTCTATATCATATACAAGGGTACCATCTATGAATAGCACGGTCATTTAACAAGAGAGTTAAGGATCATGGTGTCCGAGAAGGGTATTTAGCCCTTAAAGAAATCGTAGAGCCCATTTGGGACCCAGAGGGAAATTTAATCCTAGTTGGAGATGCCCCTACATTATGAAAAAGATACTATTCGATGGAACCGCGATGCTCATCGACCTCGATGAGGAAGAGATGGCCCATCCAGTCAACTTGGACCATCTCAAGAATTCTACCCTTAGTTCGAAATCTCAGAAGGTACAACTCTTCTCATCTCCCTTCTATTCTAAAATAAATTCTTCATTTCCCTTTGCTTAGAATTATGTGTGACCTGATCCTCTAAAAATCTTTCAAAAATCAAAATTTTAAAACCACCAACGGTACGTAGGCAGCTCATACGCTTCACATGAACATGACCCCCTTTTTCCACAAAATGCTATTATTTTCTTATCTCCGAGAATGACGATTCATTTTATCATTTACATGAACAAAAGGATTATGTATGCCTTAGCGATTGATATAGATAATTCAAATGCAAAAACTCATCAAGAGGCAGAATAATATAATTAAACTTTCTTTATTCCTTAAATAAGAAACCTGGTACGATTACAAATATCAGCGTAAGGAGCCAAAACAACTTCCCCCACCAACCTTACTGTGCTAAAAAAACAGAATCCAAACTACTCCTAAATAAGCTTCCCAAAGTTATTCATACTAGAAAACAACTAGATCCATAACCAAACACCACACCAAAAGTTTCAAAAAATAAAACTCCTAGGGATCCTACTCGCAGATGCCAAAAAAACTAGACCCATCATCATCTACATCTTGGGGTCCCTAAACTTCCCCTTATCGAATGGAATACCTAAGGTACTCCGTGGAATGGTAAGCCTGGACCAGCCTAGGGAAAACCACAACACCTCCCCCCATGGTGTCAAACATGCCAAGCCACCTTTGTCCGGTCTTTTTGGCCCACATCTTAGCCACTATCCTCCTCCACATCCACTTAATGTAATCGCTAGAAATATGCCAACTCTTCCAATAGATTGGTAAGGACAAGTCGACGAACGACGATTCTCCCACAGAGAGCCCAGTTGCATGCGCATGCCTTCTGTCAAATCTTCCACATGGAATAAGTCCAAAACATGGTAAGGCACGATCTGGTCCCATCCAAATTGATGCAGGAGACGCCAAGGAAAGTAAAAAGAGGTCTTTCGGAGGCTAACCAACCTAACATATTAGTATTCCCCCAGTTCTAGAATGGGTTGTAACTCCCCCACCAGGGTACCAACCAGCGCAGACATCCAGCCCCGTGCTTTATAAACTAATTCTCCTAGTTCTTAACAATTGAGCCAAAACTGATGAAGTAGAGAGTGAAAAAGTTTAGCACAAGTTTCAAGGGATATTAAGAAGGGGTCGCCAAATGGAATCTCTCTGATAGCCATATGAACAACATAACGTGGTTTCCCCTTAGAAAGTCAAAACAGCCTTCCCACCAAACATCTAAATAATTTAGGGTATCTTTTAGTATCACCGTAGCAGGATTGCGATGGTATTACATCCACACAGTGATAGTAGAAAGTTGAGGGTCTACCAACAGATCCCTGGTCACCAATAACATTTTTAAAGTTAAGACAAAGATGACGGCTTCGTCATAGCCAACATCACCACTGTCCTGCAAATGCACAGAATGTAGCACAGCCGAGAGGGAGATCAATCCTCTTGTGACCAACGACCGAGCCATTGAGGGTGAAATATGGAGAAGTCCTGTTAATAAATTCGGATGAGATCGAGAGAATTTAAGCATGGTCACCGTAACACTGGAGTTTACACCCAGCATGGCAGAGAACTCTGCATAAGTCGGGCAGACTTCGCCCAAGACAAGGATAAAGGCATGATCCTCGGGTTACCAAAATTGTATTGCCACCATCATCATGTTCCAGTTAATAGGTTGGTTGCACCTCTGTGAAACCCAACACATGTTAAAGGCATCGTAGTCTACATTATATGAGCATATAGCCTCTAAAATTTCTAGGTGAAAGGTGAATTCAATGCCTCTGGGAAGAGCCATGTTATAAATGATAAGACAAGAAGAAAGAAATAAGAAAAAGGAAGGAAATGTGGATGGGTGAAGAAAACACTCCACCATTACCCCTTTTTATACTTGAAAAATACTTGTCTAGAGACAAGGGTCCTGAAAAATGCAAATTAGACCATACCCCATCAAGGACCAAGTAATTGAAAAAAGCGCAATCAAGCCTTGGGTAATTGGACTTGACTAACCTTCTGATAGGCAGGACAAAGGGTATGCCGATTGTCATCCCCCTATTTTTAGCTCATTCTTTGTCAAAATACAAAACTCAAAATTTATTTTTATTTTTCAGCCCAGTTCTTCCTATTTTTACTTATCTTTTCTCAAAATAAATTTATTTCCATTTATTATCCTTTTTACGGTCTCACTAGCAAGGTAAAAAGTGCATTAAGTCATTAAAGCAATGATAAATTAATAAAAACTTCATTTCATTTCATATATATTGCTTCATTACGTTTGTCTTACAGGAAAGGAAAAATATAAAAATAACGGGACTCAACCCAACCCCCCCAAAAGCATTCTCTCTCTCACCTTCTCTTTCTTTCTCTCTCTATCTCTCTCTAAGACCCTCATCCCTTTGGTGTACGCATTTTCCTCGACGATGAGTTGAAGAGCCTCTACTACCCGATCCAAACCCTTCCTAAGACAAGGTACATGGAACCACGCAGGAAGGAATCGAAATTGAATCCCAGATATGAGCCGTCAAGAAAGCCACCCAGTCCTGAATGTCTTTCAGCCAAGTAGTCGACACCTGGACGTACTGTCGACAAAATAGAAAAAAATAAACAAGTCAGTCTGAGATAAAAGAAGAAATCAAAAAGACAAAATTCAAATAAATAAAAGGTATACCTCCGGCTGGAGGACATCCTCTGTTAGCCCCAGCACCTCCGAGTCCATCGCATTGGGGTGATGCATCATACGCACCGATTCTCCATCAGGCCGTATAATGATATAGAAAGGAGGAGCCAGTCGAAGAAATGAAACCTCTGACGTCGCCGCTTCTACTGATGTCAATGCACCACCCGCATTGTGGGCGGTCCCCACAAGCCGACACATGCCTCCACCCGAAACTGCAGGGGAAGAGGTAAAACATCATATATGCTGGGCGACATCAGCCAATTCAACACAAAATCTAGATAATCATATGTTGTCATCATGTTAGTATACGTAGGATAAGGCTCCTCAATCGTCATCGCCATCCTCGCCTCCTTCGGCATCTCCCGTCCCCGCCTTATATAGCTTGAGGGCCTCGCAGGTGGCACGATCACCTCGTCCTCCACCACCTATCGAACTACTTTTTCCCCCAGATATCAAGAGTGACCAAACTCGTGTGTTGGATGGCCATCCCCTAGGGATAAAAGGTCATATGCGAGATCCCTAGCGGAAAAATCAATATTTGAAAATTTCCATCGAAGAAAAATGGTCTCAAGAGGAAAGAAGAATTTATCTTATCGCTCGTCAGGCCATTCAAGACCTGACACACCACCATCAAAGAGAGATACTGGATCGACTGCTGGTTGGACGTCCACCACCAGTACATACTGTAGAAGTCCCCCACTGACTCATCCTTCAAACTAATCAAATGGGCGTTAAACCTAATCACCTCATAAAACCACGTCTGCAAAGGACAAGAGTTATCATTTAGAAGAAAGCAATAGACTAATAAATAAACAAATAAAATGCATAAAGAAAAAATACGAAAAAGGAAAGAATGCCTCCTAAAAATATGTGGCGGCAGTAAAGGTCTGCCGACATCACCGACTGAATGCATCCAAAGACAAATAAAGGGTAGCTAAAGTCAGGATCCCCCAGTCAAAGAGAGGAATATTCAAAATACCCTCAAATATGGAAGAAACCATAAGCGATCGACGTCGCCACCAAAAACCCTCCCAATAGAAAAAGGATAAATAAACGGGCCATATTCTACACCTTCATCCTGTCAGTCTCGTTAATCCAATGACTTAATAAAACTTCCGTCAAAAGAGATAGATGGATGGAGTCCCCTCAGACTATTCTCCTAACATCACATGCTACCTCCAGCGTCACCGGCTCACCCGCAAACTTCGGTCCACCTCTATCTGGGACCTCTCACAGTTTAATTTTATCTGGTGCTTTTCCAAATGATCAAATGTCTAGTTGAGGTCGATAATATAATCAGCAGCTTTTTGCTCTTAGTGAGCATGTCATCAACATACACCTCCATGTTCTTGCCTATCTGTTCCTCAAATACTTTGTTCACCAGTCTTTGATAAGTAGCACTTGCATTTTTCAGACTAAATGGCATAAAATTATTGCAATAAGTTCCTCGGGGAGTGATAAAAGAAATACTTTCTCTATCTTCGGGTTTTATTTTGATCTGGTTATAACCAGAATATGCATCCATGAAACTTAGCAACTCGTGCCCTGAAGTAGCATCTACCATTTGATCAATTTGCGGTAAAGAAATATGTTCCTTTAGACATGCTCTGTTCAAATCAGTAAAATCCACACACATCATCTACTTATTGTTCTTCCTTTTAATCATAACTACGTTGGACAACCAGTCTGGGTACTTCACATCTTAAATAAAGGAAGCTTTTTGAAGCTTCTCCACCTCTTCTTGTATATCCTGGTTATTTTTTGGGATAAAAACTCTTCTTCGCTGCTTCATAGGTTTAACCTCCTTGTTAACATTAAGCTCGTGGCATAAGAAATTTGGGGTTGTGCCTGGAATATCTTCATGGCTCCATACAAACACTTTCTTTCTTTGTCTCAAGAAATCCACCAATTCCTATAAGGGTCAGTTCCAATGACGCTCCTACTTGAGTAGTTCGTTCTGGTTTATCGTCATCCAGAATAATACTTTATGTTGTTTCCATCATTTGGCCTTTTACAAGTTCATATTCATCTCGTGGATCTAAGGTTTCAACCTCAGATTTGTTGTTCATCTCAGATATATCCACTTGATAAGTGGTGGTTTTCCTCTTTGTCTCCAACATATCTTCTTCCTCGATAGAGGAATAATAGCACTCCCGAGCTACTTTTTGATCTCTTTTCACTACTCAAACTCCAAAGTTGGTCGGGAACTTCAGGCATTAATGAACAGTAAAGGGCATAACCTCAAATTTCTTTAGACCAACTCTTCCCATGATCATAATATAGGCTGAATGGACATTTTTGTCCATTACAAAGAATCTCACTATCTATGTCCTACTCACCGACCATGTCTCGATAGACACATCTAGTTTGATTGTCCCTAATGGAAATACTTTCTCGCCAAAAGAGTCAATGAGTGGCCTGTGGTAAGGCTCCAATTGGCTGAGTTTTAATCCCATACTATCAAAATAAAAACATGACGTCTGTCGAACTGTTGTTATCCACCAATATTCTCGCCACCAGTACTTCTGTCATTCTGAATCTGATCATTAAAGTATCATCATGAGGGTACAACACTCCAAATAGATCATTTTTGGAAAAGCCAATTACAAGGTTATCCTTATTAACGTTTCTCGGTCATTTTTCCTCGACGAGGTTGATTCGCTGAATATAGGAGCAAACTTGGGCCTCATTGAGGTAACCTTTCCTTTTTGCTGTATGATCTCCTTCTCCTACATCTCCACTTGTAATCATGTGGCAAAGATCTAAAACTGAGTATGAATACCTCACGTTTTGGGTGTCTAGACTTTTTGGGGATATTAGGATCATCTTCTGGATTTTTATCGTGGTTCCTCTTCTTATCTTCTCTAGGCTTAAATAGTGATTTAGATCTCTACTGACCTCTACCTCCACTCTTTCCACCAGCCTGCCGATCAACAAACCTAACCAATTTTCCTCTTTGGATGAGTACTTCTCTTTCATTCTGAAGGGCAGTACACTAGTTGGTAGTATGTCCATCTTTGTGAAACTCATAATACTTAGACTTATCCCTCTTATCAGTTGGTGGCCTTAACTTTTCAGGCCAACTCAAGTCATTATTGTGCTTGATTTCCTCCAGCACATGATGTATATTTACCGTTAATGGAGTGTAATTAGGTAATTTCCCAAGCCGATCTAGGCTTTATTTTACCTTTGAGTTCCTGTGCTCATTGTGTTTTTAATTCTCCTTCTTATCTGACTTTCCTTCTATCTTTACTTTCGACTTTACATCTGAGTTCTTTTTAGTAGCCATAGCTTCCTCTGCATTCATAATCTTATTGCCTTGGCCATTAATAATGTCATCGTCCTTAGGGTATCTTTTGCCAAGGTATTGTACAGTTTATCTAGGAGAAAACCACTCATGAGGGAAATGATTACGATCTTCTCTTTGTAATCAATGACCTCTAGTTTCTCATTATTGAAATGAGTGGTGTAATCCTTGGTACTTTCTCCTTCCTTCTGTCTTACACTGAGAAAATGAGCTACTCGTTTCACTAGTTTTTCTCCAAAGCAAAAATTATCAATGAATAGCTCGGTGAGTTATTGAAAGAAAGAAAAATACCCCTATGAAGACTGTTATACCAGATTTGAGCAGATCCAGCGATTGTTCCTGAGAATGCCCTACACCTCATCTCATTAGGAACAACATAGATATCAATCGTTTCTTGATATTGTTCTATATGAAGAACTGGATCAGTTTTCCAATCATATTTAGGAGTGACCACTGGAGCTTTAAACTTGGATAGCATGGGGAAATCTACAATGTTTTGCACGAAGGGGGATCCTTTAATAAAACTTATTTGGTGAGGGTTTTTGCCTTAGCCATTTCCCCCAACGTTTCTTCCAAACGCTGAATAGAACCTTTCCAAGACTTACTGTTAGCACCAGATTTTTGTGTAGTAGCTTTTTTATGCTGACCAACAGATCATGCTGAACTTTCTTTTTGCGAACCTTCCCTCTGACTGGATCTATCAGTTCGTCAGGTGCTTAATTTGGATTGGGCTGAACCTTCCCTTAAATCATATGGTCGTTGAGTATCTCTCGATGCAACCCGTAGGGTATTTCCATTGGGTCCCAAATGATCGAAAGGAGAGGCCTTACTTTGACTTTATAAGGCACTCAATCTTTTTGGGATGAGGGACTGTCCATCAGAGGAACTAGTAATCCTAATGGAAGAAGTTGCTCAAGGCAAGTATGAAGGATCTCTTAAAGTTCTGGAATGGCTATGTCCAACACTCCTGCATGGTGACAGTGGCATATTCCTTTGATTAAATTATGCAGTAACTACAGCTTGTAGAGTTTGGGCCAACTATCGCATAGTATCCTGCATAGCCTCTTGACCTTTGGCCAAACTAGCCAAAACTCCTGTTAAATCATTATTATTTGGAGGGGCAAAGGGATTAAGCAGAATTCCCTCATTTCTGGTACTCGATTCAGGAATCTCATCCATGGATGATGAATGAGTGACAACATTTAGTAATACGTTCCACATATGGAGCCAATCTGTTGATGCAAAAAACTAGACTAGGCCTAATTAATTGATCACGGATAAATTAAGTAAAATAAACAAGACACAAGAGATTTCAGAGTGGTTCGGCTCAAAGAAATAACCTACGTCCACTATTATGTATTGACTACCTTGATTTGTTTTTTGATCCCCTACAATGAGGGTGATACAAAGTATTTATAACCCAAGAGGGGTCATAATAGTCATCGTGTGAAAGGATGGAATGCCTTTATTTGTTAAGCATTTACATTAATACATAGTGAGAATTAATTGTATGAAGGTTGTCGCTTTATTAGCAATACAGGTTGTAGGACTGCTATTGCTTTGTTATCAATACAGCCCATTGGTCGAGATTCCCAGTTGGTCGAGCTTCCCCGTTGGTCGGGCTGACTTAGACTTGTGCCACATTGGATGACACGTGATGGCTTGTGACTAGTCCACGTAAGGTGGTAAATTTTGGTATCAACATGTATCAAGGTTGATAAAGCTAAAATTGATCTCATTGGTTATTGATACCAAATTTATTCTGCTGATATGGACCTATTATTTGAAGAAGCGTGTCATTCTAGGTGGCAACTATAAATGTTTATACTGAGCAACTAAAAAGCCACGAGGAGCCCAGGGGCCCCGAGCAGCTCAAGCGTGTCGAGCTACTTAGGCAGTCCGAGCTACTAAGTCAGTCTGAGTAACTCAAATACTTGTGGCGTACGCATCAAGGAAAACCAAAAAATAACTGCGCATTAAATGTACAGTTATTATGGTACAGATGTATACGCCTACTGGACAGCTATGCATTATTCTTTCACATGTACAACCTCAAGGCTATAAATACATTGCAATCTCCCCATTAGAGGGATACGCTGAATCTCTTGGTAAAATCGTTTATCGAGAATTCCAGGCAAAACAATCAGTAATACAAAAACAGTGGATGTAGGCCATTCTCTTAAGGCTGAACCACTTTAAAAATCTATTGTCTTATTTCTTTACTCATTTTTATTTGTGATTATGATAATTAGGTCAAATCTAATTTTTTACATCAACAAATTGGCGCCGTCTATGGGAAACGACTGTAATTAGCATTTTTCACCAAAACAACTCATTATCAATGGTTGATAATCCTGAATCCAGTAATCGAAACACTGGGATTCCCCCAAATCCTTCTGCTCCCTCAAGTTTTTCAGATTTGGCTGGTATTATGGCCAATTTAGCCCAAGGGCAAACGGCCATGCAAGAAACCATGCGTCAAATCATACAAACCGTTTAAGGCGGAGTGCCAGCGCAATTAGGACAACGAAGTGTTCAAAGAAATATTCATTTGTTCTCTTCGCGAACTAGCGACTCATTTCGTACTGAGAGATCTAATGATCCTTCTTATCAGCCTAGACGGACTTCCTCGATACGACCTATAGACACTCAACAAAACATCACTCTATCTCCAGAGAGGACAAGTGCTCTTGAAAGTTTGAGTAGGGTCTCTCCTTTTGATCGTCTGGGTCCTAAAAGGAATAGAAGTCCCCCTAGGATTGTGTCGAGGAGCTCTCAATGACCATTTGATTTGAAGGAAGGCTCTGTCTAGTCACGACCAACTGCTCGTCATGAAAGATCCCAAAAGGCTAATTCGACACGATCATTTTCTCGAACCATTAGGATCGAGGAAGGAAATGATGCATGGAAAGGCTCAACTCAAAGGTTGGAGGATAGATTAAGAGAGATGGCTAAAACCAAGAATCCTCTATAAAGGACCTTTGTCCGAGGAACTCCATTCATACAAGAGATTGTGGACTTTCCTACACCGTCGAAATTCAAAGCCCCAGTAGTAACACCAAAATATGATTGCAAAACTGATCCTGTTCTCCATATAGAACAATACCAAGCAGCTGCTGATATCTATGCTGTTCCAGACGAGATGCGATGCCGGGCATTTTCAGGAACCCTTACTGGATCTGCTCAGATGTGGTACAATAACCTTCCACGGGCGAAAATTGTGACTTTCTTTCAGCTAGCAGAGCTCTTCATTGGAAAATTTTATTTTGGAGCTAAGCCAGTCAAACGAGTAGCACACTTACTAAGTGTTAGATAGAAGGCAGGTGAGAGCACCATGGATTATATTATTCATTTTAATAATGAGAAACTGGAAGTAATTAATTATGAGTAGAAAACTACAATTACTGCTTTATTGAGTGGATTATTTCCCAATAAATTATATTATACTTTAGCCAAAGATCCACCCAGGACCATGGAGTAACTGATGGCAAAAGCAGCGAAAATCATGAATGTCGAGGAGGCCATGGCTGCAAAGAAGAACGCAGACACTAAGGTGATCAAGGTGGAAGATGGTAAAATTGAAAAGAAGTGACAAAAGAACAATGGTGGTAACAGGCAATCAAAGGGGAAGCAAGCATTGGAACAGATTAAGAAATACGAAAATTATACTCCCTTGAAGGTGGATATAAATCACATTCTAGAAGAGATCATGAACGGCGAGGAACTAGTTTGGCCAGCAAAAATGAAGGCAGATCCCGATAAGAGAGACAAGTCCAAATATTGCGAATTCTATAAAGATCATGGTCACACGACTAAGCATTGTATAGCTCTTCAGAATGAAATTGAAGCACTCATTAGACAAGGAAAACTGTCCAAGTATGTTGATCATCAAAACGGTGGTCGAACCAATGAACGATGAAGGCAAAGGTATTATACTATTTAATGATACCATAACCTCATTCCAAGGGGTCCCAATCTGAAGTCAAAACATTCTCCTCGAAGCAGTGCACCCAATCTGAAGTCAAAACATTCTCCTCGAAGTAGTGCACCAAAATTCTATTTTTCCAAACATTCTCTCCATTTATTTACATCACTCTCATCCATTTTTAACCCCACTTTCCATTCTTACCTTACCATCATCGAACCACCTAAAAATTGTCTCCTACTATTACAAAATCAGAATTAAAGTCCTCTTGAAGGTCTAATCTTATCCATTTACAACTCATTTAATTAATACAGATTATTTACTTTTCTTTTCACTTTTGATATATCTTTTATTTCATTTTTTCTCTTAAAAACAAATACCACTTGTTATTATTTAGTACACACTAAAAACAACCAAATATAGGGATTTTCTATAAACCTTAAACTAAAATTTTCTCATTTTACACTCTATACAATTCCGCGCATGTTCTAAAAATAAACTAAAGGCAGTTCTAAATTAGGATTTATGGGTTTAACCATGCCCTTGAATGTTATCGAATTATGTGGACTGTGATGTCCATTGGGATACGCAGGCATCCCAAGACAATCTTGGAATTTAAGTCCTATTTTCTCATTTATTTATTTTATGTTTTTATGCCTAGTGGTATTGCGCATACGATACTCCTACATAATTGTGTTCTTCTCAACATACACACTCACTTCTTCAATGTGATTTGTGATTTGATGGACAATCACATTATATTTTTATGTTACTCTTTTGTACACTTTTTAAGGATGATTCTACTTCATCTTTTCCATGATATGAGTTGGATGATTTCTTTCTCTCATTATTCACACTGCACACATGTACACACATATCATATTGGGAGAAAATGAGAACATTATCATAGCCCATGAGAGACCGAAAGGGAAGAATGAGTGCATAACACCTTCCTATTCCGTAACTTGGTCCCCAAACCCTTAATTCATTTGATTTCGTACATTTCTTTTGCTTATTTAAGAAAAATAGGCTGGAGACTCCATTTTACATTTTCCCCCTTTTTGACGACGATCGATTTATATTCGTGGAAGCCTGCGAAGACCAATGCAAATGGCGAAAAGGGGATTCACTTATCCTTGAATTCTCACACACGGATAGAGAGTGATTTCGCTGATTTTCACTTCTCTCCAATTTTGGGGTCAACCCGCGCTAAAGGAATCAGACTTGGATGGGCATAGTGGTGACTATGTTGGTGATATTTTTTTAGAGTACTCGACTCTATTTCACATCAATGTTGTTTATTTTGCTCTCCTTCTCTTCTATATGTGTACATATGCCCCAACTTGTATGTTCTTCTTACTCTCATACTTACATATTGTATATGTGCCTATTTCTTATCATGATATTATATCTAATATATATATGTTATTTTATTATTACATGTTTCGTGTCTTACTCACTTCTATATAGTCACCATGCTTCACTCCACTCACTCTCACTTGCACAAGATTCATGCCACTTATAGATATCCATGTTAAGTTACACTAGAACACACTCTCATATTCTTCTCACTCATATATAGTTTCACTCTTATTCATATGTTTCACATACCTTTTGCAGGTATCCATGCTAGTGTCACTACCACACACTTCAATAATTCTATCACTTGTATATATCCACATACTTTTATCCCTCACACATATTCACATGTCACTCTCTTACCTTGCACATATTTCTCACTCACTTGTGTATATCTATATGCCTCATATTTTGTATCTGTCACCATACTTTATATAGTTTCCATGCTTCATGTACATACTTGCTAATTTTACTCTCCGTGTTATCACCCTTATCCCATGCTATTCATATATTCTCCTCAAAGTGGTATCACTTCTCTTATTTAGCATACATAAACATTCCATAAAATACTATTTAAGACACGTATTCTTGCACACTACACCACTTGAGCATTGCAATATTGATTAAAATTTTGTCTCGTACGGAGGGATCACTTTGTGATGGGTTCTAGTTCTGCAGGGCTCGATTAACCTAAGATATACGATTCCCACCTTAAATTTGGCCTAGTTCCTGTGATGTATATCGAACATCCTGCATCGTACCGCTTGAACGAACTCACGACGGGAGGTATATAGTAGAAAGCTCATTAACGTATGATGAGTATATCGAATTAGATCTCACAGGTATCATCTCCATGAGGTATATCGTGAGGGAATTCATGTACACTCAGGTATATCAAATAGCTTATCTACACGTATTAATGAATGATTTCCCTTATAGGCAATAGGTATATCATGGAATTCATACCAAAGGGGGAAACCTTTCCACTAACACACCAAATGCATCCACCTCATATAGGTGTCTACCTAGGACACTCATACCTAGTTTTTCAGCTACAATGCGGAACTCTATTGAAATTCTGAGTCGCCTTACCACCCAAATTTTCATGATATTTTTCCCATTTTTAAAATAGGACCTTGTCCGCGAACCTGCAAATAAGTCAAACCATGTCTTCAATCATGTACCTTATCTTTTCCCAAGACTCAGGTCATGTTCAGCATTTTTCTTTCAACCTAGGCAAAACAAAATACAAGTAGAACCTTATAATAATAACTATGCGAAGGATTTTTCTTTTTCCTCTTATAAAAAAATACCATAAATATTCTCCATTTAAAAATACATAAAAACATATATACGAAAAATATTCCTTTTTACCTCAAAATAAACCCAAGAATCATTTTTTCCTCTTAGGTGTGTGATACGACGCAAATATTGCGTATTTCATCCTCTGAACCTACGCATTTTATCCCCCTAGGGTATCTTATTCCCTATATTTATGCTCGTTAACCAGACAATCTCGAATTTTTATGTTAACATGTTTTGCAGGGGTTAATTAAGCTTTTATAGGTATTTGGATGCTAAGTGTGAAGTTTGGACGAATTCTGCTCGATTTTTGTACGCGATCGCACATTCAAGAGCATTTTAGTCTTTTAACAGCTTGGGCACCTAGCCCAACATCTTCACAGAAGTTGTAGCTCTCCTTGCTAGCTTCGCGTAGCAGTAAACGGTGAGCGATTCCGAGTCCGTATGAAGAAGTTACGGGATTTTTAGCGAAAGGAAAAATAATAAAACCAAAAGAGGAGGAGAAGAGGAAGAAAAGGAATGCAGTGGATGCCTTGGTTGAGACCTGCTTGATCGATCGATCGATCGATCGATCGATCCTTCAGATTTCTTCCAGGATTTTAACCATCGATCGATCGACCAAAGGGGTCGATCGATCGATCCCCTGTTTTCTGCAGATATTTTGGCTTTTCTTTTCTTTTCTCTTTTCTTTTCTAATTTGAATCCACTCGGTATATTTACCAATTTTGTTGTAAATAATAGATATAATTCGTTTTAGGTTAGTTTAGCTTAGGGTTTGGGGGATTTGAAGAGTTCTTCTTTGATTCTTCTTGGTTTGACACCCAATTGGGTTGTAAGTTGCACTATTCATCTTCCTCTCCATTAATATAGTTGTTTTTCATTAATTCTTGATTTGATTAATTACATTTACTTGCTTTCTTTAATCTCTTTCTAGTGTAGATTTATCGCATTTCTTTACCGCGTTTTTAACATGCTTTCTAGCTAATTTAAATTAGGTTGTGTTTGAATTGAACTCACTAGGGTTAACGCGTTGCTTGGCTTTGGTGATAGTGTTTACGGGTCTATTTCGGGTGAGTGGTACTAGTTATTATGCCTAGGATATTTGACGAGGCATATCATGTATGTCCCGTGCTTACGACCTTTCGCGCGTAATTTCTGGGATATTTGTTGACGCCAAAATCTTATTAGACTTTTATGCGGATTTAGGGGCGTGACAACCCTTGATTTAATTAACTATCGAAACGAGAGGCATTTGTAATAACTCAAGGACCCATGTAACCATTTTATAAAAATTAACCCTGGTGAGGGATATTCGACGCAACCTATAGTTTTACTCGCTTTGTTAATCTAGTTTCAATAAACTTGCCTGTATTAATAATTTCCCTTTTATGCATCTTTTTTGTTTTAGTTTGTAATTCACCTTTTACACTTTTATTTAGAAATATTAAATCACTTAAATTCTAGCAACTCGTCTCAGTGGATATTTTTTATACCCAACTTATCGCTATACTTGCCACGCAAGTGTAGTCGTAATTTAGGTTTTTTGTATTGAGGTGGTGAACAGAAAACAACAATCGGCGTTTGACATGTGCCACTTTTCGCCCTCGGTCAAAATGGCGCCGTTATCGGGGATGATTTGCTTTGAATCTTAATTGGTTCAGTGCTTTGATCCCGGCAACTTGCTAGTCAAAATGGCGCTGTTGTCGGGGATGATTTTGTGTTAGACTTTATTTGATTTAGTATTTCGTAGTATTTTCTCTCTATTTATATTATTTTCAAATATTTTGCAGGACTTCCACATTTGAGCACTTAGAAACGCTCGAATTTTTCCCACGCACACTTACTTTGTGGAATTCGCCACTCGAGCCATTTTTGGGGTAAGCATTTCTTATTCCAATTCTTTCAGTAATCATTGTTATAAATCTTAAAATTCTCGCAAACCTATGACTTTCGGTGAATACTTAGAATCCCAAAGTATAACAAATTCAAATATGACTTTGGGCGAGTATAACGAAAGTCAAAACTTGGGTTATTGGAATTTTGATGATGATGACAATGATTTTGGGTCTTTACCTCCTTATAATAGGAATTTTGAAACGCATTGTAATAGTTTTCAAAATTCCTATAATAATGAGTTTTCGTTTAAGTCCGATGGTAATTTTCAAAGTTCCCATTTTCATGCATCCGAACCTCGACCCAGGACATTTGGTGAGGGCTTGCGTATGTATGAGAATGAGAAACTTGAAAATCATTATCGAGAAGAAAATCGTTGTTGGAAACATGAATTGGATTTATTATTTGAGTCCGACGATGATTTTGCTTCCGAGACTTTCGAAGTCGAAGAATGTTTTGAACTAAATGAGGTGCTTTTACCTACTTTGGAACAAACCATTCTAGACTTTGCCCATTGCGTAATAGATATTAAAAGTGAGGATGAAAATGACGTAATATCCATTTGCAAAGAACTGATTTCTTTTTTGGCCCCCAAAGAAGAACATTTCATTGAAAATGATATTATTTCATTCGAAACACAATCTTCATGCGATGATGATTCATCTCATGAGATTGAATTTCTTTCATCCCCATTTTCATTCTCTATTTTCACACCGTCAAAGTACCCGATGATTCGGTTTCAAACTTTAATGGTTTAAACCTTTTCGTCGATGAGGAGTACTTGCTCGAGTCGCCTTCCACAATCGCATCTTTGCCTTCGTTTGCGCCACTTCCCATTCCAATTTCAAAATCATTGGGAGGTTATTCGTCTTTTATCGGTCCCCACATGTTTTTATCACCCGTTCAATCCAAACCCCCCATCGTCCCTCCAAAACTTTTAATTGATGATGGTTCCTTTCTTCCGCCTTACACATGCCTTTCGTAGTTAAAACGGAATCCATTTTTTCCAGAAGGCATGATGGAGAGTGAGGGTACACCGGTTATCCTCCAAATTCAAATCATTTTTACGGTGGACCCTCAAATATTTAGACTTCTAGTGTACAGTTAGTGTGAAGCCTAAATAGTAGGTTGTATATAGTTAGCTTTTTATTCTTTCTTTCTTTTTATTTTAGTCTAGTGTAATTACTTAACTTTTTGTTATTTGTTTTTCCTATGCTCGGTACTAGCTTGTTTTGTATATTCTTTGGACATGTTCTTATGGGGATCGCTCCACTTTTGGGTAATATCGCTATTTTCCTCTCTTTAACTTGGCTCTTAATTCACATTGATGACAATATCAAGTTTTAAGTTAGGGGGTGTGGGATATTTCAATCCATTCATTGGTATTTAGTTCATGTTTTTGCTCACATGTTAGTTACTTAGTATGCTTTTCTTAGAAAAATTGAAAATTTTCAAAAAGATTTTCTTTCTTTTTTCGCCTTTTTTGGGCGTTTTGCCTTTATTTCTAATGATAAATTTCAATGATTGCCTGATCCAATAGGCAACCCAATTATGCATGTTCTCGATTTTAGAAGTTATTAGACTTTAGTCTCCATTATTGATATTATGAATAACTTCATGAATTAAACTTTAATCCAATGAGCACATTCACTTTTATCGTTCTACTGATTTGGTTTAAGAATTTTATAACTCGATAATCTTTTGTTGCATTGTATATACTTACACCGAGTAAGCTTTGTACCTTTCATCGTTTGTGAGTGTATACACTATTCTTTTCTCATTGAAAACGTTGAATTCGTTTGTAATTTCACTATTCTTTTATTTGATCGTTCATTAATTGAGTTCAGACTTGAAATGAGTTACCTGAGCAAGATTTTCATATATTGTTTTGATTAGAGAATTGTGTAAACTTTTTGAAATGATCATAGGCCATATTTATTATATCACCCATATTAGCCTTGACCTCACCCTTATATGTTTACCCTCGTCAACCCCTTTGAGCCTAAATATAGCCTTTCGTTTCATAACCCAAATCCCATAACCAACTCCGAATTGGAGTTATACAGCATACATACACTTTACATACCTTTGTTTGGAATGTTACTTGGGATTTTATGTTGTTGTTTTGATTACGGTTGCAATTTAGGCATATGAGAGTTTGAAAAGTAAAGAAAAGAAATTAGTGAAAAAAGTGATGAAAAAGAGAAAGAAAAAAGCAAAAGAAAACATGAGAAAAATAAGAAAAGAAAAGAAAGAGAAAGTTGTAAATGTTGTATATAGCTCAATAAGCTTTGATTACTCTCCCCGATGATATATCTAATGCCGTTTTGGAATTAGTTTTTCAATTTTTCTATTGCCCGCATTTTCCCATTATCCCGAGTTTTCATCCCGAACACTTCGAATCCGTACATACATATCCTTCATTTCGTACCTTAGCCTAGACTACATTATAACCCTATTAAACTCCTATGTGATCTTGGGTTGATGTAATTTAAAAGTCATAATAGTTTTGATAATCTGTGAAAATGCATTTTGCCTCTTTAATGAGCGAGTTCCTTTCATTGAGATTATAGTTTTTTTGTTTTTATATAGCGTTCTTCATTTGTGACATGTGTGCGGCCTAGTTCCCATTTACATTTACTCCTTATGCCCGCATGTTCCGTGTGTTACCTCCCTGTTTTGAGTGAATTCACTTGATGAGTGAAATGCCCATGAGGATTCAATATATGCTTGCCTTTATGTTTTTCCGATTTATATAAGTTTTTCGCCAAATCACACTTTGCATGTGCTCGCCCCCCTCCCACATTTTAAGGTTTCAATTCTATGAGGTGCATTCTATAATGTTAATGATTCGAACTTTTGTTTGAATCCTATCACTTTGCTAATAATGCGTATGAAATCCTTTTCGCCATTGTTGGGCTTGTCGCATGTTAGGTTGGGCATATTTTGAGGAAATCATGTGATGTTTGTGGGTATCATCCCTGAAAACCCTCATGACATGACACTCATCCACTAGGGTGATCTAGGGGTTTAACAGCTTATTGCATACGTTAAATGCAATCGAATCGCCCGCGAAAGTGGCCTTATGCTTTTATACCATACTTTTGTACTTATCATGCTTTTGGTTTGCTTGTAATTCTTGTTGCATCCAATTTCATTGCTAGGGACTGGCAATGTGTAAGTTAGGGGGTGAGGAGTGTGGGATATTCTATCCATTCATTGGAATTTAGTCCATGTTTCTGCTCACATGTTAGTTACTTAGTATGCTTTTCTTATAAAAATTGAAAATTTTCAAAAAGATTTTCTTTCTTTTTTCTCCTTTTTGGGGCGTTTTTCCTTTGTTTCCGATGATAAATTTCAATATTTGCCCAATCCAATAGGCAACCCAATGATGCATGTTCTCGATTTTAGAAGTTATTAGACTTTAGTCTCCATTATTAATATTATGAATATTTCATAAATTAAACTTTAATCCCATGAGCACATGCACTTTTATCGTTCTACTGATTTGGTTTAAGAATTTTATAACTCGGTAATCTTTTGTTGCATTGTATATACTTACACCGAGTAAGCTTTGTACCTTTCATCGTTTGTGAGTGTATACACTATTCTTTTCTCATTGAAAACGTTGAATTCGTTTGTAATTTCACTATTCTTTTATTTGATCGTTCATTAATTGAGTTCATACTTGAAATGAGTTACTTGAGCAAAATTTTCATATATTGTTTTGATTCGAGAATTGTGTAAACTTTTTGAAATGAGCATAGGCCATCTTTGTTATATCACCCATATTAACCTTGACCTCACCCTTATATGTTTACCCTCATCAACCCCTTTGAGCCTAAATATAGCCTTTCCTTTCATAACCCAAATCCCATAACCAACTCCGAATTGAAGTTATACACCATAAATACACTTTCCATATCTTTGTTTGGAATGTTACTTGGGATTGAATGTTGTTGTTGTGATTGCGATTGCAATTTAGGCATATGAGAGTTTGAAAAGTAAAGAAAAGAAAGTAGTGAAAAAAGTGATGAAAAAGAGAAAGCAAAAAGCAAAAGAAAACATGAGAAAAAGAAGAAAAGAAAAGAAAAGAAAGAGAAAGTTGTAAATGTTGCATATAGATCAATAAGCTTTGATTACTCTTCCCGATGATATATCTAATGCCGTTTTGGAACTTATTTTCCAATTTTGCTATTGCCCGCATTTTCCCATTATCCCGAGTTTTCATCCCGAACACTTTGAATCCGTACATACATATCCTTCATTTTGTACCTTACCCTAGACTACATTACAACCCTATTAAAGTCCTATGTGATCTTAGATTGATGTAATTTAAAAGTAATAATAGTTTTAATAATTTGTGAAAATGCATTTCGCCTCTTTAATGAGCGGTATCCTTTCATTGCGATTATACTTTTTCAGTTTTTACATATCGTTCTATATTTGTGACATGTGTGCGGCCTAGTTTCCATTTACATTTAGTCCTTATGCCCGCATGTTCCGTGTGTTACCTCCCTGTTTTGAGTGAATTCACTTGATGAGTGCAATGCCCATAAGGATTGAATATATGCTTTCCTTTATGTTTATCCGGTTTATATAAGTTTTTCGCCAAATCACACTTTTCATGTGCTCGCCCCCCTCCCACATTTTAATGTTTCAATTCTATGAGGTGCATTATGTAATGTTAATGATTCGTACTTTTGTTTGAATCCTTTCACATTGCTAATAATGCGTATGAAATTCTTTTCGCCATTGTTGGGCTTATTGCATGTTGGGTTGGGCATATTTTGAGGAAACCATGTGATGTTTGTGGGTATCATCCCTGAAAACCCTCACGAGATGACACTCGCCCACTAGCGTGACCTAGGGGTTTAACAGCTTATTGCATACGCTAAATGCAATCGAATCACCCGCGAAAGTGGCCTTATGCTTTTATACCATACTTTTGTACTTATCCTGCTTTTGGTTTGCTTGTAGTTCTTGTTGCATCCAATTTCATTGCTAAGGACTAGCAATGTGCAAGTTAGGGGGTGAGGAGTGTGGGATATTCTATCCATTCATTGGTATTTAGTCCATGTTCCTGCTCACATTTTAGTTACTTAGTATGCTTTTCTTAGAAAAATTGAAATTTTTTAAAAAGATTTTCTTTCTTTTTTCTCCTTTTTTGGGCGTTTTGCCTTTGTTTCCGATGATAAATTTCAATAATTTACCGATCTAATAGACAACCCAATGATGCATGTTCTCGATTTTGGAAGTTATTATACTTTAGTCTCCATTATTGATATTATGAATAACTTCATGAATTAAACATTAATCCCATGAGCACATGCACTTTTATCGTTCTATTGATTTGGTTTAAGATTTTTATAACTCGGTAATCTTTTGTTGCATTGTATATACTTACACCGAGTAAGCTTTGTACCTTTCGTCGTTTGTGAGTGTATACATTATTCTTTTCTCATTGAAAACGTTGAATTCGTTTATAATCTCACTATTCTTTCATTTGATCGTTCATTAATTGAGTTCATACTTGAAATGTGTTACTTGAGCATGATTTTCATATATTATTTTGATTCGAGAATTACGTAAACTTTTTGAAATGATCATAGGCCATCTTTGTTATATCACCCATATCAGCCTTGACCTCACCCTAATAGGTTTACCCTCGTCAACCCCTTTGAGCCTAAATGTAGCATTTCGTTTCATAACCAACTCCGAATTGGAGTTATACACCATACATACACTTTCCATACCTTTGTTTGGAATGTTACTTGGGATTGAATGTTGTTGTTGTGATTGCGGTTGCAATTTAGGCATATGAGAGTTTGAAAAGTAAAGAAAAGAAAGTAGTGAAAAAAGTGATGAAAAAGAGAAAGAAAAAAGCAAAAGAAAACATGAGAAAAAGAAGAAAAGAAAAGAAAGAGAATGTTGTAAATGTTGTATATAGTTCAATAAGCTTTGATTACTCTCCCCGATGATATATCTAATGCCGTTTGGGAACTTATTTTCCAATTTTGCTATTGCCCTCATTTTACCATTATCCCGAGTTTTCATCCTGAACACTTCGAATCCGTACATACATATCCTTCATTTCATACCTTAGCCTAGCCTACATTACAACCCTATTAAAGTCCTATGTGATCTTAGGTTGATGTAATTTAAAAGTCATAATAGTTTTGGTAATCTGTGAAAATGCATTTTGCCTCTTTAATGAGCGGTATCCTTTCATTGAGATTATAGTTTTTCAGTTGTTATGTAGCGATCTTCATTTGTGACATGTGTGCGACCTAGTTTCCATTTATGTTATTCCTTATGCCCGCATTTTCCGTGTGTTACCTCCCTATTTTGAGTGAATTCAGTTGATGAGTGTAATGCCCGTGAGGATTGAATATATGCTTGCCTTTATGTTTATACGGTTTATATAAATTTTTCGCCAAATCACACTTTGCATGTGCTCGCCCCCTCCCACCTTTTAAGGTTTCAATTCTATGAGGTGCATTCTATAATGTTAATGATTCGGACTTTTGTTTGAATCATTTGACTTTGCTAATAATGCGTATGAAATCCTTTTCGCCATTATTGGGCTTGTCGCATGTTGGGTTGGGTATATTTTGAGGAAACCATGTGATGTTTGTTGGTATCATCCTTTAAAACCGTCACGAGACGACACTCATCCACTAGGGTGACCTAGGGGTTTAACAGCTTATTGCATACGTTAAATGCAATCGAATCACCCGTGAAAGTGGCCTTATGCTTTTATACCATACTTTTGTACTTATCCTACTTTTGGTTTGCTTATAGTTCTTGTTGCATCCTATTTCATTGCTAGGGACTAGCAATGTGTAAGCTAGGGGGTGTGATACGACGCAAATATTGCGTATTTCATCCTCCGAACCTACTCATTTCAGCCCCCTCGGGTATCTTATTCCCTATATTTATGCTCGTTAACCAGACAACCTCGGATTTTTACGTTAACATGTTTTGCAGGGGTTAATTGAGCTTTGATAGGTATTTAGATGCTAAGTGTGAAGTTCGGACGCATTCCGCTCGATTTTCTTACGCGATCGCACGTTCAAGGGCATTTTAGTCTTTTCACATCTTGGGCACCTGGCCCAACATCTGCACGGAAGTTGTAGCCCTCCTCGCTAGCTTCGCGTGGTCATAAACAATGCGCGATTCCGAGTTCGTATGAAGAAGTTACGGGATTTTTAGCGGAAGGAAAATTGATGAAACCAAAAGAGGAGGAGAAGAGGAAGAAAATGAATGCAGTGGCTGCCTTGGCTGAGACCTGCTTGATCGATCGATCGATCAAAGGATCAATCGATCGATCCTTCAGATTTTTGCCAGGATTTCAACCATCGATTGATCGACCAAAGGGGTCGATCGATCGATCCCCTGTTTTCTGCAGATATTTTGGCTTTTCTTTTCTTTTCTCTTTTCCTTTCTAGTTTAATTCCACATGGTATATTTACCAATTTTGTTGTAAATAACAGATATAATTCATTTTAGGTTAGTTTAGCTTAGGGTTTGAAGAGTTCTTCTTTGATTTTTCTTGGTTTGACACCCAATTGGGTTATAAGTTGCACTATTCATCTTCCTCTCCATTAATATAGTTGTTTTCCATTAATTCTTTCTTTGATTAATTAGATTAACTTTCTTTCTTTAATCGTTTTCTAGTGTAGATTTATCGCGTTTCTTTACCGCGTTTATTTACCGTGTTTTTAACATGCTTTCTAGCTAATTTAAATTAGGTTGTGTTTGAATTGAACTCACTCGGGTTAATGCGTTTCTTGGATTTTGTGATAGTGTTTACGGGTCTATGTCGGGTGCGTTGTCCTAGTTATTACACTTAGGAGATTTGACGAGGCATATCATGTATGTCCCGTGATTACAACCTTTCGCGCGTAATTTTCGGAATATTTGTTGACGCAAAATCTTATTAGGCTTTTATGCGGATTTAGGGGCGTGACAACCCTTGATTTAATTTACTGTCGAAAGGAGACACATTTGTAATAACTCGTCGACCCATGTAACCATTTTATACAAATTAACCTGGGTGAGGGATATTCGACGCAACCTATAATTTTACTCGCTTTGTTAATATAGTTTCAATACACTTGCCTAGATTAATAATTTCACTTTTATGCATCTTTTTCGTTTTAGTTTGTAATTCACCTTTTACACTTTTATTTAGAAATATTAAATCACTTAAATTCTAGCAACTCGTCTCAGTGGATATTTTCGATACCCGAGTTACCGCTATACTTGCCTCGCAAGTGTAGTCATAATTTAGGTTTTTTTATTGAAGTGGTGAACAGAAAACAACGATCGAAATTTGACACGCGCCACTTATCGCCCTCGATCAATGTGATTATGCTTATTTTTTGTCTGACTCCCTATTGGCTCCAATCATTCGTCACACCACCCCGAAGTTCCATTGCTTCCTCTGCTGCCTCTAATGAGTTTGAGTTAACCTTTCGAAGGTTATTCGTGAAAAACTTTAACCATGATGTAAATACCCATCCATATTTAATGGCCATCCTTGACCACCTCAGTGCTAAGATGGACAACCTTCAAGCAGAAGTCCAGGAAATGAAATGACACTAGGTTCAGAATCCTGTGGTTCTCGATCCCAAAATCCTCTTTCCTCGTGACATGGGTCCACCTTTTTCTAAGTCGGTATGGGTTCCAAAAGAGTATCATCATACCCTGTAGGCCCCATCACCAATGGGTTACTACTAGCTCAGCTATCGATACTGAATCTTTCCCAACTAGGGGCTAATCTACCAGTGCCAATCGATCCGAAAAAAGAAAAAATTAAACAAGGTCAAGGATGACCTTAGGTTATTGTCTAAGAGATTCGATCAGATGAATATCTTAGGGGAATTACATGAACTATACCCACATGCCTCCCTATCCCATATCTTAATTACTGAAGAAATTTAAAATGTCGGATATTAAGAAGTTTGGATGCATCGAGCCCCCAGTTGTGCATATACACAATTATCATAATGCCATGACTCTCCTTGGGGTTTCAGAGGAAGTAATGGTCCAAGTGTTCCAGCAAATCCTCAAGGAAAATGCCCTCAGGCAATTTTTGTCCCTCGAAGACTCTGAAATCAACAGAAAGACAAATGAGGGTGGCCCATCCTGACCGTCCTATTCTTGATGAGGGTACGGGGGAGGAAGAACATGACGCCCCAATGATGGATGTGGGGGAAGAAGAAGAATATGATGAAGACGAGGATGATGACTCCGATTTTGAGCCCCTGGGTGCAAATTTTGATAGGCGCCTTTCGGCGGTGGAAACCCGTTTGGACAGTTTCCTCACCCAATACAATTGTGACAAAGCAGCCTATCAACGGGATCAAGAGGCCTACCGAAGGGACACAAGCATGATGCATCATTTCCAAGCCCATTTATACGAGCTCAACTTCGGTGGACCCCCTACAACTTTCTTCTATGATCCGTATGATCCCAACACACCCGGCCCCTCCAATCCACCGCCCCAATGAAGCCCTTGTTTGTTTGTGCTATTTTTGGTGTTGTTTGTAGTTGTTAAAAATGTTGATTGTGTAATTCTCCCATCACCCTTGTAACACAGGCTCTTAGTATCTATAAAAATCCTGCATTTCTGTTTTATTTGTTCGTTTTATTTTCTCGCACTTTTAACTCCCTTTGAGTTAGATTTTAGTCATTTTTGCTTGAGGACAATGCAAAAGTCTAAGTTTGGGGGGGGGGGGGGGTCACAAGTGCGTCTTTCTAAAACTTCACAAATTTTCAAAAATGCCCAGAAATTTAAAAAAAATAAAAAAATGAAAAAAATATTTTTCTTCAAAATAAATAAAAGTAGGAATTTAAAATTTTCAAAAAAATCACCTTTTTGCTATTTGAAGTCTCAAATTGTTAAATCACTATTGCACTAATCCGAAATTGACCAAAGATGGAAATTGTGCAAAAATTGACGACTTAACAAGTAAGTGTGGAGATTAACAAAACCCGGTGAGATTTCGAGCCTATCGATATTTTTGAATTTTTAAATCAATCCCAGTTAATTGTTAACTCATGGTTCTAATTCGGCGTTCTAAACAAGTCGTTGATGATCTCAATTTATTGTTTTGATCGGTTATGGCAAATGGAATGTTGCCTCGAAAAGTGCACTATAAATCTCTAAATTAAATTGATCTCGAGGCGCATATGGTAAATTAATAAGTAATTCGGACAATGAAGTAGGTCATCATTTGTTACCCAAAAATATTAGCCATAAAAAGATGTGAAAAATTATCCTTTTGTTAACCCAATTGAGCCAACTAAAACTTTTCCTTTTCGTTTGGCAACCCGAAAAACCCAAGTAGCCCGGAATTGTAAAAATTGGGAATATTCATCAAGTATGTCCGAAAAGTGCATAAAAAGGGGCAAGAAAAAAAATAGTAGAAAAATGTTGAAGAGAAAATGAGCAATTGCCTGAAAAAGCACTAAGGGACACCATAAGAAAAAAATTTCAATTCCAAAGTTCTCAACCATTCATATGTTACCCAATATACCTTTAACCTGAAAAGTCCTACCGAGTTCGAATTGCGAAATTGATTACCGCGTGGAGAGCTAAGATACAAAAAGATAATATGAGAGATTAAATGGTGTTAATTGAGGCGATGTTTCCCATTTTCCAACTATCGTAATCCGATGAAGAGATCATTTCGCTAAATAATTCCGTCTTTCATAATTGTGTGCGTGAACTTGCGTTCCATTACATTTACTCCTATAAATCATGCACACCGAGAGAAAAGACACACTTCTGAGTGATTCGTTTGTTAGTGTATTCGGTGAGATTTTAAAATCAAAGAGAACTTTCAGAAAGTAACATAATGATAAATCGGTGGAAATTAGTGGTTCGATTTTTGGCTTCGGGACACACACACGACAACTTAAGACTCTTTTGAATATGAATTTATGGTGACTATTTTTTGAAAGTTTTAAATTACCAATTTTTAAGTATGTTGATTTTTCTTTGAGTCAATAACGAATTTTGTGGGGATATTCACTACAAACCCTCACGAGACAACACTCGTCCTACTAGGGTAACCTAGGGGTTTAAAGGCTTGTTGCATATGCTAAATGCAATCTCTTGCCCGTGAAAAATTTATTCTATCCCAATATAGTGTTTAGAAGAGTTGTGACTGTATTCTTTTTTTCTACACTTCTCGAGACGCGCAAATTTCTAAGTTAGGGGGGTTTGATCGGATATAAATATTGTATATTTATCCCCTTAATTTTGGAACCTTTGTGAACCCGAGCGGTGCAATTGATATGGATTTAACTCTTAATTATACTACTAACCTTTATTGGCAATTATTTCTTGTTTTTTGTTTCTCTTATGTGTTTTACAGGTAAATTATGCAAACGGTGCGAAAGAGAAATCGAAACAATGAAAGATAGGCTAGGAAGGCAAGTTTAAGGGCAATTTGGAAATTTTGTAGCCTGATCCCGGAGAATGATCCAACCGGAAAGTTGAAGTTCTCGTAACAACAATAACAGTGGAAGAAAGGACACCTAAATCCAAGCTACGGTGAAAGAGTTATGCTCCCTCGAAGTTGAAGAAAAATCCTAGAAAGAAAAGGAGAAAGCTTGAAAAAATTTTAAGTGTGGAAATGAAGAAAAGAGGTCTCCAAACAAGTAATATTTCCCGAAGCACAGTGGGAACCGATTCGAGGTACCTGCAAACCGGTTCAAGGTGCCTGATGCGCAAAATTCCACTTGAAAGCTGATTTGTCCAAAGAGTTCTAGAATGTACAAACTCTTCTAAAACATGCATGTATCATTGTATTGGCTGAGGAACATAGCTTTGGTTTGGTGATTCAAGATTGATTATTTCCTGGCTTAATCTCAAGTTTTAATTCAAGTTTTGTTCTATTTATTATTGTTTTCCATGTTATTCTTCTTGCACGATTCAATTCATTTCTAAGTTCATAATAATTCCTTTCAAGTTTCAGTACACTTCCATCATGATTTCTTTCACATGCAACATAGTTAATTCATGCACAGTTAGGTTCAACATGTTCGGCTAGATTTTTTAGGGTTGGGATGCATGAACTCAACCCGATGTGATAGTTGCATGTGTATAAAATTAATCCTCTAAACTTGAGGATTTATTATGACCGTATTGCATAGCGAACACAACCTTTGTAGATCTTTGGAGCTCGGTTGCTCCAGGGTAACCGTGATGCTTTAGAATGAAAATTGAGTGTAGCTATCGCGTTACTTCTTTACTCATCCTCTGATTGCGTATGGTTCAGGTCTGAACCTCATATACGTAATGCTTGGGAGTACTAAAGTCTAGGTTTGATTAATCACTTAAATTTACGATTTGTTTTATACCAACAATACACTAAGGTTGAGGGATTGTATTCCCGGCCTATTTATCTCATCATATAGTTCAATTTTTAGTTAAATTATTATCAATCTTTTAGGTAATTTAGAGTAATAGCATTCCATTCATTCCTGATTTCATTAATTAATCATTTACAAAATTGCATCTAGTTGTAGCTGTTTCACAATTCAAATCACTTTTTCCCTCTTTTTAGAGTCAAAGTTAGGTCAACCATCTGTCCTTCTATCGTCACGATTTTCTCATCCTATTTTCTTGTACAGGCGAACCGGTTCGGGGGTCCTAGAAGATTCTTCCTTCATTCTCTTTTTCCCATTCCCTCCATTCATTTCCCCTTCGAAATTTCACCCTCTAAAACTCCCCCCACCCCCCACCCCCCACCCACACCAATTTACACTCCAAATTCACTCCCTCCTTCCTCTCCATCCCTACCTATTCCCATTTCCCATCAAAAGCCACCCCCACACACCTATAAATTCTCCCTCAACCCTAAAAAATATAATGACACTACTATCCTCAATGAGGAGGGTGCAGGAGTATTTCGGTCCGTCCAAGAACGTCACTGGGCCGAGCTCTATTTCTCGGCCACTCGCCCAATTCATATCAAGTGGTTTGTTAATTGGGTGCATCTACCCAGTGAATTCACCGCCCTTTTCAACTTCCGGGGGTGGTGCTCATTTCTCTCTCCTACGAGCAACCAAGTTTTCAAAAATGGAATTCGCCAATTCAATGCGACGCTCGTGTGAAAATCCTCCACTCTTCACGAGGCCTTAACGGCATTGAAATTCCATTCTCTGTCACCATCATTGCACAAAAAATGCGAGAAAAAGGGGTTGTCCTCCCCCTGCACTTTATGTATCCCACCAATGGTGCCCCCCGCACCAAAGCGTAATGTATCGTCCAAATGGCACCCAGGGAGGAATGGTTGCGCGATTCATTTCGATAGGAATTCTTTTGGATACGGTGCGTTTTACGCACCTCATTGTATGTGGAGCAATTCACCAAACCACCAATGATTCGGTGGTTATGCTGCGTCACGCCAACTTCCTATACCATTTCCTCAACCTCGAGAGCACGATTAATCTGGACCAACTCTTCTACGCAAACATCCTCCATGTAGCCTATGATGAGTGGGGAAAAGCAGCGCTCCCCTATGCCCGCCTTATCGCTGAACTTCTGATTGATGCCGGGATGGATGATCCGGGGCAGCAAGTCCGACTCGCCCCCCCCCCCCTCCCCCAATTGGAGCCACTTCCACCACCCGTAGTGAACGCCAAATGAGGGTGGCCCATCCCGACCATCCTATTCTTGATGAGGGTGTGGGGGAGGAAGAACATGACGCCCCAATGATGGATGTGTGGGAAGGAGAAGAATATGATGAAGACGAGGATGATGACTCCTATTTTGAGCCCCCGGGTGCAAATTTCGATTGGCGCCTTTCGGCGGTGGAAACCCGTTTGGACGGTTTCCTCACCCAATACAATCGAGACCAAGTGGCCTATTAACGGGATCAAGAGGCCTACCGAAGGGACACAAGCATGATGCATCATTTCCAAGCCCATTTATACGAGCTCAACTTCGGTGGACCTCCTCCAACTTTCTTCTATGATCCGTATGATCCCAACACACCCGGCCCCTCCAATCCACCGCCCCAATGAAGCCCTTGTTTGTTTATGCTATTTTTGGTGTTGTTTGTAGTTGTTAAAAATGTTGATTGTGTAATTCTCCCATCACCCCTTTAACACAGGCTCTTAGTATCTACAAAAATCCTCTATTTCTATTTTATTTGTTCATTTTATTTTCTCGCACTTTTATTTCCCTTTGAGTTAGATTTTAGTCCTTTTTTCTCGAGGACAATGCAAAAGTCTAAATTTGGGGGGGGGGGGGGGGGTCACAAGTGAGTCTTTCTAAGACTTCACAAATTTTCAAAAAAAAAAATCGCAAATTTTGAAAAACCAAAAAAATATTTTTCTACAAAATAAATAAAAATCAGAATCAAAATTTTTCAAAAAAATCACCTTTATGCTATTTGAAGTCTCAAATTGTTAAATATCTATTGCAATAAGCCGAAATTGACCAAAGATAGAAATTGTTTAAAAATTGATGACTTAATGAATAAGTGTGGAGATTAACAATACCCGGTGAGATTTCGAGCCTATCAATCTTTTTGAGTTTTTAAATCAATCCGAGTTAATGGTTAACTCATGGTTCTAATTCGGCGTTATAAATAAGTCGTTGATGATCTCAATTCTTTATTTTAATCGGTTATGGAAAATGGATTGTTGCCTCAAAAAGTGCATTACAAATATCTAAATTAAATTAATCTTGAGATGCATATGATAAATTAATAAGTAATTCGGACAATGAGGTAGGCCATCGTTTGTTACCCAAAAACATTAGCCATAAAAAGATGTGAAAAATTATCCTTTTGTTAACCCAATTGAGACGAATAAAACTGAAAAACCCAAGTAGCCCGAAATTGTGAAAATTAGGAATATTCATCAAGTAAGTCCGAAAAGTGCATTAAAAAGGGGCAAGAAAAAAAAATAGTGCAAAAATTCTCAACAGAAACAGCAAGAAGACAAAAAGAAGAGAAAATGAGCAATTGCCTGAAAAAGCACTAAGGGACACCATAAGAAAAGTTTCCCAATTGTGAAGTTCTCAACCATTCCCATGTTACCCAATATAACTTTAACCTCAAAAGTCCTACCGAGTTCGAATTGCAAAATTTATTATCGCGTGCAGAGAGAAGATACAAAAAGATAATATGAGAGATTAAATGGTGTGAAATGAGGCGCTTTTTCCCGTTTTTCAACTACTCTAATTCGATGAAGAGATCATTTCGCTAAATAATCCCGTCTTTCATAATTGTGTGTGTGAACTTCGTTCCATTACATTTACTCTTATAAATCATGCACACCGAGAGAAAAGTCACACTTATGAGTGATTCGTTTGTGAGTGTATTCGGTGAGATTTTTAAATCAAAGAGAACTTTCGGAAAGTAATGTAATGATAAATTGGTGGAAATTAGCGATTAGATTTTTGGCTTTGCACGCACACATGACAACTTGAGACTGTTTTGAATATGAATTTATGGTGACTATTTTTCAGAAGTTTTAAATTGTACAATTTTTAAGTATTTTGATTTTTCTTTGAGTCAATAACGAATTTTGTGGAAATACTCACTACAAACCCTCACGAGACAACACTTGTCCTACTAGGGGGAACCTAGGGGTTTAAAGGCTTATTCCATACGCTAAATGCAATACCTTGCCCGTTAAAAAGGTATTCTATCCCAATAAAGTGTTTAGAAGAGTAGTGACTTTATTCTTTTTCTTTTACATTGCTCGATACACACAAAGTTCTAAGTTAGGGGGGGTTTGATCGGGCTTAAATATTGTATATTTATTCCCTTAATTTCAGAAACTTTGTGAACCCGACCAGTGCAATTGATATGGTTTTAACTCGTAATTATAATACTAACCTTCGTTGGCAAGTATTTCGTGTTTTGTGTTTCTCTTATGTGTTTTACAGGTAAATTATGCAAACAGTGTGAAAGAGAAATCGAAACAGTGAAAGAAAGGCTAGGAAGGCAAGTTCAAGGGCAATTTGGTAATTTTATACCCTGATCCCAGAGAAGGAGCCAACTGGAAAGTTAAAGAACTTGTAACAACGATAACACAAGAAGAAACACCACCTAAATATGAGCTACGGTGAAAGAGTTATGATCCTTCGAAGTTGAAGAAAAATCCTAGAAATAAAAGAAGAAAGCTTGAAAATTTTCTAAGTGTGGAAATGAAGAAAAGAGGTCTCCAAACCAGCAAGATTTCCTGAACCAAAGTGTGAACCGGTTCGGGGGTGAACCGGTTCGGGGTGCCTGTGAACCTGTTCGAGTTGCCTGTTACGTGAAATTCCACTTAAAAGCTGATTAGTCCAAAGAGTCCTAGAATGTACAAACTCTTCTAAAACGTACATGTGTCATTGTATTGGCTGATGAAAAATAGCATTGATTTGGTGATTCAAGATTGATTATTTTCGGGTTTGATCTCAAGTTTTAATTCAAGTTTCATTCTCTTTATTATTATTTTCATGTTATTCTTCTTGCACGATTCAGTTCGTTTCTAAGTTCATAATAATTCCTTGCATGTTTTAGTACACTTCCATCATGATTTCTTTCTCATGCAACGTAGTTCATTCATGCAAAGTTAGGTTCAATATGCTCGACTAGATTTTTTAGGGTTGGGATGCATGAACTCAATCCGATGTGATAGTTGCATGTGTATAAAATTAATCCTCTAAACTTAAGGATTTATTATGACCGTATTGCTTACAACCATTATAGATCTTTCGATCTAGGTTGCTCTAGGGTAAACGGGATGCTTTGGACTACAAAGCGAGTAAAGCTATCGTGTTACTTCTTTACTCGTCCCCTGATGACGTATGGTGGGGGCTTGAACCTCATATACGTAATGCTTGGGAGTACTAAAGTATGGGTCTGATTAATCACTTAAATTTATGATTAGTTTTATACCAGCAATACACTATGGATGAGGGATTGTATTCCCGACCTGTTTGTCTTATCATATAGTTAAAGTTTTAGTTAAATCATTATCAGTCTTTTAGGTAATTTAAAGTAATTGCATTCCATTCATTCCTGATTTCATTAATTAATCATTTTCAAAATCGCATCTAGTTGTAGTTGTTTCACCATTCAAATCACTTTTTCCCACTTTTTAGAGTCAAAGTTCGGTCAACCATCTGTCCTTCTGTCGTCATGATTTTCTCATCTTATTTCCCTATGGAGACGATCCCGACTTACCGGGTTAAAGTCTTGCACTTGAGCCTAGAGAGTACAGACTTTAGAGACACATTCTTAGTCGCGTCACTTGATTTTCGTATTTAATTTTTTATTGCAGTTCATTTGATTTTTTCTTATGGGTTTTGCTGGTTTAAGATGGAAAGTTTGAGATTGTTGTTTATGGCTGATTTGACGATGAGTTTTATAGGTTTAAGGTGAGGTGGTTCTTCATAGATTTACTTTTCAAGGCAATGATTTGATGATCATTTTTTCTCATTCTTGGGCGGTGATCCACCACAAATTCCCCAAACACCATTCTTTATTACTCTCCTTTTTCTTAATCTCAAATAGACTGTACCATCCCTCATTCCTCCATTAAAACCACACATCTACGAGGTATGTTTTGAACTAAGTAATTATTTTTTATTTTCTCCCCCGCAATGCAAAATTATCGAAGCATTGGGATTTCTTATGTCTAAGGATTCTAATCGGAGAATGGGGCTTCTAATTGCCTATATTGAAGAGGTATATGATGATACAGTAACCGCTGATGTAGTGGCTCCTGGAGAACTGGATCGGACAAGGTCAACCGAAGTGATTTTACAATTTAGGAGTTGAAACACACATAGAATCGTGTTTTCGGAATCAAAGCGTTTGATGTTTTTTTATTTCTTTTTTCTAATCATTTTTTCTATGAAGAAAAAATGAAACAAATATGGTAGAATGAAGTTACAAATGCTTGAACATACAACAATGGAATTTTATTTTCCCTCAGCTATTTCTATAATCATAAATCCAACACATTTTGTTCTATATTGTCTTTAATACCATTACCACCATTCTTGAGATACCCACCTCGGCCTCTTTAGTCCCATTAATGTGGATAGTATTCTCTTTCTCTTATAAGTGAATTTATTATTTAATTTGGTCTTTCATACTGAGATCATTTTGATGTTTTAAAGAATCACATTGGATTTTGGTTTATTTTGAGATTGATGGTTGTTCATTGGACATAGGTGATGTGTCATGGTGATGGTGTTGGTGATTTTTTTTGTTACTTTGGATCGAGTGGGTTTTCAAACTAGAGTGGTCATTTTCTAAAAAAATATTTGGGGATTCCAAATTTGGGTCTTTAAAGACATCGGACCATAGATCATAGATCAAGTACCTTATTTTCAATAGGGTGGATTTTATTTTTTTTAGTTTTAAAAAAGAACATATACGGTGTAGGTTCATTTCATATTTTTTAATTTTTTTTGTTGAGCTGTACTGTGAATGTCTTTAGAAAATAAAATCTTTAGACCATAGATCATAGATCAGGTACCTTATTTTCAACTGATGTGATATAACCTAGTGATAGGAGGAGATAGGTTGTCTTAGGCTGATGATGTGATATAGTTTGGTAGGTATAGGTGTAAAATTTCGATTTAACTTTACAAAGGTTATGGTTTAAAATAAAAGGACTAAGGATGTAACTCTACTAAGGTATGGGTTATAGTCCATGTTTACATATGTTATAGTCTATATATGTTGCCTATGATGGTTGTTAAAAATGACTGACGATAAAACTTGTGTTTATATGTTAGGGATTAAAATAGTACAGACATATATAAAGTATTTTAAACATTTATTAATATATGAGTTTTAACTATATTATACTTTTCTACATATTATAGCCTATGAGATTTAACTACATGAAAATGCTAATATGAGATTTAACACGCTCAAGAAGATTTCCTTTTTAGTTGGTTTGGTTATGTTTAATATTTTGAATCTGGTAACTACATTTAACAAAATAATTTCTTACATATGCTGAAAAATACAATATTATAACATTTGTTTTGTCCTTATGAACTCAATGTTATATGGTTAAGAATAATATTGATAAAAACAATATCACTGTTTCATTTAGTAGATAACTTCTTGATATTTATCATCATGTCATCAGTATGGGTAATTAACATTTTTTGTAAATACTACACTTTTTTTATATAAGACGATTTAAATGGTAAGATTTTTTAAAAATTAAAACAGTTTCAAACACTATAGTTGAAAAATACTTAAAAGTGTACATTAAAAAAATAACTAAATAAAATAACAGACAATTTATATTTTGTAAGATTGTTTTTAAAATTTTAAAATCCTTATTAAAACAAATTTGTAAGTCATTTTAAAAAAAATTTAAAAAGACTATTTTATTTTATAAAATGTACAGTATTTTAAAAGATTTTTAATACCTAAAGCACGTGGGACCCAATGAGGCTTTACCATAATTGATAAGAAGGATTTTTGTGGTTTTATTGTGATAGATGAAGGGACAACTACCCTTTACATGGATTGAGGCAAAAAGAAATCATCATATCCTTATATCTATCAACTGCCTAAGGTTGTGTTCGAGTTTTTAAAAATAAATAACTACGGGTGTGTGAACAGGTATAAGAATTTTGTCCAAGGATGACAATACAAATCGTATTTGTATAAAAAATATGTTTATAGTTATACACAAATGTATATATGGTATATGTAGTACATAGGCATGTAAGAGGCCAAAGGAGAAAATTAGAGAAGTCTGACATATATCAAAGGTAGTGAATTGTTTTAAGAATAAGATTTACACGCTCAGGGACCTATAGCAATCAATGTGTTTATTCATATTTTCATAGTTATTACGAGGCTCGAGAAAGGGTGTCACACTTATGTTATCAAAGTACAAGGGCAATGATAGTACAAATATAGCACCTTGCCGAGGATGGTATGTTATTATGCACATGATTACATGTCGGGGCCTCTATCAGCAATGTGCGTGGCTGCTACCGAACTCGGGGTGCAGCCCTACCTCATACAGGGCGCAGCCCCTCATCAAGGGGCGCGACCACCATAAACTTTCCGCGTACCCACCCAGTCCAGGGCGCGGCACCTTTGTCTTTTGCCAATTTCAGGATGCGGCACTTAGGTTGTTTGTCTTACAAGTCGCATCCCTCTCCATCACAACTCTAGACTTTGTGTGTCACGTGCACATTTCACGTGAGCATATCTCTTATAAATAGAGGACCACACCTCGAAAGGAGGGAATCGATTCCAAATGCCCGGGGCAAGGTTCTATAGGGACGATTCTCTCTACACTTCCCAAATATACAACTGGGGAATTGCTCATCCACATTGCAGCTACCTCTCCAGCTCACCAGAATCATCAGTCATCATGTACTCTCCTTTATTCTCATACTTGTTCGCCTCTCTAGGCATGATTATATTGTACAATGTAATGCATATAATTTGAACAGATCAACACAGTGGATGTAGTCCTATTTTAGGGTCTGAACCACTCTATATCTTGTCTTCTCTATATTTACTTGCTTTATTTACTTATTACACACTTTACCGTTTACTTGCTAGTATGAGATTGTCTTGTGGTCGATTCCTCGTCTCATCAGTTTTGCGTCGTCTGTGCGAAAAGAGATATTTCAATCTTGCTTCTCTATATATTCGAGTTCTTAAACACCCTATTCGATCCTTGAGGATCCTATGTATCCCGGAGGATCCTATGGATCATTATCTCATGGGTAGATGCTGGTTATTGAACTCTACTTTTGTTTACACCCTTAAACAGGTCTTTCGCGTACTCAGATCTATTCTCGGGTCACCATTGTATGACCTCAAATCTATTCTACATACCCATGTGATATCATTCCACCTAGGTAGTGCTGAGAGGCATAAAGGGCTTTAAGCCCCCCCCCCCCCCCCCTCCCCGAAAAAAAAGGTGAATGATTAGGGAGGAATTATGTTTACTCCCTTTTTGTTGTTATTTTGCCTATGATCTGGGGTTTATCACAATAATGGTGCCGATTAGTGCAACGAGAGCCTATTATGTTCTAGATAGACCTTAGTAGGCATACTCCCCCTTGTTTTGGGAGATGGTCACAGTTTCAGGGTCTTGACGTTGGGATTGCTCCCCCTGCCTATTAAGGGATGCGACAGGTAGTTTAAATACCTCCATACCGCGGCCCCTATAGGGGCAGGTGTTACAGAAGGTTCAGAGCATCAAGTACTCAAGTGGTCAACTCCACCTCGGTGTTATTATAAGGCTACGGCAGCACCCGTGTACTTTTTTGGCCGCGACCTCATACTTATGAGATTACTCACTTCTGCCAGTTTTGTCTCAGATTATATATATTTGTAAAGACTAACAAAAATAGAAAATGGAAGGAGAGTCCAGCCAAAGCACATAAATCAAAGATGATATTGTGTAGCTCTACAATCACCTTAACCACCTCTATGATAGTCATGCCTCACTCCAGACCCATGTCAACTATTTAACTTAGAGGATCTTGATGCTAGAGGCCGTGGCCTCAGCCAATGGAGGCGTATCATCCATGAAAATATCACCAACAGCCTTTACTGCAGTGAAAGTCTAAGAGTATCCAGCTGCGGAATAAGTCAGCAGGTGTCAAAAAAGGAGAGTGGAGAGGGCAGAGAAGAAATCCGGGGCCTATACTCCGTTGGCCAGCCCGATTGAAGAAATATTTGTGTTCATCAAAGAAGACAAGCTATTGAGGTGGACAGAAAGGCTGAGAGCTCCACCCCACAAGAGGAACAAAGCTACGTGGTGCAGATTCTATTAGGACCATGGCCATGACACTGAGCAATGTTATGTTCTCAAGGATGAGGTTGAAAGGCTAATTGGGCAAGGGATGCTGCGGAGGTTCCTCATAGATGTTTAGGGGATGCAGCCTTATCTCACCTGCCATGTGCTCATTTTTCATGCTTATCCCCTATATCCCATCTGTCTCTACTTTATAGTGACAACTCGTCTTATGATATTTTAAACTAAACTTTGTGTTATCCTTACAAAGTCATATATATGAATAGTTATAAAATCATGTTCACTTTTATAGTGTCATATTTTGATTCTCATTTCCACGAAATATTATCTTATATATACCATTTTTGTCTTAAAAATATCCCAATCCAAGGCAATATGTTATATCGGGAATGATAATATCTGAATGGGCAACAATGCCCGACAAGACGCCTGATTGTCCGAAAGTTGATGATAGTTGAAAGTGCCGAGAGGAAATATTGGAAGCAATTATACAAGTTGGACTGCAACATCACTCATAAGGGCTTCCAATGCCCGGTCTTGGCTTTTGGGATGTGTGATTAAGTCAAGAGACTTGTAATATCTATCCAGGGATGGCTTTATATATACATCCATAGCTGTGGGTGGCTTAATAACATAACCCAGCCTGGGGAGGCTTGAAAATATCCTATATGTTAGCTGTGGGTGGCTTAAAAACATAACCCAGCCTAGGGAGGCTTGAAAATATCCTATATGTTAGCTGTGGGTATCTTAATAACATAACCCATCCTTGGGAGGCTTGAAAATATCCTATATGTTAGCCGTGGGTGGCTTAATAACATGACCCAGCCTGGGGAGGCTTGATAATACCCCACTTACATACAGAAGGGCAATGATAAGGAAGATGAAGGTGATATTCCATGAAACACAATTGAAGCACTAGAGGAAAAGCCTTAGCCTTCTCCATATTTTCTTTATTGGTTATGTGTAGCCCCTATTCGGAAAAGGGCTACCACTTTCAAATATGGATGTAACCATTGTCAAGCGGCTGTAGCCCTATTCAAGCGACAACACTTCCAACCATTGGAGCACGGAGCATGACGGTTGTAAGGTGACGTGACCCATATAAAGTTCACTTATGGTAATCTACGATAAAATGCAACTGTTAAAGAGACTAATGGTTGATGAGGCCTACAAAGCTACTACAGAGGGATTTCGAATATTCAAAAGAACATCCCTATCAATATGGTTGTGGCCATTAAGTAAATTCATTCAGAAATAATAAAGGTAGGATTGCCAGACTGCCATGGCTCTGATTATAGGGTTGCCATTTTAGGTGATTTCAAGGCAGAAAGGTCTACGGCCCGTGAACATCAGCCATGCGAATAACAGCTGCAGCCTATAACTCAAACTTGTGAAGGTTCCTTGGCATTAATCGAGGGTTCTGTGGCAGTTCAATAAGAGCGGTTATCAATTATGTATATTATGGTGCCGCGGACCTAATCTATTATTCCTACAAGTTCATTAAATCAATAAAGCATTTAAATTACGCAAGGAAGTTGTATTCAAGCCATCAAAAGCGTACAGAAAGCATTCAATAAAGCATTGAAACAAGCAAAAAGAATATGTAAAAGCTACAAGAGAATGGGACCAAAATAATTTATGAAGAAAAGGCGGCCACAACCTTGATATTATCAGTTAAGGTTACAAGCAAATGGGTCGCAGCCACTACATTTTAAAATTACAAAAGGGACGCAGCCATATATCAATGATAAAAAAATAAACAAGCTCAGGAAGCATCATCATCATGATCATCACCCTCCTTACCATCTGCGGATGTTTCAGTCTCTTCCTCCATGGCCGTTGCCTCTACTTCTGCTCTCAGCCTAGTGTAATACCCCGTATTTTTATGCTATATTAATTTGGGGATTTATTAAATTTAATGAGAATGTTTATTTAATAAAAATCCGGAAATTAATTATGTTATAATTATTAACGTGTCGAGAGTTAGTAATTATGGGAAACTTGTTGAATATTACTAATGAGCATAGTGATATACTATATTGGTTATATTGAATGTCATACGTGAATTAAATGACTATTTCGGAAATTTAAGTTGGGACGTGCCTGTGTCACGTCGGGACTAATTTTGTTAATTAAAAAGTAAATATTTTATAAGTATTTCGTATGGTCATTTTGAGAGCGCCAACGCGTCCGGAAGGGTCGAGATAGTCAGAAAAGTGTACCCGAGGGTTTAGTTTGGGTCTCGGGGCATTTTTAGGGCTAATTAGTACCCCGGGAGGGCATTTTAGTCATTTTACATAATTGGGTAATTAAACCCACGAATTTCATCCATCTTTATCAGCCATTAGGTCAGCCTTTTAGGGTTAGAACTTTCAGAAATCAAGTGACGGCTATTGGATAAGAGAGGAGAGAGCTCCAAGGCAAACCAAGGCCAAAAAGCCACCGGATTTCACCGCCACCACCACCACCGCGTAGATCACGAGACAAGGAACGCAGCCATACCAAAATCATCCGAGAATCTGAATACCAAAATCCCAGGCAAGTATTTGACTTGCGTATTTTCGTTAATGCAATCTTTATATTAGTCTAGGATTGTTTAGAGATGGAAACCATGGAAGAAAACTCAAATTGTGTTAGGATAATGCATGTAGTTTTGATAATATGGAAATTCTGGAACCCTTGCCATGAAGAGGAATATAACCCACGAAATTTTGATGTTAAATTAGAAGGAAATTCGGGTAAAAACAGATTAGAACCTTGTTTTAGGAAAACTCTAGGGTTCTTGATGATTAGATGGGATTTTGAGTTAATTATACATGTCTAATGATAGTTACACGCATGCTTTACGTTATAAACACCTGGTATAATGTTATAATGATGATAGTAGAATTTTTGGGGCAATTAGAATGGAAACACATCATTTTAGATGAAGAAGTTGGATGAAACTCGTAACTGCATTCTGCAGAATTTTGCCCAGACCTGCTTGATCGATCGATCGAGCCTAGAGCTTCGATCGATCGAAGGTTCGATCGATCGAGCCCCAAGCTTCGATCGATCGACCCCTCCTGGCAGACTACTAATTCTCTCTTTAAATGCGTTAAATTCAAATTGTCGTGATATAATTCTTGGGCACTCTTGATAAGTTGATTTGGGAGACATTGAGGAACAGTAGGGTATATGAATAAATGTTGGAACCTTAATCTTTAACGAAAATGGTATGTATGGGACATTTACTTTAGGTTAGTGGACTTATGAATTTAAAGGGTGAGGTATGTAAGAGAGTTACGTTGGAACCTAATAAAGACACTTACTGAAATTCAAATTTGTGAGGATGTAGCCCATGAGTGTTAGGTAATAAGTGAGAAATCTCTTCGAGTTAAGGTTAGGAATAAAACCTTATACGAAATTCTATAACTGTGAAATTAAGGATATATGGTATAGTTACGGGTGATGAGAAGAACCTATATTAATATGATAAAGTGGTATATTTATATGATTGTGTGTACATATATTATATGCATGTGAAAATCATACCCACGCTACTTACTATCCCTGAGGTTTCCACGCTGGACAAGTCTTATCTCGATGGGACCTTTATGGGGGATATTGACTTGTACCCTAGGAGATAGATATCCTTGGTACAGGCTATCGATGTGATAGTTCAGACGGTCCTAAGAGACGCCGGTATGTTCCATCCTCTTAGAGACTTGGAATCTATGCTTCGCCTCAATATTGTTTGTGTATTTCTGTTAATACATTTCGAGAGTGATTCCGAATGTATTCCCCTTAATATGAGTGATATGGGGCTTTGGATAGTAGAGTATGCACGCACCATAGTTTTATTCGGGGTGCTGTTATATATATATATATTATACGAGTAGTTAATATATATATGAGATTATGATATTTGAAACTGTCTACTGAGATTTGATAAGTAGGACATGGTTGTTAACTCAAATTAGTAAATACTTGTTTTGAAAAAGTCTAAGATATCACTGTAAAACTGTATTGATTTTATAAAGTCAAAATGGATGACTTTGATTACTGTTTGGAACATTCTTTTAAAATGGAGTCGTGAATTATAAATCTTGCGAGAAATCTAAGTTAAGTTAAATCATTTAGAAAGACTAGTACGTTAAATGATAAGAAACCGTGGGGAAGGTTAGTGCGATAGGTGTGCACATTAGAAGAGAGGTGAGTATTTTCTCAAGAGAGTGACGTACTAATATGTTATTGCATTGTCCTATATCAATTTAAATACTTGCTAAACGTATTTTAAAATCAAACACACTTTTGGGCTCTGACCCGTTTCTTTTTCTCTCTCTCTCTTGTATATATATGTATATTTTCAGGTGCCCAGCCACAGGGGCGTCTTGCTTAAGATCCCTTGAGAGGAACGTGCTGCAGCCTAGGTGGGACTTGCAGGTCACTTGAGTAGACGGCTTCTTTTATTGACTCCACTTCTAGCATTCTCATTTATTGGGCATGTGTCGCCCTTTCCATTATTTCATTTGTTGTTGGGACATTTATATTTCAGTTATTTCCAGTATTGTTCTATGGGATTTATTCAGGATGGATTTGTGATTTTTAGTTTCATATGTTGACATTCGATTGACGAATGGTTTATGTTATTTAGTTTATTGTGGTGTGATTCTTAATTGTTGAAATGTTGTTTTAATTAAATAAATCTTTTTCGTTAATTAAAATTTGGAAAGTTTGTATGAAAATGCTTTTGACACTTAGCTTAATTATTTAGGGTGTTAAATTGGAAAATTTATTTTTATCGACAGTGATGCTGAGAATGAACCCACTGTTTACCTTGATTTAATTTAATAAAGGAGTGATCGCCCCGTATTTAATTAGGCGGGGTGTCACAGGTGGTATCAGAGCATCAGGTTTTAGTGTCCATAGGATATGTACGGCTTATTTCGCTTTCAGCGTAACTTTATTGCTATAGAGCCCTATTTTTAGGATTGTTGTATTCTTGCTTTTACGTTTAAGTCTTCAGCTATTTGAGATATGATAATAACTGTAGACTAATAAACTTGTTCACGTTTCAGATGCCTCCGAGACGTGCTCCGAAAGATAGGCGTGCCCAAGCCGAGCAGCCAGCAGCTCCAGCACCAGGCACAATGAATGCGAACGAAGTAGCTGCCATTGTTGCTCAGGCGGTGAATGCCGCGATAGCGGTGATTCAACAGGCTCCACCCCAGGTTCAGGCAGTGGCGCCAGTACCAGCACAGTTTCCATCCGCATGGGAGAGGGTTCGGGATGCTTTTCAGAAAGCGCATCGCCCTGAGTTTTCTGGTAGCTCCGATATTGTTACAGTCTGCCAATGGAAGAAAGACATCCAGCGACACCTCCATATATATGAGTGCACTGACATGCAAAAGCAGTTATTGGATTCCTTTAAGCTGGTGGGAGCCGCATTACAGTGGTGGGAGTCCACTACTACTTTGGAGGAGAGGGACACGATCCCTATTCAGTTGTTCTGGGAGCGGTTTGACCGCAAGTATTTTCCACTCGCAGTGCAGACTGAGATGAGGCGGAAATTAATAAATCTGAAGAAGGAGAACCTTACTGTAGCTGAGTATGAGGAGGAGTTCATGAGACTTCTCACTATTGTGCCGAATGAGGTACCTACTGAGAGCAAGAAGATTTTGCTGTTTGTCGACGGGTTAGATTGGAGGATCCGTCAGCACCTTATTGGGAATCTATCCCTGAGTACTTTCACTGACGTACTCAATGCAGCGTTACTACATTGCCAGGATCATCGCTTCCATCTTCAGGGAAGCAAGAGAGCAGGAGAGTCCAGCTAGCAGGGCAGGACCGGGGGTAATAGTGCCGGTGGGGCACCAACTCATGGACAGACTCGTCAGCACGAGCAGAGTTCCCATCAGGGGGACCCTGCTAAGCGATTCTGTTCAGGTGATTCTAGGTAGGGATTCGGGGGTTTCAGGCCGGGACATCAGGGCCAACCTAATCAGCAGGGCCAGCAGGGCCAACGTCGACCGCAGGGATAGCAGCAGGGCCAGCAAGGCCCACAGCGTGCACATCAGGGACACCAGGGCCAGTGGCGTGGAGGTAACGGCCAGCAGCGCCGTGGACAGCAGGGTCAGAGTGGCGGTAACTTCAAAGGCAGATGCTTTGGGTGCGGTAAACATGGCCATAGGCACCAGGATTGCCCAGAGGGCGATAGGGACCCACAGCAGCAGGGAGCTCGTAATGAGCCGCAGAGACCACTCTTTCCACCTGCCCTCCCAGCTCCAGCCCAGGTGCCAGCCCTACCAGCCATTCCAGCAGCTCCAGTGCAGCAGGGGCAATTGCAGTATGGACGTGTCTATAACGTCCACCAGGCAGCAGCTCCACAGGCACCACCCGCGATTGAGGGTATGTTTCCTATCCATGGTACTAGGGGTCGGGTATTATTTGATACGGGGGCAACGCATTGTTTTATAGCTACGCATTTCGCGAAGTCCTTAGGATTGCTAGCCACAGCAGAGAGCACCATGACGTGTGTTGACTCACCACTGGGGAGTGGGTCACTTATATTCTTTATATGCCGGGGAGTGGGGGTAGAGATTGGTAGCTTGGTATTACCTGCAGACATGTTAGTCTTAGACATGCATGAGCATGATGTGATTATCGGTATGGACTGGCTCGCAGCTTATAGAGCCATGATTGATTGCTTCGGTGGGAGCATTGTTTTTGCCATTCTGGGGCAAGATATGTTTGTAGTGGCGATGCCTCGCCCAGAGGGAGGTTCGACCGCTCATTTGTATTACATAGAGGAGGATACCTCTAAGGAGGTTGTGATTCCCTTAGATTCGATCCCTGTTGTCAGGGAGTATTCCGATGTGTTTCAGGAGATACCAGGCCTACAGCCCAGTCGTGAGATAGACTTTGTTATTGATTTACTGCCAGATATGAGACCTATAGCACGCGCACCGTACCATATGGCTCCGGCAGAGATGCGAGAGCTACGAGATCAGATAGAGCAGCTGTTAGGCCAGGGCTTCATCCGTAGGAGTACCTCACCTTGGGGCGCTCCAGTCTTGTTTGTGAAGAAAAGAGATGGTTCACTAAGATTGTGTGTGGACTACCGTGAATTGAACAAGGTCACGATACGGAATAAGTATCTGTTGCCTCGAATCGATGATCAGTTCGACCAGTTGAGGGGAGCAACTTTCTTTTCGAAGATAGATCTGAGGTCGGGGTACCATCAGTTACGTATTAGAGAGCAGGATGTTTCAAAGACTGCCTTCTTATCGAGATATGGGTCCTATGAGTTCAGGGTGATGCCATTCGGACACATAAATGCCCCAGCCGTTTTCATGGACTTGATGAACCGAGTATTCAGAGAGTTCTTGGATCAGTTCTTCATCGTCTTCATAGATGATATCTTGATATATTCACACTCCGAGGAGGAGCATGCCGAGCACTTGAGGCAGGTTCTTCAGACTCTACGAGAGCATCAGTTGTATGCTAAGTACGAGAAGTGTGGATTCTGGTTGCGAGAAGTACAGTTCTTGGGCCATGTCATTTCTGAACAGGGGATTGCAGTTGATCCGAGCAAAGTGTCAGCGGTGAGGGAGTGGGGACAGCCCACGACACCGACGGAAGTCCATAGTTTCTTGGGATTAGCCGGATACTACAGGAGATTCATTCAGGGATTCTCTAAAATAGCGGGTCCATTGACGAATCTGACTCGCAAAGGGGTACCATATGTTTGGGATGACGCTTGTCAGCTGGCTTTCGACGAGCTGAAAGACAAGCTTACTTCAGCACTAGTCCTTGCCTTATCGAAACCGGGTGTGGAGTACCTGGTTTATACCGATGCATCCTTACGGGGACTTGGGGGAGTACTTCAGCAGGAAGAGAAGGCTATAGCTTTTGCTTCCCGCAAGCTTAAGCCGCATGAGAAGAATTACCCCACCCACGACCTGGAGTTAGCAGCGGTCGTCTTTGCATTGAGAATTTGGAGGCACTACTTATTGGGCGAGAAATTCCGTTTGTTCACAGACCATAAGTCACTGCAGTACCTGTTCACTCAGCGAGAGCTGAATATGCGTCAGCGCAGGTGGTTAGAGTTTGTGAAGGACTACCAGTTCGATATACAGTATCATCCGGGGAAGGCCAACGTAGTTGCTGATGCGTTGAGCCGTAGACCGGTAGACGATGTAGCGGACATCTGGAAAGCAAAGTGGAAGGAGTTGGGTCACCAGGACGCAGTAGCCCGTTCTTTTATATCCGTGATGTCAGTCACACTCGGGATTGTTACGAGGGTGATACAGGCATAAACCACAGACCCGTTTTTCCAGGAGCTGATTGTGCGACTTCTAGCCGAGGGTGCTGAGTCCTATTCTGTTAGTTCTGATGGAGGTTTGCGGTTTAATGGGAGATTAGTGGTTCCAGAAGGAGCGGAGTTACGTCATGAAGTGATGACTCATTCTCACGGGTCCCCAATTTGTAGTACATCCGGGAGGTGATAAAATGTACCAGGACATGAGGCGTCAATACTGGTGGAGTGGGATGAAGAAGGACATCGCCGAGTTTGTGTCCAAGTGTTCTACCTGCCAGCTGGTGAAGGTGGACCACCAGAAACCGTCAGGATTGCTTCAATCGTTGGAAGTACCCGCGTGGAAGTGGGAGAGTATTTCCATGGATTTCATTACAGGGTTGCCTACATCACAGCGGGGCCACGATTCTATCTAGGTGATTGTAGACCGTTTGACCAAAGTGGCTCATTTTCTGCCAGTGCGGACAGATTATACTAAGGGTCAGTATGCTCAATTGTTCATTGCTGAGATTGTCAGATTACACGAGGTGCCCCTGAATATTGTGTCAGATAGAGACAAGATTTTTGTGTCACGTTTCTGGGAAAGTTTTCAGGAGGCTATGGGTACCGGGTTGAGGTTGAGTTCAGCTTACCACCCACAGACAGATGGACAGACAGAGCGTACTAATCAGATGTTAGAGGATATGCTACGCATGTGTGTTCTCAATTTTGGAGGAGTTTGGGAGCCACATCTTCCATTGGTAGAGTTTGCTTATAATAACTCTTATCAGTTTACGATTGGTATGGCCCCATTTGAGGCTTTGTATGGCAGGCCTTGTCATTCTCCAACTTGTTGGCTCGTGGTGGGGGAAAACAAGTTGCTAGGACCAAAAGTGATTCAGGAGACCTCCGCAAGGATTGAGATAATCAGGAGTCGTATTCGGGTAGCCCAAGATAGGCAGAAGAGCTACGCCGATGCGAAACGGTTTTTCCGAGAGTTTAATGTGGGAGATCAATTGTTATTGCGTGTATCTCCTATGAAGGGAGTGATGAGGTTCGGGAAGAAGGGGAAATTAGCCCCGAGGTATGTGGGACCATTTCCCATCATCGAGAGGATCGGGCCGGTTACATACAGGTTGGGATTGCCAGAACATTTACATCGCATCCACGATGTATTCCACATCTCGTCGTTAAGACGATATCTTCGGGATGATATGGCCTATACTCACATTGCGATAGATGAGATAGATTTACAGTCTGATAGCTCTTACGAGGAGAGACCAGTGGCTATTCTAGACTATAGTGAGAGGAGATTGAGGTCGAAAATAGTTTCACTTGTGCGAGTCGAGTGGAAGCATCATAATGTGGAGGAATCCACTTGGGAGCGTGAGGCAGATATACGCGAGAGATATCCAGAGTTGTTTTTACCAGGTATGCCTTATTTTCTGAATTTCGGGACGAAATTCCGTTATTAGGGGGGAAGTATGTAATACCCCGTATTTTTATGCTATATTAATTTGGGGATTTATTAATTTAATGAGAATGTTTATTTAATAAAAATCCAAAAATTAATTATGTTATAATTATTAACGTGTCGAGAGTTAGTAATTATGGGAAACTTGTTGAATATTACTAATGAGCATAGTGATATACTATATTGGTTATATTGAATGTCATACGTGAATTAAATGACTATTTCAGAAATTTAAGTTGGGACGTGCCTGTGTCACGTCGGGACTAACTTTGTTAATTAAAAAGTAAATATTTTATAAGTTGTTCGTATGGTCGTTTTGAGTGCGCCAACGCGTCCGGAAGGGTCGAGATAGTCAGAAAAGTGTACCCGGGGGTTTAGTTTGGGTCTCGGGGCATTTTTAGGGCTAATTAGTACCCCGGGAGGGCATTTTAGTCATTTTACATAATTGGGTAATTAAACCCACGAATTTCAGCCATCTTTATCAGCCATTAGGTCAGCCTTTTAGGGTTAGAACTTTCAGAAATCAAGTGACGGCTATTGGAGAAGAGAGGAGAGAGCTCCAAGGCAAACCAAGGCCAAAAAGCCACCGGATTTCACCGCCACCACCACCACCGCGTAGATCACGAGACAAGGAACGCAGCCATACCAAAATCATCCAGGAATCTGCATACCAAAATCCCAGGCAAGTATTTGACTTGCGTATTTTCGTTAATGCAATCTTTATATTAGTCTAGGATTGTTTAGAGATGGAAACCATGGAAGAAAACTCAAATTGTGTTAGGATAATGCATGTAGTTTTGATAATATGGAAATTCTGGAACCCTTGCCATGAAGAGGAATATAACCCACGAAATTTTGATGTTAAATTAGAAGGAAATTCTGGTAAAAACAGATTAGAACCTTGTTTTAGGAAAACTCTAGGGTTCCTGATGATTAGATGGGATTTTGAGTTAATTACACATGTCTAATGATAGTTACACGCATGCTTTACGTTATAAACACCTGGTATAATGTTATAATGATGATAGTAGAATTTTTGGGGCAATTAGAATGGAAACACATCGTTTTAGATGAAGAAGTTGGATGAAACCCGTAACTGCATTCTGCAGAATTTTGCCCAGACCTGCTTGATCGATCGATCGAGCCTAGAGCTTCGATCGATCGAAGGTTCGATCGATCGAGCCCCAAGCTTCGATCGATCGACCCCTCCTGGCAGACTACTAATTCCCTCTTTAATTGCGTTAAATTCAAATTGTCGTGATATAATTCTTGGGCACTCTTGATAAGTTGATTTGGGAGACATTGAGGACCAGTAGGGTATATGAATAAATGTTGGAACCTTAATCTTTAACGAAAATGGTATTTATGGGACATTTACTTTAGGTTAGTGGACTTATGAATTTAAAGGGTGAGATACGTAAGAGAGTTACGTTGGAACCTAATAAAGACACTTACTGAAATTCAGATTTGTGAGGATGTAGCCCATGAGTGTTAGGTAATAAGTGAGAAATACCTTCGAGTTAAGGTTAGGAATAAAACCTTATACGAAATTCTATAACTGTGAAATTAAGGATATATGGTATAATTACGGGTGATGAGAAGAACCTATATTAATATGATAAAGTGGTATATTTATATGATTGTGTGTACATATACTATATGCATGTGAAAATCATACCCACGCTACTTACTATCCCTGAGGTTTCCGCGCTGGACAAGTCTTATCTCGATGGGACCTTTATGATTGACTTGTACCCTAGGAGATAGATATCCTTGGTACAGGCTATCGATGTGATAGTTCATACGGGCCTAAGAGACGCCGGTATGTGCCATCCTCTTAGAGACTTGGAATCTATGCTTCGCCTCAATATTGTTTGTGTATTTCTGTTAATACAATTCAAGAGTGATTCTGAATGTATTCCCCTTAATATGAGTGATATGGGGCTTTGGATAGTAGAATATGCACGCACCATAGTTTTATTCGGGGTGCTGTTATATATATATATATTATACGAGTAGTTAATATATATATGAGATTATGATATTTGAAACTGTCTACTGAGATTTGATAAGTAGGACATGGTTGTTGACTCAAATTAGTAAATACTTGTTTTGAAAAAGTATAAGATGTCATTGTAAAACTGTATTGATTTTATAAAGTCAAAATGGAGGACTTTGATTACTGTTTGGAACATTCTTTTAAAATGGAGTCGTGAATTATAAATCTTGCGAGAAATCTAAGTTAAGTTAAATCTTTTAGAAAGACTAGTACGTTAAATGATAAGAAACCGTGGGGAAGGTTAGTGCGATAGGTGTGCACATTAGAAGAGAGGTGAGTATTTTCTCAAGAGAGTGACGTACTAATATGTTATTGCATTGTCCTATATCAATTTAAATACTTGCTAAACGTATTTTAAAATCAAACACACTTTCAGGCTCTGACCCGTTTCTTTTTCTCTCTCTCTCTTATATATATATGTATATTTTCAGGTGCCCAGCCACAGGGGCATCTTGCTTAGGATCCCTTGAGAGGAATGTGCTGCAGCCTAGGTGGGAGTTGCAGGTCACTTGAGTAGACGGCTTCTTTTATTGACTCCACTTCTAGCATTCTCATTTATTAGGCATGTGTCGCCCTTTCCATTATTTCATTTGTTGTTGGGACATTTATATTTCAGTTATTTCCAGTATTGTTCTATGGGATGTATTCAAGATGGATTTGTGATTTTTAGTTTCATATGTTGACATTCGATTGACGAATGGTTTATGTTATTTAGTTTATTGTGGTGTGATTCTTAATTGTTGAAATGTTGTTTTAATTAAATAAATCTTTTTCGTTAATTAAAATTTGGAAAGTTTGTATGAAAATGTTTTTGACACTTAGCTTAATTATTTAGGGTGCTAAATTGGAAAATGTATTTTTATCGACAGTGATGCTGAGAATGAACCAACTGTTTACCTTGATTTAATTTAATAAAGGAGTGATCGCCCGGTATTTAATTAGGCGGGGTGTCACACCTAGCTTTCTCTTCAGCCATGGCATTGAGCTCGGCTATACATTGTTAATGCACGGCATCACCGAGCACCCAGGCAAGAACCTTCTCCTTCATCTTAGGAAAATTCTTTATAATCCTATGCCTTATCTTCGGGTAGCCCCGGAGGTAGGCTCTATTATTAATGAGGAAGAAGTCCCTAAAGACTTTGAATGACTCCATTGTGTGGTCAATGTCCAGATGAAGAGCATCGCCATGATCTGCCTCCATCGTCTTTTATTGCTGTGGCATGGTCTATGGCATCTTGGGCGGAGTTGGCCTCCTCTCTTTGTACTTCTTTTATAGTAGTACGAGCTTATTATTTGAAATCTCCGCGGTCCGTACAGCTTCTGTGATCTGAGCCTGGGAGGCCTTGAGGGATTCCGCGGCCTATTTGAAGTTTTCCTCTGCCTCTTCCCTTGCATTTATTGCAAAAACTAAGTCCATTTGGGCCGCCTGAAGAGCCGTGGAAGTAGACTGCTTCTCTACCCCAAAAGATGTAGTCCGTGTAGTCTCCATATTTGCGGCATGCACCCTCTTCTCATCCTCTTTCAGTTTGTACAGGGCCTCGTACTTCCATTTTTGGGCTACAATGACGTCCGTGTCATGAAATTAAAAAGTTAGTTACAATATATGGAACGCAAAAGAAAAATGAAAAAAGAACTAAGCACTTACCCTTAGAAGACTATGGAGGTCGTAGTCCTCCAGGTCGTCATGGTCTCCTCCCACTAGCCTGTCGAGGTCCGTAGCGTCAAGTGCCCTCTTTATCCTTCTCCCAGCCTTCACGGTTGTGTCCCATGAGGACTCAGGGTCGGGTTCTCTCAACTAAGGCCACGGATGACCGTCAAGACCAACTCCATCGCGGCACTGGGGGTGCTAAGTTTGCATTTACCGCAATGATAGGTGGTGGCGGTAGAGAAGATGTAGTAAAAGGAGCATCATTAGTTGACATCAAACCTACCGTGGCCAGGTTGGCTCCGATATTATCATCGAATTCAGCTTGTGGTTGGATCTCAGGAATGTTAGTCTTCTCTGTGGCATGAGTTATGGTCGTGACGGGAATATTCTGATCATTCGAAGGAGCCGTGGCAGGTGCCTTAGCTGTGGACCTCTTCCTCTTCTTGCTCTACGCAGTATTCTTGAGAACGACTACGTCCTCGTCCATCTCTGCCAACTGCGTGGCCAACAGTTCCCTATTAACTTACTCACTGAAAAGGGAAAAGAAACAGTAAATATTCACAGCCAAGACAAAAATGCCATGGATAAATACAAAATCAGATTATTACCTCTCGCAGCCATGTATTTTGGAATGCACTTGCTTAGAAGGAAACTTGCTTCAAATACAGTTGCTAATGTCACAAGTGTGTTGAACATTTATGCTAAGTAGGAACTGTCACGGCCTCACCAGCTCTCTTTTCCTGCCTCTTGTTAAAGTACAAGTTTTCAAGAACTGCAGAAAAAAATTCAAAGGTTAGTGGAGGTTAATATGCAACTAGGAAGACAGGAGGCGACTATAATCAAAATACCTAGCTTGGATGGAGAACCCCATTTCCGCGGCATTCTATATGACTTCTCCCTCTCGTTCTCTTCAGGGTGGATATCCCATCCTTCCCCGAAGATGTAGAAATACTTTCCCTTCCCGTTCTTTACACTGGTCGGCCTCCCTGTATAAAGGGTCTCATCCCTACCGCGGACCGAGAAGTAGTAGTACCCGACGAACTTCAAGAAGTTTTTCTTTGGGTGGTAGAAATGAAAGAACTCCACGGGAGTAATGTCCTTTTTGAATTAGTTCTCCCAAAGAACGACCACGGAAAGTATGGCCCTCCAGCCATTAGGATCAATCTGGGACGGTGCCAGTTTCATTGTCTGAAAGATGCGACGGATGGGAATAGGAACAGGAAACCGCAACCCGTAAATAAATGCATGAAGTGGGAAGTAAACCCCATCATCACCTAGAGCTGTGAAAGGTCTTTGGTTCCCGGCAGGTGCTGAGGACATCAAATTTTCTGGAAATTCAAAGGCCTCAGCCACCTGGTTAACCTAGCCTTGGGTCATGATGCTGCAGATATCAAGCACAGCTAGGGGTCTCTCAACCCTCCCAGATGGACCTGTCGGATTATCCCTAACTTCCGTGGCATCATCTCCAGTACCCAATGGATGATTACTTCAATTGGCTCCTTCTTCCATTGGCGTGGACTGAAAATCCTTCCTAAGTGCAGAATCCGCGGAGTCCGAGTCTAATATTACGCAGTTGGGGAAATCCCTTAGTTGGCAAGGCCCTATTAATCTCAGAGGAGGCACCAGAGAGAGTTTAGGAGGAGAGGTTCCAAAATTCTTTGCCCAAAAGTATCTCAGAAATTCGTCTGGGTGAAAGCTCATATGGTTGTAGCAGTACTTGAAAAGCAGAGTTCGCAGTTAGGCACCACAGACAGTATGGTTCGAAAAAGACTTTAAGAAGTCGCGGTAAGATTAGTTAAACAAATAAGGGGTTTAAGCTCTAAAAAACATGTAACGCCGTGGCATATCGATTTGAGGGATGTTATTTCCCAATTGGAGTTTCTAATGAGCTAAAACACTTCTGACTCTATTCGTTGAACCTAAGGGATTACCCTCTGACCCTACCGGCCATATCCATCTCCTATATCAGCAAGGGTGCTTACACTGCCGTGGTAACTCACTCAAATGGAATTAGATATTACAAGCCGCAACCATCTCTAAAATTACTAAAGGTCGATTCAAGGAATTCTAGCCACAATTACAATTATTTATCATGGATGTATATTTGGTCTTTGAAAATTTGAAGATTATTCAGCACGCAAGGGTGGGGCTTCAGATCTGCAAAAGACCCCCACTGCCACGGAAGATTAAGTGGATATGCATCAAAGAGTCGCGGAGGATAAATCTCACAACTTAAGGGGCCGCAGCCATCGCCTATTGTATGCCGTAGATAGGGTCATCAAAAGTTCAAGGGACCGCTAAATTACTGATAATCTATCATGCTGCGGTCTCTATCTTAAACAGTTAAGTATCAAATGTTTAAATATTTTAAGATCAAATTTACAGAATAAGAAGAGTTTGTTTATGAACAACAAGAACAGTTATATGATTTTCATGGCATCTCGAGGATCAGGGGTTCAGTTCAGCATACGAAGATTGAGTCAAATAATTATAACGATTATTTTATCAGTCATGTGTGTTCGATTCTAGGGTGATAGCAGATTATTCAATTGAAACCCTAATTTTCTATCAAGCAATGCAGAAGCTCATGTGCTTGTGTATTTAAAGAGGAATTACGAGCTACGAAAGCTATTTAAAAGAAGGATGGTTGAAAATTTACCTTGAAATAGAAAAATCAGGAATGCTCAGCCTCACACCACCTTGGAACCGCCACACACAGCCTCATAGAATCGCCGGAAAATGAGAAAATATGGACACACAGAAATTCAATCTCGATTTGCTCTCAAAGTTTTGGAAATGCAATGAAGTCCAAGGCCAAAAATAATTTATATAGGAGATCCTGGAAGATGAATCATCGCCTTGGAAGTACCGCGACATCTAAGAAAACTCAACTAAGCCACAACCCCAATCGAATTCTCTTGGCACTACGACTTGGGGGCTTATTGATAGTACAAATATAGCACCCTACCGCAGATGGAATGCTATTCTGCACATGATTACATGCCTCAGCCTCTACTAGCAATGTGTGTGGCCACTACTGAACTCGGGGTGCGGCCCTACCTCATACAAGGAGCGACCCCTCATCGAGGAGCACGGCCACCATCAACTTGCCGCGGACCCACCCAGTCCAGGGCGCAACACCTTTGTCTTTTGCCAGTTTCAAGATGCGGCACTTAGGTTATTTTCCTTACAAGCCGCATCCCTCTCCATAATAACTCCCAACTTTGTGCGTCACGTGCACATTGCACGCGAGCATATCTCTTATAAATAGAGGACCACACCTCGAAATGAGGGGATCGATTCCACATGCCCGGGGCAGGTTCTATAGGACCGATTCTCTCTACACTTCCCCAATATACAACTCGGGAATTGCTCATCCACATCGCAGCTACCTCTTCAGCACACCGGAATCATCAGTCATCATGTACTCTCCTTTATTCTCATACTTGTACGCCTCTCTAGGAATAATTATATTGTACAATGTAATGCATATAATGAGAAGGGAGCAACACAATGGACGTAGGCCTATTTTAGGGGCTGAACCACTCTATATCTTGTCTTCTCTATATTTACTTGCTTTATTTACTTATTATACACTTTACTGTTGACTTGCTAGTGTGAGAACGTCTTGTGGCCGATTCCTCGTATCATCAGGGAACTCACAATGTCAGTAAAATTTATAAATTATGGTTTAGTAAAGTTTGAAATGATGTAATAAAAAAATACTAATTGCAAATCTAAGCTAGATGTTCCTAAGACCCAAACTCGCCGTATTAAAATCGTAACCATGCTGTAAGTGTACCATGAGATGACCAACATTATTTATATTTACACTATTGGCGACACGGGAACACATTTTTCACTTGAACAAATTTATCGTCGTGCCATCGGCAGTGGTACAAGATATCACGGTTGAGATTGAGTTTGATGAGTTTGGTTTTTATCACTGTTCTAAAAAACCCGCCTAGGCTTAAGGCTTGAGAGAAACGCCTTGCCTTACGCTTTTCACGCCTTATTCTAGGTAAAACCCTTAAGGCGCACTTTTTTCTAAAAACAACAATGTTATAGTGAAACGATGTTGCCTTTTAAAGAATTTGTTTGCAAATCGGACCATTATCTCATCCAAAATAATCAAATAGTATTTTAATTTGCATATATTCAGACATATTTTTATGATATGTGAAATTTTTGTATTTTAATAGCCTTGTTATGGTTAAAAAATATTAAAATATATTAAGAAGGTCTAAACGCCTTTTCACGCCTAGGCCCGCCTAGCCTTCTAAGGCTTAAGGCTTGGCCTCCACGCCTCAATCACGCCCCGCATTTTTTAGAACCTTGGTTTTTATCAATGGGTGACTCGGATTTAATGTGAGGGTTTGTATCTTAATAGTTAAATATGCCAGTGGAACAACCACTCAATCTCTCAAGCCTCTCAATCTGTTGTCTACCTCGAACCTCTCTACAGGTATTACTCTCATATTTGCGTGTGCATTGGACTCAAAATCTCTAGAGTGCTTATAGTACGCAGCCTAAAATTTGGGTTCATATCTATTCTTCACCAACCCAAGTTGTAACTGATTCACTAATTTGCATTACCTGAGCTGGAGAATCCAAAGGTGGTCCATTGATCACATCATCCAAAGTCTCTGTTTCTTTTGTTGAGATACAAATGATGATGGGAAAGCAAAATGAAGGAATGGAGTAAAAAATAAATGGAAGTTAAACATACACAAATATGTAGATCAAAATGGATTCAAACATGTAGATCTAAAAAGTGAAAAAAAAGAGGGAGAAAACATAACCAAGAGATGAATATTTACCTTTATTGTGAAATAGTTGATTTTTTTACCTTAACCAAGAGAAAACTTCCAACAAAGTTGTAGATAAGTTCATACAAGGCTTGTATTTGAATCCTTCAATATATATGATGAAACCTATAAAACTTGTAGATCGGTTCATACGAAGCCTGCATTTGAACCCCTCAAAATTGTATTTGAATCTTTCAATGATAGATGGAATCGTTTGGACTTGTATAAAAAATTATTTTATGGCGTGTTAGAACAAAAACAAAAATAATGGGTCCGAGAGAGAGGATGGAATTGTCTTATACTAGGCCTGAGAGAGGGATGTTGAGTGAAGAACCAACATGGTTAATAAGCTTTTGCATTCTTGAGTGAAGAAGCTCTAATAGTGAAGATGTAATCTCTCTTTCTTCTCTTGGAAATGCGAGAGATTAACTTAAATATAGAATTTCTTAGATGTTTGGAGGGGCCAAGGCCACCGCTCGCCCCACCTTGGATCTGCCTCTGGCTAACGCCTATAACATAAGGTAGCCTTGGGAAAAGACTCTAGGACATGGGCTAAAATACTGAGGAGGGACAAATTTGTCTTGAGCTAATAGACTTTTTGTTTTAAGTTTAATTTAAAAAAAAAAAACTAGATCTTTTTTTGTTAATGGATTTTTCTTACTGAAATTATTTTTAAAAAAACTATCCAACCATTTCAACTTCTCTCTCACTAAACCATTCTAATCGTTTTTATATTTTAAGCCTACGTTAGTTTGCCTTAAAATTATGCTTTGTTGTATTCAAGTCTTTTTTATGATCTAAAGTGGGATAAAATTTTGATAAATCAAGCTCTTGGGTTAAAAATTACAGGTTAGAAAATAAAGTGCAAGGTATTTAACATTACTATTAAAAATTAAGAACCTTTTGTAAATTAGCACATGTGGAGATAAAGCGAGATATTTTATTCATAAATTAAAAACTATTTTGTTTAAAATTAAATTATATTTTAAAGGTGGGGGGCATTTTAGTCTTAGTATATTAGATATATAAATAGGGGGTGGGGCAAGATCTGGAGTTATTTTTGTAGTATCATTTGACTTTATTTTAATAATTGTGCAATTGTGATTGTTTTAAGGATTTTAAATTTTAATAATTTCACACTTTTGTTTACCTATCACGAATACTATGCAAGTAAAAGTGACACAATACAAAATGTTTTTTATAAACAAAAAATGAACCAGACCAAAATAAGCACAACACATGAAATATTGTTGTTTACTTATCTCGAAAATTATAACACCCCGTATTTTTGCGCATTTAATATTTAATTAATTCATCTAATTTTAAATTACTTGTGTGTCGTAATTTAATTTAATTAATTATTATTAGTATTTATTTAAAAATTAATTCGGATAGTGAATGGTTGATATTTATGGAATTTAAATTTACTTAGTGAATAGTAATAATTTAATTACGTTATAATAAGTGATAGTGACATGGCACTAATTTATCTCAACCGAGAGTCGGATATAGACTATATTGGGGTCGAGATTAGCATTGTTAGTAAAATAATTCAGATAAAAATTCTTAGTGCACGGTTGATTCCAGATAGGCTGAGGTAGTCGAAAAAGAGTACCCGGGGTAGTAAATGGGTCTCGGGACATTTTTAGGCATAATTAGGCCCACACGGGAGTGTTTGGTTCATTTTAATAAAACCCACAAGCCTAAAATGGGATTGGATTTATAAACCCTAAAAGTGAGGTTGTGGCAGCCAGAAGTCATTTAAGATACCCTAAGTATGAAGAGGAGAAAAAATGGAGAAATTGGACGAGCCAAAAATCAAGAACAAGTGTGCGTGTTCTTTATCAAATCAACATTTACATCAAAGTATTCATACTCTACGAAATTCATAAGGCAAGTGATTAATTCTTTTCAATGTAAATTCGTCATAATCAATTCATATCATAGTGGGTGTGATACAAACAATTAATTTTGGGTTTTATTGACAAATAAATTGGGTTTTCAATTTATGGGACATCACGTGTAAATTTGATATTACAAAGGGTTAATCTCCCTAGTCTACTGTTGGGGATTTAGACTTGTGTAGATAAAACGCATATATTATCTTGGTAAATTGAGGATTTGTTAAATTAACCTTTGGTAGAGGTTCTTTATGCCAGTGAAAAGTTTTTATCAGTAGTTATCAATTGGAGTTGTTAGTAAATCATGAAATTGGATGTTAAACCTGGTATAAATTGTGTAGTCTTAGAAGGTAATTGCAGAAGGATTTTCTAGGTAACTAAGGGAATAAGGCTATGGATGATGAACTGGGGAAGAAGAAAGAGGATAGAGAAAAGTGTCAGGTCATTTGAATGACATAAGCAGTCGTTCACACGATGAGTCTAGTCATTAGAATGACGTAGACATCCATTTGAGCGACGGGTCAAGATAGGGCCCAAGTTTGCTTATTTCTGGTTTGGGCCAGAAAAATAATTTTTGGGCTATAAGGAAGTTACAGTGAGGGTAGTCCATCTTTGGTTTAAAGATTATAAAGGGAGGTATATAAACAATTTTATGGAGACACAAAAGGGAGAAATAAATATGGAATTTGAGGGGATAAATTCTAAGGATGTAACGGGCCAATGGAGTGTATATGGGTATTTTGGTTTAGTGATGCCATGATAACTGTTGATACAAAAAACTAGACTAGGTTAAATTGTTTGATCACAGATAAAATTAAGTAAAACAAACAAGACACAAGAGATTTTTAGAGTGGTTCGGCTCAAAGTAATAGCCTACGTCCACTATTATGTATTGACTGCCTTTATTTGTTTTCTGGTCCCTTGCAATGAGGGTGATATAATGTATTTATAATCCAAGGGGGTCTGTTGATCGTTGCCATGTGAAAGGATTGAATGCCTTTATTTGTTAGGCATTTACATCAATATATAATGAGAATTTATTATATGAATGTTCTCGCTTCATAGGCAATATAGGCTGTAAGACTGCTGGCACTTGGTTGGCTATACATAATGGATTTTCAGTTTTTGGTCGGGCTTCTAAGTTGGTCGAATAACCATTTTGGTTAGGTTTCCTTGTTGGTTGGGATTTTCTCATCATGTTGACTTGGACTTGTGGTGCATAGGATGTCACGTGCTGGCTTGTAATTGGTCTACGTAAGATGTTAAATTTTTTTATCAACAAAAGCCCCCAATGTTTCATACTTGGAGTTGATGCGAAAGTGTTGAATATTTTGCCTTGGAAGTAGCTCGAGTTGTTTGTTTTAGCAGCAAACCTTCTATACTTGTGAATTTTATCACTCGATTGCTAATTTTGGGCACGAATGGTGATTTTTGTAAACATTTGAAAATTCAGCGAACTTTTACGGCGTACCTTCGTCTTTTCCTTTATAATTCGCCGTAAACCCAAACGTCGTTCTCTTCAATCATTACTTTCCCAATTTTTGATGCGTCTTATAAAAAGGGCGGTAAAACTTTGATTATCTTCTACCTCTTTCTTCTCATTCTGCCAATGGTTTTTTTTGCTTTGGTGCAATCATTTTATTTCATGTCTTCAGTTATTGCTGAATCCTTAAATCTTTGTAAGAATATTTCTTCTTTTCGTCTTTGTTTTCTTCATCATGGTTTACTCTATCGAGTCACTTGATAAGTTCAGAACCAATTTTAATATTCCATCTTGGGTTGTATTATAAAATCCCACTTTTCCTTTTAATTTCTTCTCTCTTGTTGAGGGTCAATGGTTTACCTCCATCTTTATTGATGAATGTGGTTTCACATTTCCTCCCAATTCCTTGTGCTTGGAGTTTTGTCAATATTTTGACATTGTACCTGCAAGAGTGTCTCCCAACACATGGAGAGTTGTAAATGTAATTTATAGATTAAATCAAATTTATGGAACGCATCTAAGGATTTTAGAAATCATGTTTTGTTATAAGTGGGTAACTAGTGATACCACTTTTTATTTGAAAACTACGGCTGTTAGTAAAGCTTTGGCAGTTAATCTCCCTGACTCTAACAGGGATTATTTTGATCATGGGGTAGTTGTAAAAAATTGGCAACACGCCCCTTTAGTTGAAGGAGCCAAATATAAAGAACCTAGATGTTCGCTCTTTCGCAATATATTAGGTTGTTTTATGTTTTAGTAAATTTGCCTTGTTTATGTTTGATAAAATGTCATACTGACTATTGTTTAATAAATTTATTTGCAGTTGAGCTAAAAAAAAGTGCCCCAAAGAGAGTGAAGTAATTTGAAAGAGTTGAAGTTTATCCGGTGACTTCTCAAAGTAGTTACCGAGGAGCACGTTAGATCTGATTCTTATCTGCTCCAGTATAAAAACATTGTTTCCTCCTTTATTGCTAGACCTATTGCTTCTCCTTCTCTGGTAATTGATCTTGATGCAGATAATGCTTTTGATTCTGATACTCCTCTATCTGAAGTTATGAAGAAGAGGAAGTGTCCTGACCTCTATAGTGGTGTTGCTTCTAGCTCCTAAACTTTTATTGAAGAAGCCAAGAAGAAAACCAGGGATGCTATGAAGCCCCTAGACCCCAAGGATTCTATGAAACCACTAGCTTCCAAAGATCCAATTTCCAAGGATCCAACTCCTAAAGACCTGGCTCCCAAGGATGGAGCTCCTATAGAGGTTAAAGTTCCTCTGAGGAGGCTTTGGAGAGGGGTTACAGAAAAACAAATTGACCTGATGGCTGATTAATTATCCTTCATTGATTTTCCTTCTTCTGATGATGCTCCTCCATCACCCCTTACTCCTGGTTTAGCCAATAAGTTAATTAAATTTGGTACCCTTCTGGACAATAGGGTTTTGGATACCAAGCTCCCTAGAGCAAGGGTTTCTGAATTGGCTACTCTGAACCTTGCATTAGTAAGCAATTTTTATTTTCCTAGTTTTGGTTGTCTTTTATATCCATTACTTGTTCATCTTGATCTCCACCTTCTCTAGTTCTTGGTACACTTCAATAATATTATAGAGAAGGATGATTCAATTAAGGCTTCTTTTTCTTCAAATGAGGTGGAGGAAGCCTTCTGATTTAAAGAAGTCTCTGCTTGAATCTCAATAGGCCTTGGAGACTGAGAAGAGCACTTGGGCTGAGAAACTTAAGATAGATAAAACTACTCATTTAACCTCTAATACAAATTCCCTTGAAGATGAGCGCAGGGCCAAGTAAGATGGGTCCCAGAAATAGGAAGCTATCCATAAGAAAGACGAAACTGAGTGCTAAAAAGAGGAAGTTGAGTGCATGGCAAAGGAAGATGAGCACAGGGTAGAGGCTGCTGAAGAGCTTATGTCCTCTGTGAAAGCTAAGAGAAAATCTATTGTGAAGACCTCCTTCAGTGCTGGTTGGGATAAGGGTTGGAACAAAGCCATTTATACCGCTTCTACTGAGATTGAGTATGTGAAGCAAAAATTCTTCAGATATGGTTGGGTTACTGCCCTACAAGAATTGAACACAATTGGAGATTCTAAACTTTTTCAGAGGTATATTCAGTCGTGGTTGAGTCTGCTTCTAAACAACCTAAAGTCCCTGAGTCTTCTATTCCTCCAACCTGAAGCCCCTTCTTCTGAGTAGAACAAGAAGGTTAAAAGCGATAGGTAGAAGGTATAAAGTTATTCGGTATTTTTCCCTTTTACTTTTGTTATCTCTTTTTTTTTTATTTTGATTGTACTTGAACTCTTTGTTATCAATAAAATAACCTTTTGTTCCTTTTTTATCTCTTGTTGATTATACATATTCTCCATTCTTGTTGTTGATTGGTGATTATTTATTCTTACTAGTTTATTACTAAGATGGAACAATTGTCTTCTCATGATACCGAGCTACTAAGGAAATGCAATGATTTTTTCAAAGCTGGTCATATTGACTTGTCCGAAGAAGAAATCGCTCAGTTTCTCAGTGTTGATGGCACAAAGCAGGTTAAATAATCCTATAAATATTTGACGTACTTACTTGATCGGGCGGTAGAAAATATTGTTGCCTATTATGAAATGATAGAAGAACTTCAAGAACAATATAAAGAATCTACTGCACTGTTTCACCAGAGATATGAGAAGAAGTATCAGAGCTTAACTACAGGTCAGTGATTTGATAAGTTTGTCTCCATTTATAATAAAAATGAAGCTTTAATTAATCTTGAAATTGAAAAAACTAGGAATATTGCAAAACTCCTGGAAGAGGAGAATAATAATTTGAGGGATGAAGTGAATCTTCTAATGTCTTCTTGTGGATCTTTTATTACTACTACAAATGAAGGTTACTCCTTTTTAAAAGTTGAGAATGCCATATTGAGAGATGAATTGGAGGGCTTAAAAAATATTAAGTCCGCTTATTCTTCTCGATCTAGAAATAGGCCTGACCGAGGAACTACAGAGGAAGTTAGGACCCAACAGGGTCGATCAAGCTGCACAGATAAAAGAAAATGACCGTACTATCCTCGAGATGTCCCAAAACCTGCAGATCTTATCTGAACAACTATCCACTCTATCTTCCCAATTGGAGGTTATGGATGGGGTAATGAAGAAGCTGTAATCACAAGTTGATAAATTAACTTTTCAATTCTATAAATATCCTAGAGAATTTTGGATGGGTGGGTATAATGAAACTTAGGGACATTATGACGATAGACTTCAATAGGCCCAGAATGAATCCAACAAATGGGGTTGAATAAACGCTTTAACTTGCTAAAGGTGGATGTGAATGACTCTTCTTGGGATTGGTATGATCCGGGATTGCTGCAGCTTGACAATCATCCATTTAAGTTGGATGTTAATTGGGTACCTGTTCACCTTATTCCCTAATGCTTGATTTCCAAGTACTTGGGGGACTACGAAGTGCATGATGAACTATAGATCGTCCGTCCTCCTCATTTTCTTGACCGTCCTAGTAGAAGCAATACCAGGGTGCTTCAAAACCTTAACTTCATTAACTCTCCTTTTACTTTGGATGATCCTCTAGTTGGCATGGATCCTGTCTCTAAAGCTGAAGGAAAGCATCCTGTAAAATAAACTTTTGTATTTTTTTTTCTATATTTGAACAACAATATGTAATCATTTGATTTTAATGAAAAGCTTATTTTATGAACGGGTCAACTTTTATTAAATCTTTGAATGTCTGTGAATGTTTTCTTAGTCTTTGACTATGAATGGATCAACTTTTAGGTAATCTCTAGTTTTTCATCGGTTTTATTAGTATCCTTAGGATTATCCTATGTTTTATACCAATTACCAATGTTTCACCATGGTTCTACTAATGTACCTAAATTTTATGGTAATTGCATTAGTTACCTTGGTTCCGAGGAGTGAGTGGAACATTTGTCCATCTTTTAGCCCAATTTAGATGGAAATTATCCATCCGGGTCTTCGTTAACCAATCATTTGGGACTTATGATTTTGCCTTGCATGGTTTTATATGTTTGATGCTGACCAACTTTGTCGATGGCTTAGTTGATACCGACTAACTTTGTTGGCGGCATTCATTGATGCTGACCAATTTTGTTGATAGCCTTATTTATTACCGACCAACTTTGTTGGTGGACTTCATTGATGCCGACCAACTGTTTTGGTGGCCTTGGTTATTATCGACTAAATTTGTTGGTGGCCTTGGTTGTTACCGACCAACTTTGTTGGTGGCCTTCATTGTGTTTGTGAGTGCATAGCACTATCACTCCAAAAAAATAACAATTTTTGGAAAGTCAGGTTCTCATTAAATTTGAAGGGAACTGAGTACAACATAACTAAATTTAATGATAATACTTCTTCAGGTTCTCTACATTCTATGGGTTCTTGAATTCTTCCCCTTCCAAAGTCTTAATCCGATATGTGCCTGGTCAGATAACTGCAGTAATACGATAGGTCCCATGCCAATTGGCTTCCAGCTTATTATTCTTCTGAATCATTTTCTTCAACACGTAATCACCCTCTTTTAAGTTGCTCGGAATGACCCTCTTATTGTAGAAACATGTAGTCCTTTGTCAGCTACATTCTTTAATGCTGCATTTTCTCGGACTTCTTCCAGCATGTCCAAATCCAACCTTCTCATCAAATTGTTTACTCGGGTATTAAAGTTCAGAACTCTATGTGTAGGTAAACCTAGCTCAACATGGATTACGACTTTAGTACCAAATGCCAATAGGTAGGGAGTTTCTCCAGTAATTGTTCTGGAAGTTGTTTGGTAAGCCCACAGGACCGAATGCAGTTCATTGATCCAATTTCCTTTCGCATTTTCCTACTTTTTCTTCATCCCGTTTAATAAAGTTCTATTAGTTACCTATGTTTGACCGTTGATTTGAGGATGGCCAGGAGAAAAGTGGATTTTTTGGGCATTGTACTAGGCGCAATAAGCAGCAAATTTGTCATTGTCAAACTGTGTGACATAATCCGTTATAAAGGCATAAGGTACGCCATAACTGAATATAATACTTTTCCAGATGAACTGATAAACCTTTTCATAAGACATATCAATCAATGGTTTAACTTCCACCCACTTTGTAAAATAATCTTCGGCCACAACTAGGTACTTGAACCTTCCTGTCTGCTCCTCAAATACTCTATTTACTAGTCCATAATAGGTAGCACCTGCATTTTTCAAACGAAAAGGCATAACATTATAGCAATAATTTCCTCGGGGAGCGATAAAAAAGTACTTTCTCTATCTTCGGGCTACATTTTAATCTGGTTATAACTAGAATATGCATCCATGAAACTCAATAGTTCATGTCCTACAGTAACGTCTACCAATTTATTAATTTGTGGCAAAGGAAACTAATCCTTTGGATATGCTATGTCCGGATCACTGAAATCCACACACATCCTCCATTTATTTTTCTTTTTCTTGATGATAACTACGTTGGCCAACCATTCCGGGTACTTCACATCTTCAATAAAGGAAGCCTTTTTAAGCTTCTCCACTTCTTCCGGTATAACCTGGTTTTTCTATAGGCTGAAAACTTTTCTTCGCTGCTTCACACGTTTGACTTCACTATTAACATTAATCTCATGACATAGAAAGTTTCGATCTATGCCTAACATATCTTCATGACTCCAAGAGAATACCTATTTTCTTTGCCTCAAGAAAGTTATCAACTCCTTCTTAAGAACTGGTTCCAATGACGCTCATATTTGAGTTATTCATTATGGTTTATCATCATCTAAAAAAATTCTTTCTATCACCACCATCACTTCGCGTTTTACGAGCTCAGATTCATCTCGTGGATCTAAGGTTTCAACCTCAGACTCGCTTTTTGGGTAAAATGTATCTACCTGATAAGTGGTTATTTTTCTCTTTGTCTCCAGTATATTTTCTTCTAGGGCAAAGGAATAGTAGAACTCCCGAGATACTTTATGATCTCCTTTCACTAATCTAACTCCAAAGTTAGTCGGGAATTTCAGGCATTGATGAATAGTAGAGGGTAAAGCTTCGAATTTCTTCAGACCAACTCTTCCTATTATCATATTATAAGAAGAATGAACATTTTTGTCCATTACAAAAAATCTTACCTTCTCTGTCCTGCTCGCCGACCATGTCCCAATTAACATGTCTAGTTTGATTTTCCCTAATGGAAATAGTTTCTCGCCAGAAAAACCAATGAGCGTCCTATGATATGGTTCCAATTGGTTGAGTTTTAATCCGAGACTTGCAAAATAGGGATAAAACATGATGTCTGCCGAACTACCGTTGTCAGCCAATGTTCTTACCACCAGTACTTCTTTTATCCTGACTCTGATCACGAAAGGATCATCATGAGGATACAATACTCCAGATAGATCATTTTTGGAAAAGCCAATCACAAGCTTATCCTTGTTAACCTTTCTCGAACTTTCTTCCTCGGCAAGGTTGATTCGTTGAATATAGGAGAAAGCTTGATCCTAAATGAGTTAAGATTTCCTTTATGTTGTATGATCTCCCCCTCCGTCATCTCCACCTATAATCATGTGACAATCAAAATATCCAAAACTGAGTGTGAATACCTCTCGTTCCGGTTGTCTAGGTTCTTGGGAAGATCAGGACCATCTTATTAATTATCCTCGTGGTTTATCTTCTATTCTTCCCTGGCTTTAACTGGAGATTTAGATCTCTGTCGACCTCTACCTCCATTTCTCCACCCATTTTGCCGATCAACAAATATGTCCAACTTTCCTCTTCGGATCAGTACTTTTATCTCATTCTAGAGGGAAATACATCGGTTGGTAGTATGACCGTGATCCTTATGAAACTCATAATACTTGGACTTGTCTCTCTTATCAGCAGGTGACCTCGTCTTTTCAGGCCAACTTAAATCATCGTTGTGCTTGATTTCTTCCAACATATGATTTATATATACCATCAAGGGATTAGTTAATTTCTTGAGCCGATATAGGTCTTACTTTCCCTTCGAACTCCTGCATTCATTGTGATTCTTGTGCTCCTTCTTCTCTGACCTCCATTCTATTTCTTCGTCCTCCTTTGCGTTTAAATTTTTTTTGGCAGCGATAACTTCTTTTGCGTTCATAATTTTTGTTGCCTTGGCCATCAATTTTTCCATCGTCTTCGGGGGATCTTTTACCAAGGTATAACATAGTTTATTCAGGAGCAAACCACTCATGAGGGCAGTGATTACAGTCTTCTCCTCATAATCAATGACCTCTAACTTCTCATTGTTGAAATGAGTGATATAATATCTGGTACTTTATCCTTCTTTCTATCTTACACTGAGCAATGAGGTACTCATTTCAGTGGTTTTCCTCCAAAGAAAAAATTACCAATCAATAGCTCGACTAGCTATTGAAAGCAAGAAATTTTTCCCCGAGGAAGACTAATGTACCAGATTTGGGCAGATCCAGTAATCGTTCCTGAAAAAGCCCTATACCTCATCTCATCAGGAACAACCTAAATGTTAGCCGCTGCTTAATATTGCACTATATAAAGAACTGGATCAGTTTTCCCATCATATTGGGGAGTGACCACTGGAGCCTTGAACTTAGTCGACATTGGGAAATCTACAACGGTTTGCACAAAGAGGGATCCCTTACTGAAACTTCTTTGCAGAGGATTTTCAAACTTGGACATTTCCCCCAACCTATCCTCCAAATACTGAATAAAACCTTTCCAAGTTTCACTGTTTGCCCCAGGTCTATGGGCAGTTTTTCCATGCCGACTAATACATCTTGCTGAGTTTTCTTCCCACAAACCTTCCATATGACTGGATTTTTCATTTCGTCGAGTACTTAATCTAGATTGGGCTAAACCTTCCCTTAAATCTCATGGACATCGAGGGACGATCGAAAGGAGAGGTACTACTTAGACTTTCTAAGGCACTCAATCTTTCTGGGATGAGAGACTGTCCATTATAAGAGCTAGTAATCCTGATGGAGGAGGTTGCACCAGCAAGGTATGAAGAATCCCTTGATGTTCTTGAACGAGGATGTACAACACTCCTAGATGGTGGCGATGGCATATTAAATTGTGCAGGAAGTCCAACTTGCAGAATTTGGGATAACTGTTGCATGGTGTTCGGCATAGCTTCTTGACCGTTCTCTAAACTAGCCAAAATTTATATTAAATCACGATTATTTGAAGGGGAGGAGGGATTAGGTGGAATTCCCTGGTACTTGATTCAGGAATCTCAACCATGGATGGTGAATAAGTGACAACGTTCAGTAATACATTCCCATTGATGGAGCCAATATGTTGATGCAAAAAACTAGACTAGGCCTAATTGTTTGATTACATATAAAATTAAGTAACACAAATAAGACACAAGAGATTTTTAGTGTGGTTCGGTTCAAAGAAATAGCCTACATCTACTATTATGTACGGACTACCTTTATTTATTGTTTGGTCCCTTGCAACGAGGGTGATACAATGTATTTATAGCCTAAGGGGTGTGTTGTTTGTTGTCATGTTAAAGGATGGAATGCCTTTAATTTTTAGGCATTTCATCAATACATAATGAGAATTAATTATATGAATGATGTCTCTTCACATGAAATACAGGCTGTAAGACTGGTGGCACTTGGTTGGCTGTACAGAATGAATTTTCGGTAGTTGGTCGGCCAACCATATTGGTCGGGCTTCCCAGTTGGTCAGACAACCATATTGGTCGGGCTTCCCAGTTAGTCGGGTTTCCTTGTAGGTCGAGCTTTTCTCATCATGCTGACTTGGACTTGTGCCACATAGGATGACATGTGCTAGCTTGTAATTGATCCACGAAGGATGGTAAATTTTGGTATCAACAATAACCAATTGAATAATGGGAACATAAATTAATGTTTAGAGTCGGGGAATTGACTCGTATATTTTGGGCTAGTGCTACGAGGGCTTAGGCACAGATTTGGACGGGTAAATTTATTATAGGGTTATATAATAAATTATGGAATATTAAAAATAAAAAGGGTGGTAACTAGAATAATGGTATTTTGAGGAATAAATTCTGAGAGATGGAATTTCAGATCGAAGGAGTAAGTCTGGGTGTTTTAGTTGGGTAACACAGCTTGAGTGATAAATAAATAAATGTGGGATTTATTTAAATTACAAGTCGGTATATAGACATGGATTTGTTAGGCTAGTGTTACGGTAACTGTGCACGGAGTAGCCATGATTGTTTGTATATATATATATATATATATATATATATATATATATATATATATATATATATATATATATATATATATATATATATATATATATATATATGTATGTATATGTATTTTTGCTTTATAAATATTGGAGTAAATAGTATTTATGGGAATACATACCCCTCGTCTGCTATCACAGGAGGTTACACGATATGGGTGAATCCCATGGCTTGAGGAGTGGGCGAGTATAATCCCCAGGTCATAGTCGCCCAAGATTTTATTTGTGATTTACTTTCAGGGGTGAACCTCTTTAGGATATGATTCGGTTTCACTTCCGGTAAAGGAATTGTGGCCGCCTACGCTACGTTTATTTTTGGTTCACTGATTCGGGGAGCTAATCGAGTCGGGGTGTCCAGGTGGATGAGTATGCCTGGGGTGATGTCATTATCGAGAACATTAGGTGAGTGTCTACTTGGGAGGATGGTTGTATATCTACGTCATGTGCGTGAATGCTTTAATATGACAATACGTATATGTGGTGCAGATAATTATGTACGGGTAAAATACATCTAGTGAAATGTATTAATTATATGTACCTAGGGATAATGTTACATGGCCTTAAATGAAAAATGATTAGTTCAGTTAATGTGATAAATAACTTATAAATCATATATTAATCATACTCGAGCTAGAGTAGTGTGACATAAAGGAATTATAACCAGAACTAGTTATCGGGTAAATGACTAGGTGGGTTATAAAGAAAAGCGTTAGGCGTGTACAGTAGATGAGGGGTGAGTAGGTCCTCAATGGAGTACGATGCTATCTTTAATATGAATAGCATTCATGCATTTTAAACTGTTTCATTTTAATCCCTTGCTAAATATTTTCAAAACGACTTTGGGCTCTGACCCATACTTTCAAAATATTTTTAAAAATTTTTACGTGTCCACCCATAGGGACGTCAAACTTGATGATCTATTCCAAGGATGCGTAGCTGCAGTAGGTGTGGATGTTGAAGGATTTAGACTTATCCTTTTCAGTGATTTCATTCCTAGAGTAGTATGTAGTCAGTATTTCATTCGAGCATGTCGCCTTTGTTATTTTATTTATTTCAGTCAGATGATGTATTTAGTTTATTATTCAGTTGGTTTATTATTTTGGTCTTAGCATTTGTAGCCAATGGTTTATTCAGCAAGGATTTTATTTATTCACTTACAATATTGATTGACTCAATGATTATGTGAATGGTTTAAATTAAATTTATTCTCATGTTGTTGTTGTTTGATAAAAAGATAAAATTTGGCACCGAGTTTTTGGAATTCTAGGTGGTTAGTAAGTTTTAAAAAGTTTTCGACAGTGATGCTAAGAATGATCCAAATGAGAAACTTGTTTTAATTTAATAAAGGACTGATCACCCGGTGTTTAATTAGGCGGAGTGTCACAAAAATGATGCAAGTAAAAATAGAACAACATAATGGTTTTTTAAGCATGACATCGCACAACGTGTATTTTTTTACCAATCATGAACACCACCCAAGTAAAAGCATCTCCACTTAAATTATATATGTGATAAATGAACCTAGTGGTGTATATTCTATTTACATATTTTGATTGAGTGAATAAAAAGTTGGAACTATTTGTGATAAAGTCGAAGATTTTGATAATTTTTTTTACTTTTTTTATTACTACAATAGGGAGTGTTAGTGAAATCTTGCGCAAATAGAATAAATTTGCAAAAGTAATTATTGGAAATTTTCTCTTGGTCGGACTCAAATAATACAACGTTTATACATGACCAATAAAATCTTGCTTTCCCCTAATTAAACGCATATTAGATAATAATATTTTGAAATCCCATCGCAAGCAACATTTTGAAACATTTTTTTTTGTAATAACTTGTATTTCTGCATATTTGAAATTTAATTAATTGAGTAAATTAATTATTTTTATATTAAATTACATGAGTGAAGTAATTTAATTGAATTAAATAATTATGTGATTATTTGTTATTAATCGATAGATAGAATGATTAATATTATGAAATAAATTTACTAAGTGAGTAATAAATAATTCAAAGAAATTACAACACGTCATAGCGAGTGATATTGGCGTAGATAATTTTATCTCAATCGGGAGTCGTGTGTAGACTAAATTGAGGTCAACATGGGAAATATATTTAGAGTGACTCAAATGATTTTGAAAGGGTGAAAATAGTCAAAATAGTATACCGGGGGTACAATTTGGGTCCCAAGTCAATTTTAGGCCAAACTAACACCTATTGAGGGCATTTTAGTCATTTAAAAAATTAAGTATAAGAGACCTAAAAATTTTAGAGAGTTATAAAAATATGAACCTAGAGTTAGAAGCTTCAAAACACAAGAGAGGCTATTGGAGATCAAATAGAGATCATTCTTGAAGCCTAAGGAAGAATTCTTGAGAGATTCAAAGGAATTCTTGCACCATAAACAACTTGGGAGGGAGGATTGGAGGAGAACGCAATCAAACTCTACACAAAATCAGGAAATCAAACCCTACAGATCAAGGCAAGTGTTTATATACGATCTTTTTGAAGAGATAATACCCATGTGAGACTAGGGTTGAAATATGTTGACATAAATGATGAAATCTTGAAACTAATGTGATTAGAATACATGTTCTGGGTAGGATTCACGTAGGCTGATTTATTGCATGTAGAGTAGACAAAATCCATCTTTGAGTAATGATGTATATGGGAAAAATCTGGGAATGTTAAATATGTTGAAAAACATGAAAATCAAGGGTTTTGATGGTTAAGATGATTTGATCTATTTTAGAATGAAAATTAGAATGCTTTTATGTTATAATCATTTTCAGACATGTATATGATGTTTGGGTTAATTGGTTGTGAGTTTGGTGAAGTACCATGAGAGTTTGAGGAACAAAAATGGTGAAAACGTATAAACCAAACAAAGAAAACGACCTGCCACAAATCGAATCAATTCGGCCCAACGGCGAATCGATTCTATTTGCCCAGAATTGCCTTTTTTTTTTCTTTTCAGCCTAAAACTCCTATAATTTTTTCGGGGTAACTTTTGGGACTTTGTTGAAACATAATAAGAGATATGTTATATTACAGTAGGCTTAATATACTTAAATTAAGCCGTAATTAATTCATGAGAAAAAGAAATAAATTAGAGGACATTTCAGTGAATTTATGCATGGACCAGTAGTGTATGATAATCCTAGCTACTGAATTTCATTTAATGAGTAACTAGGATCCTTAGAGTAAAGTAATACTTGTATTAACACGATAGTTGGAATAATGATGGTATGGTGAGTATTCGAGAGATAAATACTACGTACGAGCTATGATACTGGGGTCATGTGTATACCTATTGATTATCTATAGGTGGGGTGAATACCTATTTTATACTTAATTGTATTAGTGAACATACCACTACTTGCAATCATAGGGGCTTGTATTTGAAGGCCAATCCGACCTTGGCGATGCCTATGAGGTTTGGATTTGTTCATAAGGGTATGGAACTTTGGGCGGTACACTATGTGTCGTGTATTAGTGGGCTTGGCAGGTCGTTCGGATACGTTAGGTATGTGAGTATCCCAAAGACTTAGAAGTATTTCTGCCTCTGTCATATGAAATAAATATTGGGGTCAAGGTAACATTCTGAACCAATATGAGAAATAAATATTAGGGTCGAGTTAACATTCGAAACCAATATATTATATAAATATTAGAGTCGAGGGAACATTCTGAACCAATATATGGTATAAATTTTGGGGTCAAGGCAACATTCCGAACCAATATTCCTTAATGTGTGATACGGGGACATGATATCAAAGTATGTAGTTATAGTATATATTACGTATGAAATATATATACCATATGAATAATCTACTTATGTTTAATAGTAGAGTGCTAGATGATAAGACAAAATAGAAAGGCAAATTAAGTAGAGAAACTTAATTATATGGTTAAATGATAACATGTGAGAAATGTTACTTAGAATGATTATAACATACGAGTGATGTTAATAAGATAGCGTACTGTATTGGTGGTACGGGGACTTGGAAGTGTTAGTATTGAAATGAGATACTCATGTCAAGTTAGATGGGGTAGTATGGCTAGGTGGTCTAAGTAGAAAACATTAGGCGTGCACAATAATTGAGAGGTAAGGCAACCCGAGTGTACGTGAGTTAACATGTGTAATCAATAACTGATTTTAAATTATGATAAATTCTTGATAAATATTTTTAAAATGTTTTTGCATTCTAACCCTTGCTATAAAATATTTCCAAAACCTTTTAGGTGTCAAACCACTGGGACGCCAGACTAAACCGTTCATTCCATGGATGAGGAGTTGCAGCGCTGTGGAGGCTTGCAGGATTTGATTAGACGCATCCATTATTCCATTCAGATCTAGTGTAGATTTCAGTTTAGTATTTCATTATGGACTTGTTGTCCTTCAGTACTTATTTCAGTTATTCAGATTTGAACTTCTATTGGCCTTTCTTTTATTACTTGTGGAGTATTTATATTGGGTTGGATTTGTAGTCGTTGATCTACACGGCATGATACTTACTAATTATTATTATTATCTCTGGATGGTTTGGATTATATTGTGTTGTAAATGATTTCAATTAGTTTAGTTATTTTTGGACTGTTAAATAAAAGATAAACTTTTGACACGGTTTGATTAACTATTAGGTGGTTAGTAATAAATGGTTTCAACAGTGATGCTAAGAATGGACCAACTGGATACTCTGTTTTAATTTAATAAAGGACTGAGCACCCGATATTTAATTAGGTAGGGTGTCACGAATAGTATCAGAGTATTAGGTTCTAGTGTCAATAGGATTTGTATGGATTACTATGATTTTAGCATATCGTTATTTTGACATAGAACCCTATTATTAGGACTATTGCTTTTATCTTTACGTGCTTGAGATATCATGCTTTTGCTATTAGATTTTATATAAATTTTGTACTTATTCAATTCGAATTATTTTTATATGCCATCGAGAAGAGAGCGAGCAGAGAGGGAAGTGGTTAGGGATGGTCATCAGGATCCATAAGTACCACTACTACATCCACAACCAGAGATGATTTCGATTGCACAGGTGGTAACGATAGTGGACCAGGCGGTTGACATAGTCATGAGAGCAATGGAAACCCATTTCCCATAGCCCCAGGAAGAGCCATCGATTGAACCTGTGATCCAGGCCCAGGCAGGGCCATTTAATTAGCAAAGAGTCAGAGAGACCTTCCAAAAGTGCCACCAGCCCGAGTTTAAGTGAAGCTCTGATGTTATTGAGGCTTGCTAGTGGAAGAAGAATAAACAGTGCCACCTACGCATGGTGGAGTGTACTGAGATGAAAAAGGATATGTTAGCAAGGTTTAGTCTATCTAGAGCAGCATTATCATGGTGGGAGTCAGTTACCAACACCAAGGAGAGTGATATGATGAGTATCACTGAGTTCTGTGTGCGGTTCTATCGCAAGTACTTTCTACCAGCAGTTAAGGCAGAGATGCGGAAAAAGTTTAGCGAGGTGACTTAGGGTGACCACTCCATGGTAGATTTGAAGAGGAGTTCACCCGCCCGAATAATTTGTGTCAGACAAGGTGAGTAATGAGTAGAGGAAGGAAGAAAAATTTATGGATGATTTAGCCTGGACAATTAGAAAGAACTTTATTGAAAACACCGCATTGATGACCTATATAAATGTCATCAATGCAACTTTAGTACACTATCCAGATCACCGCTTCCCTCTAAAGGGGAGAAAGAAATCATGGGAGGCTAGTCAGTCTAGTAGGACTGGGGGAGCAGTGCCAATGGGGGGGCCCACAGCAGCAGGTAGTCCAACAGCAGGGACAAGATTCTCGACAGGGGGATTAGTCCAAGAGGTTTAGGTCGGGAGGCTATAGGCCCGATGGAGGTTTTAGATAAGAATATAATGGTCCTAGTCAGCAGCATCGGGTTCCTTAAGGCCGTCAAGGCCAAGGGAATCAGGGGGCAGGCTAGTAGGGCTAATGTCGTGGCCAGCAGGGCCAGGAACAAAAATAGTTCTAAGGTAAGTGTTTCATATGTGGATTAAAAGGCCACAAGAAGATAAATTTTCCACAATAGGGAAGGGCAAAGCAACAAGCTACCCAACGGGGGCAATTGTCTTCGTTATCAACAGCTCCAGCACCTGCACCAGCCCCAAAGCAGTAGGGATAGATGAACTACAGGCTTATGTATAAATTTTGAGAAATAGCCATGCCACCAACACCATTGGCACCGTCAGCTGTAGAGGGTACATTTCCTATTCACAAGCTTGAGGGTAGGATCCTTTTTTATACTAAGGCATCACATTCTTTTATTAAGACCAGATTCGCTAGAGGTGCCAATTTATTAGAGACAATCGATAGTCTCCTAATGTGTGTGAGTCACTTATACAATTAATCTGTAAAGGTGTCGATATCATTATTAGGTGAATGAGTTTAGTGGAAGACCTTCTAGTGTTAGACATAGAGGGGTACGACGTGATTCTAGGAATGGATTGGTTGGTAGGTTATAGGGAGATGGTAGAATAGTATGAGAGCGCCATAGTGTTCTCCATTCCAGGGCGGATATCTTCCTTGTGGTGATGCCTCTTCCTGAGGGAGGGTCATGCACCCACTCATACTATATTAAGGAAGAGACCTTGCATGAGATAGTGGTTTCGTTAAAATCGATTCTAGTAGTGAGGGAGTTCGAGGATGTGTTCCAAGACATACCCGAGTTACCACCAAGTTTGGAAATAGATTTTGTTATTGATTTAGCATCGAGTACTAGAACGATTGCAAGAGCAACATATCGTATGTCCCTTTCAAAGATACGTGAGTTGAGGCAGAAGACTCAACATCTCTTGGTGTAGGGCTTTATTCATTGGAGAACATCGTCATGGGGTACACCGGTGTTGTTTATAAAGAAGAAGTATGGTTCACTTCAGTTATGTGTAGACTACAGGGAGCTAAACAAGGTCACGATAAAAAATAAGTATCCATTGCCAAGGATAGATGACCAATTTGACTAGTCGAGAGGGGAAGTATACTTCTCTAAGATTGATTTGAGGTTAGGATGTTGCCATTTGCGTATTTCGGAGGAGGACATGCCTAAGACCTCTTTTTTGTCACGGTACGGGACTTACGAGTTCAGGGTGATGCGGATTGGGCTCACCAATGCACCGATAATTTTCATGGATCTCATGAACGGTGTATTTAGGGAGTTTCTAGAACAGTTCATGATCATGTTCATAGACGACATTCTAGTTTACTCTCGTATGGAGGAGGAGAATAACGAGCACTTATGGTTGGTTCTACAGACGCTACGGGACCACTAGTTGTATGACAAATTTGGGAAGTGTGGATTTTTCTACGGGAGGTTCAGTTTATTGGCCACATCATATTAGACAGGAGTATTGTCATGGATTCGACTAAGGTTGCAGCAGCGAGGGAGTTGGTACAGCCCATGACACAGATTAAGATTCACAGTTTTTTGGGGTTCGCCGATTATTATCGACGTTTCATCAAGGGGTTTTCAAAGATTACGGATCCTCTAATGAATTTGACTCGCAAGGGAGTGCTATTTGTATGGGGTGATCACTACGAGTTGGCCTTTGATGAGCTGAAGGACAAGTTGAGGTCTGCCGCGGTACTTGCATTACCTAGGGGAGGAGTAGAGTATCGATTGTATACAGATGCATCCTTGCACGGACTTGGGGGTGTATTACAGCAAGAGGAGAGGTCTATAGCTGATATGTCCTAAAAGATTATGCCCCATGAGAAGAATTACCCCACCCATGACCTTGAGTTGGCAGTGATCATTTTTACTTTGAGGATATGGAGGCACTATCTTCTAGGGGAGCAGTTCATATTGTTCATGGATCACAAGTCACTTTATTATCTCCTCACATATAAAGATTTGAACATGGGGCAGAGGCAGTGGATAGAATTTGTAAAGGACTACCAATTTGATATTTCGTATTATCCTGGTAAGGCTAACGTGGTAGCAAACGGGTTGAGCCAATAACCCACGGGGGAGTTAGAAGAGGTCTAGAAAGCAAAGTAGAGGGAACTTTTACATGATGATGAGGTCGCCAAAGCATGTATTTCATTTTTATCTATCACTCCCAAAATCAATATTCGAATAGTGAAAGCATAGGCGAAAAATAAGTTCTGCTAGAACAAGGCACGTCAGTTATTAGTCGATGGAGTAGAGTCCTATTCGGTTAGCTTAGAGGGTGGTCTAAGTTTTAATGGGAGTCTAGTTGTTCCATAGGATAAGGATATGGTACAGGAAGTTATGGAAGACTCTCATGGTTTGAGGTTTACGGTACATCCTGATGGGGATAAAATGTGCCAAGATATAAGGAGACAACTACTAGTGGTCCGGGATGAAGCGAGAAATAACTGAGTTTGTCTCAAAAAATTTTACCTTTCAGTTGGTTAAGGTAGACTGCCAGAGGCCTTTAGGGATGCTACAGCCATTAGAGATTCCCATATGGAAGTGAGAGAGCATTTTGATGGACTTTATTACAGGGCAATCGACGTCACAGAGGGGGCACAACTCCATCTGGGTGATAGTGGATTGACTAACCAAGGTGGCCCATTTCTTGATAGTCCTCACTAATTTTGAGATGATACATTATGTGTAGATGTTTGTAGCAGAGATGGTGAAATCGCACGAAGCAAAAATCAACATTGTGTCTGACAGAGACAAGATATTTGTGTCTCACTTCTGGCATAGTTTTCAGGAGGCCATGGGTACAGACTTTAGGTTGAGTACAACATACCACCCACAGACAAATGAATAGATCGAGAGGATTATTCATATGGTGGAGGACATGTTGAGGATGTGCATCCTAGATTTCGAGGGAGGTTGGGAGAAATACCTTCCATTCATAGAGTTTGTGTATAATAACTCTTACCAATTTACTATCGGCATGTCACCGTTCGAGGCACTATATGGGAGATCTTATCGTTCACCCTCTTTCTAGATAGAGGTTGAGGACAACAAGTTATTGGGACCCGAGATGATACTAGAGACTACTGCCAAGATCGAGTTGATTCGAGGGCGTATCCGAATAGCTCAGGACAGGCAATAGATTTATGCTGATACAGACCGTAGAGAAGTTAAGTTAGGGGTTGGTGACTAGGTGTCAGTACGGGTGTCTCCTATGAAATGTATCATGAGGTTCGGTAAGAGAGGGAAACTAGCACCGAGGAACGCAGGACCATTTCCTGTGATTGAGAGAGTCAGACCAATGGCCTATAGATTGGGTTTATCGGAGCATATCCAATGGATACACAACATGTTTCATGTGTCAATGATGAAGAAATATTGAAGGAGCGAGAGAGAATTTTGGCAAGTTCCACTCGAGGAAATTGATTTACATCCATATGTCTCATACGAGGAGAGATCCGTGGCTATTTTGGATCGTAGTGAATGTAAGCTGTGGTCCAAGGTGATACCGTTAGTGTGAGTTAAGTGGGGGAATCAAAATATTGATGAGTCAACATTAGAGAGGGAGGATGACATTCGAGAGGAATATCTAGAGTTTTTACCTCATGTATGTCCTAATTTTGCGAACAAAATTTCCTTTATAATGGGGGGAAATATGTAATACCCCATAGTTCTGTATATTAAAATTTTAATTAATTGAGTAAATTAATTAGTTTGATATTAAATTACACGAGTGAAGTAATTTAATTGAATTAAATAATGATGCAATTTTTTACTTTTAATCGAGATAGATAAAGATTAATATTATGAAATGAATTTTCTAAGTGAATAGTAAATAAGTCATAGAAATTATAACACGTCATAGAGAGTGATATTGACGTAGTTAATTTTATCTCAACCGGGAGTCCTGTATAGACTAAATTGAGGTCGAGATGGAAAATATGCTTAGAGTGACTCGGATGATGATTTTGAGGTCACGTATGGTTCTGAAAGGGTCGAAATATTCGAAATAGTATATTCGGGGGTATAGTTTGGGTCATGGGTCAATTTTAGGCCAAATCGGCACCTATTCAGGGCATTTTGGTCATTCAGAAAATTAAGAATAATAGACCTACGAATTTTAGTGAGTTATATCATATCGGAAAAAGGTGAGTCTAGGGTTAAAAGCTTCAAAACACAAGAAAGTCCATTAGAGATCATTCTTAAAGCCTAAGGAAGAATTCTTGAGAGATGAATTCTTGCACCACAACCAACTTGGGAGGGAGGATTGGAGGATAAGACAATTAAACTATATACAAAACCATGAAATCAGACCCTAGTGATCATGGAAAGTGTTTATATACGATTTCTTTTGAAGTTATAATACCCATGTGAGACTAGGGTTGAAATATGTTGATATAAATGCTGAAATCTTGAAACAAATTTTATTAGAATACATGTTATGGGTAGGATATATGTAGGCTGATTTGATGAGTGTTGAGTAAAAGAAATCCATCTTTGTGTAATGATGTATATGGGAAAAATCTTGGTTCAATGTTGAATATGATGAAAGAACAGGAAAATTAAGGGTTTTGATGGTTAAGATGATTTTATCTATATTAGAATGAAAATTATAATGTTTTGACATTATAATCATGTTAGAAATCATCTTCAGATAGGTATATGATATTTGGGTTAATTGGTTGTGAGTTTGGTGAAGTACCGTGAGCATTTGAGGAACAAAATGGTGAAAACGCATAAACCAAAAGAATAAGATGCCCTGTTACAAATCGAATCGATTCAGCCCAGGGGAAAATCGATTTGGTTTCCCCAGAATTGCCTATTTTTTCCCTTTTAAGCCTAAAACTTCTATAATTTTGTCGAGGGAACTTTTGGGACTTTGTTTAAACACAATGAGAGATATGTTATAATATAGTAGGCTTGTAACGGGATTATGAATTAGTCTTGATGAGAAGGTTGAGGCAAGATTTAATATACTTCAAGTAATGCATAATTAATTAGTGAGATGACGGAATAAATTACAGGAAATTGAAATAAATTTATGCATGGACCAGTAGTGCATGATAGACCTTGCTACTTAATTTCATTTAAGTATTAACTAGGACCCTTAAAGTAGAATAACACTTGGATTAACACAAAAGTGGGAAGAATCTTATTTTCATGGTACGATAAGTATTCGAGAGATAAATACTATGTAGGAACTATGATGTTGGGGTTATATGTATACCTACTGATTATCTATAGGTGGGGTGAATACCCACTGTATCCTTGATTGTATTGGTGAAGATACCGCTACTTGCCATCACGGGGATTATATGTGAAGGCCAATACTACCTTAGCGATGCTAGAGAGGTTTGGATTTGTGCCTAAGGGCATGTAACTTTGGGCGGTCCACTGTGTGTCGTGTCTTAGTGGGCTTGGCAGGTCCTTTGGATACGTTAGGTATGTGCGTATCTTGAAGACTTAGAACTATGTCTGCATGCATCATATGAAATAAATATTGGGGTCGATGTAACATTCTGAACCAATATATGAAATATATATTAAGGTCGAGGTAACATTCTGAACCAATATATGGAGTAAATTTTAGGGTCGAGGTAACATTACGAACCAATAGTACTTAATATGTGATACGGGGACATGATTGTAAAGTATGCACTTGTAGTATATATTGTGTGTGAAATATATATAATGTATGAATAATCTCTTTTGTGTGATAGTGGACTGCTAGATGATAACACAAAATAGAAAGGCAAATTAAATAAAGAAACATAATTATATGATTAAATGATAACATGTGAGAATTGTTACTGATAATACGCAAATATTGCATATTTCATCCGTCGAACCTATGCATTTTAGCCCCCTCGAGTGCCTTAATCTATATATTTAAGCCCGTTAACCATACAACCTTGGTTTATATTGATAACATGCTATATGAGGTATAATTTGGCTTTTGTAGGTATTTAGGTACTAAGTATGGAGTTCGGATGCATTCCGGTGAAGTTCCGTACGCAATCGCACATTCAAGGGCAATTCGTCCATTTCACAACTGGGTACCTAGCTCAACATCGACATATAAGTTGTATTCCTCCTTGCAAGCTTCGCATGGATGTGAACGTTACTCAATTCCGAGTCTGTATGATGAAGTTACGGCGATTTCAACGGAGGAGAAAACAAGGAAAGCAAAAGAGGAGGATGAAAGGAAGAAAAGAATGCAGTGTGCTGCTTCTTGGCTCACCCCTGCTTCATCGATCAATCGACGATTTTCATCGATCAATCGACCATTCTGTACAACCAAAATTTTGCCTTGGTCGATCGATCAACCAAAGGGGTCGATCGATCGATCCCTTATTTCTGCAGATATTTTTGCCTTCTTTGGTTTCTTCTTTTCTTTTCTCCGAACTTACTATATAAGCCAATTTTGTTGTAATAAAACATATACTTAGTTCTATAATACATTTTAGGTTATGGTTTGGTTTGTAGAGTTCATTTTCTCTTCTTCTTGGGGTGACAAGCAATTAGTTTTGTAAGATTGAACTTTCCATCTGTTTTACCATTAATATAGTTTTGTTCTTCATTTTTCCTTTCTTTGTAGAATAATTTCCATGATTTCTTAATTAGTTTAATCTCTTTATTACTTGCTTTACTAGTTTAATTAGTATAAATTAGCTTAGTTCCTTGTGTTTCCCTGGATAAATAGGGCTGGGATGTCGTTCCGCCATTAACGGGCTCCGAGCTCCAAAAATTAGGTTTTGTGTAAAATTGCGTTTAATTGAACCTGTGCGAATTATAGTTGGATTATTATGCGTTTAACCTTCATTTTCATGCAACGTTAGTGTTTATAGCGATAATTCGAGTTTAATCCGCATGCGACCATTTTTCGATTAAATGTTTAATCTCGCAACTTTGGATTTAATTCCTTATTCTGTGATGTTTATGATTAATTGATAATGCTCGAGTAAATTGCTTCGAGCCGTATGGTTGGATGATATCCCCATCCTCGCTTTTCTTTTATTAAGACTTAACTTATTCTTTTCTTTTATTTACAACCAACCATCACCTTTTTACACTTTTATTCCCGAAATAATAATTTATTACAATCTATCAAACATTCTCTATGGATTCGATACCCGACTTACCGCTATACTTGTATCGCAAGTGTAGTCATAACTTAGGTTTCTTTTGTATTGAGGCGGTGAAACGAATTCAGCGATCGGCGTTTGACACGCATCGCTTTTCATCCTTGATCAAAATGGCGCCGTTATCGGGGACTGTTTTGTTACAGATTGTAATTGTCTTATTAGTTCGTAGTATTCTTTCTTTTGTATTTGTATTCTTTCTTTTAACTTTTTTTTGCAAGACTTCTACATTTGAGAGCCTAAAAATGCTTGAATTATCCCGTCGCACATTGCTTTGTGGAATTTGTCCTCTCGAGCCTTTGTTGGGGTAAGCATGTCTTATTCTAACTTTTCTAGGAATCCTAATGATTACTCTCAAAATTCTGGTAAACCATTAACGTTTGGTCAATACTTACAATCCCAAAAAATTACAACATCTAAAATGACATTGGGTGAGTATTACAAAAGTCAAAGTTTGGATTACATCAATTTTGGGCGTGATCATTTTGATTATGGGTTGTGTGGTGACAGTTATTATATAACACAAATAAATATGAAAGAGGTAACAATCAAGAAAAGATAAATAAAATGTCAATCACACAACAATGGGTATACGTGGTTCAACAAAGATGTGCCTACGTCCACGGTGGTTCAGTCAGTGTTATTTCTCTATATTCTGAAGAATAAGTACAGAGAATACAACTTGTCCTTTGCCCCGGACTTAGGGTTTAATTTATACATGTATATGTTGGAGTAGTGGGGGTGATGGGTTCCTCCTTATTAGCCATCTCCCCTACATGGGATCGCGCTTCCTTATAACTTCTCTTCATGGGATCGTGGGGTAATCGGATGAGTACAAGAGATGACGGGCCTGGGCTTTGGGCCGCTAAGGAGAGGCTACTCGTCCAGGCCTTATGATGCTAAATTCAGGGTACCCACAATTGCCCCTAAATTTGTTGGGCCATTTTTACAGGTCCAATGAATTTAAATAATCAGCTATGATGGTCGATTTCTTTGAAAACTGTGAAGTTGCTTTGGCGGTACCCGCTTCGCTATCCGTGCGTTATGATTAGACTTGAAGGCTTGTTGGAATAAAACACATTTTCTCTTCATCACTTCAGCTTTTCCAGCAATCTTCTATCTTCTGAGAACTCTTAAGCTTTGTACCTTCTGTTTTCGGTCTCCACTCTCGTCGCTTCTTCGCCATTTGACCTGATCTTCTTTCTTGTAAGTCTCTCGTGCCCTTTTCTCGAGTTTATAGTTTTTCTTGTATTTTTCCAATGGCGAATATTGGAAATAGGTCAGTAACTGAGTTTAGAAAATTCTACAGTATTCCTGAGTGGGTAGAGATTGATTGTTGTGCCTCGCCGCCTAGGAACGTTAGGGATATAGAGGATGCACATTGGATTCACGTCCTGTTGCTCTCCCAGGGGAGACTTACCTTTCCCCCTAATGATCTGTTTCTTCACTTCTTTAGCTATTTTGGTATTGTGCCTGCACAATGTTCGCCCAACGTATGGAAAATAGTGAACGGCGTGCATAGGATAAATTAATTGTACGGCACAAGGTTAGGGCTTGCCGAGGTCTGCTTTTGTTATTCCTTTTCTCGAACGAGTTCAGGTGTCCTGTACCTTAAGGCTAGGAGCCCTGATAGGGTATTGGTAGTAAATTTACCTGATTCCCATAAGGACTACTGGCAAGAAGGTTTTCTTGTTAGGAATTGGCAATTCTCCCCCCAATTTGAAGGGTCGAGGTCTAAGAGGTTCACTGTTCCCTTTTATGGGGAAGAATATATAGGTAGATGTTGTATTATTGTTTCAACCTTTGCTGACTCGTGATTTTTCTGACCTCTCTCTGTTTTTTCTTTCACAGCGAAGGCAAAGAATTTGGAGCCTGCTCTCAGCGAGGTTCGTATCTTGGAACTAGTGAAAGCTTGGAGCATTAGAGAGCCTCTGGGTGACGGCGAGCATCCTAGGTCTGCTGCTTTTCTGCTTGAATACAAGAACACGGGCTCCAGCTTTATAGCCCGTTCTGTGGATAGTGTTCCAGACTTTGATTCTTCCGAAGAGATTTTGGCTGAGCCCATCCAGTTGGATGAAGAGGAGAGCAGCTCAGAGAGTGAACCTGTAGGTGTTGTGAGCAATTTGGGTGCAGGAAGTGCTGATAGTAGCAGCTCTTCTGAAGGAGATTCTGAGGCTCAAGACTTGTCGAGCACTACCAGCAGTTCTTCTGAAGAGATGCCTCCCAGGAAGAATTTGATCAGAGATGACGATGATGATAATGTGCTCCTTGCACATAGGTCCAAGAAGACAAAGACTGCCTCTGGGGCTATAGCTACTGGTTCCCGGCCTTCTTCTCAGGAGCAAGAGAAGAAGAGGAGAGAGGAGGAGTAGATGAGAGAGAGAGAGAGGGGAAAAAGGAGGAGGAGAGGAAGAAGGTGGAGGAGAAAAAGAAAGTGGGGGAGAGGAAGAGGAGGGAAAGGGAAAAAGAGGAGGAGAGGAGGAAGGTGGAATCAAGGACCAAGACTGGTCAGGCCCTGGTTCCACTGTCTGCCTTGCCCGAGGGGGCTTCGGTGGCCACCTCTCCTCAGCTTACCCCTGCGCTTCTCGAGAGAGCAGTCCTCCCTGCAGATCGTGAGAGGGCGTTGGGGTCCGATCAACTGGCTTTGCAAGCTAGCCAGAGGCTTGCCTTGGTAAGGTTCCTCTTCTAATTCTCAATTTCCTTTAATTCGTTTTGATGGTTTCTTCTTTCTGATCCTTCCCTCATTTTTTACAATTTGTGACTGACTTTGCTGTGCTCTATCGCTCTCGCGACGAGCTGTTGAGAAGGAACAGCGAGCTGGAGCAGCAGAAGTCTACTCTGGTAGCCAGGGGTTCTAAGCTGGAGGCCAATCTGAAGGATGCTGATGCAGCTCGAGCCTCATCTGCCTCTGCCCTTGCTAATTTTGCTCGCGAGAGAGATGACGCTGTCAGGGAGCTTGGCGAGCTGAGGAAGGCGTACGACCTGGTGTGCTCGAGCAAGCTAGACCTTGCAGAGAAGAACAGGGCTCTGGCCGAGCAGCTGGAGGTGGAGAAAGCCCAGGCGGCCACTCTCAAGGAAGATTCGTACAACTGTGGCTGGGCTGCAGCGTATGAGGACGCCGAGGTTCAGATAGGCTATATCAGCCGTCTGAACTTCAAGAAAGGGTGGAACAAGGCCCTCGTGGCTGTTGGGGTGGACGTTGCATCCCCACTCTTTGACGAGCATGATCCAAGGCCAAAACCAGTCGTGGATGAGGACCCAGCCCCAAGTGCTGAAGGCACCAATCCTGTTTCTCAGGCGACTCCTTCTAATGCTCCCTTGGTCGAGGGGGTAGTGGACACCCCTGCAGATGGTAATGTCCCTACTGATGCTGATAAGGACAAGGGTCCATCCACCGAGGTTGCTAATTGATAGGGCTTTTTTATAACTTTTTTCTTTTTTGATCTGATGTAACCTCGCTCATTATCAATGAAAAGACTTCATTTTTGTTTATGATGATCTCTTTCTTTTCTCTTCCTTTTACTTGTAGTTGGTTGATGTGGATGACTATATTCCTGTTACCTCCCAACTAGGTAGGACTCTTGGTCCTAATGCAAGCCCTGCAGTTCGCCAGGCCTTTGCTAGGCTTTGCAGGTTTGCTAAGTCAAGGAACCAGAAATATAAGGATCAGTCCGAGCTGGTGGCCAAGTTGAAGGACAGGCTCCAGGAAATGGAAGAGATTGGTGCTTCAGTGCAAGAAGAAGTTAGCGAGATGAGAGCAAAGTTACTTGAGGCCACCGAGATCAACCAAGTCGTGGAGTTTCTTCAGGGGGAGAATGAAGACCTGGGGCGGAAGATCTCGAAGCTTAAGGAGCATTCTCCGAGCACCGCTTTGGCAGTCCTACAAGGCTCTTCTTCGTCGCGAGCTGCTTGGCCTCCCCTCCCGCGTGCTGGTAGGAGTACAAAGGGTAGGAGTAGGGAAGTCGAGGAACAGCGTGAGAGGGAAATGGAGGAGCTGCGCGGCGATGTTCGGCGAGCTTATGTGACTGTTGCTGGGCTCCAGAGGGACGTCACCCGACTGCGACATCTATTCAAGAAGGGCCCTCGCCAAGTGTGGACTGATGGCTATGATCAGGGCTGGCTGGATGCTCCCACAAGATTATCAGAGTTCGAGGAGCTTTCCTTCATCAGGGGGTGGTTGAGTGCTCTCAAAGAGCTGCAGGTCCCGAGGAACTCGATATTGTGCTATCGGCACGAGATGTCCCCCTCTACTCTGATGCCCAATCCATTCAGGCGAGATGATCGATGGATCCCCATTGATGCTATTCCCCGGCGACTATTGGAGTTGGACGCAAATGAGGTCGTGGAGGAGTTCGATCCTGCTCCTGATGATGGGAGGAGAGCTAAAGTTGCTGACTACCTTGCTCAGAGGCTTCCACCTTCTTGATATTTTGTTTTTTTTATAATTGTAAATGCTTTAGGCAAGCTTCGCCGACTAAACATGTACTATTATTGTTTGTAGATATAAAAGATTAATGGAAAGTTTGAGTTTTGGGCGATTTTACCGACTAAACGTGTTCATCCAATCTTTTTATATTTTTGCAGCTTCACAATCCTTTTTATCTTGTCATGTGAGTGTCCGCCCAGTCCAGTATTAAGAATACCATTGTGCCCTTCCTTTACCTTTTAGGTCGTGTCGTCACACTCCCTTAGGCCCAAGTAGGGCAATTGGCGAGGACACACCTGTTATTGGATGTCTTTATCCGGTCAGTATTTTGTTTAACCAAAGTAGGTTTGATGCCTAAGAATACTTTATAGGGCTTCATATACTGCCATGGGCAATGCTAAGAGGTCTGTCGTGCTTCATAACGATGACCTGAGGAGGGGTATTCCCCTGCTATGCCAACCATTATACCTGTGATTTGAAAAGGATGTGCAATAAGATATAATTGTCACTTTTTAGAGAGTGATCAACAGAGAGATATAAGTACAATAAAAGATCTAACAATAGAACCCCTAAAAATAGAATTTCTTGAGATTAGTTGCGTTCCATGCTCGTGGTATCTCTCTGCCCTCCATCGTTTTCAAATGATAGGCACCTTACAGATCGTTTCTAATTATCTCATAAGGTCCTTCCCAGTTCGGGCTCAGTTTACCGTCTGATGGCTTCACTGTGTTGCTCAGGACCTTTCTTAGAACATAGTCCCCAACTTCGAATTTCCTCGGATTGAGCCTTTTGCTGTAGTGCTTTGCGAGCTGTTGCTGATAGCTCGCTAGTTTTACTAGGGCAAGTTCCCTACGCTCGTTGGCCAAATCGAGTTCAGCGAGCAAAGCCTGATCGTTCTGACCCTGCTCGACAAGGTCGGATCTCATTGTAGGCAATCCTTCTTCTACTGGGATGACTACCTCCATACCATATGCTAGTGAGAATGGCGTTTCTCCTGTGGGTCGCCTAAGAGTCGTTCTATACGCCCATAGGATATACGGTAGCTCGATTTTCCACGCGCCTTTGGCTTGTTCTAACCGCTTCTTCAATCCAGCGATCACTGTCTTGTTGGAAGCCTCAGCTTGTCCATTGCTTTGAGGGTAAGCCACCGAGCTGAAGTGGTGCCTGATCCCGTGTTGGTCACAGAAGTCCTGAAAAGGGCCACTCTCGAACTGTGTTCCATTGTCAGTGATGATGGTTCTGGGGATCTCGAATCGAGTGATTATATTTCTCCATATGAACCTCATCATGTCAGCATCTCGAATGTTCGCCAGTGGCTTTGCCTCGATGAACTTGGTAAAGTAATCAGTTGCGACCAACAGGTATTTGCGATTGCCGACAGCGGTGGGCAGTGGTCCCACGATGTCCATTCCCCACTGGGCGAAAGGCCAGGGGCTGGTCAAGGATTTTAACTCGCTGGCGGGCTGGTGGACCATGGGGGCATGAAGCTGGCATTTTAGGCATCTGCGGACATATGCTACGGAGTCCTTTTGCATATATGACCACCAATAACCTTCCTTCATTGCTCGGAAGGCTAGAGACCTTCCTCCGACGTGACTCCCGCAGATTCCTTCGTGAAGCTCGTGAAGCACTGTCTTGACATCGCCTGGGTGGACGCATCTAAGGTAGGGGCCGGAGAAAGATCTTTTATACAAGTCGCCTCTCGTGGATAAGTGAAAGCGAGCATCTTTGACTCTTATCTGGTGGGCAGTCCTCTTATCCTCTGGGAGTGTTCCGATCTTCAAATAGTCTCTTAAAGGATCCATCCAGCTGGGGGCTGGTTCCAATTGGAGTATTGGTTTCGCTTTGGTCAGCTCGCAGTTGGGGTAAATGCTCGGGCAGCTGAGGAAACCGATAGGGATGATCCTTTTAAGGCTGGAATCAACTGCCGAGCTAAGGGCTGCTAAGGCATCAGCGTGGCTGTTCTGCCCCCTGGGAAACTGTTGGATGTTGATTTCTTCAAAGTTCGTCATTAAGTTTTTTAACAGGGAGAGGTAGGCTGCCATCCTCTCATCCTTCGCGTTATAGTCTCCACTTATCTGATTGGAAACTAGTTGCGAGTCTCCGAATACCTGTAAATGCTTTGCTCCCAGAGTTTGCGCCCTTTAGAGACCTGTTATTAAGGCTTCATATTCTTCTTCGTTGTTGGAGGCTGCAAATCCCAGCCTGATTCCTTGCTCGAGGACTGTGTTTTCTGGAGTGATGAGAACAATTCCTACTCCTGCCCCCTTTGAGTTAGAGGCTCCATCAACGAATAGTTTCCAGCTTCCCCCTATAGCCTGGTTGTTTTGTTCTCTTGGCTTAGGCTGGTCGAAGGGTTCTTTGCCTGTGAATTCAGCTATGAAGTCAGCAAGGATTTGACCCTTGATAGCTGTCCTTGGTTGAAATTGGATGTCAAACCGACCGAGCTCAACTGACCATTTATACAGTCTGCCCGACAAATCCGCCTTCCTTAGGACAGCCTTAAGGGGGTGTGATGTAAGGACGATGATCGTATGAGCTTCGAAGTAATGCTTCAGTTTCCTCGAGGACATTACTAGGGCGAAAGTGAGCTTTTCCAATGGCAGGTAGCGCTGCTCGGCGTCTAGTAAGGTTTTTCTCGCGTAATAGACTGGATGTTGGATCCCTGTAACTTCACACATTAGCGCTGAGCTGACAGTATGGCTGGATACAGAGAGGTAGAGGTACAAAGAGTCCATTTGCTGTGGTATGATAAGCAGTGGTGGGGAGCTTAGGTAGGACTTGAGCTCGTCTAATGCTTGTGAGCAACCTAGGGTCCATTCTACAGTTTTGCTGCCTTTTAAGAGTTGGAAGAAGGGCTTGCATCTCTCGGAGGATTTAGAAATGAAACAATTTAGAGCAGCGAGCATTCCAGTGAGCTTCTGTACATCACGGATTGTGCGAGGAGGTTGCACTCTTTTGATTGCATCAATCTGGTCCGGATTAGCCTCTATGCCATGCTTGCTGACCAAATTCCCAAGAAACTTTCCTGACTGGACACCAAAGGAACACTTGCTCGCGTTGAGTTTCATTCGGTACTTCCTGAGGATTTCGAAGGTACTTGACAGGTCCGAGAGGTGATGTTCCTTCTCCTTGCTCTTGACGAGCATGTCGTCGATGTAGACCTCCATTGTGTCTCCCATCTGATTCTTGAACATTTTAGTAACTAGCCGCTGATAGGTTGCCCCTGCATTTTTTAGCCCAAAAGGCATGACCTTGTAATAGTATAAACCAACCGTCGTGATAAACGCCTTTTGTCCTAATCTGGGGCATACAGGGGAATCTGGTGATAGCATGAGTATGCGTCCAGGAAACTCATTCATTCGTGAGCTGCAGTGGCGTCTACTAGTTGGTCTATTTTCGAAAGAGGGAAGCTATCCTTGGGGCAGGCTTTGTTGAGGTCAGTGAAGTCTATGCACACTCTCCACTTCCCATTGCTTTTTGGAACTACCACTAGGTTGGATAACCATTTGGGGAATTGCACTTCCCGTATGGACCCTGCATCCAGCAGTTTTTTGACTTCTTTTTCTATTGCTCTGGCCTTCTCGGGAGCAGTTCGTCTTGCCTTCTGCGCTATCGGCTTGAATGTGGGATTGACGTGCAACCGATGGCAGACTATATTGGCATCGATTCCTGGCATCTCATAGGGTTCCCAAGCGAAAACATCTATGTTGCTTCTAAGTAAGGTTAACAAATCCTTTTGCTTTTGGTCAGTGAGTGAGGTCCCGATCAGGAAGACTCTGCTGTTGTCGCCTTCTTTAGCAATTACTTCTACCAAGTCCTCTACAACATGCTCGGAGGGGAGGAGCCTGGTCTCTTCCACTCCGGGCCTTCCATATTTTAATTGCTATTTGGAAGGGATTGCACCTTCCTCCACTTTCTCGCTGGTTTGAACGTCTTTTTTCTCTGGCTTTGGTCGGATGGCCGCTATGAAGCACTTTCTCGCCATCGCCTGGTCGCCATGTATCTCCATCACTCCCCGCTCGGTGACATATTTGAGTTTCTGGTGGTAGGTCGAGGAGACTTCCTTCATTACATGAAGCCATCCCCTGCTGAGGATGGCTTGATACGGTGAATCGATGTCGACCACCAAGAATTCAATCATTTTTGAAACATTTCCAGCGAGCACTGGTAGTACAATTTTGCCCAGGGGCATGGTCATTTTCCCAGCGAAGCTGACCAGAGGAACATTTGTTCCCTTTAGGTCGGCGATGTTCAACTTCAATTTTCTGAACAGGTCGATGTACATTACTTCGGATGAGCTCCCTTGATCGATGAGCAGCCTGTCGATATAAAAGTTGGCTATCCTGAGTGTAATGACTAAGGCATCGTGATGTGGGGTCCTCACTCCCACAAGATCTTCATCCGTGAAAACAATATGCTTATTGTAGTTGATGTCCTCTGCTCGCCGACGTTTTTCCTGCCTGTGATTTTGCTGGATCAATCTGAAAAGCTTGCATTACCGCTGTCAGCTTTTTTACCTCCATTCGAGCTGAGTTACCCGGGATTTGCTTAACATCGGATACTCCATGGATTACTGTCAATTCGTGTCCGGCGTCGTCTTCCAATACGTTGTCGGGTTTTGCCTCCTTGTGGACAGTCACTCTCTCTACCTTCCTTTCCACAAAGTCATTCAAATGTCCGAATTGGGCCAACTCCTCGAGGTGGGACTTAAGAGCCTTGCAGTGCTCGGTCTTATGCCCTCCCTCTTTATGGAAGGTGCTTCTCAGTGCATTGTTTCTTTTCGATGGGTCTCCTCCCATTTTCCGGGGCCATTTGATGAATGGCTCATCCTTGATCTTCGCGAGGATTTTGTAAATTGGTTCTTTGAAGATGGTGTTGACCGCCTGGAACGACTTTGCAACGTCAGGGTTCCCTCCGTTCTTGGAGCCATTCTTGCTCCCATTCTTTCCTCCTTTTTTCTGGTTATCAACTTTCTCACTTCCCTTGGTAGCGAGCTTGGCTCGACCATTTTCTCCTACGTTAAGGCGGGTGACATCTTCCACCTTTGCGTATTTCTCAATCCGAGCCATCAGGTCATCAATGGTGGTTGCTTCCTTCTTCGTCAAGGACTGGTAAAGGAGGGAAGAGCTAGGTAGCCCAATTTTGAATGAAGCCACTGCCACCTCTTCTGCGTAGTCCTCGACTTCGTTTAATAACTCCCAGTACCTCTTCGCGTAGTCTCGGAGTGTCTCCTGAGGCGTTTTCTTCATTGTTAATAGAGCATCCATCCTTTTGGGATGGGAGCTGCTGGTGATGAATCGGGCCGTAAAGGGCTCGGCCAGGGATTTGAAATTTATGATGGATCGGTGAGGGAGTTTCTCGAACCATTTTTGGGCCACGTCATGAAGGCTCGAGGGAAAAATACGGCACATCAGTGCATCTTGGTGATTCCAGAGGGTCATAGCCTGCCGGTACTGCCTGACATGATCAATGGGATCAGTCTTCCCGTCGTAGATCTTGAACCTTGGAATAGCAAACTTTTTGGGAGCTTCTTCTTCTTCAATTTCCCTCGTGAAGGGCGATTTCATCTGGGTCTTGAGGGCTCTCCTGGCGAGTTCTCTGGTCGACCTGGTGCCGCGGTGAGCTGAATGTTGGTCCATTTCTCTGCGGACTAGGTTCCGTATGTTGTCGTCGCTGCGAGCAGGGCTCTGATAGCGGAGAGCTTTTTTCAGTTGCTCGCGGAGGTCGTCGTCTGAGTCACCACCTTCGAACCCTTGATATTGCCGCCTAGGGCTCCTTCCTCGGCTGCGAGATTTGCTCGCCTGAGGGCTAGGAGTGCGATAGGGGCGTCTCCTGGTATCAGGACGTAGTTCTTTCTCCAGTTTTTCCAGTCTTCTTTTCAAGCGAGCATTCTCAGCCTCATATCTGCGAGAAGACTCCCTCTGCTCGTGGAGCCTTGCTTCGTATGCATCGATCAATCTGGATATCTGAGTGGACCTTGCTGGTCCTTGACTTTCTTCTGAGGCTGGCCTTTCTAAGCGAGCCCCTTGATCTGAACGTGGAACTTCAGACCTAATCCTCCGAGGAGCGGGTGGCTCCTGAATATCTCCTGCTTGAGGAGCGTTGCTGCTATGACCAGACATCTTAGATTTTTTCTCGGAGTGGGCTCTTCTCAGGGAAAGATGAACGTTTCCCACAGACGGCGCCAATTGTGGTGACAGTTATTATATAACACAAATAAATATGAAAGAGGTAACAATCAAGAAAAGATAAATAAAATGCCAATCACACAACAACGGGTATAAGTGGTTCAGCAAAGATGTGCCTACGTCCACGGTGGTTCAGTCAGTGTTATTTCTCTATATTCTGAAGAATAAGTACAAATAATACAACTTGTCCTTTTCCCCGGACTTAGGGTTTAATTTATACATGTATATGTTGGAGTAGTGGGGGTGATGGGTTCCTCCTTATTAGCCATCTCCCCTACATGGGATCGCGCTTCCTTACAACTTCTCTTCATGGGATCGTGGGGTAATCGGATGAGTACAAGAGATGATGGGCCTGGGCTTTGGGCCGCTAAGGAGAGGCTACTCGTCCAGGCTTGTGATGCTAAATTCAGGGTACCCACAGGTTGCAAGATCCTTATGATAAGAATTTCGAATCAAATTGTAATCATTTTCAAAATTCTTATGTTGATGATTTTGAGTGTAGTCCCGAGAATAATTTCCAAACTTCTCATTTCTAAGAATCTGCTCCTCGCCCTATGACTTTCGGTGAGGGATTGCGCATGCTTGAAAATGAGAGGATTGAAAATCGATATCGGGAAGAAAATCGTTGTTGGGAACACGAGTTGGATTTACTATTTGAATCCAACAACGACTTTTCTTGTGAGACTTTTGAAGTCGAGGACTATTTTGAACCAAATGAGGACTTCGTTCCTACTTTGGAACAAATCATCCTTAACTTGATCCATGGTGTAGTAGAGAATGAAAATGAGGATGAAAAGGGTATAGTATCCATTTGCAATGAATTCGTTTCTTCTTTGATTTTCAAAGAACAAAGTTTCGTTGTAAATGATCCTATTTCTGCCGAAATTAATTTTTTAAGCGATGATCACTCATCGCCTGAGATTGAATTTCTTTCATCCCCTTCTTTATTCTATACTGTCACACCAATTCTAGTACCCGATGAATCGGTTCAAAACTTTGCAGTTCCAAACCGTATCACCGACGAGGAGTAATCGCTCGAGCCGCCTTCCATGACGGCATATTTGCCCTCATGTTCTCCGCCTCCCATTACAACTTTAAAATACTTGGGAGATGATTCAATTTTTATTGGCCCACATGTGTATTTGTCGCCCCTCCTATCCAAATCCCCCATCCTCCCTCCCAAAGTTTCAATTGGGGATGGTTCACTTTTATCGCCTTACACATGCCTTCCGTTATTTGAACGGAATTCCTATTTTTTGGGAGGCATGCATGTTCGGGAGGGTCCACTGTTGACCCGTCAAAGTCAAATTGTGTTTTGGATGGACCCTCAAAAATTTCAACTTTGAGTATATAGCTAATTAGACATCCTATGTGTAGGTTGTATATACAAACTTCTTTATTTTTATTTTCTCCTCGTAATTAGTAAATCTCTTTATATATGCTTGGTTCTAACACTTTTGTAGGTTCGAAGGACTTGAATTTGCATAGACTATGAGCCCCGGCACACACTTGTTAAGAAAACGATGAAAAAGTCACAAAAAAAAAGATTTTTTTCCTTATTTTACACACACGCATTCTCACCCATTTACATTTGTTTTTCTTTTTTATTTTATTTTATTTTTCATTTTGTTATGACCATGCGTGTGTGCCACTCGTCGTATATATTTATTCATTTTTGGTTACATATGTCTATCTCTGTGCATACATAGCCCAATTCTTTGTTGTTGTTTTTTATTTTTATTTTTATTGTTATGTTGATATACTTATATATATATAAAATAAGGAGTAGAATTTTTTCACTATTCCATAAGTGGGATAAGCTAATTAGAGGCTACGATTGATTCTTAAAAAGTGGGATCCAATGGTTGAGATTAAAATATCACTATTGCCATTTTTGGCCCTTAAATATTTGGTTTCCCCCTCTTTTTACACGCTCTACTATATTTTCACCTTTCTTCAAAATTCAAAAACAAGGGTAGAATAGTCATCCCGCCATTCTCTCCCCTACACTCACTTCTCTAAACTCGATTTTTCATCTCATTTCACTCCCTCTCATCTCTCTCTCATCTTCTGGCCCACACCTCTTCTCATTATGTTTACTCTCCCGTCTCTCCATGAAAGTCCTAGGGTTTCAAAGCTCTCACATCGATGATCGAAGAGTAAGATGCGGAATTTCTTGAGGGTGTTCCAAGGGTTTCAAAGATCACACATCGATGATGAGGTTAAATTTTATAATTATTTCATCGATGTTGTTGCATGTATTCGATCTAAAAAGTTTTGCATATGGATTTATGGGTATTTGACTAAAAAAATTCCAAATATGTCATTTATTGTGAACTTAGGGTTTAATGAGTTTTAGTTTTGGGAACTTTGTGACTCATTACCAGTGTATATTGTTTTGCAGATTGTAGGTTTTGGCGCTTGATGCTTGAAATGAAGGTATAAACATATTCTGAGATAAATTATTCTTTTGGTTATTATTGTCAAAGTTTGGCTTACTTTTTTAGTTTCTAAGACTTCTTATGTTTGGTCAGTATTTACGTATATTTTTAATTTCATATTTGGGCATTGGCATATGTTTTCACATTTGGGGTTTTTAAATTCAAATCTATGATTGGAGTTGTTAATGATTTGTTTATTTGGGAGTCTGATTTGTTTGAAAAAGTCCAAATTATTATAATATCATTTTTATATGTTGGTTTCAAATAACAGGAGGGACTCTTAATTTAAGAAGAAAAATGTCATGTTTTCAAGAGCTAAAAGACAATGGAACTATCTCCATGTATGTTTTTTCTTCTCAGTCAATAGCCACCTGTTGAATCTTATTTCGGGAGGGACAAAGGCAAAGATTATGTGGCTAAAAGAAGGTGACATAAACTCTTTATTTTTCATAAAATTTCTATAGGTAGAATGTCTATGAATCATACCCACTCTCTTAAATCTCATTTAAACTCCTTCTTAGTTTAAATACTAATGTAAACCATTTTGCTTTAGCACTTTCAAATCCAGGATCCATATTTGGTTTAATAATAGTTATGTTTTGTTGTTCAAATACATGCTCCATATTTGTTTAACAACAGTTATGTTCTACTATTTTGTCTTTAGATCTTTTAATTATTGAGCATGCATTAAGTTTTATTCAACTGATGGGGCAGAGAATCCATTGATCTTCTAATTTGAATATTTGAATAAATCTTAATTCATGCTCCATATTTGAATAAAGCTTTATTTAGAACTTAAAAATGGAGGCATACTATCCATTGATCTTCAACTGATGGGGCTTAGCAAGCTTAATTATATGTTTTGATTTTTTTCACCCTTCTTCCATAATCTATCAATCCTTTTTCTGTTACAAAGTTTTCTTATCTAAATGTTAAGCTAAATAGTTTTCTTTAATATTTTTCGTTCTTATTATAACTATCTGAATATTATGCTTTGAAATGTTGCGTTCTCACGTAATTAGTTAACTCTTACCTTTTTTTGTGTATGTGTAGGTTTCTTGAAGGTTATGTCGTACTTCATTGGGATTTATTTCTACTGGAGCACGAGAATAAATAAACATATTTTAAGTTTCTCTTAGGTATGTGATTCATTACCCATTTATGTTGTTTTGCAGATTGTAGGTATTCGAGCTTGAAGCTTAAAATGAAGGTATAAAACACATTCTGAGTTAAAATGTAGTTATTTTCGTTATTATTGTAAGAGTTTGGTCTAATATTTTTTGTTTCTAAGACTTCCGATGTTTGGTTAATGTTTGGCTATATTTTCAAGCTCATATTTGGGCAATGGCATGTGTTTTCACATTTGGGGTTTTTAATTTCAGATTTATTTGTTAGGGTTTTTTCTATATCAATTTTCTTTAGGCCGACGAACTGCTCTAAAATTTTGTGATTGTTGTGGGATTTTGACGAAGTTATTGCAGCTCAAACGAGTCTCTCATATACATTGATTTGGTGTTTGTTATTAATTCTATGCAGAAAGCATTTATATTATGCGTGTCGTTTACTCCTTGATTTCGGATTTGACGGTTCACCCATAATTATTTTGTAGTTGTGTTTATGTTCATAGGATTTTCTTTCATTTCACATAATATAACCTGGAAAGTAACTCTTCATTTTGTTCCCGTTTTCAAGCATAGACAAATATATCCACGAGAATACTTTAATTCTGAGAACTTTTTCTCTTACAAAGATTTTCACATCTAAAACAAAGGGGTCATCGTTGTTACCGATAACAACGATTGAAATTCAATGTCTATGCATGGGGGATAAAAATTGATGCAGCAAATACATCTGTAAGTATGGTTTAGGGGCCGATAAGAAAGGCCAAACTGAACTTCACGTGGCGGTGAAGGGATAAAAAGTGGAGATCTTTTTTAGTAATTGTTTTGAGGTATAAATGATATATTTGCTCACTGATCCAAACTTTCAACTTATTAGAGTTTGTTTGTGGTTCGTATTTATTATGAATGTTTTATTATTTGTCGTTTTATTTGTTTTATAATTGTATTTAGTCGATTACCATGTATTATTATTTTTTTTAAATTGACGTGGAAAGAGGGAACTTTTTACAGTAGGGTAATACCCAATCAAAGGTTTACTTTTATGCTATTTTAAAATTATTATTGAAATTCTAAACGGAATCAAAAGATTTAGAATTTTTGCCTATAAATGTAATTGTTATTAATATTTAATATAATAAGTTTGGTGTGGTGACTGTTGCATCATTTTTTATCTCATCATTTTTTAGAATCTCACCATTGAACTCCGGTGAAGGCATGCAAAAAAATTTTGGTACATTGTCACAAATTTCTTAGACCAGTATAGTTAGTATGTACCATTATCGTATCCTATGTTCAGCTACTTATAATTTAATTATGCTAATTTTTTAAATACAAAATTGGACGCTGAAGTTAATTTTTGTCCTGTTCCCACAAATTGATTATATTTTCTCATGTGAATTCTTATTAAGGATTGTATGGTTATAGTTTTTATATTACACTATATTTATGCATTTAATATGCTATAAATGTTTTTAGTACTTCATTTTCTCCTACTAGATAAATAAAGAAAACATACTAAATTTTCTAAACATTATGTTATGTTCGTATTCAAGGCTTTGTTTTTTTGACAGATCAGAAACATGGACTTGAAGAATGCCATTTATATATCTCAATGGAATTAAAGATCATGTTTATATTCCTATAGTATTCACCAAGAAAGCACCAACATTTTTGAGGCATTTGATGAGGTAAATCGCGCATTCTACCAATACATTATAATTTGTATTCAAGTTTCAATAGGCAAGTTAGTACACTTGATAGCTACATTTGATTAAAGAAAATTTTATGAAACTATCATGTTATTTATATGGGTGGTGTTCGGTTTGTTTGTATTGTCAAACGTTCTTTTTTATTAAAAAAATAATTTTGGGGGGTTTATAGGGTTGTGTTACATATTTACATCTAAAACATTTTCATTTTTTAATTAAAGTTTCATGTATACATGAAATTAATTTTTGCATAATAGAATGCATGGTGAGTTCTGTAAATGATCCAATGAAGATATCACTCCAAAGCGATTCGTTGAGATAGTTGTGGTATTTCGAAAAAGGGGAGAAGCCTCTAGACCAAAAGGAGCGATTACTACGTTGTTAGGACCTAATCCTCCTCAATGGTGCAATTTAGATGTCTACTGCACAAATTCGTCGTTATGTTATACCAAACATCCCCCCCCCCCCACTCATCAAACCACACCCGCTACAAACACCTCTTAACCCACTTACCTTCTACCCAACTCACATATTCCTATTAACCTCCCATAAACCCCCTGTTCATTCATGTACACCTGCTCCCAGCCAACCCCACACCCAAACACCTTCCCCCACTTCTCCCAAACTGACCTTGCAACACCCTCCTGTCCCCACACCTTCTACCACCAACCTATTGTTACCCGCTACCCTCCCCAAACTACTACCCTTGCATAATCTCACACACCCGTCCTTGCCCTGTTTGTGCTCCTGCCTACCACTCCCTTAACCCCACTAATACCCCAATTCAATTACCCATGCACCCACCCTATTTTTACCTGCCATAACCTCCATACCTGCCATAACCTCTATGAATAGTGTTAATGATTTTTTTGACACTTACGCCATCTGTTTTGGCCACAAAATCAATAAATCCTAATGCCATGTCTCTAATCTTCTTAGCATCAAATAGGTTTCTAATTGATGTTGGATGTTTAATTTAACTTGGAGGTAAATGAATATGTTAAGCATATTTTGGTGGCTTTATATATGAGAATCCTAATGGTTTTCACTTTATGCACTTCATTACTTCAATATATCAGACTTCAATTTAGGTTGGGTTATGGTGCTTAGTCCAAATAGATGTGATGTGTATTTTCATTATGTATTGTATGATATGTGTATTTTCCAAATAGCAGGTGATGCATACCAACTGAGTGTTATGTCAAATGGTATAGCAGGCGATGCACATGGAGTGTTGTTCCATCATATTAGATCTTAGAATTGAAACTAAGTGGATGAGGCAAATGGAGTTATGAGTTCTCATATAGATCCGGTGTTGAGAATTAATAGAGTGAATGATCCAAGTAAAAAATTGAGGCCAACAACAGTGCATCATAAACAAGTGAGCCGTCCAAATGATATATAAAAGTAAGAGGTGCAGTGGCAGGTATGCTAAAAATGCCAGAGATGATTAAGATGTAGCACAGGAAGGTGAGAGAAGTGTCTTAATCCAACCGATTAAGGAATAGCAGGCAAGTGTGTGTGACCCCAACTAATATGATCGACAATTCATATGAAACAGGTCAAAGACAGACAGTAGTAGCAACTCAGTAAAATTATTGCAAAATAATGGTTAGTGTAGAGACAATGCATCAAGAGGAGGGGCCACAATAGTTGTTTGACTTTTAACATCTGAGTTTGATCATCACATTTTATTTTATCTTGGAATTTTCATGTACTTATGCTTTTAATTAATATGCTTAATTTTGCATTTGTAGTATGAAACTTGCAGTCTCATAATGTTTAATTCTATAACACTTTCTTATGTTTATAATTTCTAGCAGTTACAGATTGCATGCATTTTTTATTTGGTACTTTTTGTAGGTTTTTATTTACAAGTTCCAAGACGGGGATGAATTACATACTTAGGACATTTTTGTTGTTTTGTTCTTACGAATTTTGGAAATTTTCGTGGTGCCTTTAGGCACGACATCACAACCAATAATTAGATCTTTATGATTTATGTTTCATTGGAAAGATCTATATGATGTATGATTCTTAGTATACTTTTTTTTAAAAATATTTACACTTTTGCGTCGTAAACAATATTTTTGTATTATAATGATGTTTCATTATGATGTTTTTCGAGGTCCGGGACGGACTTTTCGTATTGTTATGGATTTTTTTCTTAACACGGTGGATAGTCCTGTAAATAAAGGAAATTCTGTCCAAATTTAATAAATTCTTTTCACATTATTTTTGTAATAAAACTTTACCTAAATTTTATACATATTTCGATAGTCATGTAGACAACAGAGATTATAACCATTTTTTTAAACTACACTTTGTTTTGTTGAGGAACGGAATTTTTGCCATTTTACAATTATGCACGTTGGAAATTTTACCTGTTTTACGATTACGTACTTTGGAAAGTTTTGTCGTTCCTTCAGGCACAGGCATTCAGCTAGTGTGTATATATATATATATATATATATATATATATATATATATATATATATATATATATATATATATATATATATATATATATATATATATATATATATGTATATATATGTATATATACATATATATATATGTGTATGTATATATATATATATGTATATATATGTATATATATATGTGTATGTATATATATATATATATATATATATAAAATACTTCTACCCCCATAATTGCAATTCCCCCCCCCCCTACCCCATTTAAAATTGGAGGCAGTAGGCAATTAACTACTTGGTCGATCGATCGACCAAAAGGGTCGATCCATCGATCGACTAGTTAATTGCTGAGATCTGCTTCTTTTTTCCCCTCTTCTTCTATTCTCTCTTCTCTCCTCTTAACAGATTTTGTGCCCTAGTTTTTTCCCCCACCCTTTTTGCTCAAATTAACCTCATTTCTCTACTCATTTCAGGTATAACACTTACTAACTACCTAATTCTGTCATAGATTTGTTGGTTTAATGTCACTTTCATATTGTTTACACATTTTTGGACATTGTTTGAGTTTTTCTCCATGTTTGTTGTTCCACTTACTTTTGTGCAACAATGTTGATTAAAATCCATTGATGAACACTTTGTGTTGATTGGTAAATGATTTTGTTCATGAATGGGGCTTGTTTGTAGGATCAATGGCATTTTCTCACCCTCATTTCATATTGCGCACGCCATGTGTTCGCTAAAATTCCACAAACAGATTTCAATCCATTTTTTGTGCACAGTTGGGGATGATTTTCACTCCTTTTCGCATTTCGACAAAGTTTATCGCAATGTTGAATTTGTTTCCTCGGTTTTGCGCACATGCACCACCATTTCAACTAGTTCACTAACTAGCCATTAATTGCGCTTGCAATTTTTTTTTTTGTTGCCTAATTATTGTTTTGTAGGTTGAAATGGCAAACCTAAAGAAATACGATTCCACTCTGTCGGTGCCCACACGAGGTTTCGTGGTGTTCCATTGCAAGAAAGAACAGGAGTGGTTCCAAGCATATATTTGAGACTGCTCAGAGGCCTTTGGTCTAAAATTTAGCCTGGAAACTTGTTGATTTGCCGGAGGAGGCGCGTGTTCTTTTGCCGCGCCAGGGATGGGAACCTTTTCTCGCAATTAATGGCCGTATCAATGAAGAGCTGGTCAGGATTTTTTATGCGACACTAGTGGTGGTAAAAGGGTACGGGCCGACTACATACGAGGCCATGGTCCGAGGGGTGAGGGTACCATTCTGCCGTTCTGATTTGGCTATCTTTATGAATGTGCCGAACCCCGAGGAATCACTCAGTTTTACCGATAGGGTGTTTTTGGACTCGGGACATTGATTAAGCCCCTTGCACAGGGGAAAGAATGGAAAAAAATGGCCTTCCGTTCGGCTGTAATGGAGGATTTACCGAGACTACTTCACTATATCAATGTCCACTCATCCATAGTGACGAGCAACCGGTCAGAGGTGCGTCACAAGCACACCGTATTTATTTGCGCACTAATAAATAATTTGGGAGATATTAGTTTGCCCAATATATTTCTGGATAATATGTGAGAGACAACTAAGGGGAGAGCCAAGACATTCTCCCTTCCTTTTCCTGCCCTCATCACGAGGATCTGTTTATCGCACGGTTGCCCAGAATTCGACGCTGACCGCAAGCAGGACCCATTGGGGCTTCTCACAAAGAATAATATTTATAAGATATTGAAACATGAGTGGGGGAAACCGGGGAACAAGAGGCAGAGGGAAGAGGTAGCTGATGAGCTCGACGACGAGGAGGCTGAGATTAGGATGGCAGAGCAGGGGCAGAGTTCGCGGGTGCCACCCACAGATTTTGATGCCCGCTTTGAGGCATACAAGGCACTACAGGACCACCGCTGGGAGGAGACCCAACTCAAGTGGCTACATGGGAGTCCCGCCTGGACCAGCAACAGGCCGAGTAGTGACAGGAGTGGGCTGAGTAGAGGCAGGCTAGAGCGCAGCACAGGCATGAATACCGGATGATGCAGCGAATGCTGAGAGATCTTTATTTGCAGAGGCATGATTTGGACACAGTGTTACCTCCTCATTTTCAGGACCCTTCTGATCCTAGTGGTTCCGACCACTAGGCTACTGTTGTACTGGGTCATTTTTGGCATTTCTGGGTCGGATTGTATGTTGTATTTTTTTTTCTTTCTATTTTAGTTGTAATGTATTAAGTGATTTTGTATTGAACTTATGAAATGGGAAATGAGAATGTATCTCGTGGTTGCTTACTAGATTTTGATGTGTGTGACCTTCCATTTTATAAAATTAAAAAGTTCACCATCAATTTATCTAGTATATATTCTTCCTATGCTTTGTACTAACTTGTTTTGCAGATTCATATGGACTTGTACTTATGGAGATCGCTCCAAATGTGGGTAATATCATTTTTTTCCTTCTTTGTGTTGTGTTCTCTAATGGGCGCATTGGGGACAATACAACATTTAATTAGGGGGTGTGGGATATTCTATCCATTTTATGTTTAGTCCTTGAATTTAACCAAAATTTAGTTACAAAGCATGTTTTTGTTAAAAAATTGAAAATTTTAAAAAATATTTTCTCTCTTTTTTCTCCTTTGTTGGGCATTTTGCCCCTGTTTTCGATGATAAATTTTAATAATTTCCCGATCCATTAGACAATTCAATGATGCATGTTCTCGATTTTAAAAGTTATTAGACTTTAGTCCTTAAATCATTAATATTATGAATAACTTCATGAATTAAACTTTATCCCTTGAGCACATGCACTTTTATTGCCTTATTGATTTGGTTTAAGATTTTTATAACTCGGTAATCTTTTGTTGCATTGTATATACTTATTCTGAGTGCGATTAGAGACTTATCTTCATTTATGAGTGTATACACTTTTCTTTCCTATTTGAAAACGTTACAGTAATTGGTAATCTCTTTATTCTTTCATTGATCGTTCATTAATTGAGTTCATGCTTGAAATGTGTTACTTGAGCATGATTTTCATATATTGTTTTGACTCAAAAAATACATAAACTTTGTGAAATGATCATAGGCCATCTTTGTATATCACCCATATGACCTTGACCTCACCTTTTATATGTTCCCTAGTCAACCCATTTGATCCTAAATACTAGCCTTTCATTTCATCACCCAAAATACCATAACCAACTCCAAATTGGAGTTTTATACCATACATATTACTTTACATGCCCTTGTTTGGATTATTAGTTGGGATTGAATGACATTGTTGTGTATTGTGGTTGGGATTTGAGCATGAAAAGAGTGAGAAAAGAAGAAAGTGTAGTGAAAAAAGAGAAGAAAAAGAGAAAGTTGAAAACAAAAGAAAGCAAAAGAAAAAAATGAGAACAAGAAGAAAAGAAAAGGAAAGAGAAAGAGAAAGAGAAAGTTGTATATATTGTTTGTAGTGATTCAATAATCCTTGTTACTCTCTCGATTGTTATATCTAATGCTCGTTTGGAAATAATTTGTCCAATTTTTTATATTGACCACTTTTTCCCATTATCCCGAGTTTCATCCCCAAACACTTTGAATCTGTATATACATCCCTTTCATTTTGTACCGTAGCCTAGACTACATTACAACCCTATTAAAGTCTTATGTGATCTTAAGTAGATGTAATTCAAAGGTTTAAACAGTTTTGATAATCTGTGAAAATGCATTTTGCTTCTTTTATATGTGCAGTATCCTTTCACTGGGATTACAATTTTTATTTCCTATATAGCGTTCTTCTTTTGTGACATGTGTGCGGCCGAGTTTCCCTTTACGTTTACTCCTTATGCCCGCATGTCCCGTGTGTTACCTCCCCATTTCAAGTGAATTCATTTGATGAGTGTAATGCCCGTGAGGATTAACTTTTATGCATGCTTTGATATTTAGTATCCGAGTTATTGAAGTTTGTGCCAAATAATATTTTGCATGTGCTCACTCCCCTCACACGTGTTAAAGTTTCAATTCATTCAGATGCATTCGATAATGTTAATAACTGCGAACTTTTCACGTGAATTCGTTTGCTATGCTAATAACATGTTGAAATCTTGTTCGTATTGTTGAGTTTGTCGCATGTGATTGGGCATATTTTGAGGAAACTTTATGATGTTTGTGGGTATCATCACTCTTTTATACCATATTTTTGTACTATCTCCTGTTTTGGTTTACTTTTTCTTCTTATTGCATCCTATTTCATTGCTAGGGACTAGCAATGTGTAAGTTAAGGGGTGTGATAATACGCAAATATTTCGTATTTCATTCGTCGAACCTACACATTTTAGCCCCTCTGGGTCCCTTAATCTCTATTTTTAATCCCGTTAACCAGAAAACCTCGATTTATATTGATAACATTCTATATGAGGTATAATTGGACTTTCGTAGGTATTTAGGTACTATGTATGGAGTTCGGATGCATTTCGGTGAAGTTCCGTACGCAATCGCACGTTCAAGGGCAATCCGATCATTTCACAATTGGGCACCTTGCTCAAAATCTAGACGGAAGTTTTATCTCTCCTTGCAAGCTTTGCGTGGCCATGAACGGTGTGCGATTTCGAGTCCGTATGATGAAGTTACGGCGATTTCAGCGGAGGGGAAAACAGGGAAAGAAAAAGAGGAGGAGAAAAGGAAGAAAAGAATGAAGTGTGTTGCTACTTGGCTCACCCCTGCTTGATCGATCGATCGATGATTTTGGTCAATCGATCGACCATTCTGTATAGAAAAAAATTTGCCTTGGTCGATCGATCGACTAAAGGGGTTGATCGATCGATCCCCTGTTTCTGCAGATATTTTTGCCTTCTTTTCTTTCTTCTTTTCTTTTCTCCCAACTTACTATATAAGCCAATTTTGTTGTAATAATCCATATACATAGTTTTAGAATACATTTTAGGTTAGGGTTTGGTTTGGAGAGCTCATTTTCTCTTCTTCTTGGGGTGACAACTAATTGGTTTTGTAAGATTGAACTTTCCATCTCTTTTACTATTAATATAGTTTTTTCTTCATTTTTCCTTGCTTTGTAGAACAAGTTCCATGCTTTCTTAATTAGTTTAAATGCTTTATTACTTGCTTTCCTAGTTTAATTAGTATAAATTATCTTAGTTCATTATATGCCCTTATATAAATAGGGTCGAGATGTCATTCCGCCATTAACGGGCCCCGAGCTCCGAAAATTAGGTTTTGTGTAAATTTGCATTTAATTGAACCCGTGCGAATTAACGTCAGATTATTATGCGTTTAACTTTCATTTTCATGCAACATTAGTGTTATTGCGATAATCCGAGTTTAATCCCCGTGCGACCATTTTCGGATTAAATGTTTAATCTCGCAACTTTGGATTCAATTACTTATTATTTGATGTTTATGATTAATTGATAATGCTCGAGTAAATTTCCTTCGAGCCGAAATTCTGATTAGTAGTTGTTTCGAGCCGTATGGTTGGATGATATCCCGATCCTCGCTTTACTTTTATTTAGACTTAACTTTTTCTTTTCTTTTATTCCTGAAATAATAATCTGTTACAATCTATCAAACATTCCCTATGGATTCGATACCCAACTTACTGCTATACTTGTATCGCAAGTGTAGTCGTAACTTAGGATTTTTTTGTATTGAGGCGGTGAAACTAATTCAGCGATCGGCGTCTGACACGCGCCGCTTTTCACCCTTGATCAGTTACCTAAAATGATTGTAACATACGAATGATGTTAATAAGATAGCATACTCTATGGTCAGTACGGGGACTTAGAAGTGTTAGTCATGAAATGAGATATTTATATCTAGTTAGATGTGGTAGTATGGCTAGGTGGGCTAAGTAGAAAACGTTAGGCGTGCAAAATAGTTGAGAGTTAAGGAAACCCAAGTGAGTGTATGTGAACTTAACATGCGAAATCAATAACTGATTTAAATTGTGATAAATATTTTTAAAATGTTTTTGGTTTCTAACACTTGCTATACAATAGTTTCAAAACCTTTTAGGTGTCCAGCCACCGGGACGCCAGATTAAACTATTCATTTTAGGGACACAGAGCTACAACATTGTGGAGGCTTGCAGGATTTGATTATATGCATCCATTATTCCATTTGGATGTAGAGTAGGATTTCCGTTTAGTATTTCATTATGGACATGTTGTCCTTTAGTACTTATTTCAGTTATTCAGATTTGAACTTGTATTGGTTTTTAATTTATTACTCGTGGAGAATTTATTTTTGGTTGGATTTGTAGCCAATGATTTATATGGCATGATACTTACTTATTATTATCTCGTGATGGTTTGGATTATATTATGATGTAAATGATTTCAATTGGTTTGCATGTTTTTGGACTGTTGAATAAAAAATAAAATTTTGGCAGGGGTTTAATTAACTATTAGGTGGTTAGTAATAAATAGTTTCGACAATGATGCTAAGAATGGACCAACTGGATATTCTATTTTAATTTAATAAAGGACTTATCACCCGTTATTTAATTAGGTGTGGTGTCATATTGTTTTTTCGTATTATCGGGTCGTGTTTAAAATCATCACCCCTACTAATTTTAAATAAAATATATTAATCACTGATATGCCAAAATATACCCTCATCATAGCCGACAGTATACTTGGCCCACGAAGAGGGGATAATTAAGTTAGACCTTGTACCATCCATGGTTCGTCCAAAGGATCATCATCGGCCTTGGCCCTACTAGTAGGTGGATCCATAATTGTATAACAATTGATAAGTGCCGAAGTCAGAAACCTCGGCCTTGTCCATATGAGAATGCAAGACTAAGTCCGACCTTGATCACCGCAGCACCCGATGGTTTCAACATCATCTATTTTCCTAGCCTCGACCTCGCCTAATGATCGTAGGCCGAGGGTGACATCATCATAGCGCATGGTTTGGGAGACGCATGGATTAGTGCGCGTGGGACACAAACCACACGTGGGCAAAAATGTTACTACTTGATCTTCCCCTCACGTGAGGGAATATTTGGTCATCATGATTTACATGTGGTGCTGCCAGATGTCAATACGGGATTGGTTAAGAGTAATCCATTCATGCATACAGCATGCCTATGGGTATAATGCACACCCTAAGCACTATATATAACTTTAATCTTCTTCATTGTAAAGGGTCAATTATTTACAACCCTGGCAGAACTCTATCAAAATACACAGAAGATAGAGAAAAGCTTTAGCGTTGTATTCACAGGCCATTAGTGCCCTTATTATAATGAAAACCACCTTTCACACTACACAGTGGACGAAGGATCCGATCGAACCACTTATATTTTAGTGTTCTTCCTCTTATCTGTAATACCCTGTACTTTTACCTGATATTTATTTATGGGATTAATTGAATTAAAAGTGAATTAATTGAGAATTAATCCGAATAAAATACTAACGAGATGTGAGTTGGTATTTTATTATAATGTGTACATATGACATTATATGAATATTGAAAATATTGAATTTGTCGTGAGATTGAAATACGGAAATTTGGGAAATTTTGTTGGGACGTGCGTGACAGTTGCGTCAGGAACGTAATTATTTTAATTAAAAAGTGAATTTTATTTTCATCAACCGAATGGTCATTTTGAGTGCGCCAACATGTCCGGAAGGGTCGAAATAGTCAGAAAACACTAGCCGGGGGTTTAGTTTGGGTCCCGGGGCACTTTTAGGCCATACCGGCAACTCAAAAGGGTATTTTAGTAATTTTGAAATTTGGGGAATTTTGACCAACGAACTTTGGGAATTAAAAATAGGGAATTTAATGACCCAGTAAGCCATTACCAGCACTTAAGTGACTAGAGGGCAACGGGAGTTAGAGGAGGAAGTTAGGAAAAGTTCCAAAGAGAAAACAGAACCTCCACCTTCAACCTTCAACCTTGGGAGAAAAAGGAGAGAGAGAAACCTACATCATTCAACACCAAATTCAGAGAAAGATCCAAGGCAAGTGGTTTAATTACATTAATTTCAAGCGAATTCTTCTTCCATGCTTAGAAATTGTTATAATTGCATTGTATTGGGAGACTTATAAAAACCCATGAAATTAGAGTTATAAATTCAGATTTTAATATAGGGATGCATGTAGAATTGTTATTGGGTGATTATACTAAAAGAATTATGACTTTTATGTTACAAAAATGGATTTATTTATGAAAATTGATGACTTTAAATTTTTAGGGTTCGTGTTCATAAGATTTGGGAAAAAATGGGGAGTTATGATAATTAGATGATGTTTAGGAGGATTTGGCCCTATATAAATGTTGAGTTATGACCTACGAATGTTTAGTGATGATTAGAAACCTTAAAATACTGTTGGGATGACTTTTTGATGAGATTAGAGGTGAAGAAAATTGAGAAAAATGAGATAGGAAAATTATGGGCTCGAAACTGTCACCTCGTTAGAAGACCTGCCCAGGTCGTTCGAACGAGCTTCTAACGAGCTGACAGTTTGCCTTCTAACGAGTTGGATGTTTGTTCGATGACCTTCACTCGAACGAGATCTCGTTAGATGCCCCTTTCATTTGAACGAACTCTCGTTCGAATGACCTCGTTCGAACGAGACTTCTAACGAGTTGACAGATTGGCCTTTTTGGCCTGATTTGATTTCTAGTGTCCTATAGCCTTATTTAATTGTAGAAATAACTTTCTCATGTTAACTAATTGGTATAGTTGGGAGATGTGGGATATATTGAGGAGTAAAATATAGGAGTGTGATTGGAACTAAATAATATTCGTGGATTAGGACGCGAGGGACAAATCACGTGGTGAGAATAATTGATGACTTAAATACATATAAACCGGACATATGATTTGTGTGACATTAAAAGTTGGTATGAGAATGAGAAGCATACCGCTAATAAATTATGCTAATTACTAATATGTGTGCATGCTTAGTAAATATATGATTTTAAGTGTATGACATACCTACCATACTTGCTATCACGGGAGGTTTGCGTTCATTTAGGGCCATCTAATCTTTATGTGCCTACGGGGGGGATATAGATTGGTACCTCGAGGACATAGGTCAGAGAAGGACTTATTGGGAAGTTAATAAGTCTGCTGATCGTGGGAGCGTAGGTATGTGCGTGACCCATGTGATGTGACTGTGTTCGCCTCCATTGTTTGTGATTTGCTATTATCTGAGAACGATTCCTGAGAGATTCGAAATGCGTGATCCTTATGTACGTGATGTACTAGGATAGATAGCAGAGTATGTGTGCACCGTAGCTTAGTCTCGGGGTGCTAGTATTGTATATTTATGATGTGAATAATATACGGTTAAATGAAAAGAATTGTTATGTTTGAATTGTGAGTATAATTATAGTAACGCTTTGAGAAGAGAAAAAGTGGGATAACCTCTGGTAAATTGTATTGCTAATAATTGAGAATCCAAGTTTAAGTAAAGCTCTTTGTATTAATTGATAACGTAGGATGGTATAGTGGGAATCGAGGAGAAAGGCTAGAAGTTATGTCGGTTTAGTTAGATATGAATATCACTTGGATGGGTACGGTACGTTAGGAGTGCACAATTAGTCGAGAGGTGAGTATTTCATGTGAGTGCACGTCCTAACACGTATTTTGCATTCATTGTTTTAATGTTATTAAAGCACTTGCTGTTTTTAAAATACTCTCCACTTTCGGGCTCTGACCCGTTTTCTTTCAAATCTAGTTTTTTTGTAAAAACCTTTTTAGGTGCCCCGCCACAAGGACACCATGCATAGGATTTCTATTCAGGTGACGAGCTGTAGCTATTATGGAAGTTACAGGGCCTTGATAGTAGACGCCTCCTTTTCTAGTCTTGACTCCATATTCAGTTTCATCATTTAGAGGGCATGTCGCCCATTTCTTTTAGAGACATTTTATATTTCAGTTATTCAGATTGTGGATTGTAATTAATTCAGGATTCAGACTTGTTTTATTTTTATTCAGTTGTGGGATTATTGTGAGGAGTATTTCCTCCAGACTCTTTATTATTTGTTGATTACACTATTGGGACTTTATTGTGAATAGTTATGTTATTCTTTTATATTTCACTTACGGCATGTTAATCAGATTTAATCTAAAATTTGACATCTTACTTTTTTAAATACTAGGTGGTTAGTAATTATTAAAATGTTTTCGACAGTGATGCTATTAACTGAACCAACTTGGCATTTTGGATTAATTTAATAAAGGAGTAGCTACCCGGTATTTAATTAGTCGGGGTGTCACATTATCCTAACCTACATCTTTTATTTACTAATATGTCATACGCCATTGTTGTGATGTGATTGAGCTTGAGTTGTTCATACTTTTACATGTTTATTTGTTGGTAATGTATTTAGTATCATCAAATTGGCATCGTCTGTGGGAAAAAGTAGCATCATCTCTTCCTTTTTTTAGCTTGCCCTCACCGGATTCTCTTGTGGTGAACCAGTCATTCCCTCTTGTTGATCTGTTTCACCATTAAAAGAGTTCATGTTGAGCTACAAGGCTTTTTCTCTTCAACTAGAGCTCATCTGTAAGGTTTAATATATGGCATCAGAATTTTCACCACCAGCTGGTGGTCCTAGTTCCAATAATGTACCTCCTCAGTCTGAAATGGCTAAAGTGGAGGCCACATTGAAATCCATGGCATCAAGCTAATATGTGATACAAGAGCAGCTACTTCCTTCAGCCTGCACGTGGTAATTAGGCCAGCGGGAGCCCTACCGGAGATGATTACTCCGACAGTTGGGGAGCATCACCAGGGGGCCAGGGGACTACCCCAAGCACCTCGTAAGGATCTACATCCTCTTCAGCGATCTACCTACTCTTTCGCAGAGGAGGTATGTTGCAGATCCTAGGAGTTTACGCCTGGAGAGGCAAGGCTAATCTTACTAAGAGGAGCGTTATAATAATTACAAGGCTGAAGATGCTCAGATTGATTGTTGGGAGCCATACGAAGTATCTGGAAATTTGTTACACCACATCTAAGGAAAATGAGGGCATGATAGGAGGTCGAGTCCCTATGCCCGACCAAGGGGCTCAGTTTTTTACCGATTAAGTAGAGGGTCGGCATTTAAAAGGATCAGCCAATTTAGCGAATTGAGAGAAAGGTTGTCAAGATCAAGAAGAAATGATGTCTTAAGGAGGGTGGGGGCAGATGGATAACCCCCGTATGATCGAGATGGGGTCCAACGAGAGGTAACTATCCAACGCAGGTCAGCAGTAGGGGAACCCTCTATTCGGTCAATCAAGGTATCAGGGGATAACATTGGTCGGGCCAATGTTATTGAAGGGGACGAAAGGCCTTGGAATGACTTAATTCAAAGGCTAGAGAACAAGATCGGAGACATCCTTAAAAGTTGTGATCCCTTACAGAGGGGATACTCAGAAGGTTCTCCTTTTGAGGCAAAAATAGTCAACTCCCCAACCCTTGCCAAATTCAAGCTGTCGGTGGTTACTCCAAAGTATGATGGGTGTAAAAATCATGTGCACCATGTAGAGATGTACTAGTTGGCTGCAGATACCTACTCCATCTCAGATGAGATGAAATGTCGTGCATTCTCAATCACTTTGAATAGAGCTTCCGATATATGGTTCTCCTCAATTCTGAAGAACTCCATTGAAAATTTCAAGAAACTCGCAGAACGATTCATCTATAACTTCTATTTTGGAGTAAGACCTCGGAAGAAAACTACTCACCTGCTATACGTTAAGCAATAGAAGAATGAGAGTCTCGAGGAATACATCGTGAGGTTTAATAAGGAGAAGTTAGAAATGGAGGATTATGAGGAAAGCATTGCGATGACAGCGTTAATAAGAGGTTTACAGAAATGGAAATTGCATTAGAAGCTTGCTGAAGACCTGCCAAAGTCTATGGCTGAGCTATTGTTGACGGCCGACAAGGTCATGAACGTCGAGGAAGCTATGGCAGATAAATATGAGGATGAGAAGGGGACTAGTAATGGGATCAATTTTCAGAAGAAGAATAAAGATGGAAAGAAGAGATCAGCCGATGATAAGTTTTTTAGGTACACTCCTCTCACGGTGAACTGCGAACACATTATGAATAAGATCAAGAATGATTGGTCCTTAAAATGGCCAGAGAAACTGAAATCTCCCCCTCACAAAAGGAATAAAAGCTTATGGTATGAATTTCACCATAATCACAGGCACTTGATTGACAAGTGCCTTGCCTCGAAAGATGAGATTGAGAAGATTCTCAAGGATGGAAAGCTAAGAAAGTATATGAGGAGTGATGGCCCAACGAGAGGACGAGATGACCCCAGAAGGAGAAGGGCCAACAAGTGCAGGGAAGATGTCCCAGGGAAGAAGAATGATGCCTCAGATGACGATTATGATGATGACGCAGACCTGCCGCCAAAGGACGATAATCCAAAGAGGAGACTCCACATGATCTCATTTGATGTGAAGATGATCTGTGGAGGCATTGCAGGGAGTGGTGAAGAAGTGGTTGATCGTAAGGTGTATGTGGCTGAGGCTAAGGCTTTTCCCAAAGTTGAATCCGTTAACTCGACCGAATTAAGCACAAAGTCAGAAAAGAGAAAGAAGGAAGATATGGACACCTTAATTATGAAATTTTCAAGCCATGACCTCAAGGGAATCCTATCTCCTCTGGATGACCCCTAGATAATCACAACTATAGTGCATGGGTATAACATACCGAGGATATCGTTCGATGGGGGACGTTCAACCGATGTTATGTTATGGACTTATTTCAAAGTTTTGGGACTCAGCAAGAAAAGGTTGGTCCCTTATAATCATCCTTTGATAGGGTTCAGCGATGAGAAAGTTCACCCATTATGAATGTATGAAATGAACATTAGAATGGGAGATGTTTAGCCTAAGAGGCTAAAAAAGAAGGCCAATTTCTTCGTGATGTACAAAAGTGTGTACTCGTCCTAGAACATTATCATGGGAAGAGTGGCCCTCAAGGAATTTGAGGTTGTGCCATCTATTGTACACCAAATGGTAAAATTCTCGACCCCTTATAAGGTAGGGGAAGTCCAAGGTGGTCAAGTGTTGGAACTTGAGTGCAACTTTAACTCAACCAAGGAGAGGGAATCTCATAAGAAAGAAATTATGACCTATAGTATTGACACCATGGATCCCAGGTATGAGACCAAACTGAAGAATAAGGAGGTCGCGAAAGAGGTAGAATCCATCGTCCTCAATGAGGATGAGCTAGAAAAAAATCCAGGTTAGCAAATCCCTGAGAGGAGATATCAAGGAAGAGAAGATCAAATTATTTAGAGAGAGTCACGCTATATTCGCATGGAGTCATGAGGATATGTCGGGCATAAATCCTGAACTCTTTTACCATAAACTGAATGTAGCCGATGATGCTAAGTTGGTACGATAGAAGAGAAAAATCTATTCTCAAGAGAAATATGAGGTCATCGAGAAGGGGTAAAGAACATAGAAAAGGAATACTTTATAAGAGAGGTGATATATCCTTAGTGGCTAGCCAATGTTGTCATAGTTCCCAAAGCTAATGGGAAGTGGAGAATGTGTGCAAAATTTACTGATCTCAATAAGGCTTTCCCTAAGGATAGATTTCCTTTGCCCCGTATCAACCCGATAGTTGATGCCATAATAGGCCATGAGCTGATGAGTTTCAAGGATGCTTATTCGGGCTACAACCAAATCTCCATGCACCCGACTGATGAGAGGAAGACTGCCTTCACAACCGAGAAGGGGACTTATTACTACAAAGTCATGCCCTTTGGTTTGAAAAATACTGGAACTACCTATCAGAGACTTGTTAACAAGATATTTGAGGATAAAATCGGGATGATGATGGAAGTCTAAGTTGTTGATATGCTGACTAAGAGTCTCAAATCTGACTCTCACGTGGCGCAAACCTTTAACACGATGGGTAAGTACAGGATGAAGCTCAACCCCGCAAAGTGTGTATTCGGCGTAGGGGCTGGTAAATTCTTAGGCTTCATCACAAATCAGAGTGGTATAAAGGTCAACCAAGATAAGATCAAGGACTTGGTAGAGATGAAGACCCCATCTTCAATCAAGGATGTACAGAGGCTGACGAGGAGAGTGGAGGCACTTAACAGGTTTGTATCTAAAGCCATTGATAAATGTCTTCATTTTTTAAAGTTCTTAAAAAATATTTTGAATGGAATGAGTAATGTGATAAGGCCATCAAAGAGCTGAAGTCCACCTCGGCTCTCCCTTATTATTGCCACGGCCAGTTCTAGGGGAATTTTTTATGTATATTAAGAAGTCTCAGAGTCGGCTATTAGCGCTGCAATCGTAAAGGACAAGGATGGTATACAAAAGCCAATATATTTCAATAGTAAGGATCTCTAGGGGGCGAATAGAGGTGCCCAAGGATTGAAAAATTAGCCTACACTCTGATTCACGCTTCAAGGAAGATGAAGTCATGCTTTTAGGCTCACATAATGGTCATCCTAACGGACTCTCCACTTTGACAGGTTATCCATGAGCCTGAGAAGTTCAGAAGACTAATGGCTTGGGCAATAGATATTGGAGAGTTTAATATAATCTATCATACTAGAGTGGCCATCAAAGGGTAAGCATTAGCAGACTTTGTGGTAGAATTCACTTGGGACGAGGCCAACAATGAAAATTTTGAGATTAGTGGTTGTTAACAAGGAAAAAGTGTAAGCTTTCCCCGCAATAAGGTCAAGACAAGTTAAGCAAGAGGTAAAGTATCTGAGAATGAAGAGGAGTGATATCTCTTAAAAAATGTAGCCTTTGTAGAAGTTAGTTTATCTGAGAATGGAATAGTGTGGAGCCTCTCCGTCGATGGGTCCTCTTATAAGAGCTGAAGTGGTGCAAGATTAAAAAGGTCAGCACTAGATGGGACATATATTGAATACGCATTGAGGTTCGGTTTTAAGGCCTCCAATAATGACTCTGAATATGAATCTCTCATAGAAGACCTTTCCTTATATTGAGCTCTAAATGTCAGTCAGCTCTTAGTTCACAGTGATTCAAGATTAGCGGTGAACTAGATCTTGGGGGCGTATGAGGAAAAAGATGATATGATGGCTAAATAATTGGTGAGCGTAAGGTCAGTATTGAAGAGTTTCAAAGAGGTGAAGTTGAAGAGGATACCTCGGCTGGACAATGTCCGAGCTTATGCACTTACAAGACTGGCCTCAACTATAAGAACGAAGATAAGAAGGACGGTGCCAGTGGAAATCCTGCATCGATCGACCATTGAAAAAGAGGACAGTGCCTCAGAGTCATTTCTGAATTTGAACATAGGAGAGTTCTGGATGGATCTTCTCATCAGGTACATAAAGGATGGGAAGTTACCAGAATCGAAGACCGAGAAAAGGAAGTTGAGATATAAAGCTGCCAAGTTCTCCATCCTATGAGACACTTTATATAAGAAGGGCTTTCTGCTTCCCCTGCTCAGATGTCTCCACCCATCTGAGGTAGCATATATCCTGAAGAAGGTGCATGAAGGTTCCTACCCCAGTCACGTTGGGGGAAGATCCTTAGCTAAGAGGATTATTACACAAGGATACTGGTGTCCAACCTTAGCCAAGGATGTTGTTGTATATCTCAAGAAATATGATAAGTTCCAGAGGTTCGCTACCATTCCCCACCAGCCTCATCATCCACTGGCCTCAATCACATCTCCTTGGTCATTTGTGGTATGGGGAATTAACCTGGTAGGACCCTTACCTAGAGTTGTGAATAATTATCGTTATCTGATCGTATAGATAGATTACTTTTTAAAATGTATGGAGGCTGAGCTGATGAAGATAATCATGGAGCAGAAGACCTTCTAGTTCATTTGGAAAAATATCATTTGCAAGTACGGCCTAACCAAAACCATGATTTCTGATAATGGAACACAATTGAAGAACGTCTCCCAGGAAAAGTATTGCTTAAGGGTCAGCATCAAATAATTCTTCTCCACTCCCGGCCGACCCTAGGGTAATGGGTAGAAGGAAGTGACAAACTGAATGATTCCTGATGGAATTAAGAAGTAGTTAGAAGATGCAAAGGATAGATGGATAGAGGAAGTGTACATTATCTTATGGGCCTAGAAAACAACAAAAAGGACCCCTATCGGGGAAACCCCATTTATGCTTGCTTACGGATCGAAGGTGGTCATACCAATGAAAATAGGTTTGCTTACTCATAGGGTTTAGACCTATGAGAATAGTGATGAGAGGAGGCTTGATTTATATCTCATAGAAGAAAGAAGATAAGACACTGAAGTTAGTCAAGTTTCCTACCAGCAAAGAATTGTAAAATTCTACAATAAGGGGGTGAAGGCGCACCCACTGAAAGTAGGAGACTTGGTACTGAAGAAGATATGGAAAAAACCCAATAAACTTCACCCAAACTGGCATGCACCATACAAAGTAGTTAAAGAGGTGGTACTGGGGATGTAATGGTTGGAAAACTTGAAGGGGGAGCCATTCTCGAACCCATTGAAAGTCGATCACCTCAATAAATATTACCAATGAGATGATAGTTTTACTATCTTGCCTGCATTCTATTGAAATACATGTGTATGAGGCTTCAAATGAAAGAAATCCAATGAAATTCAAGATGCTCAAGGATTCCCCCATATGTTATTTATTTACTCAAATCTTTGTTTACATGCAACAACTCATCTTAAGCTACATAACAACATTCATGGTGGAGTAAGCTTAAGTGGCCCTTCGTGATATGGCATTCCAGACGGGGTCAACCTCGCCTATGGACTGCCAACAACAACGAAGGGTGATTATAATTATTAAACATCATTAATTTAGTCGGCTTACTCCTTCAACTGAGACAAAAGTTCATGGATGGGATGACCCTCCATACACTCTTAAAAAAGATGAGAGAGGACTTGTGCCTAAAAACACCATAATTTGGTGGATAAAAATTATAAAATCACTTAGTTGTGGTTAATTATTAAACAATACTAATTTGGTGGACTTACTCCCTCGACTGAGACGACAGTGCATGGATGGGACAACCCTCCATACACTCTAAAAAAAGACGAGGGAGGACTTGTGCCTAAAATACCATAATTTGGTCCATGCAAATTATAAAATCACATAGTTATGGTTGATTATTAAACATCATTAATTTATTGGACTTTCTCCTTCGGCTAAGACGATAGTGCATGGATGGGATGACCCCCCATACACTCTGAAAAAAGATGAGGGAGGGCTTGTGCCTAAAACACCATAATTTGGTTGATGCAAATTATAAAATCACATACGATGATATTACTTAAAGACACCATTGATTTGGTGAAATTACTCCCTCGTCAAGGATGATAGCTCATGGATGAGACAATAGCAGTTTATGGTTAATTTAAAACATTCAAACATTTGGAGGACTACGCAATAGCATAATTAAGGCATGCAAGAAAAGGCGAGAGAGAATACAAAAAAGAGGGCAATGAAAGATTTCATTCCATAAAATAAAAAGTACAGCGATGATAAAAGAGTTTATGACAGGAAAAAGTATTATAAAAAGAAGGCTATCAGCCATAGATGACCACCCTACTGTGTTGGCACAGTACGAACGACTGCCTCGATTCTACCAGTAGACATAACAGTTGGTGCATCATCATTGCCTTCCCCAGCCACATTAGGGTCAACCGAGGTCCCTTTTCCCTCAGTCACGGCTAAGGACTCAACATGTGATAGATCCTCATCCATAAGAGGGTCTTCGAGCTCAATAGCATCCAGGGATGGTCGAATGGAAGATACTGCATAAATAAACTTTAAGATGAACCATCAGCACACCATCTTGATTCCTCTCTCCAATTACTCTAGACTGAAGCATTGAAACTCATTCGAGGTCCTGGATGCTTCAATAGCATCAAACCCGAAAGTCTTAACTACTGCAGCAAGGTCGGCCTCAAATTTTGTGGCTTGGTTCTTTAAATCTTCATCCCTTTCCTTAATGGTGATGTCTTTGAGCTTTAGCTGGTCGCTGTGATGAAGTTTAAGATCGTCTATGGCCCACTTATGATCAGCCTTGAGGTCAAGTATCTGGGCCATGAGGTCGGCCTCAACCTGAATTGCTCTCTAGGCCTCCATAAACTTTTATTAGTTTTTAGCCATCTATTGGTGGCTAAAGTCAGGGCACCAACATACTACAAGAAATAAAGGCAAGGTCATATAAAGATCAAGTATTGACAAGTGTATGATCAGAGGGACGAAGAAGATACCTATGCCATGTGGTGAAGGCCGAAGTCGTAGATCTTGGTCGAGGGCATCTTGATAAATAACTCATAATCAGGAGCTGGGGGAGCTAAAAATGTGGCAGCCTTTGCAGCCCTAATGTTCGTAATTAAGTAAGTGGGGTCATCCTTAAGCTGGGACAGGTTGGCCTACCAGAATGCCCCCAGCGATAACGATGAGCAGACATCATAACCTGACACCATATCTGAGGCACCAACCCTCAGCCTCGTCATGGGGTCTGGCCAAGTGTCGATAAGGACCTCATGTCCCTTCCTCTTTAGTGTGGCCTCGATATCTGGCCCCCCAACGATGGTTTTTTTATGGGTGGTTGTTTATTATTATTCTTCCCCAGACCTGCTAGCAAACTTGGGGATATCATCTCCCAGATATCATCAGGTATGTTAAAAGTATGACGTGAAATAGGAGACAACATGTTAGTATAATTAATATATGAGATGAAGGAAAACTTGAAGGAAAAATAACTCACAAACATCCTCAAGGGGGTCAGCCCCAAACTAGACCCTATAAGGTATTTGAGAGTTATGAGGTCTTAAATTTGGGGAGAGGGCCCTCTACTCCTAGCTCTCTTAGGTAGTCAGACGTGTCCCTTTCCTCAAGGGTCTGACCTCGGCGCCATGGAAGGATTTGACCAAATATGTGGAACTCTCGGCTCGTCCTCAGCAGGGTGGGCCTCGGCCAGGAATTCCAAATCCCCAGGAACAAAGAAAAACCTCTCTTTCCAATATTATTTTGAGGTCTGGGTCACTTGGCTGAGCTTTTTAGCACATAAATGAAAATAACCTGTTGCTTGGATGAGGACGAGATATTATAGCTGGCTAAAAAGAGTTGAGTTGATTGCTAATTCATGAAAATGTTCTTCCACAAGGAACTATACCCCACAATGATCCTGCAGGAGTTAGGGGTAATTGAGTATGAGCAACCCACAGAGCAGACATGATGGCCCTAATAGCAGGATGAAAGGGAAGTCTGACACCGAACCTGAACGTCTGATCGTAAACAACAACCTCTACCTATCAGCCCTAAAAAACTCTCTCATCCTCATCCAGGACCCTCATTGTGATATCGGACTTGATGTGGAACGAATGCCTCCATATGAGGAGGTCACACTCTTTGATGAAAGATGAACCATATGATGTGTCAACTTTCTGCTCTTCCTCGAACTCTTCATCCTCGGCCTCGGATTCCCCACTAATGGCCTCGACCTCCTCACGAGTAGGGGTCCTTTTGGGAACTTTGCCTAAAATTTAACAGGGGACATAACTGATATAGGAACAACATTTTGATGAAGTGTCAGCTCGATTAGATCAGAATAAATGGGAATTTATGGTTTGTGCTGCCCAGATGTTTCGGCGGTGTTGCCTCCATCCCAAGGACCTAAAGACCTCTGAAGATGAGGGTGGTATGGTGGCCAAGGGATTGGGAAATATGGGTCATACTAAAATGGGACTGTACCTATATTTTGCCTCGGCCTATTCTTCAACCCTACGAATTTCTTGATCTTTCCCTCAGTGTGGGAAATTCCTCGGCCAAATTATAAAGCCTTTATAGCATTCAAAGGATGACCTTGGACTTGAATATTTTCTGAGAATAAAGTAAGGGGAGGAACAAATAAGTTAGAGTTGTTAACCAGTTTGACTAAAAGATGAAACTAGAATAAATGAATCGTTTATAAACCAAACAATGAAGAACATTCATGAAGGCTACCGGAGGAGATGATCGAAAACCCACTGAAGTTCACAATTATGGGATTTTTTGGTTTCTTTATGAGCCTAGACATGGGATAAGGTTGTCTACAACCTAATAACCACCACTGTGATCCATAAAGCTAGCCCTAAAGCCACCACAAGTGGCTATTAAATGAACTGAAGCTCATTGGAAAATCCTAAGTTTCTAATAAAGGAGAAAGAGAAAATGCTATGTAACAATAGAGGAAAGGAACAAAGAATGGCAAAGGGAAGTTACCTAGGAGATGGAAGATAAGCTTAACCATGAAATGAACATGATGTATTGCTTACAAATAGAGATGGAAGAGAAGAGGTCACAGAGGCAAAGGAGAAAGGAAATGCGCGAAGTATTTGTGGAAGAAAGAGAAAAAAAGATTTTATCAAAATTTAAATGTTACATAATGATTTGGCACCATCAATAGGGACCTATGACCTAAGTATACTTGACAACCGTCATTTTTGGAAGGTGCAACATGATGATTGGGATTTGCCAATTTGGAGCCTCATCGACTTGACTATGACAAAAATAATAATACCCCTCAGCCACCTCATAACATCAATGGCTAAGGTGTAGGGGTGATTTAGATGCCAAAATATACCCTTAACCTAGCCGACAGTATACTCAGCCTACAATGAGGGGATAGTTAAGTTAGGCCTTATCCCATCTGTAGGTTGTCCAAAGGATCATCATCAGCCTCGACACAGCTAGTAGACTGATCCACAGAAGCATAACAATTAATAAGTCTTGACCCTCGATCCAGTTATAAGCCTCGACCTTGCCCTCGCCCTCATTAGAATGTAGGACTAAGGCTCACCTTGACCACTGCAGCACTCGATAGTTTCAACATCATTTATTTTCCTAGCCTCAACCAAGGCTAATGCACATAGGTCAAGGGTGACATCATCCTAGAACGTGGTTTGGGAGACACGTGGATCAGGGCGCGTGGGATACAAGATAGAAATGGGCAAAACCATTACTACCAGATCATCTCCTCACGTGAGGGAATATTTGGTCATCATGATTTACATGTGGTGCTGCCAGATGTCCATACAGGATTGGTTAAGATTAATCCATTCATGCATATAGCATGCCTAGAGGTACAATACACACCTTAAGAACTATATATACCTTTCATCTTCTTCGTTGTAACGGGTCGATTATTTATAACCCTAGAAGAACTCTACCAAAATACACAGAAGAGAGAGAAAAGCTTGAGCGTTGTATTCATTGGCCATTATTGTCTTTCTTATAGTGAAAACCATCATTCACACTGCACAGTGGATGTAGGCTCCGGCCGAACCATTTATATTTTGGTGTTCTTCCTCTTATCCTCGCCTCCATCTAATATTTACATATTTGTCATACTCCATTGTTGTGCTATGATTGAGCTTCAGTTGATCATACTTTTACAAGTTTATTTACTGGTACTGTCTTTGGTATCATCGATCCCTTAAAAAATAAAAAATAAAACATTTTAATATTTAAAAATCAAATTTCTCCTTTACAGTGTGACTTTTGTCACTACCTCTTCAAGTGGAGAATTAACATTACTTTGAGAAACGTTATAAGCCCAAATAATTTTTCTTACTTACAACTCAAGAAGGTTAACACAAGTTTCACTCATTAACTATCGTATTATATTAGTTTGGTGTTGATAGGATTAAAAATTATTAAGGGGTTCACACATTAATTTATAACTTTGTGTCCGTTTGTACCATTTTATCATGTGTCTTATTTTGCCACACTTAGTTACTATTTTGAAATAGCCAGAATATTTTTTTAATCGTGCAATTAACACGGGTACACCCTAGTGTGTGTGTGTGTGTGTGTGTGTGTGTAAAACAACCATATATATATATAACAAGGCTATATATATATATATAACAGCCATAACAACTATATTGTTGTTATATATATGGAACCATTGGGATTTAGTCCCACTTTTTAAGAATCGTTAGTTATTAATCCTAAGCACTTTTAGATTTTTGTTGTTAGTCATATTCATATAAATGCTACCAATCACAATGAAAGTTAACTTATAGTCCTATTTATATAAATACCAAAATTTCTTTCTACCAGCGACCTATCCTTATAATCAGTTGGAAACATGTAACAAAAGGTACTTTAAAGCTTACATAAGATTATTGTTATCCTGTCATACATCTCAAGTAAGCCTTATTTAAATCGATACTATACCTAATTACTTAGAGTCCTAATTTTAGTAATTTCATTTAAGGAGTAACTAGGACCCTTAGAGTAAAATAATAGTTGGATTAACACAACAGTGGGAAAAATCGTATTTGGATGGCACGGTGAGTATTCAGAGATAAATACTATGTACGAGCTATGATATTGGGGTTATTTGTATATCTATTGATTTTATATAGGTGGGGTGAATACCTATTGTATACTTGTTTGTATTGGTGAACATACCGCTACTTGCTATCATGGGGGTTGTATGTGAAGGCCAATCCTACCTTAGCGATGCCAGCGAGGTTTGGATTTATGCCTAAGGGCATCGAACTTTGGTCGATCCACTATGTGTGGTGTCTTAGTGGGCTTGGAAGGCCGTTTGGATATGTTAGGTATGTGCGTGTCCCAGAGACTTAGAACTATGGCCGCATGCATCATATGAAATAAATATTGGGATCGAGGTAACATTCTGAACCAATATATGAAATAAACATTAAGGTCTAGGTAACATTCTGAACTAATATATGGAATAAATTTTGGGGTCGAGGTAACATTTTGAACCAATAGTCTTTAATGTGTGATACGAGAACATGATTGCAAAGTATGGACTTATAGTATATATTGTGTGTGAAATATATATACCATATGAATAATCTCTTTTGTGTGATAGTTGACTGCTAGATGATAACACAAAATAGAAAGGCAACTTAAATAAATAAACTTAATTATATGAATAAATGATAACACGTGAGAAATGTTACCTAAAATGATTATAACATATGAGAGAGCCATATTAATAAGATAGCGTACTGTATGGGCGGTACGGGAACTTAAAAGTTTTAGTCATCAAATGAGATACTTATGGGGTAGTATGGCTAGGTGGGCTAAGTAGAAAACATTAGGTGTGCACAATAGTTTAGAGGTAAGGAAACCCAAGTGAGTGTACATGAACTAAATATATGTAATCAATAACTGAATTTAAATTATGATAAATTCTTACTAACTATTTTCAAAAAAAAATTTGGATTCTATTGCTATAAAATATTTTCAAAACCTTTTAGGTGTCCAGCCACCAGGACGCTAGACTAAACTATTCATTCCAGGGATGCGGAGCTACAGCGCTGTGGATGCTTGAAGGATTTGATTAGACGCATCCATTATCACATTTGGATCTAGAGTAAGATTTCGGTTTAGTATTTCATTATGTACATGTTGTCCTTCAGTACTTATTTCAGTTATTCACATTTGAACTTGTATTAGTTTTTCATTTATTATGTGTGGAGTATTTATTTTTGGTTTGATTTGTAGCCGATGATTTATATGGCATGATACTTACTTATCATTATCTCATGATGGTTTGGATTATATTATGATGTAAATGATTTCAATTCGTTTACATGTTTTTGGACTGTCAAATAAAAAAAATAACAACGGTTTAATTAACTATTACGTTCTTAGTAATAAATGTTTTCGACAGTTATGTTAAGAATGGACCAACTGGATATTCTGTTTTAATTAAATAAATGACTGATCACCCGGTATATAATTGGGTGGGGTATCACATTGGTGTTTCATATTATCGGGTCATGTTTAAAATCATTACCCCTACTAATTTGAAATAAAATATATTAATCACTGATATGCCAAAATATACCATCGTCCTAGCCGACACTATATTCAGCCTACGACGAGGGGATAATTAAGTTTGGCGTTGTCCCATCCATGAGTCGTCCAAAGGATCATCATCAGTCTCGGCCCCACTGGTAGGCCAATCCATAACTGTCTAACAATTGACAAGTGCTGACCCTCGTCTCAATGAGAAAACTCGACCTCGTCTTCATGAGAACGCAAGACTAAGGTCGACCTTGATCACCACAGCTCCCGATGGTTTCAACATCATCTATTTTCCAAGCCTTGGCCTCGGCTAATGCGCGTGGGCTGAGGGTGACATGTTCATAGCACATGGTTTAGGAGACGCATGGATTAGTGTGCGTGGGGCATAAACCACACGTGGGCAAAACCGCTTCTACAAGATCATCCCCTCACGTGAGGGAATATTTGGTCATCATGATTTATATGGGGTGCTGCTAGATGCCCATACGAAATTGGTTAAGAGTAATCCATTCATGGATACAACATGCCTGGGGGTACAATACACACCATAAGCATTATATATACCTTTCATCTTCTTCATTATAAAGGGTTGATTATTCATAACCCTAGCAGAACACTGTCAAAAATACACAAAAGAGAGAGAAAAGCTTGAGCGTTGTATTAACAGGCCATTAGTGCCCTTATTATAGTGAAAACCACCATTCACACTGCACAGTGGATGTAGGCTCCGGTCAAACGACTTATATCTTGGTGTTCTTCCTCTTATCCTCACTTCGATCTCTTATTTACATATCTGTCATACTCCATTGCTGAGCTGTAATTGAGCTTGACTTGTTCATACTTTTACAAGTTTATTTGTTGGTATCGTTATTGGTATCATCAATCACTTCAAAAATAAAACGTAAAACATTTTAATATTTAAAAATAAAATTTCTCCTTTACACTGTAACTTTTGTCACCGCCTCTTTAAGTGGAGAATTAACATTACTCTAAAAAAATTTATGATCCCAAATAATATTTCTTATTTATGACTCAAGAAGGTTAACACAAATCTAACCCGTTAACTATCATATTTTATTAGTTTGGTGCTGATAGGATTTGAAATTATTAAGGGGTTCACGCATTAATTTATAACTTTGTGCCAGTTTGTATCATTCTATTGTGTGTCTTATTTTTTCCACACTTAGTTACTATTTTGAAATATCCAGAATATTTTTTTCAATCATGCAATTGGCACGGGTACACCCTAGTGTGTGTTTATGTGTGTGTGTGTGTGTATAACGACCATATATATATATATATATAACAAGGTTGTTATATATATTTAACAGCCATAACAAGTATATTGTTGTTATATATTTGGAATCATTGGGATTTCGTCCAACTTTTTAAGAATCGTTAGATTTTGATCCTAAGCATTTTTAGATTTTTGTTGTTAGTCCTATTCATATAAATTCCACCAATCTCAATGAAAGTTAACTTAAAGTCCTATTTATATAAATGCCACAATTTCTTTATGCCAGGGGTATATCCTTATAATCAGTTGGGAACATGAAACAAAAGGTACTTTAAAGTTTACATACGATTATTGTTATCCTGTCATACATCTCAAGTTGGCCTTATTTATATCGATATTATACCTAATTACTTAGAGTCCTAATTTAAGTAATTAACTGAAAGGAGAAACATATATAAACTAGTTAACAAAAAGACTAATCCTATCTAATCCTAACCATCTTAACTTAAAAGGAACAACTAAATAAATAGTAAGCACAATAACAATGAAAATGGTAAGAAATTCAATCTCTTCCTATTTTTGAAATTTGATTAGGGTCCTACACACCCCCACTTAAGAAGCTCAACCCAGGCCTGGAAGAATGAAAAGACACTGTCATCATAGTAATACAATTATTATCAAACTCTAATATCTAGAATTTGACTTTAAAACATGTTATTACAGGGTGAAAACCCAAACCTACTCCCAAATGCCCCGTAAGAGATACGAACATCTCACACGGGATAAATCTGAGAACTGACCTCATAGTCACGGGATCCCCGGTTTGAGAACATGAGCTCCCAATTTTATAATATGACGAGAATTTGAAAATATTTAGATTAGGCTTAAAAACAAGTCGTTAAAAGGGTGAAAGCCCAAACTAGCCCCCTAAAGGCCTCGTAATAGGCATGAACGCCTTGCACGGACCAATATAACTTATAGGAACTGACCGCGTAGTCACGGGTCTCCCAGTTTGAGAATATGAAAATAATTTGAAAACATCTATATTAGTCTTAAAACATCCCATTAGAGGTAAAAACTTAAACTAGTTCCCAAATGGCCCCGTAAGAGGCACTAACACCTCGCACGGGACCAATCTAAGTCGTAGGAACTGACCGCATAGTCACGGGACTTTCGATTTAAGAATATGATGATAATTAGAAAATATCTATACTTTGGCATAACATCAGGCCGTTAAAAGGGTGAAAACCCAATCGAACCCCCAAACGGCCCCGAAAAAGGCATGGATGGGCACATGACCAATGTAACTCTTAGGAACTGACCATGTAGTCATGGGTCTACCTCTTTGAGAATATGACGATAATTTTAAAGCATCTATATTGAGGTTAAGAACAAGCCGTTAAAGGGGTGAAAACCCAAACTAGTCCCAAATGGCCCTGTAAGAGGCATAAACACCTTGCACGGGACCAATGTAACTTATTGGAACTGATCGTGTAATCACGTGTCTCTCGATTTATGAATATGACAATAATTTGAAGATATTTATATTGTGGTTAAGAACATGCCATTTGAGGGTGAAAACTCAAACCAATCCTCAAAAAGCCCCGTAAGAGGCACTAACACCTCACATGGGACTAATGTAACTCGTAGGAGATGGCCACGTAGTCACAAGACTTTCTGTTTGAGAATATAATAATAATTATAACTCGTATATGTCATTTTTCAGCATGAATAATATTTTTTAAAAAATTACTTGGTTACTAATGTCATCTCTTTTTTGTATCCTTTCTTTTTGCAGGATAACATTTTATCGTTAGCTTTTATCCTCATGGAATACATGAAAAAGTTAATGGTTTACATTAAGGGAATTATTTATTTAATATCGTTAGTATTCAGGATTCTATTTTTTTTTATGGTCGTATGGGCTTTCGTAATGTTTTTTGTATATTTTATAGCCATGTGGGCTTTATGTTACATAGGTTTTGTATTAGTAGGTTTAGAATGTCTATAAAAGAGATATTTGGTAGAGGGATCTATGCTCAATTTTTTTGGACTGTTATCTATTAAGACTTGTAATACTTTGAAGTTTATGTGTACATTAGTTTATCAACGACGTGCGAGATTTGGAATTTGTGAATTTTCATGTTTTCAAATAATTAATTTTTTTTTCTTTTAACCAAAAGTTATAAAGTGTGCCAGAAATATCAAATGTGGCATGGTTTTTAAGTGTGTCAAAAGTGATTCTGATTGGCCAAATCTGGCACACTTTTAAACTGGGCCAAAAAAAATGACCATTTTGGAACACCTGATTCTGGCACAGTTCGAAACCATGGCAGATTTGAACTGGCACCATTTTAAACTGTGCCAATTTTTTTTTTTGGGTGTTGTGCCAAAATCTCGTTGTCCCCTTGATGGAAATTATGAATAAAATAAGCCACATAATCCAATTTATCAACAATTGCACAATTTACTCATATGTCACAATTAACTTTAATTTAATTCATTAAAGCCATCTTCGTAATTAATATAATTAATTCCATCCAACAATTCTAAATTTATCAACATGCGAGTTTACGGAGCACACAATAACAATTCACTTTAATCATAGCTACATAATTTTATGTGGTTGTATACGTCCCCTTTTTTTAAAGGTTCTACGATTTCCAGATTTAAACCTACACCCATATGAACCAAAAACCCAACCTCTATCCTAAGCACACGAGGGTTATAGGTTTTAATTCATATTAATTTTTTTAATAAAATATTCCCAAATTAGATTTCACTTTCCCTAATTAAGGTTGCTAATTTATTTTAAGAAAACTATGAAAATTAATGTTTAGGCGACATTTAAAATGCCTAATACTAAAGAGAGAGAATAGAGATATTCATGCTTGAAGAAAAGTCGACTAAAAATTCTAATTAGTTGGTTGCGTTCCTCTCGAACAATTAATAAAGACTCGCTATTGGATAATCTTAAGAAAACACAAATTAAGCCTTCAAAACATGGGTTGAATCTTGCTTTTCAATGGGGTTAAGGTTTTGTAGTGGAAGAAGATGAAAATAGAGGAGGCTACTGATTTTTGAGAAGGATAAAATGTGTTTAAAAGTCCTAAACCCGTCACTTTACCTTTATATACCAAAAAGAATATGACCCATAATCAAACACAAACACATGAAAATTTATTACGGATGATCAAGTCATTGGCATTCCCTTAAATTTTAGTATGTTGTCGCTGACGGCGAGATGAAGCTTCTATAAAAAATTTAACATGATCGAATTTTTATTTTTTATATTTTTTTGTCCTCCTTATGTCGGATCCTCCCCCTCTTTTTATCCAAAAAGTTATAATTTTCACATTTTAATCCCGATTTAAATTTCACTTAAAACCTTATTTTTATATGTAAAAACCAACATTTTTACATATCCAAATTAAATAGATTACAAAAAGTTTACTTTTTCTAATTTTTTTATTTAACAAAGATTTTTACGGCTCATAAATTACGGGGTGTTACATCGCCCTTTCAGACTATTCAGTACTTTTTTTCATTTATCAGATTTTATTGAGATTCAATTTATTTACTTCGGACTTGTGTTTGGATTTGTTTTAGGATTCGATGGTTTATTCAGTCTTATTTATTTATATATTGTCGTGTGGATGCTCCGACTATTATTGAGTGGATTCTCTGACAATTAATTTAATTTATTTTTCGTATGTGGTTAATGTAATGAAAGATAAAATTTGGTACCACGGATCAATTTGACATAGATGGTTAGTAATTAAAAAGTCTTTCGAAAGTAATGATAAGAATGAACCAAATGAGAATAAGGTTTTATTCCGATAAAGCACTGATCGCCCGTAGTTAAAATAGGCGGAGTGTCATACATAGCCTCCTTAAAACTCTACCAGAAATGGGACATGAAAATCGTGTCCCAATTGATCACAATATTAATCACAACCTCGTGCAGTCATATTATCTCTGCAATGGACAACTGTGCATACTGTGACACCCCGCCTAATCAAATACCGGGCGATTACTCCTGTACCAAATTAAAACAGGAGTCGCATATGGTTCATTCTTAGCATCACTGTCAAAAACCAAATTTATTTACTAATAACCTATTAGGCTGGCGTCAAAATTTTATTTAACTAATATTCTTAAACAAACCATTCAATTAAAACATCTACACAGTTTATATATATGAAACTGAATAGAAATAAAATTACTGAACACACGGTTGAACGTAATACAATCAAATCAAATGCCGCACTAAAAAGCGCTAAAAGAATAAATAAATACTGTTGGGTTATCATCTCTAATGTTAATACAATGCTTCCTATCTATATCACAAGAATAGAAGCATCTAAAAATAAACCTGCATGCATCCACAGTTGCTGTAACAACGTCTTACTCGAAAGGGTCATCATCGAGGCATCCCTGTGTCTGGACACCTATAAATATAATATATAACAAGAGGGAAAAATAAAGAAACGGGTGAGAGCCCGAGTTGTGAAAATATTTTTCAAGTTCATAGATGCTTTATTTATGAAAAATGTTTTGTCTCATATTTAAATTGAAATCGCACTCCCATGAGATACCCCTCACCCCTCTTCTAATAGTGCACACCTATCGTATCCCTTTAAACACCCTAGTCAAGCTACCCTGCCTAACATAACCATCACCCCCAAACTCTGAAAGTCCTAAGTAAACCGAGTACTAAGGTCTAAACTTCCCCCCAGTCTCAACATTGTGCCACGTCAGTGCGTGAGGTGTCTCGCGAAGCGAAATCCAAACAAGTAACCCCCCGATACACTACTACTTGGCAGAGTCGATCATCGAGATCAATTAGGCCGTAGGCACACAACTTATATATGTATTTAATCAACCCGAATACTAAGGAATAACTTCTCCCCAGTTTTAACATTGTGCCATGTTCGTTCGTGGGGTGTCTCGCGAAGCGAAATCCAAAAAAGGAACACCCCGATACACTACTACTTGGCAGCGTCGATCATTGAGATCCATTATACCCTCAATACATAATGCATATATATATACTCATATAATTATATACTATATCATACTCACTCTCATATACATATCACAATATGCATCTGGATAGGATCTCCCGGACCGAGATTTAATCTATATTCATTTTATCTCTTTACTCCCCTTAGAGATATATATTATCTTGTTCCCATACACAAGTATTATACTATACACACAAGTATAATAACCATCCCAATGAGCTATAACTCGAGGATACGGTCTCATAGTGCCGATTCGAAATTCGAGTTTACTCACTATACCTTGGCACAAAACCAGACTCTCTCATGGACATGGTAAACAAATACACAACGGTGGAGGCGATCATGTTCCCCTGCAAGTGGAGTACACACATCACACTCGAACGCTGGACGAGATGGCCTGGGGATATACTTTCCCTACTGGTCAAGCCAGGGGATTCACCCTCATCTCGCAACCGCCCTAGATCGCACTAGAGAAAATATATAATCTGGCTATTCCAACCCTACGCCAAAGCAAAGCCAGTGGAAATCAGCCTTTAAGATACACATATACCAATCACACACAGATATGTATGTATTCATATTATATGATATATACTATAATCACATCATATATATATACATTTATCACTCCTCAAATGTATACATGACTATAATTGTCAACCCCACATAACGTTGGACAATATCTCCAAAATGTTCTCACTCGTAACAATATTTAAGTATCCACACACCTAGAATACTACACTCATAAATATTCTCTCACTTAACATATAACTCACACTTTAATCACTTTTTAGGATTTACGCACATCTAATCTCGAAAATACTAATACCTAATAATCGCATCCTAGGATTTACTTGGATGTATTCAGCTCACATACATTCGAATAACGTAAACACCTATGCCCAACAACAGAAAAACTCTCTCTCAAATGTTGTCCGTCCCGAACGTTTCCTAGGTCCGTTCCCCGGATTAAGCCCTACACTAATCCAAGTTTTCTTTTTCATGTAAAGGTTTATTCACCCTCAAAACCAATATTTAGGAGTCCGAATATCAAAACTAGGATCCCCCATAAAAAACCTAATTTTTAATTTAGCTCCCCATACTCTTAAGGGAAGAAAACTAACAACTCTAGCCAAGGCGAATCAATTTGCCCTTATGGAGAATCGATTCGGGTAGGAGAATCGATTCGACCCCCAATCCTAATTGATTTGAAAAGTGTTCTGCAAACAGGTCTTCAAGAGGGAATCGATTCGATCTGAATCCGAATCGATTCCACCCAAGGTAGCCTTACAGATCCCCTTAGGCAAATCGATTCGGCCTAGACCCGAATCGATTTAGACTGTTCGAGGGGCACTGTTTGGGTGATTTTTCAATCTCCAAAATACCCAAATATCATCCCAAACTCCATTTTAATGGTTTCTAATCTCAACCAATAACCCTATTAACATCCTGACACTGATTTTCATCTAATACCTCCATAAATTTGTGGTATTAAACCATTTCTCTTAGGTTTGAACCTTGAAACCATAAAAACCCTAGTTTTGACATTTCTTCCATTTTAATTCAATTTTACACTCCATTAGCATGGTTTTAACACTAGAAGTCCTTTAGAGTTTACAATACATCAATTTGTAAACTCTTAATCAAGTTTTCCCAAATTTACTTTAAGGGTGCTAACCCAAATTTCATAATTCACCAATTATGATATGAAATATACACACTAAACTAAATAAAGCAAGTAAACACTTGCCTGGAGGATAAAATCCGATGACCTCAAGTCGAATCCTGTGGAGTTCGATCGGAATCTCCCTTTTATCTCCTTCTTTTCCTCTCCTCTTTATTTTCTCTCTTCTTTAGTTCTTTTCTTTCTCTTATTTCTCCCTCTCCCCTGTATTTATAAGGGAGAAAAGGGTTTATCCCTTATTAAACCCAAAAATGACTCGTTTACTCAATTACGAGTCCCTACTGGTCCAAAAATTACCGAAACTCAAATTCTACCCCCGGATACCCTGTTCTGACTATCTCTGTCGTTCCGAGCCTAACCGTGCAATCGGAATCTCCATCTGAGCTACTTGATCACAAATCACTAATTTAACCCAACACAACTTAATGCGGGATTTACCATTAAAATATTATCCTTTGTCACTATACCCAGTTACGACATATAATTAAAATACTCAAACTCATTTACTTAATCCAAAAAGTAAAATATAGCACCCATCAAAAATCATTTAATCCTTGAAAACTCCAAAAATTACTATTCATGATAATTTATTAAATTCCCAAATTACACTTATGAATTTTAATTATCCCCCAAAATGCAGGGTGTTACACATACTTCCTCTTCTGATAACACGTACGTGCTGAAATAAAATGGGCAACCTTTGTCAAATGATCCACTATCACCCAGATGGAGTCTTAATCTCCTGCGACATCGATAATCGGGTAATGAAATCCATGGAAATGCTCTCCTACTTCCTTACTAGAATCTCTAGTGGCTGCAGTATCCCCGACTGTCTCTAGTGGTCTACCTTCATTAGTTGGTGGTAACACACTTTGAGACAAACTCATCTATGTCTCGCTTCATCACCGACCACCAGTACTGCCTGCGCACATCCTCGTACATCTTATCCCCACTTGGACGTACTGCAAACCTCGACTCGTGAGACTCTTTCATCACTGTATGTCTCAAATCCTTATCCTCTGGAACCATGAGTCTTCCATTGAATTGAAAGAGTGCCTCCGAACTAATTGACTAACAGTTCTATCCATCCGCTAGCCATTGGCGTAACCTATCTTGGAAAACCTAATCTCATGCTTGAGCTTTCACAACCCACATAACAATCTCGGGAGTGATAGAACAAATGAACATACAACCTCTATCGACCTCGTCAATATGTCTAAGCTCCTTCCACTTCACCTTCCAAACATCTTTTATCTCCCCAGTAGGTGGTCAACTCAACCTGCCTACTACCGCATTTAGCCTTCCAAAGATGATACTGAATATCAAACTTGTAATCCTTCACTAACTCTAACCATCTCCTTTGCCTCATACTCACATCTTTATGCGTGAACAAAAAATAAAGTGATTTGTGGTTCGTGAACAATGTAATACTCTCCCCCAGAAGTTAATGCCTCCATATCTTCAAGGTAAACACAACCACTTCCAACTCATGGTCGTGTGTGGGGTAATTCCTCTCATGAGCCTTAAGCTTGTGAGATGCATAAGCTATGTCCTTTTTCCTCCTATTGTAATACACCCCCAAATCCTTGTAAGGATGCATTTGTATAAACACGTCATTCCATTCATCCCCTATACAATGCGAGCACAGGGAAAAATTAAACTTGTCCTTTATCTCATCGAAAGCCAACTGACAGTGGCCATCCCAAATAAATGGTACCCCTCTGCAACTCAGTTTACTCAACGTACCTGTAATCTTTGAGAAACCCCTTTGATAATGGTCATGGTCTATCATTTATGCTACAATCACATGGTTATGAGGAAAACAAAAAGATTATTTTCTTTTCAAGTAAACTAAGATGCATCATATTTGGTATAAAAACACCTAGATGCCAATTTCATTCGATATGGATATTATTCAAAACACTTGTCTATGTTATTCTCGTTCTAAACACATCAAAAAATTTGTGAATCTGCATAGGCTTAACCGACTAAACACTTGTACCCATTACTAATAAAATAAACCATTATTTATTAGCAAAAAAATCATAAGAATATATCCCTCGTGTTCAAATTTTGGTCAAATTTAACAATAATGGTACTTAATATTACAATTTGATGCCCTTTTGTCTAGGGTGTATAATGCCATAACTTTGCGGATCTTTTATTTGATCAAGTAATAGAGACAAAGTTATGGATGATTATGTTGTTGATGATTTAGATTGATAATAATTATGTAGATGATAAAAAAACATCTAATATTATAGTATATGATACATCCAAATAAAGGTATTGTAATAACATGTTCATTTGTTGAAATTAATTGATTTTTTTCACGCGGAAATAAATTCATAAATGGGATTAATTACTACTTATGATGATGGTAATGATAAAATTAATAATTTAAATTTTAAACAACATTTTCATGCTATGTGATTTATTGTGCCATATGTTAAAATTAATTAATTGGTGTGGTCAATTTTGTGACACAAAAAAGTAATTAATTAACTCATAGAATCTTAGTAATTTATCTGAAGAAAAAAAAACTGGCCCATATACATTAAACATAAAACAACTATCATTTTATTAAATAGTTTTTTATTTACTTAAACTTTAAGTTTTTGTAATGATAAATGGAATTTGTTCATGCTTAAATTTTTTTTTTATAAAATAAAACTTTATTTTTCATATATAAATATAGCTACATCTTTTTTGGTGTTCTTCCTAATATAGAACCTTTTATCATGTAACATAGTCACCTTACGTAGATTCTGGGCATGGTAATTTTTTTTTTGTGATTTAGGCAATCCATAATGTCTAGGTTTTTAATAGACATAAATTGTGTTGGATTTATATAATCCCAAACATATAAATTTATTTAGGTAATATTTTCATATGTGTGTAATAATTCCATTTATTTAATTTTCTCCAAATACGAAACATTTATTAAGTAATATTATAATAATATTCAATACTATATGTAATGCATTAAGGTAATTTGAAACATTTCTTCTTATTTGATCGAGACGTGTTGGGAGCGTTGGGTGGGGGCATTGGAGTAACGGGGTTTGTTGCCTACTCATACTTGGAGTAGTGGACTGAAACAATGGTGGAGTTGTTAATTGCTCAGCAATGGGTGATGAGAATTCTATTTTATGTCCATGAGATGAGGATCCTCGTTAGGGTGTCACTTCATCACTTGGTACATTTTGTCCATTGCCACCCGACATTATCTACAAAAAAAAATTAATAAGAGAAATAATTATAATAATATTAAATTATAACTAACAAATCACGTTTATGACTATATATATATATATATATATATATATATATACCTTTTTAGATTAAGACTTTAAAATATGTTCAATGTGTCCGGTCTCCATTTATTCAGTATTAGGTTTTAAAAACCCATGGATGTTTGCACGTATCTATGATTGATGTATATACATATTCTTGACATGACCTCAAAATCCCATCTTCTTCAACTTATTGGTAAGATTCAATTTAATGTGCATATATCGCAAGACATCATAGTCTATGTCAATGATCTCTGTACCTTGTCATATCCATAACGGGTGAATTTTTTTCTATCTTCTCAAACAGTATATGCAAGGTCAGGGCTACATCTGGATTATTTACATGGAATATATTATCTATAACTTCATCTCAACTCTCTGGTAGGGAAAATAGAATACGATCGAACTGGTACTCTTACTGGAGATCAACTCCACAATTTGTAAGGTGGTTAAATTGTTCGATCTTCTTATTCCCATACCTATAAATGGGAGTACCCTCTAAATGGCATGCACTAATAAAAGAGGTATAAGTGTGGTCCAATTACAACCTATTATACTCTTGTTGCCAGTGAATATCACCGTGCCTTATTTTTTCAAAGAAAATTATACTAGGTTATGAATATGAATCCTACAAATAATGGCTCTAATTAATCAATAACTAGTTATTCTTTTTAAATCGATCAAATTTAAATTTATCTTATTTTAACATATGAGGTATAAGGGTATATTAGTTTGGTTAATATTTTGATTTCACTACCCTTATCTTAACCTCGTGCATGTTGGATCTCACCAAGGTAAAATCCAAATAAGAACCCGCTATAAGTGTTAAGACAAATTTTATTAGGGTTTATTATGAGAGAGTTTGAAAGTCGATGTGTATTATCAATTCATGCAATCCAACATCATTATCCAATAACCAAACTAACAACCATTAATTATCTCGTTCTCCCTCTATCATCTACAAGATATAACACATATCGATAATAACAATATCTCACTAAAATAGGGTAGTTTCTCATTAAATTAGGGTTTAGGGTAGTTTCTCACTGAATTAGGGCTTAAGGTAATTTCCCATTAAATTAGGATTTAGCAAATAGGGTCATTTTCCACTAATTTAGTTTTAAAAATGGGCAATTTTTCCACTAATTAAGTTTTGAGAATTGAAAATTTTAAATAGAGTTTCGGGAAAAAATTATATTGATAATCAGGGTAGTTTCGCACCGAACTAGGGTTTACAGCACATTTTAATTAGGGTTAAAATAAACATACATAAACATATACACAAATACACATAACATATACACACATATATACATATATATATATGTATATACATATACACATATACACATTGTATATACACGAACACATACACACTATATATATACATATACACATAAATAAACATATATACACATACACATATACACACGCACATACAAATACACATATTTGTATATAGGCATTTATATAAAAATAGAGAATGTTACCTAATAGAGTGAGGAAGATGAAGTCAGAGAGACAAAGAGTGCTTGGGGATTTGAGAGAGAGAGAGAGAGAGAGAGAATGATTTTGTATTAAATGGCTGAAAGGGTATGGGGCGTTATAAATAAAGAGGTTGGTCACGGCTCAAGGACGTGACCACATGTCGTGACCCTATTTTTCATGTCATTATCTGCGACCATCCTATTATAATAGGACTGGTCATGTCCCTGAGTCATTATCAAGTGTCAAGATCAATTAAAAATGGTCATGGCCCAAAGCCGTGACATCGTTGAAGGGAATTTCAAACATGGTCACGGACAAAGACCGTGACCAAAGTTGGAGTGAATTTGTTGCAATTTTTCCACCGTGATGGTCACGCACTGGTCATGACCAATGGTCATGAACAACTCCAATTAAGTTCACGGTAGTCTATGGTCATAGAACTAGTCATGTGTTTTTTCATTATGGTCATGACTTTGGGTCATGACCCGTTGGTCACGGACAAAGACCGTGACCAGGCTACCGTGACTATTCGCTTATTTGGGTGTAGTGTAGTACAAATTGAGGATGAATTTCAGGGTACGAGTACAGTTCTCGAGGCTATGTTCGGTGGGAGTGGCCATGCACGATGGGATGTAGATGCGAGTATGCCCATACCGGTAAGCGGTATTAGACATAGTGAAAGGATCCCATATGGGAGGCCTCCGAATAAGATGGGTCTTGGGCATACGACAATAGGATTGATTTTTCACCATCCGAATATAGTTGTGTTTGACACCATTGAGACTGAAATGGGTTCAGCGTCCCAAACGTGTGAGGAGACCCCTTTGGAAAATAGATTTATAATATATATCCCTATTATGAGTTATATTTGGGCATATTTTCTTCTTTCATCATGTACTGGCATATTACTCGTGGACATACTTTTGTTCCTTCATATATGTGATGTTTTATTGCTTTATATTTCGTACATACTCTATAATATTTCTTAAACACTACCAAAAATATTATCTGTGTAAAAGAGGTTTAAAAAATGCATCATGATTGTGATAAATATTTTAATTTATCATGCACGTTCTTAAATTTAACATAGCTTGTGAAGCCATACAACAACAAACATAATACAAATTAGAAACATTATGGATAGTAAATTTAGGATTATAAATTATTTCACGTATGCAACCATATAACACAACAACATCTCATGCATCTACCCCAGATGCATCATTAATAATAGCCTCCCTCACATACTCAGCAAATAATGATTCCACATAAGGTTCACGCGATTCAAAATTTATTTTGACATAAAAAGTTCTTTCAGAAGTAGAAAGTAAGTGTAAGTAATACATCTAGCTGTGTTGCTCCAGCTTTCCTCAAACACTTTCTTCCGAAACTTACTAAAAAAATCATTATTGACACAACAATTTTTCACATCCCACATAAAGAAATCCTTAAATCATACGGGTATGAAAAAAGGTTAAAAAAATGTCATACATAGACATATAAATTTTTGTGTAACGTATCCATATAACTTCTAACTCAATTAGGCTTGACCAGGGAGTGTATGGGCCAAATCCTTAGTAACTTGAGTTTTAATGTGTCCATTAAAAAATATTTTGCTTGGGATATGAATAGCCTCGACCTTATTATCAGGTAGTGTTGAACTATAATTTGTAGAATCTATATTGGGAGGGATGAGACCCTCACCCAAATATTTGATGGAAAACTCATATCTTAAATGTTGTGACTACTTTTATGATGTTAGTATCTTATAAATACATAACTTCACATTGATTGGAATTGTGCCATTTCCTTAGTAGTAAAATTATATAAATTATTCCCAAACTCCATATATTCTTACATGTCTCATTGCTTCGGTGATTTGAAATAACAAGCATCGCTATTTTAAAGCCATGTTTACCATAAGTCCATATTCATTACATAAGTCTATCAAAGCTATCGCTTCATTGAATGGTCTCATCAATATCAGATAATATACTTTTAAGTACATTGAATAAAAAATTGTGTCATAAAAGTTACATTATTAAAGTAGTGTCAAACATAATATTCGTGATCTGGATTTTCAGTCCACTATATATCTGTGACACACCATAAAATATAAGATAGATATATCAAGTTTAAAGGAGTAAAATAAGATTATAAACATTTGGATATTATTCTAAGCATGTCTACAAATAAAACAAGATGCATAATATAAGTTACTGAACATAATAGTGATGAACCCAATAAATCTCTAATACTAAACCAAATAACAGTATTAGAATCATCACATGGCTACAAGATTATTCATATTTATGTTTAGTAGTATTAAGTTGATATTACCATTACATTTGGTATGGGATTTTATTACATGAATATATCAAGAAATACAGACAGTCTCTAAGCTGACGCCACATCATTAGGGTTCATAACACATACATCACAAATGATCTACTCGAAATTCCTCACATAGCAAAGGCCTATCTATACTTCCTTCGAAGATCACTTTCGTGTACTAGGCATAGGTATAGTTTGTTGCACACTTATAACCATCAAGGCATCCACCAGGGATAATCATTTTCCTTCACATAAGTCATATGGACCCATACCCAAAGCAATATAAAAGAATCACCCCGCGAACCTCATTAAAATACATGTGTCCAAGGTAAATACTGTCATTATCTACCGGAGTACCAATGTGTTTTTCAATGCACGTGCCCCATCAGGATATCACCGCTAGTATGTATCCCATAAGAATGCACACCCAGTATGTTACGCATAATACACAAGACAATCAATCCTAATCACATAAAGGTTACTAGGCTTAAATATAGATTAAATATCTTAATTAAACTCGTTTTAAGTAAATAATAAAAATTTCATAATAAATATCTTTCGAACAAGATTACATTTGTCGTTCGAATAACGTCCAAATATTTTTCAAACGAGAAGCCATAAATCGTTCGAACAAGACAAAAGTTTCTTTTGAACGGGATTGACCTAGAATCATCATCTTCCTAAAACTGATTCCGCCATTATTAACCTTCAAACCCAAATCAAAGATTCCAACCATCCCCAAACTCAATTTCTTTTAGGTATAAATGGTTTAACATCTATACTTAGTCACTCATAACAGTTTTAAAGGTTTGAATCCTAATATCCTTTCAAGAACCCTACTTTATCATTTTTTCCAAACTCTACTGAGATTCACATCAATTCGTGAAATTGCTAAGGGGCTTCTGATTAATTATTTATGCCTAACATAATCTTAATAGATATATATAAATTATATCTCAAATTCATAAACAATTTACCTAAATTCAATGTATAAGCTATCGTGGAAGGAAATTATTAGGAAGGATGTTAAGGATTAAACTTAAATGATAATATTCCATATAATAGATTAGAATGGAAAAGGATAATCCATGTGGATAACCCAATATGATGGGATTAAGGCAAGGATGATGATGATGACGATAATGATGATGATGATGATGATGATGATGATGATGATGATGATGATCAAGAACATAAATAGTGACATGAATTAACGTGCGAGTTTAATTACTAAACTAGTCAATTAATGTGCAAATAATATTTTAATCAAACTATGTTTTGATTCTAATAAATAATGATATTATAACACAGAAACAATCAAAATCCTACACTGGGTAAACTTGCATTGATTGAAAAAATGAATTCCAAGTCCAATTGCCCTAATTTTCTTCTTTTCCATGTTGTCTCCTCTCTCTAGGCCTAGGTTTTCTCTCCCAGACATTTAGAATGAATTGGGGTTAACCAATTGGTTATTTTATTATGAAAATTTCTAAGTTAGGGTTAGGCCCTATATGAACCTCAACATAAAGAGTTTAAATACCTCTTTAAACAACCCCAAACAAAGACCAAGTCCAATACCAACCTATAAGACATAAAACCTATTATTTTAAGCCTTAACCGAACATTACATAAGCCCAAAAAGTATGTCCAATATATCATACTGATCTCTGATTACAAATTGTCTAAATTTAATAACTAATTATATAATAACTGACATAATTCGTTATAATTATATAACTAGGTGTAAACCCGCGCGATGCGTGGGCTATACTAACTTATAATTAATTAATTTAAAAGTGAAGAAAAATAAAATACTAAGTCAAAGACGATACTCAAATATTCTCATATAAGATTAAACTAAAACCATGTAAGTGTTTGTTTTTACTTGGTCTATATAAAGTAGCTATTTAGGTATAATAGATATCGACGCCTAATACGGGACTCGATACGGCACACTAGAAGCGCTACGGGTTTATAGTAAAGAAAAAAAATCAAATTGAGCTGCACCCACACATACTTTATAATTGCTCCATTCCGTTTTGTCACCAGCTTTATATGAAAGAGGTATATCACTACAAAATGCAAGATTTGTTGTGGACTCATATAAAATGCCCATTACCAGACCAACTAAAGTGGATAAGTAATAAACATTTGAATTGTGATTTTGCTCCTCAAGAACCTTACCTGAAAGATCTTTTCGTAACCACCATCTGCTAAAAACTTTGGAGCACAACTACTATTGTCATGTTATGAGTGGATCATGGTGTCGATGGACCATGGTAGTTCCATGCCATCCGTTTCCTTGATGGAGATTAAACTACAAAACCAGAATATGTGAAGAGTGGAAAAACAATAACCAAAAATAGTAGGATCTAATTATACCATCTACTCTCAAAACAAAAGAATAAAGAAAAGAAAAAGTGCAGAGTTTCTATTCTTGGACCTGATTCAATTATTCAACAACATTAAAAAGTAAAAAAATCCATTATTCTACTGTTAAATTAATCCTAATTATATCTGTTTATAAAATTAATAATTCATCACATACTTATGTTTTGTTATATTATTGCTTAGTCATACAGTTATTTTCTACTTGAGATTATTATCTACTTTTCTAATTTTCAGTATCAATGCCTAGATTTTCTTTAATTCATCAGCTCAAATTTTCATGATGACTAATTCATTTGGTTCCCTAATTATCCACTTTCTTTGTAATGATGACTATAGATGAATCGAAGTGACCAATTGAGGGACAGAGTTTTACAAACATTCCTGAGGAGAATTTTTTTTCCATGTGAACTGCATACACATCTCATTATATTGTCATGAGTAAGTTGTACACATCAGTTAGGCTAAAAAAATGCAAAAAAGGGGCCCCTTGTAATACTCAACTCAAAATAGGCAAATCTCAAATTAAAAGGTTCCACGTCATGGGGATCAAAAACCCCCAACGTGTTTGCAAGAATAAGGGGTTGTGTATATCATTTCTTAAATAAAATTCTAAGTATGACCCATCACATTTTTTTCAAACATGATATCATCGCACTTATATCTTGAAACCCATAAAACTTTTCAGATTGCTTTAGTGCACCTGAGTTGTACACAAAAAAGCTACAAAACACAAAAAATCTACAAACATGACTAATTATATAAGTTAATAATAGACTTTATACGATTAGTTTATTATATCATCTGAAACAAAGTTGTTGAAAACTATTTCATCTTCATTACATGCATAAACTCCCAAACACAGATATTGGTTCACATTCATAAACACAAATACGATTAAATAGTACCTTATAATATATTACAACAGATTAACCATTTGATATGGAAAATACATGGGCAGTGAGTAGCATCACAACAAAAAATTCATACATGGGTTAAACTAAAAATCCCAAAATCTCGTACCAATTTCGTTGAAAACTGTTATGATTCATGATAACCATTCCAAATATCGCCATAAACAAAATTAATATCTCATACCAATATTTGTTAAAAACTATCATGATTCATGATAACAATTCCACACATCCTCAGTAAAGAAACAGTAATGCATTAAACTTGAAAATTACCACAAATTTGGCATTAGAGTTCCAAGTGAGAATCATGATAGTTTGCATGTTTATTTCCCTTTTTTTTGGTTTATGATTTGGATATTTGTAATTTTAGATTTATGTAATAACTCGTAATTTTATTGATTTTAATTGTGGGATTAATTGAATTAAATGTGAGAGGAATTAATTAATAATTAATCCGGGATAAAATAAATATTAACTAGCGAGATAAGGGTTAGGATTTATTACTGGGAATTACATTGAATATTACTGAGCGAGTAAAGTAATATAAGATTTTGAATGTGATTATGAATTTATGAAAATTGTCACGAGAGAGAAATAAGACAATTATGGAATTTAAGTCGGGATGCGCGTGTAAGTCGTGTCTGGATTAAATTAATAGAACAAAAAGTAAAATATTTATACATTTCCCAAATGGTCATTTCGAGTGCCCCAACATGTGCGGAAGGGTCGAAGTAGTTAGAAAAGTATACTCGGGGGTTTAGTTTGGGTTTCGGGATAGTTTTAGGCCAAACCGACACCCCGGAGGGGTATTTTTATCTTTTGAAAAATTGGGGCTAATTAATTGACGAAAATTGGAGAAATATATCTGCATGTACGTGGGACAATTTAGTGTTTTCATCTGCAAAAGAAAAGAGAGAGTCCAAAAGGAAGAAGGAGAAGAGATTTCTAGGAGCTCCAAGACCAAACCCACCCATCTTTCACTAAAAACACCAGCAACATGTAGATCGGGAAGAGAGGAGCGCATCTATACCTCTTTAATTCAACAATTCGGACCTTCCCAACAAGGCAAGTGGTTATCTTTATTTAATCAGTGCATATATTACCCATGTTAGTGTAGAATTGATGATATACACATGATATGATGAAATATGGGTTGAAATTGAATTATTAATCAAGTTTTTGGGTAGGAAATTGAATATAGATGAATTTCCATATGTAAAGGCTATGAATCTGGGTTAATACATGAAGAAAAATGAATTTAATTTTGGGTTTTAGTTAGACCAAATTATTAATGATATAAAACTAGAGCTTTTGACATTTGATTAAATTCATTCATCCATATACGAGATTTAATGAGGTTTGATGGTTAAAAGATGCTAGGGATCATCTAAATGTATGTAAAATGACTTAGGACTATTAATTGTGAGGTGGGTAAAGTTTGATACGATTTGGGTGAACAAAAATTGGCAAAAAATCAAGTTTCCTAAGGGAGAGCACGAACTGGGTAAAGGTCGTTCGAACAACCTGAGGAACTGGAAAGTCGTTTGAACGACCTCGTTCGAATGAGAATCCAATTAGAAATTCAATGAAAATTTATAGTTTAGATAGTTCAAAGTTCGTTCAACGTTTATTCGAACGAACTCGTTCGAACGACTTACTAACAAGATTTCAGAGTGAAGTTCGTTCAAAGTTTCGTTCGAACGAGATTCTGGGCAATTCGAACGAGATTTCAGATGTTTGGAAATTTACAGGATGAGCTAGAATTTGGTGCAAATAATTCGAGAATAATGAACGACTTAATGTTATGTAGGGCAACCACATTTCTTGAACTAGTAAAATGAAGTATAGAAGTATATAAGGGTAAGAGGGACTCCTTAAGGATATCCATTATAAGTGGTGCGATTCAATAGAGAGAATAGTCATAATTGGGAACATCGTGAATGTTTTAAAGCATGATAATTCGTACAAATAGAGAATATATAGATGGTGTGATCCTATTAATTATATAGGTTGTGTGTACCTATTGTATGAATCCTTATGTGTATGACTTACTTACCATACTTTCTATCATGATAGGTTTTAGGAAGGAGACAATCTTTTCTTGATGAGCCTCTGGGGGGATTTTAGATTTCTATATCAGGACATAGGTCTGGGAAAGACTTATATGTGAGCTGATAAGTTTATGGTTACGTGGGTGCGAAGGTATGTGCGTAACCCATGGGCGTGGGAACTATGTTCGCCTCCATTGTGTGTGATATATGTTGATACGATTCTATAGTGATTCAAAATTCGTAGTCGTTATGTGCATGATGTACCGGGACCGGTAGCAGAATATGTATGCACTGCAGGTTTAGCCTTTTAGGGTGTCGTATTAGTGTATATATATATATATATATATATATATATATATATATATATATATATATATATATATATATATATATACACACTTGAGATTATTAGCTTATTCTATGAGAAATATTACGATGTATAATATTAATCAACAATGTGAGAACTTGAATGATTAATGAGTTATTTGAATCCGATTAAACTAGCATTATAATTACAAGAATGTATTATTCGGGTATTATGGTTGGGTACAAAGACTTAGGTATTTAAGTAAAGGACTTGGGCTAAACTAGATAAGTGGGAAGGCGTGACCAGGATGGGTTAGGATTCTACACTAGGTGTGAAATTTTTTGTTGAGAGATGAGAATCTCAAGTGAGGTCACGAGGAACTAACATAGATATAATATTTACTGTTTAATGAAATTTAGACACTTGCTGATTTTTAAACTGTTTTCAACTCGGGCTCGGACTCGTTTATTGAAAAATATCTTTTATTTTGTCAAACTATTTCAGGTTCCCAGCCATAGGGACACCAAGGATAGGAGTTCTATTCATTTGACGAGTTGTAGCTGCTGTGGAAGTTACAGGACTTGGTAGTAGACGCCTCCATGATTCTCATTCCATCATCTTGAGTCATTTACTTCAGTTAGAGCGTATTGCCCTTTTTACTTAATCAGACAATTAGATATTGTGGATTTATTTATTACTTCTTTTAGTTGTTACTTTACTTTTTTGGATTATTGAATTTCGTATTTAGGCTGGAAGTGTTTACTCCAGACTCAGTTATTCATTTATGTCATTCTTATTTTCTACGAGATTTTATTAGATGGTGAATGGTTAAATTAATTATTTTTGGTTGCATGTTAATTTTAAAGATAAAATTTTACACTTGACTTTTTAACTACTAGGTGGTTTGGGTTAATAATAAAGTTTTCGACAGTGATGCATATTCTGAGCCAACTAGATATTATGATTTAATTTAATAAAGGATTGATCACCCAGTATTTAATTAGGCGGGTGTCACATGTGGTATCAGATCATCATGTTCTAGAGTCTTTTAGGAGTTGTTCGGCTTTTCACGTTTCAGCATAGCGTTCTTTGATATAGAACCTTATCATAGGATTGTTGTATTCCTCTATGTATGTGAGTTATGTTCTCTTGCGATTAAGTATAGTTGATGCAATTCATATACGAGTTTGGATGGGTGTTGTACACCGAACAACAGGGGATGACCAATAAAGGGTCGTTAGAAGGACTGCAGGAGAAGAGGCATAGTAGGAGCTATGGAGTATTCTAACAATGGTGATCGTGATAGAAGTCCCAAAATTATCGGCTAACAAGATGATTATAAGGGATAAACACTCAAGAGAAATGACTTCCGAAACACTGTTATAAATAACAGTAGTACAAATTCAGACTCATCCAGCATAGTCGACAAATGAGGGAGTTGGGGGAACTCTTTCGAAGAATCACCTATACGGATTTGAATAAGAGATGAAGTGTGATTGGACAATAGAAGGAGAGAAACCAAAGGCAATGGTGTAGTGTGGAGTGCAGTGACACTCAGAATTAAATTTCAGATGAAATTTTTAGCTCATAGGAGCAGCATAGAGTGATGATATCCAGTTACCATATATAAAGTAGTATATATGGAGTTAAACGAGAGTTTGGGTGCAGTTAGACCATAAGATCTTCCATCTACTATTCAGGCAGAGATATGAATGGGATTACGAACTTATCACAAGTAGGTCAGGTAAAGACCGACTGTGAAAGATGAGTTAACTTGGTTAACGAACTTCGTAACTAAAGTAAGGGGAATACGGAGAATATGAAGGGTGCGTAAGTTGGGAATGAACTAGTGGGTGTAATACCCAAGCATGAATGGGAGAGACGGTTAAAGTAACTAGTGTCCGCATCATCAAAGCCATATGTTTACAAGAGTAAATCAGCGCTTCCATGAGAAGGGAGCTAAAATGATTGAAAAGTCTAAAGAAACAGCAACCCCAAATTTAACGGTACCAAGGGGGCACCACAAGGGGGTATACCCAGTAGGGGGAACTATTTAAATGCTTAGATCATTTAAATTCTTACCAAGTGACGGTAGATTCAGTCAGGGGTGTCAAGGACAGTAACTAGTCCCATAAGGCCAGAGGAGCCAAAGGGATAACGAGGGTAGTAATAGGGTCTATGACTACTAGGTTCGATAAAATGATACATCGACATAACCAGTGTTGCCATAGATGTATAAGGGACACATAAAAGTATTCTTTAGGTGGTGAGTAAGACCATCGGTATTAAACTAATCCACAGCGGGAAATTAAGGATAGTCAAACTGAGATGGTAAAGGAAAATGATGTCAGTAGGGAATAATAGCACCATAAGAGAGATTCCCAGCAGGAGAATCAGACTAAGAGATTTAGGCCAGAGGTTATCAACCTGAGGAATCATTGGGTTCTAGTAGGACCAGTAAGGTCCTCAACAGTAATAAAAACATTTCTATTCCTTAAGACCTTCAAGGCTGAGGAGATGGCGAGGGAGGCCAGTAGGGCCAGGTCCATAAGCGAGAGAGTTTCTCTGGTAAATTGTTATAGTTATGGAGTGGCAAACCGCACAAATAGGAATTGCTCAAAGAAGGACATAGGGAAACCGCAAGATGAGATCTTGGATATGCAATTGTTGCAGTTGAACAAGGAGCCAGTTCCATCATGAGGGCTATGCCCAGGGACCCGTTAACCATGAAAGGTAAGTGTCAAATGGATATAGAATAATTTCCTTACCCTTATAAGTAAGGGATTATGTTTCGGGTGACATGAGTGAGTCACAATAATTGATTAGTAACACTACAATTCAAGTGTGCATCGAGTTTAGTGGGCACACTGATGATAGTAGCCTTATTATGTATATGATTACCATTGGGTAACGGGAATTTTGTACTAACTGCGGGGAGGAGCAGGTGTGGATAGTAAGAGAATTTTTATGGATATGTTACATAGCCATTTTCTCCTTTTGGGTCTTATAATAGTATAACATATTATTATTATATTGTGTAATGATTGGATATTGAGGGTTTGAGTGGTAGTAAATTGTTAGTAATACTATCGTACTCGTTATTTTAGGGTAAGATATTTGGCTTTGTGAATCATCACCTAAAAGACGGTTGAGCCTGCATACATATTACATATCACAATATAAGTCCGGATACGATCTCCTGGAATGAGGATTAAATATTTTTCCTTTTATCTCTTTACTCTAACAGAGATATAATATCTTGTTCTCATGAACAAGTAATATACTATACACACTAGTATAATAACCATCCCAACGAGCTATAACTCGAGGATGCAGTCACTCAATGCTATCATCTTCCAGGGCATCAATCACATAACATCCTAGGGACCAGCGGTCAGACTCAATATCACCGACATCGCGGTCATAAATCACAACGTCTCGGAGGCAGTCATAGTTCATCCCCGACAATGAGATGAAACATACCCACCACGTCACACCCCTAATAAAAATCACACAATATAATAATGGACGCTATGACCTAGGGACTATACCCTCCCTACTCCTCAAGTCAGGGTCCTCACCCACATCGCGTAACTTCCCATAATAGCATTAGAGGGGGTATGCTTCACACACACACACACACACATATATATATATATATATATATATATATATATATATATATATATATATATATATATATATATATATATATATATATATATACTCCACATTGTTCCTCAAAGATACATATAAATGGCCATAATTGCCAATCACTCATAACGACGGCCAATAGTCCCAAGGATTCTCATAAATAATAATATTCGAGTAATCGCACACTCAGGATACTAAACTCAAAAGTATTCCCTCACTTGATAAATAACCTATAACTTATTCACACTTAAGGATTTATATAATTTCTCCAATTATAAGAATTCACACTAAGTAAATACGCATTTTCCCAAATTCATCCTAATAGTCTCGTAGGATATACTCAACCACAATCGATATAATTTTGTTTTCGACTCACACAATTATATAGGCCTAAATGCCCACTAAAATTATCTCAAGGAATATTCGTCCCCAAGCACCCTTAAATTAAATAGGTCATGGATTCCATTTCCACAAACCCAAGGACTACATCATGTCCAAATAATAATTTAGAGGTCCTCACTCTATTTTTGAGAAACCCTACCTCTCTAATTTCTCACTTTATCTATTTTCCTCGAAAATATAATTTCTAGTGTCGCACACTTAAGACACTCTCGTAGCCCCCATAAATGTCCTCAATTGGCTAGGAGTAAGTCCCCCTAGTCGGATATTTAATTCCTTAATTAAACAAGCTAAAATCATATTTTTGTGATTTTATCCCATATAAACATCACAAGCCGAAATTACCAAAATTCCTGCTCGATCGATCGATCGACCCTTGGCCGTCGATCGATCGATCAAGTCGCGCACCATCTTCTCCGGCCCCTGTTTCGGCCATTAACAAACCTTTAGGCTTTGTTTCCTTTTATCCCAACAACATATAACCACACCCAACTATATATACACAAAATAAATAGGTTGTAATCATCCTAGCACCCAAAATCAACCATTAATTCTTATGAATTTCTTAGTTTCTCCAATTTATTAATTTTCAGGGTTTACCCGTTAAACTTCCGAAAAATCCGTTTAATCCACGAAAATCCCACCCAAAATATTTAGGGTTTGTTATTACCAATTATGATATGAGATTTATGCTCAAAATTAAATAAAACAACTAAACACTTGCTTGGAGGATAAAATTTGACGACCCCGAGTCGAATCCCGCGGAGTTTGGCCCGAAAATCCTTTTTTTCTCCTCTTTTCTCCTCTTCATATATTCTCTTCTTCTTTTCTCTGTTTATATTTATTTCTCCCACTCTCTCGTGTCTTATATAGGAGAAAATAAGGGTTTATCCCTTTTAAACCCAAAAATGACTCCTTTACTCAATTGCGAGTCCCTATTAATCCAAAAATTCCCGAAACTAAATTACGACCCCCGAATACTCTATTCTGACTATCTCGGCCATTTCGAGTCCAACCGCACACTGAAAATCTACATCTGATGTACTTGACCACAAATCACTAATTTAACCCCACATAACTTAATGTGGTATTCCCATTAAAATATTATCCTCTATCGTTTTACCCGGCTACGACATATAATTAAAACACTCTGACTTATTTACATAATCCCAAAAGTAAATATAACACCCATCGAAAATCACCTAATCCTTGAAACTCCAAAAATTTACTATTCACAATAATTCTTAAATTCCCAAATTACACTTAATTATTAAATTTAATTTCCCATAAAAGTGCGGGGTATTACATACTTCCCCCCTTACAACATAATTTCATCCTTGAAATTCAGATATAACCGATACTAACAACACTAACCTTGGATCGTGAATCACTCCACATCCTAATGCCTCAAAGTGGAATGGTACTACCCAATAGATCTTAACCATATACTCATTCAGCACTCGCCTCCATCAAGGTTTATATTATACTATACTTCCATCTCGGCATAATCTTCAACTATATATACTACGTCCCTTCTATTTCAGGCGGTATATAAAACCAACTTACTAAGGTGCCCATATACCTTTTTAACCCGTGCCTCTCCACACAACTATCACTAACGTTCGACACGTACACACTTCCTAAACAATAGGCCTTATTTCCTCGATGTAATACTCATACATGGGTCTTCCCAACCCGCAAAATTCCATTCTTCTCAAGGTTAACCAACCAATATTTCTATATCGGTGCCACTAACTCCACTGTCTTTACTACCCAAAAATTCTAAGATCGAAGCGTTCCTACCTATGGGAAATAGTATTATCCTAAATTGTGTCCCTGGTGCCCAAGACCTTTGTCAACTCCCAACATTTTCTCAGTTTTGTGCGTGGGACATCTCGCAATGAGAAATCCAGACAAGGAACCCTCCCGTTACACTACTCCCTCGCATCGTCGGTCATCGAGATATAATGGCCTAAGGCACACCAGTGGGACATCCTAAATCTTACCTCACTAACCTATTAATGCATTTCTACTATTTTATCCTTTCGCCTAGATGAAAAGGGTAATCTAACTAATCGAGGCGCCAACTCTTTGTAAAAGCATCACGGACATCATAACCAAAACATACTTCTTTCAAAATTTACCTTTTCATTGAGACCTAGCAATAAGCCTTATATCAATCTCTCTAACTCCTTCCTCACCCACCTACTTGCGGTAAGAGGAACTTTAGTGCTTCTCCATAGCACTTGTATTTCCATAAGCATATTATCATCATACGGTTCATAGTCTATAGTGTTTCCCTCACACTATATGACTTATCGACAAAACCAACATCCTTGCATCCTATAACATCTCTCCACTTCCGACGTCGTTAAGGTTTATGCGTGGAGCGTCTCGCAAAGAGAAATCCAAACAAGGAATCCCTCCAATACACTACTACTTAACTTTGTCGGTCGTGGAGGTCCGTTAGCTTCAAATATGCAATCGGGATAACCATATCCCCTCTTTTAACAAAATGTGGTCTGAACTCCCATCTCTATCCAGGAGACATACCACTAAGCGCTCGCACTAACACTCAGTCCTTGCGTAACCAATAATGATCCTAAACTCACAGCTCAACAATTAATTATGCATACCTTAAATCACACCTATAAGGTCACCATGCACACGTATCATGATAAAGAAACATCTGCTCATCGAAGTTTCATCTATGCATATAAAAAAGGCAAACTCAACCTGTATCCAGGTGAGATATCGCAACAATAACCAGTTCCACCCTGGAACCGCGGACATGATAGTCTTGCCATCATTAGCATTTTATCGTTCCGAATAACAAATATCATATTGTACTCAAAATAACACCATACTCGTATAACACACACAAAACGAGTAATACCAATCGGATAGAAACTTAAAATACTAACACCCGCTCTTCTCAGCGAATGAAAGAAAATAAATTTTTGCTATCACGGAAAAACACATAAATATATACTACGTAACGTTATCAATACTATATGTAAACTCGTAGCACACCCGAATCTAGAGCTAATAAAATACTGTGACTCAATCTTGTCACACAGAACATACCTCCTTCAACTGAAGTGAAACTCATAACAACCACTTTGCCTATCACCCTAGCTACTCAAAAAGGTTCCCAGACTTGGTACACTTGCCATAACTGAACCAAAAATTTCTTTAATCAATGCCCCATCTGGGTACCCTACTCTTGCCCCTTAACTCCCACTGGGCGATGACTAAACGTATGGTTCTACACTCCACGTTACAATATTCCCCATCTTAGGTCACCGTGACCCTTTTAAGGTTATTAATATCTTGGACTCCATAGACGCGATCATGACAATCACTTTACTAGTTCCCCTTAACTTCTCCATAAAAAGGAAACGCCACCACCGACCTCAATAGCCCTGTTTCAACGAATTCCTCGGGTGGATGTCCACCAATTGGGTCCTCAAACACACACATTCTCCATAAGTGTTAGCAACACTTCTCTAGTGAGCCTATCATTCCTCGAAAGAACTCTCTCTTCATTGTACTTACCTTGATTCAGTACAAAGTTCACTTATCCATAACTCTCTTTATTCACTGTCAACCTCTAACCGATCCTTACGTGAATAATTTAAAACTGCATTCTTCTCATTCCTGGTAAATCATGGGGACTCATGGTTAAAAACTATCTATAAGATCCTTTTAGGGGCAAATCATCGTGCTCCCCCACGAATATGGTTATGGCCATTCCCATCATTTCAATATTGTTCCTACGAGTGAAAAATTTTCCTCAAATTTTCACATCTAGGTATTTCCATACTCTCCCCTAAGTCAAAGCTTCTGAGCCTTCTACTTCCACTGAGTAATGCTACACTGCCTTCGCATGAATTAACTTCAAAGTATGGACCTCTTCAAATACCCTTTTTAAACCCTTATCTTCACCGATTAATTCAACTTTAGTACCACTCTCTACTATAACGGTACTTGGATACTTATAACCATTATACTTTAGTAGTCATTGCAACCATCCTTGATAATTGCCACAAGGAGAGTGTCCTCTACTTCGGTCCTAGTCTCCAACTTCAACTCATAGCTTCAACTAAGCCCCACTTCCAGCCTCCTTCCTTTATCAGCACACGAATCTCAAACGAGCGCACAAAAGATTACTATAATCTCACAATATGGCACGAAAATGAAATCTCACAAGAAGAATCAACAATCCTAATCATAAGGCTCTATAACAAATCGAGAGCAACGTTGAAAGCGTAGTGCGTCCGCACAAATTCCTAAGGACAATAGAACCTGATGCTCTGATACCATCTGTGACACCCCGCCTAATAAAATATTGGGCGATCACTCCTATACCAAATTAAAATAGGAGTCGCATATGGATCATTCTTAGTATCATTGCCGAGAAACCAAATTAATTATTAATAACCTATTAGGCTAGCGTCAAAATTTTATTTAGCTAATCTTTCTAAACTAACTATACAATTTAAAGCATTCAAACAGTTTATATAAATGAAACTGGAAAGAAATAAAATAATCGAACACTCGGTTCAAATATAATACAACCAAATCGAATGTTGCAATAAAAGTGGTAAAAGAATAAATAAATACAGTTGGGCTTTCGAGCCGAGTATTTACACAGTAATTCCTATCTAGATTACAAGGATAGAAGCGTCTAAAGAAAACCTGTATGCATCCATAGCTTTTGTAGCTGACGTCTAACTCGAAAGGATCATCATCCAAGCGTCCCTGTGTCTGGACACCAATATATATATATGTATATATATAGCAAGAGAGGAAAAATATAGAAACGGGTCAGAGCCCGAGTTGTGAAAATATTTAGCAAGTGAATAAATGCTTTATTTTTAAAAATATATTTTATCTCATATTTATATTGGTATCGCACTCTCATGAGATACCCCTCACCTCTCTTCTAATAGTCCACGCCTAACGTATCCCTCTAAACATCCTAGTCAAGCTACGCTGCCTAACTAATCCATCACCCCCAAACACTAGAAATTCTAAGCAAACCAAGTACTAAGGGCTAAACTTCTCCCCAGTCTCAACACTATGCCATGTTCGTGCGTGGGGTGTCTCGCGAAGCGAAATCCAAACAAGGAACCCCCCAGATACACTACTACTTGGCAAGGTCGATCGCCGAGATCCATTAGACTCTCACTACACAACATACATATATATACTCATATAAGAAAACCCAAGCTAGAGCACTAAGGGTTAAAATTCTCCCCAGTCTCAACATTAGGCCATGTTCGTGCGTGGGGTGTCTCGCGAAGAGAAATCCAAACAAGGAACCCCCCCAATACACTACAACTTGGCAAGGTCAATCGTCGAGATCCATTAGACCCTCAGTACTCAACTTATATATATACTCATATAAATAACTATACATAACCTCATCATTCATAATACATATCACAATATAAGTCCGGATGCGATCTCCTAGAATGAGAATTAAATCTTTTTCCTTTTATCTCTTTACTCTAATAGAGGTATAATATTTTGTTTCATGCACAAGTAATATATTATACACACTAGTATAATAACCATCCCAGCGAGCTATAACTCGAGGATGCAGTATCTCAACACTATCATCTTCAAGGGCATCACTCACATACCATCCTGGGGACAAGCGGTCAAACTCAATATCACCGATATCGCGGTCATAAATCACAACGTCTGGGAAGAAGTCAAAGTTCCTCCCCGAAAATGAGACGAAACATACCCACCATGTCTCACCCCTAATAAAAATCACACAATATAACAATGGACTCTATGACCTGGAGACTATACGCTCCTTGCTCCTCAAGCCTGGGGCCTCACCCACATCGCGCAACTTCCCATGATAGCATTAGAGGGGGTATGCTTCACATATATATACCATCCACACAAAGATATATATATATATATATATATATATATATATATATATATATATATATATATATATATATATATATATATATTGTTCCTCAAAGATACATATAAATGGTCATAATTGCCAATCACACATAACGACGGCCAATAGTCCCAAGGATTCTCATAAATAATAATATTCGAGTAATCTCACACTCAGGATACTAAACTCAAAAGTATTCCCTCACTTGATAAATAACCGGTAACTTATTCACACTTAAGGATTTATATAATTTCTCCAATTATAAGAATTCACACTAAGTAAATATGCATTTTCCCAAATTCATCCTAATAGTCTCGTAGGATATACTCAACCACAATCGATATAATTTTGTTTTCGACTCACACAATTATATAGGCCTAAATGCCCACTAAAATTATCTCAAGGAATATTCTTTCCCAAGCACCCTTAAATTAAATAGGTCATGGATTCCATTTCCACAAACCCAAGGACTACATCATGTCCAAATAATAATTTAGAGGTCCTCACTCTATTTGTTAGAAACCCTACCTCTCTAATTTCTCACTTTATCTATTTTCCTCAAAAATATAATTTCTAGTGTCGCACACTTAAGATACTCTCGTAGCCCCCATAAATGTCCTCAATTGGCTAGGAGTAAGTCCCCCTAGTTGGATATGTAATTCCATAATTAAACAAACTAAAATCATATTTTTGTGATTTTATCCCATATAATCATCACAAGCCGAAATTACCAAAATTCCTGCTCGATCGATCGATCGATCAAGTCGGGCACCATCTTCTTCGGCCCCTGTTTCGGCCATTAACAAACCTTTAGGCTTTGTTTCCTTTTATCCCAACAACATATAACTACACCCAACTATATATGCACAAAAGAAATAGGTTCTAATCATCCTAGCACCCAAAATCAACCATTAATTCTTATGAATTTCTTAGTTTCTCCAATTTATTAATTTTCAGGGTTTACCCGTTAAACTTCCGAAAAATCCGTTTAATCCACGAAAATCCCACCCAAAATATTTAGGGTTTGATATTACCAATTATGATATGAGATTTATGCTCAAAATTAAATAAATCAAGTAAACACTTGCTTGGAGGATAAAATTTGATGACCCCGAGTCGAATCCCGCGGAGTTTGGCCTGAAAATCCTTTTTTTCTCCTGTTTTCTCCTCTTCATTTCTTCTCTTCTTCTTTTCTCTCTTTATATTTATTTCTCCCACTCTCTCGTGTCTTATATAGCAGAAAATAAGGGTTTATCCCTTTAAAACCCAAAACTAACTCCTTTACTCAATTGCGAGTCCCTATTAATCCAAAAATTCCCAAAACTCAATTACGACCCTCGGATACTCTATTTTGACTATCTCGGCCATTCTGAGACCAACAACCGTACATTCAAAATCTCCATATGAGGTACTTGACCACAAATCACTAATTTACCATTAAAATATTATCCTCTGTCGCTTTACCCAGCTGCGAAATATAATAAACACACTTAGACTTATTTACTTAATCCCAAAAGTAAATATAACACCCATCGAAAATTACCTAATCCTTGAAAACTCCAAAAATTTACAATTCACGATAATTCTTAAATTCCCAAATTACACTTAATTATTGAATTTAATTTCCCATAAAAGTGGGGGGTATTACATGGGTAAACTCAAATGGTTGTCAGTTTGAGTTTGGTATTTTACACAAGTTTAGTATTTTGTTCGAGTTATGTGTTTGTAATTGATTAAGTTATGTGTTTGTTTTTTATGATCCAATAGTAGGTATTTTTGAAACCCATCGCACGTGGAACTGTAATGAGGTATATTTATTATGTTACTTCACTCTTATGGTAGACTCTCTTTGTCCGTTTATGCTATGTTTTCTTTTGAAGATTATTTTTGTTGAGTATCTCTTATTTTACCGATATATCTCTATCTCAACAAATCTGTAACAAGGGTTTGAGAGCCATGAAAAATCCATTTGAGATCATCTTGTCAATGTCGTTGATCAAATCTACTACCATGGATAACATTATTTATCGCTATCTCTCTCCCTCTCTCATTATATTTTGGATTTTGGATTTTTTTATTATATAGGGGTATTTTGTAACTTTAATATAGATTTTATGTTTTATGTTTTAAATCAAAGTTTTTTAGTTTCATTTCTTAATTTTTTGTTGTTATTAACCGTTTGAGGGCTATGAGATTTGGTTTTAATACTTTGATTTAGGGTGTTAATTTGTTTGTTTCCATATCACTTGAGTTTGAAACTTCGTAGATTTAGTGCATGCTTGTTGATTTCTTTAGGGATTTATTATCACTGTTTAAATAAGGGATGGTGTTTCCTCAACCCTTCCCCCCACCCCACCTGGTCACCACTAGCAGACAACCTCATGGTAAATGTCCATACTCTCAACGAGCTTACATTCCATATGACATGATTCTATTTTGAAGGGATGTATTGCTATTATTTGTAGCTTAGCTCTTGGTCTAAATTTTCACATTTTTATTTTATAATCTTATAGGTATTTTGAATCCCACTATTCACTGACGCCCCCATTCAATTATATCTTTGTTTACTCCAAGATATTCTCTATTAAAAGTATAGATACATTGGGGTCGACATTTACAGGTATTTAATCAAATCCCACAATTCTATTTTATATTTATTCAGTGGAGATTTCATTTTGTGTTATATTCAATTTATCACTATGGTCCTGGTGTTGGCTGATAAATTCACCGTGGCACATTCATGTTAAGCATGGTATAAACATGTAATTTAGTGTTTGTAAACAGATTCAATTTTTGTATTAAGAATATGTTAGGGGACTCTATATAATTTGTGCATTACAAATATTTTTTATTTTTTAGATCTTTATGATAAGTGCCTTTTTATTACACTTGATGCAATTTCATTTTGTGTTATATTCAATCTATCCAAGTCATTAATGTTTGAAAATAATGATTCATGATTGCTTTGTAATTCTGTTTTCAAATGGTCATTTTACGATCTTGGACGAGAAATATAGGTTAAGTTCCAAACCTTGAATTATCACATTCTATCTTTGTTTATGATCTTGGGCTAGAAATATAGGTTAAGTTCCATACCTTGAATCATTGGATTCTATAGTATCATTACTTATGATGTTAATACAATTACTAATTAATTTGTGGCGATGTATGCATCGTTTCGGGTATAGGGAGTTTGTTGTTAAGAAACATCTTCTTCTTAGACTAATAGATCGACGATGTATGTTATTGAATCTACTTGCACAGACCAATTTTTATACCTTTTTATTTTATTCCATTGATATGTGAACTTATTTTTCCATTTTCCATTTTCCATTTTCCATTTTCCATTTTCCATTTTCTAGTTGTACCTTATGGTTCTCCAACAGTTGAACAAACATAAAGCCCTGTTTTGGAAGTGGAAATGCGTGGACCAGTAGTCTTCAACACCTTTAAAGATGCGATGTTTTTTATATTTATTTATGAACATTATCGTTTATAGCTATTTACAGTTTAATAATTTGTTATTTTTTCTCTCTTGGCAGGTTTATTGGTTTGGTAGATCAGTGTTGTTGATCCAGATCCGAGTGATGTCCTTGTATTTGCATATAGTCAACGATTGATAGCACGTTGTTACTGACAAGATCAGTATAGTGAGAAGGGGTTCTGTTGGTTGGTATATTTAGTAGTCCTTAACTAATGTTGTAGTAGCATGTATTGCTTATCATGAGGGGATTTGTGAGATATGTCGTGGGAGGGATATAATGCAATTTAATTCGTCCAATATGCTCATATGCTTTACATAAACTTCATTTATTTGTTTAATAACAATATGTTCATATGCTTTACATCAACTTCATTTTTTGTTTAATAACTATATGTTGCTCATATATAGTGGCATCTTATAGTTACTTTAGCTCTTTATGAGAAATAATTTCGCTTATACATAAAAAAAACTTATTAAATGATAATCATATGATGCGGTACCAGACATTTAATTTTATCCTAAAAGATATGTGGGGTTAAAAAATACTATACGGTGCCATCAACACGGTTACCCGACATTTAATTTCACTTGGTAGATCTTTTTTTGGGATCCTATTTATGACTCGACAAGAGTAATACTTGAGAAACCTTCTTCGTGATTCTACTGATCTGTCAAATATACATATCGTAGTGTTCTACACATCAGTGTGGTAACAAAGAGTAATAAAAAAGGTATTTGTTTCATACTTTTTTCGTATAATTACATATCATGTTTTATGCATGGTCTAAGATCGATTATTAGAATTGTTGCGGATTATTTTTTTATTTTTAAACCGAGTGGATCATCATACAATCAAAGAACTTTGCCTAATATTTTTAATTTGTTTTATATAATATTTAACAATTATTACGAGATTCGTGATTTAGTATTGTATAATATTTTCTTATTTAAACACGGTGAATAGTCATACAAACACATGAAAAATTGTCTAATTTTTTTAAATTGTTTACAATGTCAAAAACCTTTTTGGGTTTATTATACAAGATTCAAATTTTGATTTTTTTTAACGTATTATAAATTTTGGAAATTTATCTATTGATGTGAAAGTAACTTTGTTCATTTTATTACCCATGCACAAATTCTATTGAGATTATTAAATGAAAATATTTAAGAATTTTATTTTGTGGTGTTAATGTTATGTTTTGGGACATCACGACACGACACGATTTTTTCTGCACAAACATGACTTGACTTGGTGTTATTTTTAATTTCACACAAACACGACTCATTTAGAGTGTGAATTGACACGGCTAGCACGACGTTGTAAAAAAATCACACAAACTCAACTCATTTAACTTTGAAAATTTACACTTATAATATATAAAACATTTATTATTTACATTATACACGACTTTATACTTTTCAAATTTATCACCATTCTTTTAGGCACAATGTGAATTTGGTTCCTGAATAATGTATACTTCATGTTATATGTGAATTTGTTTGAAGAATTTAGCCGAATTGTTTTTTAAATTACACTGTTTTTTTTATCTAGGAACGGAATTTTTGCCATTTTGTAATTATGAACTTTGGAAATTTTTGTCATTTTGTGATTAAGTACTTTCTAGATTTTTTGCTTTTTGCGATTACGTACTTTGAAAAAATTTCGTCGTGCCTTCAGGCACGGACATATACTAGTGTGTGTGTGTGTGTGTATATATCTGTGTGTGTGTGTGTGTGTGTGTGTGTGTGTGTGTGTGTGTGTGTGTGTGTGTGTGTGTGTGTGCGTGAGATTATTCTACTGCATTAGTTAGTAGATGAGAAAGATTACGATGTATAATATTAATCGGCAATGTGAGAACTTGAATGATTAATGAGTTATTTGAATCCGATTAAATTAACGTTATAATTACAAGAATGTATTATTCGGGTGTTATGGTTGGGTACAAGACTTAGGCAGTTCAGTAAAGGACTTGGGCTAAACTAGATAAGTGGGAAGGCATAACTAGGATGGGTTAGGAGTCTACGCTAGGCCTGCACATTAGTTAAGTCATGAGAATCTCAAGTGAGGTCACGAGGAACTAACATGGATATAATATTTATTGTTTAATGCATTTTAAACACTTGTTGATTTTTAAACTGTTTTCAACTGGGGCTCTGACCCGTTTATTACAAAATATCTTTTAGTGCCCAGCCATAGGGACACAAAGGATAAGAGTTCTATTCATTTAACGAATTGTCGCTACTGTGAAAGTTATAGGACTTCGTAGTAGACGCCTCTAGGATTCTCATTCCTTCATGTTGAGTCATTTACTTCAGTTAGGGCGTGTTTCCCCTTTTACTTAATTAGGTAGTCAGAGATTGTATATTATTTATTACTTATTTCAGTTGTTGGTTTACTTTGTTGGATTATTGTATTTGGTATTTAGGCTGGAAGTGTTTACTCCAGACTCAGTTATTCATTTATGTCATTCTTATTTTCTGCGAGATTTTATTAGATGGTGAATGGTTAAATTAATTATTTTTGGTTGCATACTAATTTTAAAGATAAAATTTGACACTTGACTTTTCAACTACTAGGTGGTCAGTGTTAATAATAAAGTTTTCGACAGTGATGCATATTCTAAACCAAGTGGATATGCTAATTTAATTTGATAAAGGATTAATCACCCGTTATTTAATTAGGCGGGGTGTCCCAATTTTCTGATAAAAGATAATCATATGTGGCTATATCTTTGTGGTTTCATGTTTATTTTCATATTTATGCTTCTATATATCACTGATAATGAAAGTTAAATATTATATTAGTTAGCATGTTTATTATGACCTATAAACTTGGCATTTTTAGGAATAAAAAAACTAGACCCCATCAAAAAAATTTAAAAGTTTTGTACCCGTAGTTTTCTATTTGAAGATAGGATTTGAAATTATATAATTCATTTTATTGACTGGATATTGTTCATATGTTGTTTGTTATCGGTCCTCGAGTTAGAGGCTATCGGTTTAAATTTATCCCATATATTGGTTAAATGCTACCTATTAAAGATTAAGGTTAGCTTAATCTAGAATCTGTTTTGAGCCACCACATGTTGATATCGGAGCATGTGGACTTGGGGTGGGGTAGTGTATAGCCTATTTACTCCTCATTTGTTCACTCTATTGTTTATTTTGTGTGAACTCATTTGAGGAATCTCATATTTTCACTTATTAGAATCGAAAATTATGGACTCACACCCGTACTAACCCATTCAAACTGATCCAAAGTAAATCGTGCCATCTAGATTGGGTGCGAGTCACTATTGAAGGAGTGTTAATTTGGGTGATACCACTAAGCATATTTGTCAGAGAGTGTCATAAAATCCTCTATTATTACTCATTTTACATTATTGTTTGTTTCAAATTCAGTTGTGATTGTAATGGATGATTTTAAGGACATACTCACTATTTACTATATTAGGGAAAGGAAGTTGGGAACCAAATGTGGACGATTTTTAAATGTTTTAAATAGTAGTGCATAGTATTTGTATATGGATTTGGTTTGATGCATGATGTCATTTTTTGTATTGTGTTGTTGACACTCGATTGCAGGTAATTATATGCTTTGATAAGAGAATAAGAAATGAAATTTGGTTTCATAAGTAATGCATTTTTTTTGGACAATATATTTTTGAGATTTATTATATACATTACTATTAATTGACTATTGTTATTTGTAGGAAATAAGAGCCATAATTTTTGTCTTTGCTTCTCATATGGAAGGATATCTTGATGTTAGTGATATCACAAAATCTTCCCATAAGTCCACTTTAGTGGAGAAGGTAAAATCCCACCCCATTAATTTTAGATGGTATTTGTACAAATTTTCTTGGTTAGATAGCGTATTGACAGTTTGAGGACTAAAATGCGGTCAATGGAATAGTACAAGGGGTCTGTTTATAATAACTATGAATAAACTCCTCGTATTTGATTGCTTACAAAGAATTTTGTTAATAAAGCACATATTTGAGGATTCTTAAAGATTAACTCCCAATAACTTCCAAAATTGGCTAAGGGTTTGTGGTTGGCCAAGGAAGAAGTCAATATAAGAATCTAAGAATATCTGTTACTAAAGAATCATTTCGTCTGAAGAAGCAACATATTTAGATTTTTGGAAGGCTTTTAATTGATTGTGTTAAAAATAAATCTCCGTTTGCTACTTATTCAAAGATAGTTGCTGAAGAATTTATATATAAGGCTATGAAGGAATGCTGGCCTGAGTGTGTTTTGGCTACAGCTAAGCAAGTTTTATTGTGTAGGAACTTTCCCTCGAATTTTTCATTTGTTTGTATAATTGGAGACTGAGTTAGTCAACAATTGTAGGCAAAGAAGTAAAGAAATGGACGAAAAATACTTTCCTTGTAGCACACATTTTTAAAAGTAGTGTCATGCATTTTTAATAGTTTAAGGTTGTCCACCACCATAGTAGGCAACAGAGGCCACAATAGTGGTTGTGAAATGGTTGAGGCTTTCGTATTGTCACTATTGAGTTGGGATGGGCGTGTACACATGCGTTGTTGAGATTATATGGGTTCAATCCTCCTTTCATTACTGACAATATCCCCTTAAACTATTAATTGGGCAAACACTCATTTTTACCCAGTTGTTATACCCATTGGGTTCATTATAAGAATGTGGAATGAGTATACACCTTCGATAAGAGTTGCAATATTTATTGTGGCATTTCAGTGAATAAATAATGTGCCCCTTGCTAAATCTTTATGTGAACATGATATTTAATTGTTTAGAATAAAAAATAAGTAAAAATTATATTATTATATATATAATTCACATAACTAATATCAAAAGGGAAGAAATACAATTTTCTTACTATTCATACCTAGTGGGTGTGGTGATAAAACGTCAATACCCATCCTTAAAATGAATAAACCAATCATTCTTTTTTTAGAAGGCTTAACCAACAAAGAAAAATTTATTCTTGAAACTAAACACCTGAAAATCAATCCAAATATTGAAATATTCATACTTGATGATGGAACATATGCCTTCCTTGTTTGAGATATAACTCCTTCAATAGGATAACAAAAAACAACACTGACATTCTAATCTACGCTTGTTTGAAATATCATATCAATTTCCTTTAAAAAAAAGATATCATATACACTATCAACTTCAGAAATTTCACCCCACTCAAAAAAGAAGAAAAGAGCCCATTGCCCATAAGTAGAATACACACCATCAAAAATTGTATTAGACCTCATGTAAGCAATCCTACAAAGATTACAGTCATAGGACTAACAGATCTTGGAGAATACCCAATTATGAATTTATCTTAATTAAGAATATCAACCAAGAGACTTTACCTTAACCATTTTTTAGGGTGGGAGCGGTGGAGACGGAACGATAACTCTTAGTGAGATCAATTGCTCCATAACTATTGGTTTTGGTAGTAAGATGTGATAGAAATCGGACCCCAATCTGCGGGAAATGACTAAACAAAGAGCTAATTCTTCAGTTTTCTAGAATTGAAAACGTATCATATTAATGGCCTGCCAAAAGACACATACAGCTAAGATCCAAAAAACACACCCATCAACTACACTTGAAATTCGTTATGCGTATTCTAACGATTTCTGAAACAAGATCTGATGAAGTTAATGAACGTGGAAATGGCGAAGGATCTGAACGTGGTGAAGGGACTGAACTAGTTTAAGCAAAAGTTGGATTTCTATAAACGATCAGTATTTAGTGAAAACTTTAGATATTTGGTTGGGTGAATAGCAAGGGTTTGGAATGTCGGCAGATTCGGAGGTTAGAGTGTCATTTTGGTTTTTGGGGAGGTTTGCGTGATATTGATTATTTTCGGTAATTTGGTAGGAATAGATATGAGTTTCCACGTGGACATCATAGATTCATAGGTGATTTAAATGCTAGTATAGAATTTTATATTAGTATATAGATTGCTAAATTAACGTATTTTATATTCCATTAAAATTTCTAATAATAATAACACATGATGACAACATATTAAATATTGATGTCACAAGTTACTATAGTCAATTAAGTAAATTCGATATTTATAATTTATTTAATTTAAAGCACTTGGATAACTGGGTATTACATCCCCCCCCCCCCCCCCCTCCCCCCCAAAAATGGAAAAAGAAATTTCTTCCTTGAAATTTGAATTATTTTATACCTAATTATATTAGCTCTGGTATCTCATCAATTGTTATACCATAAATATATGAAAACTCGTGGACCAATCAGAAGATAACACATGGACCCATTCAGTTTAGCTAAAAAGGTCAGCTCAGTTATGAATATGGTCAGCCCCAGTTATGAGGTCGGCCAAACATTTCCAATAGTCTATTTAGCACCGTTAGTTCGCAGTTGACCAAGAATATTAATTTACTCTCTTAAACTAAACATGTATTGTCTGATTAGATGATGTCAGTAACAATTACAGCACGTGCACATGTGGGAGATATGCAAATAATCTCTCCATGAGAACATAATAAACTTCATGATTATCCTCTCATCTTTATTTAAAGTGTGTACGTATTTGGATTATAAATGCATGACATGTGTCTCTCTTTATTCTCTCTCCTCAAATAGCCTATAAATAGCACCCTATACCCACATATGGGCGGATCCAAATATCTTTTTCTACTGTTATGCTATCAAATTCTAGAAAGAAGTGGATAATTTGTATGTATTAATCAATGGCAATTGCCTCGTAATTTAATCTCAACTAAACTTCAGAATGGACGTAGGTTATTTCTGGATGAACCACTTACATCCTTGTGTCGTTCTCTTTCTCTTATCTTTCTATTATTTTCTCTAGATTAGCATCTTAATTATTATTCTATATTACCAGTTATATGTTAATAATTATGCAACTAAGATAAGATAAAACTTGTACTAGTTTTAGATGATAACAGATTGGTGTCATCTATGGGAATCAACTGGCCATTTGTCGTATTCTACCATTGTTATTTACTAAAACTCTAGGATACTCAATTTTTGTAAACTCATGTATTGCAATCCAAATATGTTGGGTTTCACGGGGTTTGAGTTCTTTGAGTAGTAATTTCCATTCGATTCTCTTAAATTCCATGAATCACATTTCTTATTTGCATGTTTCTTCTTTAATTCGCAATTTCCTGTACTTTTGTCGTTGTTATTGCCATACTCTAAATACAATTACGATAATATATTTTTTTTCAATTTTCTGCAACTTTGGAGAAAACCCAATAAGAAGTAAAATAGTATAAGGGTTCCACCCTAAACATCAAATAAAATGGGATATCTCCAGGGGATCTTACAAAGATAAGAGGTTATGCTGGAAAATATGAGTGCAAAGTATTCTGGTTGGACAGCAAAGGCCGGAGGTAAATCTAATTACCCCATTGTTAGGCGAAATGTTGATAAGAGATATGAGATGAGTCCCCTAGTTCCATACAGATATAGGAGGTTGTCTCACCATGATCAGGCTTTAGATTTGGGCTCCCGAAGCAAATGGGGAATATCCTTACTCATAGCAAAAGAGTATAGATCCACATTTAATAATTAAAGGAGTAGTGTTCAGGTATACAAGGTCTGGATGAGAGGACATAACTTATAGTCCCAGAGTTATGTCTACTATCATATAAACATAATCTGAGGATAATTAAAGCTCTAGGATTGAACGTGATTGTTCCTTTAAAAGAATTAGTAGGGATTCAGCCTTTGACCTCTCGGGACTAGTGGTTAAGAGTCAAAAAATGCACCAAGATCTAAGGGAACGCATGGAAAAGTCAATGAGAGCTGAAAATGCAGATATAAATTTCTTGATTCATTATAGACACAATGTCAAGGGTCAGTTAGATCCAAGCACATGATAAAAGGGGTAAAAACCTTGGTCGAGCCGATAAAACCAAAGTTGAGCAGGACGAATATCCATGAAAGGAGTCCATGCAACATTTTAACGATTAACGGGGTGATTTCATCAAGATAAAAAATCCTTTGCATAGATGGTATGTTCAGGGGTTCCCATTTTCTTGTTAGCTACCCCACACTAGCAAAAATACATCAACCAAGAATCACTCTAAAGTACGATGGGAAATCTAATCCACTTCTACATGTAGAGAAATATCAAGTTGCCTATAATATCTATTACATTCCTCGTGAGATTCTTTGTCGAGTCTTTTCAAGTACATTAACTGGATTGGCTCTAATTTAGTACAACAGGAACCCTAAAGGGAATATCAAAAACTTCAAGCAACTGGAGGATTTATTTATCAGTAACTTCTACTTTGGTACTAAACCAGGAAAAATTGCAGCTCACTGGTTAGGCATCCACCAAAAGACGGATGAAATGATAAGGGAATATATTACCCGAGTTAATAAGGAAAAGTTTAAGGTTATTGACTACGATGAGGAGATTGGTATCACAGTAATAATGAGTGGAATACTGCCACAAAAACATTATTGGGATCTTACAAAGGAACTACCGAGCACAATGGCTGAGCTTTTGGCCAAGGCGGGGAAGATCATAAATGTAGAAGGGGCCTTGGCGGTGAAAGAATTCAGTCATGCCAATTTTGACACTAGAAAGAGTTAGTAGAAGAAAGACAAATCACAAAATTTTAACAAATCCCATAAGCCAAAGAGATTTGATGAATATACACCGATCACCATGGGCATCCACCACATCCTCGATAAGATCTATGGAAGTAATGACCTCAAGTGTCTTAGGAAATTGAAATCACTTGCTTGCAGGAGATATAAGAGAAAATGCCTTAAATTCCACAAAGATTATAGCCATAACACTACAATTGTTTAGATATGAAGAATTAAATTGATAATATAATTTGAATTGGTAAGCAGTGAAAGTTTGTTGACAAATTTGGTCGAGCAGATAAGGCCAATGTCGATCATAATCCTTGGAAACGATTTAAGTCTCCTTGCAAAAGTAAATCTTAGAAAAGGCATAGTCGATAATCAGATGGTGAGGACGATCCTGATCTCCTAAATAAGCCACCAAAGATAGTGGAGAGTGTTGAGATGATGTAATTGGATGCTACTTCATTACAAGAGGTGATGTTGGTGGTGGTGAGGAACTGAGAGAAAGAAAATCATAATTAAACGAAAATAAGGCCCATGCTCATATAAAAAATGTGAATTTTGATAAATCATATGATACACGACCTCACTAGGTCAACACAGATCTGTTGGTTATTGGTTTGTATAGAGATGATATGTCTGGTCCATTATACCCATGATAACTCTGTTATCTGCACCATAATGGTCCATGAGAAGTCAGTTGGTAAGATTCTGGTTGAAAATGGTAGCACAATAGATGCTTTATTTTATGGATGCTTCAAGAAGTTGAAATTAGCGGATCGAAATTTGTAGGCATATCACTTTCCACTAATTGTTTTTAGGGAGAAAGTGTACCCCCTTAGCATGATTGAGATGGAAGTCATCATCGACACTTCACCGACCTTCCAAACTCATATAATGCGATTCTTCATCTTGGATAATAACATCATCTTGGATTACAACATTATCTTATATAGGGTGGGTCTAAACAAGTTTGAAAGTTTCCTCCACTATTCATCAATATCTAAAATTTCCCGCATGCTTTGGTGTGGGAGTTATGAAAGAAAACCAAGTGAAAGCTAGAGAATGTTATTATGTATTAGATGATCACAAGGAAATAAAGAAACTAATATAAACTTATCAGATCGAGACATTAGATCCTTGATATCAAGATAAGTTAGTCACTGTTGAAATTTTAGAGTAAGTGGAGCCCGTTATTCTTAATGACGAGCATCTATAAAAGACAACTCATATTGGCTCGTCTCTAAATCCAACTCTCAAGAAAGAATTGGGAGATTTCTTAGGGAATTAAAATAATGTTTTTTCTTAGAGTCACACGTACATGCCTAGGATTTACCCAGTTATCCTCTCCCATAAGATTAGTATTATTAAAGATGTCAAGACGACCAAGAATAAATAAATTTGGCTATTGTATGAGAAGAATGTGGCAATTCAGAAGAAGGTCGAGAAACTTGAAAAGGTCAATTTCATGGAAGACCCCAAGTACCCATAATGGTTATCTATTGTAGTGATGGTTTCAAAAATCAAAACAAGTAATGTGTGTCAAATTCACCGATATAAATAAGGCTTGTTTGAAGGACCAATATCCTTTACCCCATCGATCAGCTGGTCGACACCTCTGCTCAGCATGAGCTGCTCACTTTCATGGATGCTTATTTGGGGTATAACCAATTCATAATTAAGTTGAAAGAAAGCGAGAAAATGTTTTTTAATACCATCTCAAGCACTTTCTGTCATAGTGTAATGATCTCGGGGCTCAAGAATGCAGGGCCAACGTATTGAAGTATAAAAAATAAAGTGTTTGAAAATCAGATCGGGAAAAGTATCGAAGTTTATATAGATGATATGATGATAAAAATCAAGCAGGTTGTCGATCATGTTTGTGACCTCGTCCAGACTTTTGATAATCCTTTAAAGTATAAGATGAAATTGAACCCATAAAAGTGCATATTTAGTGTTAGGGCACGAAGGTCTGTAGATTTCATTATCATCCAGAGGGTTATAGAGTAAACCTTGATAAGATCCGGATATTGATCAATATATAGCCTCCTATAAATAATAAATATATCCAACGCTTAACATGACAAGTGGCTGCGCTCAATAAGTTTGTTTCCTTAGTAACCAATCATTGTTTACCATTCCTTAAGGTGTTAACAAAAATCTTTTAATAGAATGGTGAATGTGGAAAATACTTCCTAGAGATGAATAAACATCTAGAATCAACGCCTTTATTTTCTAAGCCAATCCTTGGTGAAAGGATTTACCTTTATCTGGTGGTGTTTAAGTCTGTCATGAGCTCAACTCTAGTACGACTAGAAGACAATGACCATAAATCAGTACATTACACTAACAAGGCATATTATGGAGCTAAAATCTGATACATCGCATTAATTAAAGCGTCTAAGAGGATAAAACCTTATTTCCAAGCTCATACCAATGATGTATACACAGGATGATGGATTGAGATGTGGAGTTGGGAGAATATGATATCCAGTATGAGACGAGAATAATAATTAAAGGCTAGGTAGTGGCCAAGTTTTATGACAGAATTCATGTTTGAGGAGGAGAAGACAACTCTGATAAAGGCTACTCCAAATCCAAACAGTGATAACTTAGATTCATCAGGCTAATAAGAAGAAAGGGCACGAGATCTTGAACGGATCAAAAAATCATTAAAAATGGTTCTTTGGTCGAAAGAAGTTTCGAGAAGGATTCACTAGCTTGGCAAATATACGTGTATGGTTCATCATGCACCAATAAAAGCGGGGCATGATTGATGATTTCAGCACTTGATGGGGCTGATGTGGATATGCTCTAAGGTTTAATTTTGAAGACTCAAATAATAAAGTGGAGTATGATAACTTAGTAGTAAGATTAGTATTAACATCTTTACTAAGATTTGAGTTGTTATCATCCCATAATCATTCCCAACTAGTAGTCAAACATATGCTCGGAATTTATGAGGTAAGAGAAGAGACGATATCCAAATACCTAGAAATGTGAAAAGGATGCTCTAAAGATTCATCGCTATGCAAGTGATCAGAATTCCAAGGACATAGAATGCCCGAGAAGATGCACTCGCTCATCTAGAGTCAGCAACTAGGGTCGATCTAAGAAGAATTATTCTTGTGGAGATACCACTGCACCAAAGCATTGATGAGGCGTATGTATTCATAATGAAGTTAAATTTGGGATCGTCTTAGATGGACCCCATAAGCTCATACTTATATAATGGTAAAATTTTGAATGGTCCTAAAAAAGCACGCAGGTTGCTCTACAAGGTAGTTTGATATTTAGTACATGGTGGAGTTATATTCAAAATGGGTTTGTACTCCCATTGTTGTGATTCGTTCATGGGGGAGAAGTGACAAATATGGTAAATGACGTGTATAAGGGACCATAAATAGCTCACTTAGCAATCCAATTACTTATTAAGAGGGTGGAAACTCAGGGCTATTATTAGCCCACTATAAAAGATGATTGTTCTAACTATGTGAGAAAGTGTGATGAATGTCAATGTTATGCAAACATGCATAACTAACCAGAGGAGTGTGACACCCCGACTAATTAACTACCGGGAAGATACTCCTTTATTAAATTAGTACAAAATTTCAAGTTGGTTCAGTTAATAGCATCACTATCGAAAACATTTAAATAATTACTAACCACCTAGTATTTAAAAAGTGAGTTGCCAAATTTTTAAATTAAATCTGATTAACATGCAATAATGAAATATAAAAGAATAACATAACCATTCACAATAAAGTCCCAATAGAGTAATCATCAAATAATAATAAACCCGGAGGAAATACTCCTCACAACAGTACCAATGCTGAAATAAATGAAACAAGTCTGCAATCTAAATTAATTACAAACCAAAGTCTGGATAACTGAAATGTAAAATGTCTCTAAAGGAAATGGGCAGGATGCCCTATAAATGATGAAACTGAACATGGAGTCAAGACTGGAAAAAGAGGCGTCTACTTCCAAGGCCCTGTAACTTCCATAACAGCTACAGCTCGTCACCTGAATAGAATTCCTATGCATGGTATCCTTGTGGCTGGGCACCTAAACAGGTTTTTACAAAAAAATAGATTTGAAAGCAAACGGGTCAGAGCGTGAATGTGGAGAATATTTTAAAAACAGCAACTGATTTAATAACATTAAAACAATGAATGCAAAATACATGTTAGGACATGCTCTCGCATGAAATACTCACCTCTCTACTAATTGTGCACTCCTAACGTACCGTACCCATTTAAGTGATTCTCCTATCTATCTAGACCAAAATGAATTCTAACCTTTCTACTCGATTCGTGCTTTAATTCCAACATCATCAATTAAATAGAGGGTTTTACTTTAGTCCTCGGATTCTCAATTATTAACAACATAATTTACTAGAGGTTATCCCCTTTTTATCTTCTCAAGGCGTTACTATAATTATTCTCAAACTTAATCATCACAAGTCTTTTCATTTAACCGTATATTAATCACATCATAAATATACAATACAAGCACCCCGAGACTAAGCTGCAGTGCGCACATACTCTGCTATCCCATCCCGGTATATCACGTACATAAGGATTACGCATTTCGAATCTCTCTGGAATCGTTCTCAGATAATAGCAAATCACAAACAATGGAGGTGAACACAATCACATCACATGGGTCACGCACATACCTATGCTCCCATGATCAGCAGACTTATTAACATCTCAATAAGTCCTTCTCTGACCTATTTCCTCGAGGTACCAATCTAAATCTCCCCCGTAGGCACACAAAGATTAGATGGCCCTAAACGAACGCAAACCTCCCGTAATAGCAAGTATGGTAGGTATGTCATACACATAAAATTCATATATATACCAAGCATGCACACATCTTAGTAGTTACCATAATTTATTAGTGTTATACTTCTCATTCTCATACCAACTTTAAGTGTTACACGATTCACTTGTCCCCGGTTTATAGGTAATTAAGTCATTAATTATCCTCGCATCGTGATTAGTCACTCGCGTCCTAATCCACAAATGTCATTTAGTTCAAACCACTCTTCTATAATTTTCTCCCCAATAAATCCCAAATCTCTCAACTATACCAATTAGTTAACAAGGGAAATTCATCTCATCGATTAAACAAGGTTACGGAACTCCAAAGATCAAATCAGGCAAAAAAGGCCATTCTGTCAACTCGTTAGAAGTCTCGTTCGAACGAGAGTTCGTTCGAACGAAAGGGGCATCTATCGAGAGTTCGTTCCAACGAAAGGCATCGAACGAACATCCAACTCGTTAGAAGGAAAACTGTCACCTCGTTAGAAGCTCGTTCGAACGACCTGGGCAGGTCTTCTAATGAGATGCCAGTTTCGAGCCCAGAATTTTCCTATCTCGTTTTTCTCAATTTTCTTAACCTTTAATCTCATCTAAAAATCATCCCAACAGTATTTCAACATTCCTCAACGTTATTGAACCTTCCTAAGTCGTATTTTAACATATATATAGGGGCCAATCTTCCTAAACCACATCTAATTATCATATCTCCCCAATTTTCCCCAATCCTTATGAATATGAACCCTAGAAATTTAAAGTCATCAATTTCCCTTAATAAATCCATTTTTGTTACATAAAAAGATGTATTTCTATCAGTATAATCACCCAATAACAATTCTACATGCAATCTCTTTATCAAAACATGAATTTCTAATTCCAATTCTATGGGTTTTTATAAATCTCCCAAAACAATGCAATTATATAAATTTCTAAGCATGGAAGAAGCATTCGCTTGAAATTAACATAATTAAACCACTTGCCTCAGATTGTTCTCTGAATTTGATGTTGGATGTTGAAGGTTGCTCTCTCTTCCTCTACAATTTCTCCCAAGGTTGAAGGTTGAAGATGGTGGTTATGGTTTTTTCCTTTTGGGAACCTCTCCTAACTTATCCTAAAACTCCCGTAGCCCTCTAATCAGTTAAGTGCTGGTAATGGCTTAGTGGGTTAATAATATCCTAATATTTAACTCCCAAAATTCGTTGGTTAATAATCCTAAAATTTCAAAATTACCAAAATACCCTTTTAAGTTGCCGGTATGGCCCAAAAATGCCCCGGGACCCAAACTAAACCCCCGACTAGTGTTTTCTGACTATTTCAACCCTTCTGGACTCGTTGGCGCACTCAAAATGACCATACGGTTGATAAAAATAAAATTCACTTTTTAATTTAATTAATTACATTCTTGAAGCGACTGACACGCGCGTCCCAACAAAACTCCCCAAATTGCCGTATTTCTGTCTCGCGATAATTTCAATATTTTCAATATTCATATATTGCCATAAATACACATTATAATCAAATACCAACTCACATCTCGTTAGTATTTTATCCGAATTAATTTCCAAAATATTCACATTTAATTTAATTAATCCCGCAAATAAATACCAATAAAAGTACGGGGTATTACATACTTCCCCCCTAATAACAGAATTTCGTCCCGAAATTCGGAACTAGAAAGTACCTGGTAAAAACAACTCTGGATAACGTTCGCGCATCTCATCCTCGCGCTCCCATGTGGACTCCTCGACATTATGATGCCGCCACTAAACACGCACTAACGGTACTATCTTTTACCGCAGTTTCCGCTCACTTCGGTCCAAAATAACAATCGGCCCATCCTCATAGGAGCTATCAGGATGGAGATCGATGTCCTCCAAAGCAATGTGAGTATGAGCCAAATCATCCCTAAGATATTTCCTTAGCGAGGAAATATGAAACACATCATGAATCCTGTGCAAATGTTCCGGTAACCCAAGTCTATATGCAACGGACCCAATCCGCTCGATGATAGGAAATGGCCCACATATCTCGGTGCCAACTTCCCCTTCTTCCCATAACGCATAATCCCCTTCATAGGAGATACTCTGAGTAAAACCTGGTCCCCCAGTTTGAACTCCCTGAAGAACCTCTTCGCATCAGCATAGCTCTTTAGCCTATCCTGAGCTACCCGAATATGATTCCGTATCAATTCTATCCTTGCCGAAGTATCCTGAATCACTTTCGGCCCAAGTAGTTTGTTGTCCCCCACCTCTAACCAGCATGATGGGGAACGACAAGGTCTACCGTACAACGCCTCAAATGGAGCCATGCCAATGGTGAACTGGTAGGAGTTATTGTAAGCAAACTCCACCAGTGGAAGATACTGCTCCCATCCACCCCCAAAGTCAATGATGCACATACGCAACATGTCCTCCAACATCTGATTTGTACGCTCGGTTTGCCTATCGGTCTACGGGTGATAAGCCGTACTCAACCGCAATTTCGTGCCCATGGCCTCCTGAAAACTCTCCCAAAACCGCGAAACAAATATCTTGTCTCGGTCAGACATGATATTTAGGGGCACACCGTGAAGTCTTACTATTTCTGCAATAAAAAACTGGGCATACTGTCCCGTAGTGTAGTTCGTCCTTACGGGTAGAAAATGAGCGACTTTGGTCAACCTGTCCACAATTACCCAAATGGAGTCGTGACCCCTCTGTGACGTAGGTAACCCCGAAATAAAGTCCATGGAGATGCTCTCCCACATCCACATAGGGACCTCTAATTGCTGTAGAAGTCTTGCCGGTCTCTGATGATCCACTTTTACCAGATGACAAGTGGCGCATTTAGAAACAAACACGGCAATATCTCTCTTCATCTCGCTCCACCAATACTGATGTCTCGTGTCTTGGTACATTTTGTCCCCACCAGGATGTACCGCGAACCATGAGCCGTGCGACTCTGCCATCACCTCGTGTTGCAATTCCTCCCCTTCTGGAACTACCAGTCTCCCATTGAAGCGTAATCCCCCGTCTGAGCTAACGGTATAGGACTCGGCTCCCTCTTCTAGTAATCGAATTATCTGATCCTGACAGAATGAGTCATTTGCCTGTGCCTTCACCACTCTCGTGACAATCTGCGGTGTAACAGTCATCACAGACATGAACGATCAGGCCACTGCATCCTGGTGCCCCAACTCCTTCCACTTAGCCTTCCACACCTCGGACACCTCATCTACTGGCATGTGGCTCAATGCGTCCGCTACCACGTTAGCCTTCCCCGGGTGATATTAGATATCAAACTGATAATCCTTCACAAACTCAAGCCACCTCTGTTGCCGCATATTCAACTCCTTCTACGTGAATAGGTACTTTAGGGACTTGTGGTCCGTGAACAATCGAAACTTCTCCCCCATAAGATAATGTCTCCAAATCCGAAGGGAAAATACGACTGCCGCTAACTCCAATTCATGGGTGGGGTAATTCTTCTTGTGAGGCTTAAGCTTACGGGAAGCATAAGTTATGGCCTAACTCTCCTACTACAATACACCTCCAAGTCCTTGTAAGGACGCATCGGTGTAAACTAGGTACTCAACTCCCGGTCTCAGAAATGCTAACACAGGTGCTGAGGTCAACTTGTCCTTCAACTCATTGAATGCCAACTGACAGTCATCACTCCAAATGAACGACACACCCTTACGAGTCAGATGTGTCAAAGGACCCGCTATCTTTGAGAATCCCCGAATAAACCTCCTGTAGTATCCTGCTAGGCCCAGGAAACTACGAATCTCAGTCGGTGTCGTGGGCTGTCCCCACTCCCTCACCGCGGATACCTTCCCCGGATCAACAGATTTCCCCCGGTCTGAAATAATATGCCCTAAAAACTGAACCTCCTTCAACAAAAACCAGCACTTCTCGTTCTTTGCATACAGCTCGTTCTGACGTAGTGTCTGCAAAACTTGCCCCAAATGCTCGGCGTGCTCCTCTTCTGTCAGGGAGTAGACCAGAATGTCATCAATGAAGACAATGATGAACAGATCTAGGAACTCTCTGAACACCCTATTCATCAAGTCCATAAACACGGCGGGAGCATTGGTCAAACCAAAAGGCATAACCTGAAACTCGTAGGAACCATATCTCGTTAAGAAAGCAGTCTTCGAGACGTCCTCTTCCCTGATACGCAACTGATGGTATCCCGATCGCAAATAAATCTTTGAGAAGAAAGAATCTCCTCTCAGTTGGTCGATTAAGTCATCGATTCGGGGCAATGGATACTTATTTCGTATCGTGACCTTATTCAACTCCCGGTAATCCACACAAAACCTCAACGATCCATCCCTCTTCTTTACGAACAACACAGGGGCGCCCCACGGCGAAGTACTCCTCCGTATAAACCCCTGACCCAACAACTGCTCAATCTGATCCCGTAACTCTCTCATCTCAGCTGGAGCCATACGGTAAGGTGCGCGGGCAATAGGCCGAGTGCCCGGCGTCAAGTCGATTACAAAATCTATCTCCCTACTCGGAGGTAATCCGGGTATATCCTGAAATACATCGGCAAACTCTCGAACAACCGGAATCGAATCAAGTGGTATCACCACTTCCTTAGAGGTATCCTCCTCTATATAATACAAGTGAGTGGACGATCCTCCCTCAGGGCGAGGCATCGCCGCTAAAAATATCTCCTTCCCGGGAATGGCAAAGATAATACTCCTACTAAAACAGTCAATCATGGCTCGGTACACAACTAGCCAATCCATACCAATAATGGCATCATACTCGATCATCTCTAACACTAACATATCCGCGGGTAAAGTAAATCTCCCGATCTCTATATCCACGCCTTTACATATAAGGGAAATCACGGAACCCCTACTCAACGATGAATCTACACAAGTAACCGTACTCTCGGCGGTGTCTAACAACCCAATGGTGCGTGCAAATCTCATAGCAATGAAATAATGTGTGGCCCCCGTGTCAAATAAAATACGCCCCTTAGACCCCTGAATAGAGAACATACCCTCAATAGTCGATGGATCCTGTGGGGCTGTGGCATGCTGAAGCTGATACACTCTCCCATACTGAAGTTGTCCCTGCTGAACTGGGACCGCTGGGATGGGTGGTAATGCTGCCATCTGAGGTGGCGCTGGGAGGGCGACGGGAAACATAGGCCTCTGTGGCTCCTGCCGAGCACCCTGTTGCTGCTGATGTGGGGCCCTGCCCTTGTCAGGACAATCTTGGCATTTGTGACCAGTCTTTCCACAAACATAACACTTCCCCGGGAAGTTTCCCCCTCGCTGTCCCTGCTGTCCTCGGTCCTGGTGGCCGTTACCATTCCTCCCCTGGCCATGCTGGCCCTGCTAAAACTGCTGCTGCTGACCATTCTGACCCTGATGGCCATTCGTACCCTGCTGGCCCTGCCTAAAACCTCCCTATCCATTTCTGAAATTCCCCGATCTGAATCTCTTAGGATCCCCCTGATGGGAACCCTGGTCTCCCTGCCTCTATCCCTGAGCAGATTGTGCCCTACTGGCACCATTTACCCCAATCCTGCCCTGATGGCTAGACTCTCCTAATCTCTTTCTCTTAGACATGTGAAAGCGGTGATCCTGGAAGTGTAGCAGTGCAGCGTTAACCACATCAGAATAAGTGGCCAACGAAAGATTCCCCAACAAATGCTAACGGATTTTCCAAGTCAATCCATCAGTGAACTTCTTGATCTTCTTCTCCTCAGTTGGTATTTCATCCGAAACAATATTCAGTTGATTAGTGAATTCGGCCTCATACCCAGCCACCGTCCTTCCCTCCTGCTTGAGGTTCATCAGTTTCCTCCTCATCTCCGTGTGAACAGCTGACAGAAAAAACTTACGATCGAACCGCACCGAAAACTCCTGAATGGTGAGAGTATCCCTCTCCTCTGCGGTGGTAATGGACTCCCACCACTGCAATACAGATCCAACTAGCTTGAAAGTAGCTAGTATCTGCTTCTGAATATCGGTGCACTCATACATCCTCAAGTGCCTCTGAATATCTTTCCTCCACTGACTTTATACCACAACATCGGAGCTACCTGCGAACTCCGGAGGGTGTGCTTTCTGAAAAGCATCACGAACGCGTTCCCAAGCAGACGGGAATGCATGTGCCTGAACTGGCGCGGCTACCGACGCCTGGGGTGGTGCCTGCTGTACAACGGGTAGAGTGGAATTTATCGCTTGGGCTACAATAGCTGCAACCTCGGCGGCATTCATGGTGCCCTGTATTGGTGTTGGCTGGGGCTCTAGATGTGCATTCCTAGGAACTCGTGGCGCACGTCATGGAGGCATCTGAAATAAGAGTAAAGTCTATACGTTCGCAATTATAAAATCAAAATAGCTAAAGAGCGAAGCATACACAAAAGAATACAACAGTCCTAAAATATAGGGCTCTACATCAAAGAAAGCTCAGCGGAAATATAATAAGCCCTACAGATCCTAAGGACACTAGAACCTGATGCTCTAATACCACCTGTGACACCCCGACTAATTAAATACCGGGTAGCTACTCCTTTATTAAATTAATACAAAATGTCAAGTTGGTTCAGTTAATAGCATCACTGTCGAAAACATTTTAATAATTACTAACCACCTAGTATTTAAAAAGTGAGTTGCCAAGTTTTAAATTAAATCTGATTAACATGCAATAAATGAAATATAAAAGAATAACATAACCATTCACAATAAAGTCTCAATAGATTAATCATCAAATAATAATAAACCCGGAGGAAATACTCCTCACAATAGTCCCAATGCTGAAATAAATGAAACAAGTCTGCAATCTAAATTAATTACAAACCAAAGTCTGGATAACTGAAATGTAAAATGTCTCTAAAGGAAATGGGCGACATGCCCTATAAATGATGAAACTGAACATGGAGTCAAGACTGTACTGTCAAGGCCCTGTAACTTCCACAACAGCTACAGCTCGTCACCTGAATAGAATTCATATGCATGGTGTCCTTGTGGGTGGGCACCTAAAAAGGCTTTTACAAAAAAATGAATTTGAAAGAAAACGGGTCAGAGCCCGAATGTGGAGAATATTTTAAAAACAACAACTGATTTAATAACATTAAAACAATGAATGCAAAATACATGTTAGGACGTGCTCTCGCATGAAATATTCACCTCTCTACTAATTGTGCACTCCTAACGTACCGTACCCATCTAAGTGATTCTCCTATCTATCTAGACCAAAATGAATTCTAACCTTTCTACTCGATTCGTGCTTTAATTCCAACATCATCAATTAAATAGAGGGTTTTACTTTAGTCCTCGGATTCTCAATTATTAACAACACAATTTACTAGAGATTATCCCCTTTTTATCTTCTCAAGGCGTTACTATAATTATTCTCACACTTAATCATGACAAGTCTTTTCATTTAACCGTATATTAATCACATCATAAATATACAATACAAGCCCCCCGAGACTAAGTTGTGGTGCGCACATACTCTGCTATCCCATCCCGGTACATCACGTACATAAGGATTACGCATTTCGAATCTCTCTGGAATCGTTCTCAGATAATAGCAAATCACAAACAATGGAGGCGAACACAGTCACATCACATGGGTCACGCACATATCTACACTCCCATGATCAGCAGACTTATTAACATCTCAATAAGTCCTTCTCTGACCTATTTCCTCGAGGTACCAATCTAAATCCCCTCCGTAGGCACACAAAGATTTGATGGCCCTAAACGAACGCAAACCTCCTGTGATAGAAAGTATGGTAGGTATGTCATACACATAAAATTCATATATATACCAAGCATGCACACATCTTAGTAGTTACCATAATTTATTAAGTGTATACTTATCGTTCTCATACCAACTTTAAGTGTTACACGATTCACATGTACCCGTTTTATAGGTAATTAAGTCATTAATTATCCTCGCATCGTGATTAGTCACTCGCGTCCTAATCCACAAATGTCATTTGGTTCAAACCACTCTTCTATAATTTTATCCCCAATATATCCCAAATCTCTCAACTATACCAATTAGTTAACAAGGGAAAGTCATCTTATCGATTAAACAAGGTTATGGAACTCCAAAGATCAAATCAGGCCAAAAAGGCCATTCTGTCAACTCGTTAGAATTCTCGTTCGAACGAGGTCGTTCGAAAGAGAGTTCGTTCGAACGAAAGGGGCATCTAACGAGAGTTCGTTCGAACGAAAGGCATCGAACGAACATCCAACTCGTTAGAAGGAAAACTGTCACCTCGTTAGAAGCTCGTTCGAACGACCTGGGCAGGTCTTCTAACGAGATGCCAGTTTCGAGCCCACAATTTTCCTATCTCATTTTTCTCAATATTCTTAACCTTTAATCTCATCTAAAAATCATCCCAATAGTATTTCAACATTTCTCAACGTTACTGAACCTTCCTAGGTCGTATTTTAACATATATATAGGGGCCAATCTTCCTAAACCACATCTAATTATCATATCTCCCCAATTTTCCCCAATCCTTATGAATATGAACCCTAGAAATTTCAAGTCATCAATTTCCCTTAATAAATCTATTTTTGTAACATAAAAAGATGTATTTCTATCAGTATAATCACCCAATAACAATTCTACATGCAATCTCTTTATCAAAACATGAATTTATAATTCCAATTCTATGGGTTTTTATAAATCTCCCAAAACAATGCAATTATATAAATTTCTAAGCATGGAAGAAGCATTCGCTTGAAATTAACGTAATTAAACCACTTGCCTCGGATTGTTCTCTGAATTTGATGTTGGATGTTGAAGGTTTCTCTCTCTTCCTCTATAATTTCTCCCAAGGTTGAAGGTTGAAGATGGTGGTTATGGTTTTCTCCTTTTGGGAACCTCTACTAACTTCTCCTAAAACTCCCGTAGCCCTCTAATCAGTTAAGTGCTGGTAATGGCTTAGTTGGTTAATAATATCCTAATATTTAACTCCCAAAATTCGTTGGTTAATAATCCTAAAATTTCAAAATTACCAAAATACCCTTTGAAGTTGCTGGTATGGCCCAAAAATGCCCCGGGACCCAAACTAAACCCCCGGCTAGTGTTTTCTGACTATTTCGACCCTTTCGGACTCGTTGGCGCACTCAAAATGACCATACGGTTGATAAAAATAAAATTCACTTTCTTATTTAATAAATTACATTCTTGACGTGACTGACACGCGCGTCCCAACAAAACTCCCCAAATTGTCGTATTGCAGTCTCGCGATAATTTCAATATTTTCAATATTCATATATTGCCATAAATACACATTATAATCAAATACCAACTCACATCTCGTTAGTATTTTATCCGGATTAAATTCTAATTAATTCACATTTAATTTAATTAATCCCGCAAATAAATACCAATAAAAGTACGGGGTATTACAGGGAAGAGCTGGAACTGGTCATTTCTACTTATCCCTTTACAATGTGGATTATGGATTTATTCGTCCCACTACCTAAGACAAACAGAAGATAGTGTTATCTAGTTGTGGCGGTAGACTACTTTATAAAGTGTGTGGAAGCTGAACCATTTTTGGAGATGATCTATGCCAAAATGTTTCATTTTATATGGAAGAATGTCATTTATATATATGGAAGTCCATACTCCTGCATAATAGATCCTGGACCACTGCGTTCAATCGAAGATCAAGAAGCTGTATTCTACTCCTACACAATCCCAGTGCAACGGGAAAAATGGAGGTAACTAACTGGACTTTGCTTGATGAAATAAGGAGAATGTTGGACAAAGATAAGGGGGAATTGGATCAAAAAGTTTTAAAGCATACTATGGGCCTATAGAACCATATCGAGGATAGCCACGGGTGAAACCTCATTTTGTTTCATTTGGCATTAAGGCAGTGGTACACACTGAGATCGTCTTACCTAGTCACGGGGAAGTGAACTTTAAGTCCCCCAAAAGAGACTTCACACACATGCTTTATCTGGACTTAGTTTAAAAGGTCAGGGAACAAGAAGGTTTTAGAGTAGCAGCCTAGAGAACTATGCGATTGTACAATAAATGGGTGAATACGAGCACCCTAAAAGAAGGTGATTGCATATGAAATAATGTTATTGAAAAAGGTAATAAGTTGGAACTAAGTTGGCATGTCTCGTATAGAGTTTTAGAGGTGACCCGACCAAGAACATACATAATATAAACCTTATAAGGCGAGCCACTCACAAACCCATTGAACTTTGAGCCTATATAAGTATTATCGGATAAGATGAAAATATTTCAATTTATGAGCAGATCATTTGTAAATAATTTTCAATTACATGCATTCAAACTTTCCAAGTGATTAATGTAAAATCTATAGTTCACTTCTCTCTATCATGTTTTTATTGTCTATAAAAGATTATTTACGAGTCCATCACTATAAGATATGTAGAATAAGCTCAAACTAGAGACATATCAGGCATAAAATGACCAATTAAAATATGAGCACACCACATTTCTTTAAATACCTCATCTTTAACATGTCATAATTAAGAAGTCAACCGAACTAGGAAACCAATATTGTCACATGGTTATTCATGATGACGATATTCATCTACGATGACTTGTAAGCTAACCAGCACAATGGTACATCATAACTCAATAATTGACAAGTAAGCTCCAATTTTTCACTTATAATGACCCTATCATGATAATATTGGTTCTTCCAAAACTATTAGCTAGTAAGTTAGGCCACAATATTCGACCACATAACCATACGAGTACACTACTAGCAGGCCATTCAAAAGTTTAGTAAGTTGACATGGTTAGACTGACGAGCTATGACCATAAGACTAAACTACTGGCATGTATACAGGATCAGATCACATTTAATTATCAAAAATATTTTCTCATAAACACTATATTACAAGTGAGGGATAACAGTTTAGTCGAGCAAAATAACTTAGCAGGAAATATTCATATCATATGCGTAATAGAAAATAATTTGAATAAAAAATATTTAAATCACATGATGATATTTATTCATTGTGAATTAACAAATATTGTCATTTTAACATCACAACGAATGTTCAAAAGTTATGAAAGATTATTCAAAGAGTTAATTTGAGTAGTTACAAAATTGAAGGTTGACAAAAGTAACAAGGTAGAAAGATCAAGCAACATGCGCATTTTGATCAGCTTAGGGAGCGCTACCACCATCAGTCTCATCCATGGGAGTGTTTTGAGGAGTCACTAGGAAACTTGAGGATAAATTAGGGGACATCGGTTATAACAACCTACTCGGTCTCAGTTGTAGGCTGGTTCTCGACAGCCTGGTCGTCCTTCCAACTCCACTTCTTCCTCTTTATCTGCCAAAGCCCTTTCTTTGTCATCATCACCCTCCCATTTATTCACAACATTAGCTATACCAGGGTAATGTTTTATGACCCTCTTCTTTAGCTCATCGTAACCCTACATAAAGAAGGTCAAGTTTCAATAGTGTAGTCGAAAAAGTCCCTCTTCAACTATGATAAAGGCATCATTGGATCAGGTAAGCTCTTTATTAGTCTTTTTAAGAACCTCCTCTAAGATTTGAACTTTATGGCATCAGTGTGGATATTCTCCTTTGTCTTATTAGTATAGTCCTAAACCATGCATAGAGCTTTAACATTAGCTACAAAATGATCATCCTTCTCTTTAAGTCACTACAAGCCTTCATATAGTAAGATTTTGATGTTTTTAACTCCTCCGCCAATTCTTCCCATTGCGTGAGGAGCTCAACATTGACCTCTTTCTCCTGCTCACAAGTGTGATGGTAGAATATAGTTTTTTTTCCAACGAATCGTGGCACCCATGGTTCCTTCAAAGGAAGATAATGTGAATAAGATGAACAAAATGTTTGATAAAAAGCAGGATGGGCACAAATTTTTATTAAGGACTTACTACAAACATCCTATGTTGGACCATACCCCACAGAGCATCAGGGTCAAAACCCCGAGGAATTCAAAGATATTGTTTTACCCGTGGTAATGGACCCCATCAATGGCATTTCTTAATAAATGAAAGATGGAGTTTGAATACTTCTTTAACTACTCATGCATCATCACATTCTAAGGGTCAAAGGTGAACTTCTTAACTTCACCATAGAGTGACAATAATCGCCATCTCTAGTAAGACAAAGAGATGGTGGCCAGCTAATTAACAATATCTGCCTTAGTTAACTGATCCTTGGATGTTTAGGATAATTTTAGGCCACAGGCCCATCCAAATGCCTCTTATTACCACTAGGTGGAGCATCATCTCGAGCAGAGGATTTCCCTTTGCCTTTGGGTTTGGTAGTAGCAGGAATGACAATGTTGGTTTTAATTTTCTTCCTGTCTTTGACCCCAGCCATATTCAGAGCATCTTCTTTCTTATTGGATTTGTCCTCAGTGTTAGCCTTTTTCTTGGCCTCTAGATCAAGATTTTTCTGACAAACTATGTCCATGGAAGCATGATCAACATCTTTGAATGCGATTCTAAATAAGGGTTCAATCATGAAGCCTAAGGAATTGGGGTAGAAGATGAATAAAAAGATCCAATAGTTACACAAGCTATGATAAGATTAAAAATATTAGGACGACCTAACTATAAATTTTTCCATACCTTCAACGATCTTCTACTCGACCTCGTCTTCAGCTTCTAACTCTTCTCATGATAACCTTTCTGCAAAAGCGATGTCTATTGCTTAGTAATAACCAAGTACTATAAACTTACCAAAGGTAAAAATTTTCTCGATATTTTGAGGTTTGTTACATGCATTCCATCAGCCCCTTCAAGAAAAAGTAATAGTTGAGGAGCCTTCTTAACTGTAGAAGATGACATAAAATGTTAACACAATTCGTTATTAACATGCAAAAGAACAAAAATATTACTATGAGGAGGTCAAAATCTATACTAATTTTCTTAGGCCCAACCCATTCTTGAGGAACTATAATATACCGTTCATTTCCCTTGGGTCAAACTCCCGTGCACCAGACAAGTACAAAAAAAAATTCTTCCAGTCATGCCTGCTTATCTGGAAGACCTTAACCAACTTTAGATGCAATTTCCTAGGCGAGAAATGGTAATCACTGGGAGACTTGGCATTGTCTTTAATCCCATAAATGGACTTGAATATATCCATAATAATATCATAATCAGTTGGATCCGTAAGTACACCATCGCCCCCAAAAATATTCGATAGGGCATTAGGGGAAGTTATGTATGGGACACCCCATATCCTATTAAAATCGACCTAATAATGTGATGTAGAGAAATAAGACTCTAGCTTGTGAGGCCTAAATAAGGAAATAGACACCTTCATCATTAGCCTGATTATAGACTCCTTCATCGTAGTTCGACCATTTAATGTTAATGCTAATTGGGATGAAGTATCTCTATCTCAGGTTGTCAGGCTCATATTTTGTAATGTTAAGGTCATGGTACCTGGCCTAAATATTTCTAACATCATAGGAATCACTAGAAGATATCTTTACGCTAGGAGGCACAATTATTAGGGAAGTTGATGGGACAGGCCTCTCAGTCATCTCCTCTTCGATAGAGGACTCTACATGTACGATTGAAATATAAAAAATTGTGTTTTCTGATATCAAACCACATGGAGGGTGGATTACATCCTCAACGCCAATAGGCTCTACATACTCATGGGAAATGTGCTCTACAATTGGATACTATGAACCAGAAATGATAGAAGAGGGAACTTGGAGAGTATACTTGGGGTGGACCTGCTCTTCCTCATGACAAATAATTTGAAGGAGGCTCGGAATCTTTTGGTCTAAACACTAGGAATTTATTGGTCTAACTTCTTAAGGTGTTCCAACCACATGTTAATCCAAGTTTCGTCGCTCATGAAGGAAGTTTCTCAAGGCTTGGGGTTAGTGTCTATGTTGACAAGCCAAATTTTAGGGCAAAAACCTAGAAAATTCCCGAAGTATTAAACCCTTGATCAACCAACTCAATGACCACCTAAGACTTTCAAAATTTCAGTTAAAATATAGCAACTCCTAAAACCAATAGTGATAAACAACAAAAATATGGAATCGAAGAAAAATAAAGGAAATTTCAGAAGAAGCCCCTCAAAGGGCTATAAAAATTAGAAAGTCATGGCTTGAATCATGAAACTTTGATTAAAAACTGATACTCTAAAGCCACTAATTCCAAAAAGGAAGAAATATCAGCGAAAGGAAGTCTTCCGAGGTGGAGGTAACCAAAGAGTGGAAAAAATTGGGCGGGATTAGTTGGAAAAGTTGGATTTTAGGCAATAAATGTATTTTCTCTCCTTAAAACGATCTCGTGCGAATGAAATGATTTCAAAAGTTTGAAATGAAAGGAAATTAGGCTTTTATAATTTTTATGTGGTAAACATTAGCCCTATTAATGTAATACAGGTTGTCATGCCTTGGAAAGGAAACTAGCATTGCAGAAACTGTTGTCGCACTACACTAGGCACGCGCATCATAATTACACCTGACGCCACTCACAGCACTTGACATGTGTCAAGTTCAAGGGAACATTTTCAAAAGTTTAATTTCCCAACACACCGAGAAGATTTAAATATGACCAAAATCAAGGAAGTCGGTGAAATTCTTAAGTTAACACTTCACTCACTCGATTCACATAGAAACGACTCAGAAGATACAGCATTCTAAAGAACATGTTATAAGTTCCAATCATGAGAAAAGTCTTGGGGGGATTTTTTATACCATAAATATGGGACACCCTAGGGACCAATTAGAAGATAACATGTGGGCCCACTCACTATAAAAAAAGTTTCACCCGATTTATGAATATGTTGGGTCCCAGTTATAAGGTCGGACAAATAGTTCCAGTACTCTATTTGACACCACTAATTCACAGTCAACCAACACTATTAATTCACAGTCAACCAACACAATTAATTCACCCCATTAAAGTAAGAATGTACTTTGTGATTGGATGACATCAGCATCACCTACAACACATGCACACATAGAAGATAAGAAAATATTCTCCCAATATGCACATAATAAATTTCATGATTATCCTTTCACCTTTATGTAAGGCATGTACCTGCATGGCTTATAAAGGCATGACATCTATCCTTTGGTATTCTCTGTCCTTAAATAACCTATAAATAACACCTTACAATAAAAAAATATATTTTCCTAGTGTTATATTTTCAAATTCTAAAGATAATTGGAGATCTTATATGTATTTATTAATGGTATTTCACAGTAGACATAGGTTATTTCTAGACAAACCACCTATAACCTAGTGTCGTTCTCTTTATCTTCTCTTTTTACTGTTTTCTCTAGATTATCATCTCAGTGGTTATTGTCTCTTATCTGTTATTTTTTATACTTAGTGCAATTAAGCTAAGATAAAACATGTGCTAGTTTCAGACGATAGCAGTTGCATGTCTTCCTCTCTCTTCCGTGTAGATTTTTTTTTTGCTATGGTGGCCCCATCGGACTCTAAATAATGGTACGACCTTTGATCATAGTGTTTACTATTTTTGTTAAAGGATTTTATGTGATCATTTTTCATAGCTCACATTAGGTTATGGCTCAATCCCGTCAAGGTCGATATGCATCCTTGTCCCTCAGAAACTTTTTCAACATCGACACGTGAAATACATCATATAATCAATGTAGATGGTCAGGTCGGTCTAGTAAATACACCAATGGTCCCACCCTATCCAGTATCATAAAGGGATATATGTAGTGGGGAGCTAATTTACTTTTGGATCCAAAGACGACTACTCCTTTCAGCGGGGAGACCTTCAGAAGCACTTATTCCCCCACATAAAAACTCTAGCTTTCGCTTTCTCTTATCGGCTAACTCTTCTGCCGATCTTACGTCATGTTCACCTGTGCTCAGATGAATGCCACTTTATTTGAGGTGTCACGAATAATTTTTGGTCTAAACATCCAGTGTTTCCTATCTCCAACCAACATCTCGACGAATGGCATAGTCGCCCGTATAATGTCTCGTAGGTTTCTATACTAATAGTCTGTTTATGGTTATTGTTATGAGAAAACTCCACTATAGGAAGTGTTGATCGTAACTCCCTTTACGATAGAAAACACAAGCTCGAAGCATATCTTCAAAATTTTGGTTCCCCGCCCAGTTTGACCGTCTAACTGAGGGTGAAATATCATAGTCAAAGTCAGTTGTATCACCATGGCCTCCTGAAAAAGGCTTTAGAGCCGATATACAAACATACAGACCTAGTCGGACATAATGTCATGTGGTACCCCTTGTATTCATACAATCTCTAACACAAATAATTTTGCATATAGATCGACGGTGTGATTTTTCCATAGTGGAAGGAAATGATCCACCTTTATTAACCTATCGACGGTAACTAAAATAGAATCATGCCCTCTCTGGTACCTCGACAATCCCACTATGAAATCCATGGAGATATTCACCCACTTCCACTCAATAATCCCCAAAGGTTATAACTCTCCAACTGTTCTTTCGAGTTCCACATTTACTAATTGATAGGTGGCACACTTAGACAAAAACTATGCAATGTCTTTTTTCATCCAAGCCCACCAATACGAACTATGCATATCTTGATACATCTTATATCCCACGGGATGTATCGTGAACTAAAATTCATATGCCTCGGACAAAACTGCCTTTCACTCAGTTCTCTCTGGCATAATTCATCGTCCCTGAATTCTAAATTTGTTGCCTAAACTGATCGAGAATGAAGGAACCCCGTTTGATAGAAGCTCCTATATCCTCTCTTAGCATAAGGAATTTGAAGCATGTGCACGTATCATCCCTATTACCATGGACGGTGTAATGGTCACAACCCCTAAAAAGGCCTTCAATAAATCCATATTGAATTAAAAAGTGGTAATATATCACAAAATCGAGCCATCTCTTATGTATCATATTCATATCTTTCTGTGTAAACAAACACTAGAGACTTTTGTGACTGAAATACAATGTGAACTTCTCCCCTAAAAGAAAATGTCTCCAAATATGGAGGATAAAAATTACTGCCGCCAACTCTAGATCGTGGGTGCGGTAATTTCCCTCATGGGGCTTAAACTGTAGAGATGCATATGATATAGGACGTTCCTCATGCATTAACACACCTCCTAATCTCTGAAGTAATGCATCAGTGAATACCAAATACTTCACACTACCACGTGGTAATGCAAGGGCAAGCGTGGTGGTGAGATTATCCTTGATCTCCTCAAATCTCTCTAGCAGTATGTACGCTAAACAAATAGTACTACCTTTTGAGTTAGGTGAATAAGTGGATCGACTATCTTTGAGAATCCCTGAATGAACCTCTTGTAGTATCTATCAATCCCAAGAAACTCCTTACCTATAAAGGTATTGTAGGTTGTCCGTAATCTATAATTGTAGAAACTTTGATAAAATCAATCGAAATCCCAGCTGCAGATACAACATGACCTAAAAACTTTACTTATTGAAGCCAAAATCCACACTAGGAGAACTTTGTGTACAATTTATGCTCCCTTAGTGTCTGCGAAACAATCGCAAATGTTATGCATATTCCTCATTCAACCGAGAATATACTAAGATGTCATTAATAAACATTATGATGAACTGATCTAGAAATGGTCAAAATACCGAGTTCATCATATCCATGAACAGTGTTGGCTTGTTAGTCGGTCCGAACAACATGACTCGGAACTCATAAGGTCCATATCACATTAGAAAAATCATCTTCAGAATATCATCCTCCTAAAAATATAATTGGTCATGCCCTAGGTGCAAGTCAATTGTAAAAAATAATGACACGCCCCTCAACTGGTCAAATAAATCATCGGTACGTGATAACAGATATTTATTCCATATCATGACCTTGTTCAGCTCCCAATAGTCCACACCTAATCAAAGCGAACCGTTATTTTCCTTCATAAACATAAATGGAGCTCCTCACAATGACATACTCCTTCGTATGAACAAATGACTCAATAACTGTTAAATCTGATCACACACCCCCCGCACCTTTAATGGAGTCGTTCAGTATGGTGCCCTTGTAATGGACACCGTGTTCGATGACAAACATATACATAAGTCTACCTATCTAGATGGTAGTACACATGGTACCTCATCAAACATGTTCTTAACTTCTTAGACAATCGATATCAATATAAGGATACAATGATCTCCTCAGACGAAATCCATTCTATGTAATACAAGTGTGTTAGACCCTCCCTCAATCCTAGGCATAACTATATGAAACATCCTTCCCAACAGCATCACTTGCAAAAACTTCATCCAGGTAATTGACAAGCATAATATAGATAATTACTACTCACAGCTAAATAGTATGAGTCATAAGACCACGTGTCTAAATTAACAAACCAGTTGAATACCAAGATGACCAACAAACTTCCACATCTCTATAATCACGATGTAAATCAACCCAAACTTATGGGGTATCCACATATGAATAAATCTCGTTGATAACAGTTGTGTATCTCATAATCATGGTAAAAAAATACTCGTAAATAATGACAACTCCTCAGTGTCAAAGTAAGACTCGTGCGCGTGAGCCTTATACATAACTACAATTATTCCTTGGGTGTTACTTCTATAACGGGTTGCCCATTTGGTACATATTAGATAAGTAACCTCACTCTCCATAAGTGTAAGAAATTTTTGAAAGAAACTATTGAAATGGTGACCCTATCGTTGGTCCTGTTGTCCATATCTCTATGATCGATTTTGCAAAAATTAGTTTGGCATCCGTCTTCTTATTGGTCGTGACCCCACTAGAAATAATGCTCTTAACTTTAATGGTCATTATAACCTTAATTTTATGCTCTTGGAACCTATTAAGGCTTACCCTTGATACGGGTCCTTTTATAGGTGAGGTCCTACCTAGTTCAGGATAATGCTACACCATCACTAGTCTTTTGTACCTAAGTCGGTCCGAATCTCCCAAATCTTAAGAAATCTATCCTTCAAATAGTTGCAAAGATTCTGGCGACGTAGAAGGACGATGTCCTCCAACTTACCACCAGTGATTAAGGACTGTCAACACATAACGACCACAAAATACTTTACGCAAAACTTTTGCTAACATATTAAGTATTCACAAAAGATTACAAGATATACAAAAACATGTCTTCTTTTTTGTATACGGGTGTCCTAGTGATGAAAGAGATAGATACTTGGACTCCCCCTCATACAGGATACCATGCAGTTTCCCTCGAGAGTTCTTTAAAAACTTGCTTGTAATATCATTATAGATGGTGAGTGGAAATAATTTCCTTCTAAACCACATGTTAAGAATATACTAAAGGTTTCCCGTTTGACACTCCATAACCCCCGATCGAATTGACCTTACGTGTGGGATGACTTACAAAGGAAATCTAACCAAGGAACCCTCCCAATACACTTAGCCTTATTCGAATAGTTTGTCAGGGACCATGGCGTAAAACTCCCCTAACAAGTAGTCATTATCAAGAGTACAAATACTAAATGGTAAAGATCTAAAGTTATTAAAGAATGCAACGAGGAAAAGTGACAGACTTACTCAAAATCCCTTGGACACTAGAATCTATAATTCTTTGATACCAACTGTGACACCCCATAAAATCTCAGTTAGATTGGTAAAGTCTAAATTAAATAAAATAGGAGTCTAAACATTTGAATATCAATGTAAGTATGAATGGAAATAATGCATATATAAGTAAATGAACATAATAGTGATGAACCACATAAATATCTTATACCAAACCAACTAACAATAATAGAATCATAGCATAACTACAACTGACTCATAAAAAAATCCCATATGAAATGTAATATTATACTAACTCAACACTACAAAACATAAATCTTACATGATATATTAATAAATTTGAATAAAATAATGACAATTCAAGTTCAACACCAACATCTTATCTGAATAGCATTTGGAGGGAGAATAAGACTAAATCAGGGGTGAGGCAGCACCGATGGCTTATGCCCTGAAAAGATAATTCAAGAACAACATTAATAGAAATTTTACGAAGAGTGGGATTATAGTTTAATTTGGGATACAATATAATTACGCACCTTCATCGCATATTTTAGTTTCTTTAAGTTATCCCAAGCCCAAACAACCTAAATATTGCATATGACTACTTCTAAACCCATATGAACCCCATGATTACTTATTATTCATCTCAATTGAATATAAGTAAAGGTTCTTAAAAATTCTATATATCACAAGTATATGAGAATATCAAGAAAGACATAGATTCTCTAAGTCTCCATCCGCACAAGTACGACCCATACCAAAAACATCACAAATGGGCTACTCGCAAGCCCTCACATAATGAAGGATTATCCCTACTTCCTTCGAGGATCACTCAACTGTACTAGGGATAATTATTTGTTGTCCCACACATATAACTATCAAGGCATCGATCAGGAATAATCACTACACCTTCACACTAGTCATATGGCCCTATACCCAATGTTATATGAAAGAATCACCATGTAAACCCATCTATATACAAAGGGTATTTTTAGCACGTAAGGCCCGAGGTAATTGTGACCAAGCTGAAGCTCATTTTATCTATCGGGTTACCAACGCAGTCTCCATTACACGCCCCCTCTAGGGATATCCCCTTTAGTACGTATCCCACAATAACCCACACCCGTTATCTTGCACATAATACGCAAGTCAAGTAATCCTAATCACATAAAGGTTACCAGGCTTAATCCAGATTAAATAAGTTAATTAACATTTTTTAGGTAAGTAATAAAAAATTAATAATAAATATCATTTGAACTTTATTAATCTAATCATTATAGTGACTTATAAATGTCACTTGAATAAGATTAACCAAGAATCGTCATCTTTCTGGAACGAATCCTACCATCATCAACCTTTAAACCCAAATTTGAAGCTCTTAATGATCCCCAAACCCCATTTTTTTTTGTAAAAATGGTCTAACATCAATGCTAAAAAATCTTAATGATTTTAGTTAATCATAACATATTTAAAGGTTCAAATCCTAATATCATCTTAAGAACCCTAGTTTATCATTTTTCCAAAATTCAACTCAGATTTATATCAATTCATGAAACTACCAAGGGGCTTCTGATCCATTATCTATATATAACATAATATTAATAGATAGATACAAATTCTAACTCCACTTTATAAAAAAATCAACTAAATTCAATATATATCAAGAACATGAATAATAACTTGAATTAACATATAAGTTAAGTAGTTAATTAATATCCAAATCAGATTTTAGTCAAATTATATTTTGATTATAATGAATAATTACAGTATAACACAAAAATAATTATAATCCTACACTTAGTAAACATGCCTTGATTAAAAGGAATGAATTCTAAGTCCAATTGCCCTAATTCTCCTCTTCTCCAAGTTGCCTCCTCTCTCTAGCTTTAGGGTTTATTTCGAAAGGTTTAAAATGAATTAAGGTTAACCAATTGATCATTTTAATATGAAAATTTCGGAATTAGGGTTAGACCCCATATGGGTATAAACCTAAAGATTCAAAATTCCTCTTTAAATAACTAAAAATAAAGCCCAAGTCTAATGCCAACACATGTGACTTAAAACCCATTATTTTAAGCCCAAACAGGACATTACACATGCCCCCAAAGTCAACCCAATATATCATACCAATCTCTAATGACAATATGTCTAAATTGAGTAATTAGATTATTTATTTAATTACATAATTAATCAGAACTATTTAATTTATAAATTATCGTGTTTAATGGTTTATTCAAATTTCTAATAATACTAACACATAATGGTAACATATTAAATAGTGACATCATGAGTAACTATGGGAAATTATGTAAATTCAATATTTATAATATATTTAATTTAAAGTGTGGTGACAATTAAACTCAACACAAATTAATAAGCAAAAACAATCACCAGAATAAGTAAAGAACTGAAAAGAATGGCAGCTCCGGGGGAGTGTTTACAAATTTCATGACCTTAGCCCCGAGCGAGGGGTTTGATATATACATGTTTTTTCAAAGAGTGGAGGAGTGGGACTCCTCCACGTTACCTCACAATCCCTAAAGTATCTCTGAGGAGAGATTTTAGGAACTGAGTGGGTCAAAACTGAATTTGTTAAGGTGTGGGGCATTTAGACTTATCTGGGCCAAAGTAATAAATAGAGGTACCCACAATTGCCCCTAAAAATTTTGGGTCACAATTTGGGCTCAATAATTTTAAATGATTTTCCTTAATGGCATTTTTTTGAATCATGCAGCACTCTTGGGATTGAAGTGCCCTTCCCGAATTGATTTAGGCAACAGATTGCCTCGCTACCTGTGCGTTACGATTAGAAATGTTTAAATACTCTTGGAGTGGTCACTCCCTGAACATAGCTTCAGACTTCTTTGCGTTCTCTAAATTTCTCCAAGGTTTCACTGTATCTCTCTTAGTCCCAGGTCTCGTCTTCCATCTTCAAGATTCTTTCTCATCTTCTCATCATCCCGACTTGCGACTTTGCCTCGTCTCAAGCAAACTCTTACTTCGTAAGTTCTTCTTACCTCTTCTTTTTCCTTTTTCTGTTAGGATTTCTACATATCCTCTACTAGGGTTTTTCTTTTCTGATGGCGAAAATAGGTAATAGGTCGATAACTAAATTTAGTAAGTTCTACAACGTTCCAAACTGGGTAGACATCGGATGTGCCCTTGTTCCTCGCAATGTCTGAGATATTAAGGATGGTCAATGTATGCATGTTCTCTTGTTATTCCATGGAGGTCTTACTTTTCCCCCAAATAGCTTGTTTTTGCACTTTTTTTGTTACCTAGATATAGTTCCTGCACAATGCTCGCCCAATGTTTGAAAAATTATTAATGGTGTGCATAGAATTAATCAACTCTATGGAACCAATCTAGAGCTTGCTGAAATCTTCTTTTACTACTCTTTTTTCTCGGACAAGCTCTGGTCTTATTTACCTCAAGGCTAGGGTTCCCGTTAGGGTATTGGTAGTAAATATACCTTATTCCCATAAGGACTACTGGCATGAGGGGTTTATTGCCAGAAATTAGTAGTTCCCTCCCCATGGTGAAGGCTCGAGGTCTGGGAGATTTGTGATTCTCTTTTATGGGGAGGAATATATAGTTAGGCATAGCTCTTGTCTTCTCGTTGATCCTCTATTTTTGTATGGTTTTTCTCATATCTTTCTCTCTTTCTTTTTCTAACGAAGACAAAGAACTCATAACCAGAGCTTTGCGAGATCAGAGCTGCCGAGCTTGTTAAGGCCTGGAAAATTAGGGATCTTTTAGATGGTGGTGAGCATCCTAGATCTTCTGCATTTCTTATAGAATACAAGAACATTGGATCTAGTTTCATCGCATGACCCATGGATACCATCCCTCAGCTAGACATTACAGAAATGGTTGTTGATGATCCAGTCCAATTGGACGAGGAGGAAAGCAGTTCTGGTGACGAGAGTGAGGGTTCCAACAAGGGAGGTGTTAAAGGTAATTCCAATTAAGAGAGCTCTGATAGTGAAGAATCTCCTAGCTCGGAGGAGGGTTCAGAGGCTCAGGAGTCTTCAGAGGAATCAAGTATCTCCATCAAGGAAGATATGGCTCCTTTTAAGAAGAATTTGATCCGAGATGATGATGAAGATGATGTGCTTATTTCTCACCGATCGAAGAAGAAGAAATTTGGGAGTGGGGATGCAGCTGCTAGCTCCCAGACAGTTGCTCAAGAGAAGGAGAGAAATAAGAGAGAGAAGGAACTGCTTAGAGAGAGGGAGAGAAATAAGGATGAGGAGAAGAAGAAGGTGGATGAGAGAAAGAGAGTTGAGAGCGAGAGGAAAGAAAGAGAAGAAGAACGGAGAAGAGCGGAAGTAAGGACTAAGGTGGGGTAATATCTGGTGCCTGTATCTGCTTTCCCTGAGGGGGCTTCTATTTCCCTTTCCCCTTAGTTGGCTCCCGCGGTGCTCAAAAGAGCAGTTTTACGGGCTGATTGTCAGAAGGCAATGGGGACTGACTAGTTAGCCCTGAAGACGAGTCAGAGGCTAGCCTTGTTAAGTTCGATTTTACTTATCTGCACTTGCAATATTCCGTTCAATACTTTTCTTGCTAATATTTATTTTCTCTTTGCATTTTGTGATCGATTTTGCTGTCCTCTATCGGAGCCGCGATGAGCTGGCGAGGAGGAATGCTGAGCTGGAAAGGAAAATTGTCGAGTTGGAGGCCAGATTGAAGATGGTGGATGCTGCTCAAAATTCTTCTGATCTTGCCCCGATTGAATCCAATCGAGAGAGGGAGGCGGTGACTAAGGAGCTCGAAGAGTTGAGACAATCCTATGACCTGGTGTGACAGCCCGAATATAATTATGATAAATTATATGTAAATCATGCTTATCTTATGTGATATGAATAATGTGATATTATTATATCTAATGTTAAGTGATTATGTTTATTATAATCCTACTTTCATAAATCATGAAAGGTCGAATTATTTACAAACACAAATTTTGTTGTTTTTGATGGAAAGGTTCTTATTAGAGACTAGTTTTGACCTTTATAACATTACAATTGAATTGAGGTGAAAACTACATAGTTGTATACATGTGAGTCAGTGTCGTAACACAACAAACGGTGCATCAAACGGATGCTCGAGGAAGAAGTTAGGTCGAAATTACGAGAAGGGGGCAAATCTGTCAATTCCCTTAAGTGGTAAATTGTCTTTTATTAAACCAAATGAAAGTAGACTCGTATATTCATATAATATCTGAAAATTAGAATTTATCTCTTTGTGGTTAGTCCGTAATGGTGATTTCAAGTTGGTACACAATTGCTGTTTGTATACTTGATTTCGGTATGCCCTGAGTTTGGTCAAGATTTTGAGATAGCAAATGAAGTCCAAATATTATGAAACTTTAATTATGTACTATTCAGTATGTCTACTGAAAGTGTGTTGAAAATCATGGAAAGTTATACTGTATAAAAATTATGAAAATTCTGGGAATTCGAAGGATCAATAGAGGAGCTTGTAGGGCAGATTTCTTGTGTTGTAGAGAAATGGTCATAACTTACCCTAGGAAGCTTGAAAAATTACACCGTCTCTTGTACTGGATAGTATATTCATATATGTTTTCATATTGATGAGGTTGGACCCCTGCATTTATACAATTTAGGAACATAGGATGGTTAAGTATGTAGTACAATAATTTCAGGCCATACTGGATACCCCTTGAATGAATGTTTGTATTTCGTCGTTACAAAGGGTACTTTGAATACATGTTTCATGTGTATATACATTGAGGAGTATAATTTCATGTTTACTTGACTTTGGTTATAAATTACTCATAAGGAACTTCCTACGGTTGAATGTCCGTAACTTTATCAATATGTACATCATTGTTTGCCTTTACCTATGTTTTATGGAATGTGACTTAATTGGAATTTTATTGTTGATGTATGGTCATGGAAAGTTACATAATTATGTTTGGATAATATTTATGATTGAGGTTAAGTACTGATTTAGTTGGATTGACAGGTGTAAGGTCTAATAAAACCAGTTCAGCTCCACCAGAAGGAAACCTAGATACGTAGTTGACTACCCAAGGTGAGTGTACTCACTGGAATGATGTATTTGTATCGTGTTGTGGGTATGATCATAATAAAATGAATATGAAATTGTTCATTTCGATTTACTGAAATGAGGGGTTACTCCTCGACCAGGAATGGGGGAGATTTATCTATTAATGACAAGGGGTTACTCCTCGACCAGGAATGGGGGAGAATTGTCTATTTAGACAGGATATGTGAATCATGATTTGGAAAAGTTGTTCATTCATTATGAATGAGCCGGATAAGTAAATACATAAGTATATGGACATGATTTATTGCATTTAAATTCATGCAGTAGTTTAGTAGTGATGCATTCACTGGGCTATTTTTGCTCATGGTTCCTATGTTCACATTTTTCAGGTAACGCGATGTCACTGCCAAATCTAGGAGGTCGGGTTGGGTTAGCCAGGAATGAGAGAAACTATGATTTTGTGTAAATGTAAATGATGTAATTAAGTTAACTTGTCCTTCAAGAAAGTTTTTATGGGCATGATTACTCTGATGTTGTAAAAAAAAAGGTTTTCAGTTATATGAATTTACAATGATGACTCTGAAATCAAAACTAGTGATTATGGTTTGGTTAGATTAATTATGGTTTGACTCACTTTGACTTTCAAACTTAATTCTAAGTAACTGGGTTGGGTTGTGTCAGCTTTTGGTATCAAAGCCTAGGTTTTAGAGGTTCTGGAGTGAGAAGAGTCTAGATTTGGCAGTGAATGTTAGAAATATATTTTATTTGATACTAACGATTATGTTAGGAAAGATATGTATATCTGCATGTTGTTATATCTTTGATTCATTACAGATATAAGAGAATGGAATGAGGGAATGTGAATGTGGGAATAGATGATGAGGCTTCAAATATTCCAGCAGAAGCGGAGGTTGAGCAACCTGTTCAGATAAATGTGGAACCCGATCCAGAACAACTGACGGATATGCAAAAAATGGCACGTGCTATGACTCTAATGGCAGAGCAACAAGCTAGATTTATGGCTCATGTGGAAGAACAACAGACCAGGCAACTGGAGGCACAAGACTTGGCTAGGGCTGAGGAGGTGATACACCGGGAAGAAAGGTGTACTTCACATGAAAAATTTATTAAGATGAACCCACCATCGTTCGAAGGAGCAGTTGATCCCGCAGAGGCAGAAGTCTGGGTTAAAGAAATTGAACTTATCTTTGGGGTAATGAAGATGCCTGAAAATCAACAGGTAACCTTGGCGACGTATATGTTGAAAGGAGAAGCTAAGTACTGGTGGGATGCCACGAAACATTTGTTGATTACTCCAGGAGGCGGGAATGTGATCTCATGGGATGCTTTTGTTAAAGCCTTGTATGACAAGTATTTTCCTCCGATGTATCAAAAACAAAAGGAGAAAGAATATTTCCTATTGAATCAGGGGAGTATGACAGTTAGGGAATATGAAGCCAAACTTACAGCCTTATCTCGTTTTGCTTCAAGGTTTATCCGGAATGAGGAAGATATGTGTAGCCGATTTCTCGATGGACTAGAGTTAGTTATTAAATCAAGGCTATCGGCTTTAGAGACTGTTAATTATTCAGCCTTGATGAATAAAGCCATGTTAGTAGAAAGGGACGTGAATGAAGCAAGAGGGAATCGAGAACGAGGTGTACAGAGAAGCAGATTCGATCCAAGTTATCAAAAGGGTAGTGATACAGAATATTCGAGACTTGGAGGGAAGAAATTCCAACAGGGTAGAGGTGGAAGTAGTTTGCAAAGGGGTGAGGCTAGTGGTGGAAGAGGTTCAGGAGTTTCAGCACAAAGAGATCCTAATTTTTGTTTCTTTTGTGGGTCATCGGGTCATATAAAAATAAATTGCCCAAAGCTACAGAGTATAGAATGTTTCAACTGTCATCAGAAGGGCCATCTGAGAAAGAATTGCCCTATGCTCTCAAGAACAGTTTCAGTTAGTAGTGTGGGGCCTCATAAAGGATCTTCTCCAGGCAGTGCCACGAGGGGGAGAGATACCGAACAAGCAACTGGATCGAGGGCAGGAGGAAGAGTGTTTGCGATGACGCTACAAGATGCCCATGCTACACCTGAAGTGGTTACAGGTAAACTCTCTATTGCGAACAAAGATTTATATGCACTCATTGATCCTGGATCTACGCATTCATTTGTGGCATTAGATATTGTTTCATATTTGGGTAGACCATGTTCATTTCTCAATTGTGCCTTATATATTTCTACCCCAATGGAAAGTGTGATTCTGGTTGAGCATGTTTATAAAGATTGTATCTTACGAATGGGGGAACGATATTTCTATGTTGATTTGATACCGTTGGCTGTTCGAGATTTTGATATTATATTGGGAATGGATTGGTTATCATCATACCATGCTTCCATTGATTGTTTTCGCAAAGAAGTTACATTTCATTTGCCAGGTGAACCCGAGTTCCAATTTATAGGAGAAAGGAATGTTGTCCCTAATTGTCTTATCTCAGCAATAAAGAGCAGAAAGTTATTGAGTAAGGGTTGTATAGGGTATTTAGCGTATGTGGTTGATGTTAGTAAGGAAGCACTTAAAGTTGAAGATATACCAGTGGTTAGAGAGTTTTCTGATGTCTTCCCAGAAGAATTGCCAGGATTGCCACCCGATAGGGAAGTAGAGTTTTCTATTGAATTAGTTCCAGGTACTGGTCCAATTTCTCTTGCTCCATATAGAATGGCACCAGCGGAGTTGAGAGAATTAAAAGTGCAATTACAAGATCTGATAAGCAGAGGTTTCATTCGGCCTAGTGTTTCGCCATGGGGAGCACCAGTGTTATTTGTAAAAAAGAAAGATGGGACAATGCGACTATGTATTGATTATCGGCAGTTGAATAAGGTGACCATTAGGAATAAGTACCCTCTACCTCGTATCGATGACTTGTTTGACCAATTACAGGGGGCCACAGTATTTTCAAAGATTGATTTGAGATCGGGTTACCACCAACTGAAAGTGAAGGATAGCGATATTTCCAAGACAGCTTTTCGGACTCGATATGGGCACTATGAGTTTTTGGTGATGCCATTTGGATTGACTAATGCTCCAGCAGTTTTTATGGATTTGATGAATCGGGTACTCCACCCTTTCATTGATTCCTTTGTGATTGTATTCATAGACGATGTGTTGATTTACTCGCGTAGCATGGAGGAACATGAGAAGCATTTGAGACTTGTATTGCAGATTTTGAGAGAGAAGAAATTGTTTGCTAAATTCAGCAAGTGTGAGTTTTGGTTGAATGAAATTGTGTTTTTAGGGCACGTTGTCTCGGGAAATGGGATATATGTTTATCCAAAGAAGGTGGAAGCAATTGTTGAATGGGAGAGTCCTAAGAATGCGACAGAAATTAGGAGTTTCCTAGGATTGGCAGGTTACTATCGCAGATTCATTAAGGGATTTTCAGCAATAGCATTACCATTGACAAAGTTGACCCGTAAAGAAGTGAAGTTTGTGTGGGATGAAGAATGCGAAAGGAGTTTTAAAGAATTAAAGAAGCGGTTAGTTTCAGCCCCTATACTTGCTATTCCATGTGGGAATGAGTCTTTTGTGATCTATACAGACGCTTCATTTCAGGGGTTAGGATGTGTTCTTATGCAGAATGGGAAGGTAATAGCATATGCTTCCAGACAATTAAAGACGCATGAACGAAACTACCCTACACATGATTTGGAGCTAGCGGCCATTGTTTTTTATTTAAAGTTGTGGAGACATTACTTTTATGGAGAAACTTGTGAGATATTTACGGATCATCAAAGTTTGAAATACTTGTTTACACAGAAAGAACTGAATTTGAGATAGAGGCGTTGGATAGAGCTGATTAAAGACTATGATTGTACCATTCATCATCACCCTGGGAAGGCCAATGTAGTAGCAGATGCTTTGAGTCAAAAATCATCAGGGATTCTCGGTTGCATACGGTGTGCTCGTGTTGGAAATATTCTTGACTTGGCATTGATGGGGATTGAATTGAAGTTTTCAAAAAGTGGAGGATTATTAGCACATGTCACAGTGAGACCTTTATTGGCCGAACGCATACGAAATTTGCAGACCAGTGATCCATTCCTTGAGAAGAAGAAACAAGAAGTTCGGGATGGTAGAGAGAGTGACTTTGAGATTAAGAATGATGAATCGTTGTGTTATAAAAATAGAATTTGTGTACCAAATGACCCACCCTTAAAGAAGGATATATTAGAAGAGGCACATAGTTCTATTTACTCTATGCATCCGGGAGCTACCAAAATGTATAGAGATTTGAAGGAGTATTATTGGTGGAACAATATGAAGCGTGAGATTGCAGAATTCGTAGCTAAATGTTTAGTATGCCAGCAAGTGAAAGCAGAGCATCAGAAGCCGGCAGGATTATTGCAGTCGTTGCCTATTCCGGAATGGAAGTGGGAGCATATAACGATGGACTTTATTATAGGATTACCCCGGTCACCAAAGGGGCATGATTCTATTTGGGTGATTGTAGATCGAATGACGAAGTCAGCTCATTTTCTCCAAGTTAAGACCACCTACACTGTTGACAAGTATGCACGTATGTACGTTGATGAGATTATCCGTTTACATGGGGCACCGGTGTCAATTGTATCAGATAGAGATCCAACATTCACTTCTAAGTTTCGGCCTCGTCTCCAGAATGCCATGGGCACAAGTTTGAAGTTCAGCACTGCGTTTCATCCACAAACTGATGGGCAATCAGAAAGGACGATTCAAATATTAGAAGACATGTTACGAGCTTGCGTATTTGACTTCAAAGGTAGCTGGGATGATCATTTGCCATTGATGGAATTTTCATACAATAATAGTTATCAGTCGACTATTGGTATGGCTCCTTATGAAGCTTTATATGGGAGGAGATGTAGGACGCCTTTGTGTTGGGATGAAGTAGGTGAAAGAAAAATTTTGGGTCCGAAATTGATAGATATGACAACTGAAAAGATCAAAATGATTCGGGAACGGATAAAGATAGCGCAAAGCAGGAAGAAATTTTATGCAGATAAGAGGAAGCATCCATTGGAATTTCAGAAGGGACATTTTGTATTCCTGCGTATTTCACCGTGGAAAAGCGTTATGAGATTTGGCAAAAAGGGGAAACTAAGTCCAAGATACATTGGACCATATGAAGTGTTGGAAATAATTGGTTCCCTGGCTTATAGATTAGCATTACCTCCAGATTTATCCCGTTTACATGATGTGTTTCATGTATCGATGCTTCGTAAGTATTTGGCGGATCCATCTCATCAGTTGAAAACTCAACCAATTGAACTGAAGGAAGACTTATCGTACATCGAGGAACCAATGGAAATTATTGATCGTAAGGAGCAAGTATTGAGAAATAAAGTTATTCCCCTAGTTAAGGTTATGTGGATAAGCCACGGAGTTAAAGAAGCAACTTGGGAAACACAGGATAGCATGAGGAAACAGTATCCCCATTTGTTTGGTAAGTGACCTTTATATTAAATTTCGGGGGCGAAATTTTCTAAGGGGGGGAAAGTTGTGACAACCCGAATATAATTATGATAAATTATATGTAAATCATGCTTATCTTATGTGATATGAATAATGTGATATTATTATATCTAATGTTAAGTGATTATGTTTATTATAATCCTACTTTCATAAATCATGAAAGGTCGAATTATTTACAAACACAAATTTTGTTGTTTTTGATGGAAAGGTTCTTATTAGAGACTAGTTTTGACCTTTATAACATTACAATTGAATTGAGGTGAAAACTACATAGTTGTAGACATGTGAGTTAGTGTCGTAACACAACAAACGGTGCATCAAACGGATGCTCGAGGAAGAAGTCAGGTCGAAATTACGAGAAGGGGGCAAATCTGTCAATTCCCTTAAGTGGTAAATTGTCTTTTATTAAACCAAATGGTTTAATTTGATTGGTTGGCTTGGGAGGCAGCCTTGGCAGACTTAAAACCCTCCCTCTAACATATTTATTCATCAAAACAAAGCCTAGGTTCAGTTTCAAGTGTTGTTAGCTTGAGGAAATAGAAAGTTGAGGTTTAGGAAGAAAAAGTGAGGAGAAAAAGTGTAGAAAAATCCGTGGAAATTACGTAAAAAGCCCTGAAGGTAATCCTAATAGAAATTCTTGTTATTTATCTTATATTAATGATTTATATGATATAAATCATCATAATTTTACGAAAGTTTCAGCCCTTTATGTATATGTATGGTTAGATGCAAGCTTATGTTAAGTTGAGTGTAGAAACCCTTAAAATTGCTTTGTGTTGAAACCCCATGTATTCAAATCAGCATATCTCTTTGTGTGATTACTGGAATTGAGATATTCCAATTGGAAATGAAAGTAGACTCGTATATTCATATAATATCTGAAAATTAGAATTTATATCCTTGTGGTTAGGCCGTAATGATGATTTCAAGTTGGTACATAGTTGCTGTTTGTATACTTGATTTCGGTATGCCCTGAGTTTGGTCAAGATTTTGAGATAGCAAATGAAGTCCAAATATTATGAAACTTTAATTATGTACTATTAAGTATGTCTAATGAAATTTTGTTGAAAATCATGGAAAGTTCTGTTGTATAAAAATTATGAAAATTCTGGGAATTCGAAGGATCAATAGAGGAGCTTGTAGGGCAGATTTCTTGTGTTGTAGAGAAATGGTCATAACTTACCCTAGGAAGCTTGAAAAATTACACCGTCTCTTGTACTGGATAGTATATTCATATATGTTTTCATATTGATGATGTTGGACCCCTGCATTTATACAATTTAGTAACATAGGATGGTTAAGTATGTAGTACAATAATTTCAGGCCATACTGGATACCCCTTGAATGAATGTTTGTATTTCGTCGTTACAAAGGGTACTTTGAATACATGTTTCATGTGTATATACATTGAGGAGTATAATTTCATGTTTACTTGACTTTAGTTATAAATTACTCATAAGGAACTTCCTACGGTTGAATGTCCGTAACTTTATCAATATGTACATCATTGTTTGCCTTTACCTATGTTTTATGGAATGTGACTTAATTGGAATTGTATTGTTGATGTATGGTCATGGAAAGTTACATAATTATGTTTGGATAATATTTATGATTGAGGTTAAGTACTGATTTAGTTGGATTGACAGGTGTAAGGTCTAATAAAACCAGTTCAGCTCCACCAGAAGGAAACCTAGATACGTAGTTGACTACCCAAGGTGAGTGTACTCACTGGAATGATGTATTTGTATCGTGTTGTGGGTATGATCATAATAAAATGAATATGAAATTGTTCATTTCGGTTTACTGAAATGAGGGGTTACTCCTCGACCAGGAATGGGGGAGATTTGTCTATTAATGACAAGGGGTTACTCCTCGACCAGGAATGGGGGAGAATTGTCTATTTAGACAGGATATGTGAATCATGATTTGGAAAAGTTGGTCATTCATTATGAATGAGACGGATAAGTAAATACATAAGTATATGGACATGATTTATTGCATTTAAATTCATGCAGTAGTTTAGTAGTGATGCATTCACTGGGCTATTTTTGCTCATGGTTCCTATGTTCACATTTTTAGGTAACGCGATGTCACTGCCAAATCTAGGAGGTCGGGTTGGGTTAGCCAGGAATGAGAGAAACTATGATTTTGTGTAAATGTAAATGATGTAATTAAGTTAACTTGTCCTTCAAGAAAGTTTTTATGGGCATGATTACTCTGATGTTGTAAAAAAAAAGGTTTTCAGTTATATGAATTTACAATGATGACTCTGAAATCAAAACTAGTGATTATGGTTTGGTTAGATTAATTATGGTTTGACTCACTTTGACTTTCAAACTTAATTCTAAGTAACTGGGTTGGGGTGTGTCACCTGGTCTGCACTAGAAAGTTGGTTGTAGTGGAGGAGAATAGGGTACTCATGGAGAAGGTGAATAAGGCGAAATATTAGCCTTTTATCCTCAAGGAGAGCTCATATAACGCTGGATGGGTTGCGGCGTACGAGGATGATGATGTTCAGACTAGTTACATTAGCTGACTGAACTTCAAGAAGGGTTGGAACAAGGCTCTCCTGGCTATCGATGTGGACACTGACTCTCCACTCTTTGACAAGAACGATCCTAGCCCTAAGCCTGTTAGGGATGAGGTGCCTCTTTCTGCTACCAATGAAGGTACCAATGCTGTTCTGACCACCGCTGTTGAGTTTCCCCTCAACTAGGGAATGGAGACTGCTTCGTCTAAGGGAGGTGCGCCTATAGTTACCGTAGATAAGGGGAAGCAACCAGTGACCTCAGAGCAGCCTGAGGTTGTTAGCTAGTCTTTTTTAGGGAACTCTTTATGTTTTTAACTTTTGTTGTTCTTTCCTTTTTCTGCTGATCTACTTGGAATCTCTCTTTTAATGAAATGAAATCCTTTTTTATTTTGTGTACTAATTTCGTTATCCTTCAATACTTTATATGGTTTGTAGCTGATTGATGTTGATGAGGATATACCTGCTACTTCTCAACTAGGAAAGATCCTTGATCTTGACGTAAGAAATCAATTTTGCACGTCTTTCGTAAGGATCTACAAGTCCCTTCGGTCAAGGAATAGGGAGTATAAGGACCAGTCAAAGCTCGTTGCTAAGCTGGATGACAGGCTCCAAGAGATGGAGGAAATTGGCACTTCTATTCATGAAGAGGTGGATACTCTGAAGGTAAGGCTCCTGGATGCCTTGAAGGTTAATCAAGTTGGAGAGCCGCTTCATCAAGAGAACGAAGCTCTGAGGAGATATTTCTCGTGATTTCAGGAGAATGCGCCTAGCATTGCTCCTCAAGTTCTTCGTCGTTCCTCTTCATCGTCTAGACGGAGTGCTGGTACAAATGACCATGGTTCAACTAGGGATATTAACGAGCTTCAAGGAGATGTTCATTCGGTATACATGATAGTTGTTGGTCTCTAAAAAGATGTCACCCTATTGAGGCATCTCTTCAAGAAAGGTCCTCGACGAGTTTGGGCTGACGGTTATGATCAGGGTTGGATCGATGCTCCGACGAGGTTGGCAAAGGTTGAAGAGATATCCTTTATTAGGGGATGATTGAATGCTCACAGAGAGATGAAGGTCCCTAGAAACTCAGTACTCTGGTATCGTCATGAGATCCCCCCCTCCATTTTGATGCCTAACCCATTCAGGAGGGATGATTAGTGGGTCCCCATAAATGCTATCCCCAGGCACTTGCTAGAGCCAGATGGAACTGAAGTCGAGGAGGAATTAACTCCTCACGCAGATGATGGCCGAAGAGCACAAGTAACTGATTATCTTGCTCAGAGGCCCAATCATCATTAGGATTTATTTAATTCAGCTAATGTAACTCTTTGTACATGTAGTGAAGTAATAAAATAATTATGTTTTGGACGATTTTCCGACTAAACATGTGTTGTGTATTTTTCACTTCATTGATTTCTTGTTTAATTATCTTGGTCTCTTCATAGCCGACTAGATTTAATACAGGCGGAGTTATTTTGTTAAGTGAGTATCCCCCCAGTCCAGTTTGCTTATAAGATACTATTCTTCCCCGCTTTACCTTTTAGGTCATGTTGTCACACTCCCTTAATCCTAAGTGGGGAAATGGCGAGGACACACATGGTCTTGGATGTTCTATCCAAGTAGGTTTTTTGAGAAAAAATATTGTTTGGTGACCAACTCGAGTTGGCCGAGTTGCCTAAGGGTACTCTGTAGGGCTTCATATATTCCCAGGGGAAATGCTAAGAGGTTGTTCGTGTTAAATGACGAAAGCCTGTGGAGGGTGATACCCTGCTTTTATTTGTTAAGAGGGGAAACTGTCACTTGGAAAAGGTGCACAAGTTATAAAGTTCACCAGAAAAAATCAACACTTCATAGAATGACACTGCCAAATAATCTTTTATTAATTATAAATGAGTTGCAAATTTCAACATTGTAATAAAATATTAGCATAGAAAACTAGAAGTGGAATTTCTTTAAATTGGATGCATTCCAAGCTCGAGTCCAGCGTTTCTAAGTGATAGGCTCCTTATAGGTTGTCCCTTACCACCTTGAATGGTCCCTCCTAGTTTGGTTATAGCTTTCCATCTGATGGTTTTACTTCACCGCCAAGAACTTTACTTAGGACGTAATCCCCAACTTGGAATTCTCTTGGATTGACCTTCTTGTTGTAGTGCTTTGCTTGATATTGTTGATAGCCTGCTAGTTTCACTAGAGCCAGCTCTCTTCTTTCTTCCGCTAGGTCAAGTTCAGCAAGTAATGCTGCACGAAGTAGGTGATAATGTTCTTCCATATGAATCTCATCATATTCGCGTCTCTGATGTTTGCTAGCGGATCTACCTCTATCCATTTGGTGAAGTAGTCTGTCGCGACCAACAAATACTTGCGATTTCCAGAAGTAGTAGGAAGAGGGCCTACGATATCCATTCCCCATTGGTCGGAAGGCCATGGGCTAGTAAGTGACTTTAGGTCACTGGCAGGTTGGTGAACCATAGGAGCATGAAGTTGACATTTTTTGCACTTACCTGCATATATCCCAGAATCCTTCTGCATGTATGGTCACCAGTATCCCTCCTTCATTGCTCGAAAATCCAGCGACCTACCCCCAATATGGCTCCCACAGATTCCCTCATGGAGCTCGTATAGAACTTACTCGACATTCTTCGGGTGAACACATTGGAGGTATGGACCGGTGAAAGACTTTTTATACAACTTCCCTCATGAGATAAGTGAAAGTGAGCAGCTTGGACTCTTATCTGATGAGCAGCCTTCTTATCATCTGGTAGGGCACCATTTTTCAAAGAGTCCCTTAAGGGGTCCATCCAACTGGGAGTTGATTCCATCTAGAGAACATGACCTGTGTCTTACAGTTCATCGCTCGGTTTAATGCCTGGCTGGGCGAGGAAGTCAATCGGAACTATTCTCTTCAAGTCAGAATTGATCGATGAGCTCAAAGCCGCTAGGGCATCAGCATGATTATTTTGTCCTCTGGGAAACTATTGGACGCTGACTTGTTTGAAGTTAGGCATTAATTTCTTTGTTGTGGCGAGTTAGGTCTCCATTATCTCATCCCTCGCGTTGAAGTCTCCGCTTATCCAAATGGAGACCAGTTGTGAGTCGACGAACACCTGGAGTTATCTTTCCCCCAATACATGTGCCTTCTGTAGTTCTGCTATCAATGCTTTATACTCTACTTCGTTGTTGGAGGCTTCGAATCCAAGCCTGATTCCTTGCTCAACGATTACACCTGCAGGGGTAACCATCACGATGCCCACTCCTGCCCCTTTGGAGTTGGAGGCTCCGTTAACGAACAGTCGCCAAACACCTTGCGCTGAGTGGTCCTCCCTTTGACCAACAGGTTGAAGTTGGTCGCATGGATGTTCTCCTATAAATTTCGTGATGAAGTTGGCGAGGACCTGTCCCTTGATTGCATTTCTTGGCCGAAACTGAATGTCAAATCGCTCGAGCTCGACTGAAAACTTTGATAGTCTATCGAACAGATCTACTTTTCGTAGGACTACTTTGATGATTGGAATCTTCCATGATGATTGGAGATTAAGTTCCTCTTATTCCAGTTATTCAGACTTTCTACGAGCAACTTCAACCCACCAGTACCTCAGTCGACCAACTGCCAATCTCCTCCGATCAACCAACCTCCTCATCTCAGCTTTCTGAGGAAGTTATAAAACACAAGGAGAAGGTGTAAAGTTGCTCGGGCTTTAATTTTATTTTTCCTTTTGAATGTAACCTTGATCTCTGTATTTACCTTTTGATGAATAAAAATTCAAACTTTTGGTTGTTCATATTGACTTCTTCTTCTTTCCATGTCTTTATCATTATTGATCCTGTTTATGGCTTTTCTTTTCTAGTTTATGGCTAGGATGGAGCTATTATCATCTCATGACACAAAATTGATGAAGAGATGTAATGACTACCTTAAAGCTGGTCATGAAGATCTGAATGAAGATCAAATCATTGACATCCTTAGTCCAGATACTTCTGAACGAGCAGTCGAAGCTTACCAATATCTGAAGTTCTTGCTCGACCGAGCTGTTGCCAAAAATGTAGCATATTATGAGATGATTGAAGATCTTCAGGGTACCATCGAGGAACTCTAACAACAATATAAGGAGTCTACTGCCCTTTTGCATCAGGGGTACAAGAAGAAATATCAACAGTTAGATTCTGATAAAGGATCTGATAAGTTTATCTCTGCTTATGAGAAGAAAGAGAGCATTCTGAAACTTGAGGTTGAAGAGCACAGGCAAATCGCTAAACTGTTGGAAGAGGAAAATAATGTTTTACAAGAAGAGATATCCCAACTAAAATCTGCAGCATCTTCCTCGGGAGCCTTGGTCCCTGTCAATGACGAAGGTTTCTCTTTCTTGGAGGTAGAGAATGCCAACTTAAGAGATGAGTTGGAAACTTTAAAAAGGGCTGGACCCTCCTCGTCTACTCGTGGACGAGCAAGGTCTTCTTTTTGTTGACGAGAAAGGGCTGCTCGGATTTCAATTGAAGAGGCGAGGACTCAATCAACTTTGGAGAACCAGGCATTCCAGTTGATGGCGAAGAACCAAGCCTTAGCAGAGATGTCTAAGAAGATTCTGAACCTCAACGAGCAACTCTCTACACAAAGCTCTGCCTTGAAAAATAAAGAAATTCTGGTGAAGAATCTTCATGACCAACTAGGGAGGTTGACTTACCAATTCCATAAACAGCCCATAGATTTTTGGATGGTTGGTTACAATGAATCCCTCTACCATCTTAATGATCGGATCCAGCAGTTAAATAACGAGGGGTACAAGCAAGGATGGCTAAATGCACTGGGTGTGCTGAAATTAGAGCAGGTTCACTACTTATGGGATTATTATGATCCTGGATTGCTTGAGTTTCCCGTGCCTACTTTTACGCTTGATATGAGTTAGATTCCTGCTCGGGCAATTCCTCAGTGCTTGATCTCAAAGTACCTCGGCGATTACAGCCTTCATTCAAATTTTGACATATCTCGCCTAGAGCATTTGCTTGATCGGCCATTAGTGATGAATGTTCGAATGCTTTGAGATGTAAATTTCATAAACTCTCCTTATGCCTTAGACGATCCTCCTACTGGAGTAGAACCTGTTTCAAAGGCAGAAGGGAAAAAACCAATAGAGTAGGGTCTTTGATGTAATGATTTGTAGTTTTCACAGCATATGTAATTCCTAATTTGAATGAAGAAATTTTTTCATCTTTTGCTATTTTATTTTCTTCTAAGTATTTTGAAGAATGTCTTGTTTGTGAATACATACATATTTTGATAGGCTATTCTGTTTTATTTTTCGATTATAGTGACTTATCACTCTTTGATTCTAAGCAATGAAACGATTTACATCCCATGATCCTGCTTAGTTTAACCAACCGGAGTTGATTGCAATCGACCAATCGGAATTGGAGGATATTGATTCCCGACCAACCGGAGTTGGTGGAGATTAATTTACCGACCAATCGGAGTTGGTGGATATTTGTTCCCGACCAATCGGAATTGGAAGAGATTAATTTTCCGACCAATCGGAGTTAGTGAATATTTGTTCCCGACCAACCGAAGTTGGAAGAGATTAATTTGCCGACCAACCGGAGTTGGTGGATATTTTTCCCGACCAACTGGAGTTGGAAGAGATTGATTTGTCGACCAATCGGAGTTGATGGATTTGTTCCCGACCAACCGGAGTTGGAAGAGATTAATTTGCCGACCAACCGGAGTTGGTGGATATTTGTTTCCGACCAACCGGAGTTGGAAGAGATCAATTTGTCGACCAACCGGAGTTGGTGGATATTTTTCCCGACCAAGCGGAGTTAGAAGAGATTGATTTGCTGACCAACCAGAGTTGGTGGATTTGTTCCCGACCAACCGGAGTTGGAAGAGATTAATTTTCCGACCAATCGAAGTTGGTGGATATTTGTTCCCGACCAACCGGAGTTGGAAGAGATCAATTTGCCGACCAACCAGAGTTGGTGGATATTTTTCCCGACCAACCGGAGTTGGAAGAGATTAATTTATTGATTGATTCTGAATTTGATTCATAGTGTGTATAACTAATACTCCAAAAAATTTCAACAAAAAGAGAGAATTGGGTAAAATATTCAACACTTTATTCATACTGAAGAAAACTTCATTTATATAGGACTCCCAACTACTGATAATACTTATGTAGATGCTCTGCATTCCACGCATTCTTAAATTCTTCTCCCTCCAAGGTTTCAATCCTGTATGTTCCTCGTCGAACAACTTTTGTTACTCTATAGGGTCCATGCCAGTTAGCTTCCAGTTTATTATGCTTTTGAATTACTTTCTTTAGCACATAGTCTCCTTCCTTCAAATCACACTTCTTTACCCTCTGTTGTTAAACAGAGTCGTTCTTTGTTGGTATGCAGCATTCCTGATTACTGCTTCTTCTCTAACTTCTTCTAGCATATCTAGATCTAATCGCCTCATCAAGTCACTTATAGGAGAATTAAAATTCAGCACCCTGTGTGTGGGGAGGCCCAACTCGGTAGGTATAACAGCTTCACTTCCAAATGCCAGCATGTATGAAGATTCTCCTATTACTACTCGCGGTGTAGTACGATAAGCCCACAGCACAAAATGTAGCTCGTTAATCCAATTTGCCTTTGCATCATTCAATTATTTTTTTTAAACCGTTCAGTAGCATTCTGTTCGTCACCTCAGTTTGTCCAATGCTCTGGGGATGGCCTAGTGTAGAATGGGTCTTCAATATGTTTGACTGATGATAATATGAAGCAAACTCCTCATTGTCGAACTGAGTTCCATGATCTGTGATGAATGCATGAGGAAAACCATATCTACAAATGATATTCTTCCAAATAAATTGATACACCTTGTCATACGTCATATCAATAAGAGGCACATATTCTACCCATTTAGTAAAATAATCCACAGCTACCACGAGGTATTTAAATCTTCCTCGGGTCGTTGGAAGCAACCCGACCAAGTATATCCCCCATATGGCGAATGGCCAAGGAGACGTGATGGGTGTTAGCAATGCTTGGGGATTTTTTCGTATAGAGGAGAAACATTGACATTTATCACATTTCTTGGTATAAGCAACATAATCGGCTCTCATCGTCGGCCAGTAATACCCTTGCATTGTCATTCTTTGCAAGAGTGTCCGACCTGCTACATAGGCTCCACAAGACCCTTCATGGACCTCTTCAATCAATTTTTTACCTCAGAGGGGTGGACATATCTTTGCAAACCTGCTATAATTCCTCGTCTATAAAAAATTCCAATAGTCAATACATAACGAGCAGCTTGAAACTTTAATTTCTTGGCTGCTAGTTTATCAATTGGCAAAGTTCCATCTTCAATATAGGCCCTGATAGGATCCATCCATGATGGTCCCAAATTGAGAGCAGTGAAGTTCATGATTAGATCTTCGTCTATGCTTCGACCATCTAGAATCTCTATTAGGTTGTTCTTCATAGCTAGGTGCGTGTAGCTCGTGCTAATCAGGGCAGGGCATCTGTTCTTGCATTCTCCAGTCTCGGTACTCTGACCAGCTGAACAGCAACAAAACTCGATACCAACTCTATTGCTTTTGCATGGTACTTAATCATTAACTCTCCCTTTATTGTGTATACCCCCAGCATTTGATTTACGATCAGCTACTAGTCATTGAATACAATGACCTGCTTTGACTTCATGGTTTTTGCCAAACTGAGACCTACAATCATAGCTTCATATTCAGATTCATTATGAGATGCTTTAAATTGAAAGCGTAGAGCATACTCCATATCGATCTCATCCGGGCTGTTTAAAACAATCCCTGCCCCACAGCCTGTAGTGCAAGATGAGCCATCCACATATAGATTCCATATAGGTACCTCATCCTCAAACTTTTGATTTGACAAAGTTCCTCGGTGGAATATTTGTTGCTTCTTTATATCCTCCTCTATCACTTCTTCTTGCTCGTCGACCATCTTCTCTTGCTCATCAATAGACTTAAGTTGTTCGGTGTTTAAATTTGATGATCCTGTAACATCCACAGGCAGGTCGGTATTCAATTTCTGCTCTTTAGAGGTGTCTGGATAGGTGAACTCTGTGATAAAATCTGCCACTGCCTGCCCTTTAAGCGACGATCTAGGCTCATAAACTATGTCATATTCACTAAGTTCTACTGCCCAGTACATCAGTCTCCCTGATTTTTCTGGTTTATGAAGAGCTTGCCTTAACGACATATCAGTATACACGACTATGGTATGAGCTTGGAAATATGGCCTCATTCTTCTACTTGCTTCGATCAATGCTAGTGCCAACTTTTCCAGTCTTGGATATCTGATCTCTGCTTCTCGGAAGGCCTTCCTAGTGTAATAGATTGGTTTTTGCACTCCATCCTCCATTCTTATTAACGTCGAGCTCACTGCATTTTCTGAAACTGCTACATACAAGTATAGTATTTCTCCCATCACTGGTCTGGACAACAATGGAGGTGCTCCCAGGAATTTCTTCAACTCTTTAAAGGCCTTCTCGCATTCATCATTCCATTAAAATGTTTTTCGGAGTGTTTTGAAGAATGGGAGACATCTATCAGTTGCCCGTGACACAAATCTATTAAGCGCTGCAACTCGCCCTGTGAGACTTTGCACTTCCTTCTTCGTCGTTGGAGATCGCAGCCCAATAGAGCCTTGATCTTTTCAGGGTTCGCTTCAATGCCTCGTTAGTTGACGATATACCCGAGAAACATGCCTTCTTGTACTCCGAATATGCATTTGGTAGGGTTCAACTTCATTTGATATTTATCTAATTGATCAAAGGTCTGGCCTAGGTCAATTAGATGATTAACAACTTTCTTGCTCTTCGTCAGCATATCATCCACATAAACCTCCATATTGTGACTGATTTGTTCTGCAAACACCTTGTTCATCAACCACTGATATATTGCACCTGCATTTTTAAGTCCAAAAGGCATAACATTATAACAATAAGTTCCCCTTGGGGTGATAAAAGAGGTACTCTCACTGTCTTCAGGTTTCATTTTAATCTCGTTATAACCAGAATAAGCATCCATGAAACTTAATAGTTCGTGCCCCGAGGTACCATCCACTAGTTCATCAATTCGGGGCAAAGGAAAATGATCCTTTGGGCATGGCTTGTTGAGGTCGGTGAAGTCTACACACATCCTCCACTTGTTGTTCTTCTTCTTCACCATCACCACAACTAGTCTGGGTATTTGACGTCTTTAATAAAATAGGCTTTCTGAAGCTTCTCAACCTCTTCTTGTATAGCTTGGTTCTTTTCAGGGCTGAACACTCTTCATCGCTGTTTCACTGGCTTGATTTCCTTGTTCACATTAAGCTCGTGACACAAGAAATTTGGGTCTATCCCTGGCATATCTTCGTGACTCCAAGTAAAAGTCTTCTTTCTGCTTCTTAGAAACGTTGTCAGCTCTTGCTTTATTAACACATCTAGGGACGCACTGATTTGAGTTGTTCGTTTTGGATGTTCGTCGTCCAGAATGATATGTTCAGTAGCCTCCATGACTTGACCCTTAACGAGCTGAGACTCATCTCTTGGGTCTAAAGTCTCAATATCCGCATCTTTTATCTCATCTACCTGATAAGTAGTAGTCTTCTTCCTGGATTCTTCACGCTCTTCCTGCTCGGTAGATGAATAGTAGCATTCCCGAGCTACTTTTTGGTCACCCTTCACCACTCCTACTCCAAAGTTAGTTGGGAATTTTAAATATTGATGTACCGTAGATGGTACTACTTTGAACTTTTTCAAACCTACTCTTCCCATGATGATATTATAAGCTAATTGGACATTTTTATCCATCACGAAAAAGTGCACTCTTTCTGTTCGAAAAGAAGGCCATGTACCGATGAACATATCCAGCTTGATCGTCCCAAGTGGAAAAACTTTCTCGCCAGTAAAATCGAGGAGGGGTCGATGATATGGCTCCAACTGGGATAGCTTTAGATTCAAACTATCAAAATATGGGTAGAACATAATATCTGCCGAGCTTCCATTATCCACCAATACTCGTGAAATCACTACTTCCTTCATCCTCATTTTGATCACCAATAGGTCATCATGAGGATATAGCACACCTGCGAGGTCATTCTTAGAGAAACCGATGACCAGTTTATCTTTATTCACCTTCCTCGGGCGATCATCTTCAACTAGATTTCTCCGTTGAATGTACGAACAAGCTTGAGCCTCATTGAGGTAAGCTTTCTTCTCTGAAGTAGGGTCTCCACCTCCTGCATCTCCACCTATAATAACATTGCATTCAAATGATCCAAAACGAATTGAAAATACCTCACGTTCTGGCTGTCTTGGTCTTTTGGGGAGATCGGGGTCGTCTTCTGGATCATCTTCATGATCTCTTTTCTTGTCTTCTTTTTCTTGAAGAGGAGATTTAGACCTCTGCCTGCCTCGTTCTCTGGTTCGACCATCGTTTTGACGATCAACATACTTAGTTAATTTTCCTCATCTAATGAGTGCTTCAATTTCATTCTGGAGAGCTATGTAGTTTTTGGTCGTGTGACCATGATCCTTATGGAACTCGTAATATTTGTACTTATTCCTCTTGTCAGGATCTGCATTCATTTTTTCAGGCCAGTTTAGCTCCTCGCTATTCTTGATCTGTTCCAGAATGTGGTTTATGTCTACCTTCAAAGGAGTATAATTTCAAAATTTCTTTAATTGTTCCAATGCTTGCTTTGCTTTTAATTGCATATTGCCACCATTGTTCTTCTGCTCCTTCTTCTCTACTTTATCAGCCTCAACTTTGGTCTCCTTAATGTCCATGTTCTTCTTCGCAACTATAGCTTCCTCGGCATTCATGATTTTGGATGCTTTTACCATCAGTTCTTTCATGGTCCTGGGAGGATCTTTGGCCAAAGTGTAGTATAATTTATTGGGCAATAGTCCACTCATCAAAGCAGTAATCGCAATTTTCTCCTCGTAATCAATTACTTCCAGTTTCTCTTTATTGAAACGAGTAATGTAATCCTTGGTGCTTTCACCTGCCTTTTGTCTAACACTTAGCAAGTGTGCTACTCGTTTGACTGGCTTGGCTCTAAAACAAAAATTTCCAATAAAGAGCTCTGCTAGCTGAAAGAAAGTCGCGATTTTCCCCCGAGGAAGGTTATTGTACCACATCTGAGCAGATCCAGTAAGAGTTCCTAAAAATGCCCTACATCGCATCTCGTCTGGAACAACATGGATATCATCAGCTGCTTGGTACTGTTCTATATGGAGAATAGGATCAATTTGTCCATCGTATTTTGGAGTTACTACCGAGGATTTGAATTTAGACGGCAATGGGAAGTCCACAATCTCTTGTATGAATGGTGTTCCTCGGACAAAAGTCCTTTGTAGAGGATTCTTAGTTTTAACCATATCCCCTAATCTATCCTCCAACCTTTGAATTGAGCCTTTCCATGCCACATTTCCTTCCTCGATCCTATTAGTTCGAGGAACTGATCGTGTTGAATTAGCCTCTTGGGATCTTTCATGACGAGCAGTTGGTCGTGATTGGGCATAGCCTTCCTTCATATAAAATGATTATTGAGAGTTCCTCGACACAATCCTAGGAGGACTTCTATTCCTCCTAGGACCTAGACGATCAAAAGGAGAGACTCTACTCAACCTTTCGAGAGCACTTGTCCTCTCTGGAGATAGAGTGATGTTTTGCTGAGTGTCTATAGCTCGTACCGAGGAAGTCTGTCCCAGTTGATAAGAAGGATCATTAGATCTCTCAGTACGATATGAATCGGTGCATCTGGATCGAGATTCCTCTGGGAATGATGTTCGCCTAGAAGGTAACCGGGTATTTCTCTGAATGCTTCACTGTCCGGACTGGGCCTGTGCTCCACCTTGGATAGTTTGCATGAGTTGTCGCATGGTCTCTTGCATGGCCGTCTAGCCCTGGGCCAAATTAGCCATTATACCAGCCAGATCTTGGACATTTAGAAGAGTAAATGGATTTGGAGGAATCCCAGCATTTCGATTACTGGATTCTGGATGATCAGCCATTGACAATGATTTGTTTTGATGAAAAACGTTGATTTCAGTCATTTCCCACAGACGACGCCAATCTGTTGATGTAAAAAATTAGATTATCTCTAAATAATCAATCACAGATAAAACAAATAAGACAAAATATTTTTAAAGTGCTTCAGCCTTGAAAGAATGGCCTACGTCCACTATTTTTGTTATTGCTGACTGTTTGTTTGGAATTCTCGATAATGGGTTTTACCAAGAAATTTCGAGTCCCCTCTCAATGAGGAGGTTACAATGTATTTATAGCCTTAAGGATGTACATGTGAAAGAATAATGCATAGCTATCCACTAGAAGTGTACATCTGTATGATAATAATTGTGCATTTAATGCGCAGTTATCTTTCGATTTTCTTTGCTGCGTACGCCAGAAGTATTTGAGTTGCTCGGACCGACTTAGTACCTTGGACCGCCTAAGTAGCTCGACACACTTGAGCTGCTCGGGGCCCCTGGTCTCCTTGTGGCTTCTTAGTTGTTCGGTGATCTTGAGTTATTTGGAGTATAATAGTTCCTCAGAGAATTCTTGCTGCTCGGAACCCCTTAGTTGGTCAGGGAGATTAAGCTCCTCGGAGTCAGTGTGTTGTTCAAAAAGTGTTTGTGGGTACCATGTAGATTGACACGTGTCTCCACATAATTGATCCACGTCAGCAGACTATATTTGGTATCAACAACAAGCATTTTTTTTACAATTCTTTTAGCATTGTCTTGCTTCAATCATGCGAACAACCGCATAATTTGTGTCTTTTACTGGAAGGAAAATTGGGATTTACAAAAGCTATGAAGAGTGAGAACCCTTTGTTAACTAGTTACCGGATCCGATTGTTGATTTTTTTAATATCAATGATGTTGCTAAGAATGCATATGTGATGCACATAGAAAGATGGAGAAGTCCTGGTGTTAGAGGTGACCCATCCACATAATATATTCCATTTGCATCTGATGCTTTTGGCTTGTAAGAAACCAATTGTAAGCGAGGTAGCTCGTTGGGCTAGTGTTTATCCTCAAATTTTTTTATTTTATATTTCCCAATATTTGTATCTTTCATTTAACTCATCATGTGTTCTTGTTTTAAATTACGTTGTATCATGAATAACTTAAACTATATATCGGTAACATAGTATAATTATAGAATTTGTTCAACTTCAATTAATATGGATAAACCTTATAAATAACACACAAATAAAAATACATACGTAGATAACATCAACCTCATAAATTATTTACGTATGGAAATTCGTAGAGGTGGCTTCAAGTGCTTAAGATCTTGTAAAATTAAATTTAGGACTACGTTTTATTTATAGGAATTGTGAATTCCATGTTAATAAAAGCTAATTCAAATAAATTATTTATCTAAAATCTAGTGGGTAACCGCGAATTGGTGGGTAACCGCGATTTCACCAAAACACGCAGTTACCAACCGCGAATTCAACTTGGTTAATCATAGGGTAAAATTATTAATGGATGTGTTAATCCAATTTGAATCCATGGTTACCAACTCCAAATTAAGTATAAAAACGTTGTTAGTAACCTTAAACTTAAAGAGTTCAATATTTTTGTAAATATAAATCAAATGTGGATTATTTAAAAAAAAAAAAACTCCACTTCAGTTGTTCAATCCCTTATAAGAGGATCCCAATTAGTTGATAAAAAATATAATCAATTAATATGCTATAGTGAGAAGATAATTGCAAGAAAAATCACACAACGCACAAGACAATGATATATATGGTTCAATTAATTATGCCCATGTCCATTGGTGATGATGGTCCATATTTCTTCAATAAATAATCAAGAATACGAGAATTACTTATCACTCACAAAGGCTCATAATTTTTCCTCAAAACAAAAAAACTCGAACTCACTGTTTTAGACACTGTTAGTTTATATGCTTGTGATTTCTCTCCACTTTTTCTCTTTGGTATATATACTACCAACTTAGAGGAATTTTCATTAATGATATATTGCTTTCTCATAGAACATATCCTACCAAAGAGTGACGGATCTAGAATTTTAGGTCAGTGGGTGCAAAATAAACGAATAATATGAGTGGTTCAAGGGTAGGGTTTTCAATGGACCGGGTTTGGATCCGGACTCAATCCGCATCCGATCCTTTTATCCGGATCTGGATCATATTTTAAAATCCAATTACCCAGTAGTCCGTTCACCCAATTATTAAATGGATAGTATCTGGATCTAGTCTAATTCGATCCATTAAGGACCCGATCCGATTAAATATAATATCTATTGTAAATTTTTATATATTTAAGCATATATCTTTATCAATATAACATGTAAGTATTATATATTTATATAAATATAATGTAAATAATATATGTTTTATTTGTACAAATCATATACTATAATACATTACAGAATATTAGTCTAGAATTAAAATATAAAGAAGGGGATATAATAAAAATAAATAAATATATTTAACCATACCTGGAACCTGATTCGATCTGATTTGATACGGATCCGGATCCGGATCCAATATTGTATATCCGATTAAGACCCGATCTGAATTCTAATCCGATTAAGTGCTTACTAAATGGATCTGGATCACCCTAGATCCAATCCGGACCCAACCCGTTGACAGACCCACAAGTCTGGGAACCCCTGAGGAAGTTTTATTATGGTTATTTTTTATTTGTAACAATTTTTTAGCCTAGCAAATAATTCACCAAGTGACAACAATTAATTTAGTAAAATCAAAAATTTCAGCAAACAAATATTTAACCAAATTATTTTCAACAATTAATAATTATGATGTAAATAATCCAGGTAATATATTTTTTACATTAAAAATTGCAATCAATGAAACAATGAAAACCAACAATATGTTTTCAAAAATTACAATTCATAAACTAAAAAGAATGTGAAAGAAAAAAAGACTTGGCTTTGATTATTGCATGTCAAGGTTCCAAAACACAACCTAAGATAACTATTAACTCGATAGCACAAAGTTCTTTGGGATATTAATAGCACAAACTACGAGAATTAATAATTATGATTATTGTAAGGACATAATTTTATAAATGTCCGGGGAAGAATCTAGGAATTTCTTGTTCTCTCTTATATCACAGTTTGTATGTCTGATACCGCTCCATTCGGCACGTCAACACGATCAACCTCGACGACCTTTATCCGAATTCAATGCATCCATTATCTTTACGTGCATCATGCTTCATGCGACGTGCTTCTCAGTTCATTCCCACTAATCCACTACACTTTATCGGTGAAATGGTTTATTGGTGCTATAATATTCGCATAAATATTTGGGAAATTTTTTAGAAAATTATTTTTGAACTCTGGATTAATTTTTATCAAAAGCATCATTTTTTTAAGTGTAGAAGTGAAGTGCCTTGAACGAAGAGCTCGCTCAAACAACTTTGAATGTCATTCGCGCAGGATAGGCATGTCGTGCGATCTCGTTCGAATGACATATGTCCTTCGTTCGAGCAACATGGCTATCTCGTTCGAAATAGCGACCGCCTCGATTGTTGTATAAAAACCTGAACACCTTCTACACGATTTTCAAGTCTTTCTGCAATCTCAAAATTCTGCGAAAATAGTCCAGAATAAGACTTCATTTTTTGAAGGTTTTCTAAACCTTTTTTTTATTCACAAAACCATTCCCATATATATGTGTGAATCTTTAAACCTTCTAGAGGATCATTTACTCATCTGGAGTAATTTGTGAGGAAGCTATTCTCGTCTTCATTGCTGCCCTACTCGAAAGGGATAGTTCTAGCCGACAACAACAGAACCGACACCCGAGGGTATTTATGTGTCACATATTTTCATTGTAATCCATGTAAGCTGTATTCTTAAAAAATTATAGTGAAAATAAAAGGTTTTGTCCCTTTGGGGAATTTTTTCTCATTTGTGTGTGTTTAATTGTTCTTGCTTGATTTTATCATCATGAATCACACCTAGATGCATATTTAGGACTTAACTGGTAAAAACTGAGTTTAATTAAATAACTTCCTTATTTGAACACAAGCGCACTCTTCTCAAATTCGTATCAGAGCCAGTTACACAACTTTACCGTGTAATTTTCTGCAAAAATTTTCTAAGATATCAATTTTCTGAAAAAAATGATTTTTGAAAATGAGTGTGTTCATAATGGAGAAGTTATATAATAAAATGCCAGTTTTTTATGGGACAAACTATGCATACTGGAAAGCCCACATGAGATCTGCATTAAAAGCCATTGATGAATGTGTATGGATTTTGGTTGAACGAGGGTGAACACCTCCCTCCGTCACTCTTGAAAACGTGACCAGTTTAAAACCAGTTACTACATGGGCTGAAGAAGAATTTAAATGGTCATCTTTTAATTCTGAGGGTTTAAGTGCTATTTCTAGGTCTATAACACCTGATGAGTTCAAACGCATAATGACGTGCACCATGTCAAAAGAGGCATGGAATGTTTTGCAACTTACTCATGAAGGTACTAATGCTGTGAAAGAGTCTAAACTGCAAAATTTAACAACTCAATTTGAAATAATCACCATGCTTGAATCTGAATGTTTTGATGAATTTCATGCTAGACTGTCTGATATTGTTAACACTAGCTTCAATCTTGGTGAACACATTCCTAATGCTAGAGTTGTTAAAAAGATTCTTAGATCACTTCCTAAGCGTTTTATCCCTAAAGTCACTGTATTAAATTATATGGGTAATTTAAATATGCTTAAATTGGAAGAACTTGTAGGAGACTTGCAAACGTATGAAATTGATATGTTTCCTAAATCTGTCAAGTCTAAAGATAAGGGAATTGCACTTAATGCCCAGGAGAGAAAGAGTGAGGGGTCGGTAAGAAATAGGGTAGAGTCATCTAGAAAGAGAGAGACAGATATGTCAGATTCTGAGTGTGATTTTGACTTAGATGATTTGGCCCTATTTGTTAAAAATTTCAAGAGTATTCTCAAATTCAAGAAAAATGGTAATTTTAAAGATAAAAAGAAGTTTGAGAAAAATAAGTTTGAAAAGAAAAATGAAAAAAGATTTTAAAGATCCTCCTAAGAAAGAAAGTGAGAGATGATTTAAGTGCGACGGTAGGGGTCATAGAGCTTTTGAGTGTGCTACTAGGCTGAACAGAGAAAAGGGCAAAGTTGTCCTTAATGCTACCCTTAGTGATGACCGTGAGGTCGAGTCGGTGGATTCTGTAGATGAGTCACCGCATGAGTGTAACTTCACCGCATTCATGGCTAGTCATGTGAGTACTTCTAGTGCTCCTCACGGCGATGAGGATGTTGCTTCACAGGGACACCTCAACAATGAGAGCGATGTGAGTGAAGGGGAGGATGAATCAAATGAGAGGGAGATTGATGTTCAACGCATCTACGCTGAGTTATATTCTGAGTCATTTGAGACCAAAAAACGTAACAAACAGTTAGTTCTTAGAATCACCGCTTTAAAGAAAGAGTTAAGATTGTTTGGAGAGAGAGAACGTTTTTGTGAGAAAGAAAAAGAGAGAAAGGAAAACCTTGAGAAAATAAGATGTTTTGAGTGTGATGGGACAGGGCACAAGAAATTTGAGTGTCCCACCAGACTTATTAGAGAGGGCAAGAAAGTTTCCATGCCCGCTACCCTAAGCGATAGTGAGGATGAGAAGGGTGATGAAAGTGTGATCGAAAAAGCCTTTAGAAAGTTGCTTATCGAGACCATGGATACAAAAAGGTCAAATAGAATTCTAGGTCTTCGTATTTGTGAGTTGAAGGAAGAGAATGTTGAGATAAAAAGGGAAAAATGTGATTTGACCAACACGTTGTCTAGTCTGACAACGCATGTATCCCATCTTGAGGATGATCTCATACAAACACGGGAGGTCCAAGTCTCATTAGAGAACGCATATGACAAGGTTGATAAGATGGTTCCCTATCTCGTTTTGAAAAGTGGTGAGAATGTTGGAAAAGTTCATAACGGTGCCTTTACTACTTCTAATGCGATCGACCCTATCTCCAATTTGGTAAGTAATTCTCATGGGTGTCCGTCTAGGATAGTTCATCCCAAATTTTTTGATAAATTAGTTCCTAGACTGGTTTATGTTTGCTTCCACTACAAGAAACAAGGACATCTTAGGGAGTTTTGTTCTAAGTTGGGTTTTGTATCACATCATTCCACTTCACACATTCATGCACATACACCCACTCATGATACCTTGTTTGCACATAATGATAGAGAGATTGCACACATTCGCGAGCAAGTGAAGTTTTTTATCAATACCACACATGATCTTATGGAGTTAGTCCAAAAGATGTCACCATCTTTGGAAAACTCCACCGCTCTTCCCAGTTGAGATCTTGACATGTTTTCTAGCATAGGGTGGTTTTCATGATGTCTCTTTTGCATATTGCTAGCATGTACCATTAATTTGTAGTATTTTTTTTTAAATCCAAAAAGATTTTCGTTTTATAAAAATTTTAGAAAAGCACAAAAAGATTTTTGTATTTTACTTGCACCTTTTATGGATGAGCATTTAAGATAGCCGAGTCACAATTTTATTCCATTTATCCATGTGATTGTTTGATAGAGATTTGAGACGTTACATCATTTCATCCATGTGCTTTACATTGTTTGGAGTCTTTGAGATGTAATTAGTGATATCTTCCTACATGTTTGACTCATATCTCCTTTATTGCACACATGCACGGCTTTATTTGATTCTTTTATTTGTCTATCACATATTGGCTTGAGTGTTTTCATCTCAATTATGTCTATACAACTAACCATCTGTGACAAAACTTGACAAGATTGGAATGCATGTAAAAACCGTTTTGGTGAGACTGTGTGTTTATTTGAAAATGGGGAAGGTCTGCGAAAGGTTCATTTAGCCTTTGTGATTCTAAGCCACCATTAAAAAGGACTTAAAAATTGAGGAATTTTATTATCCGGGGTCCAAAGAGGTTAAAAGAGCCCGAAAAAAAGGCAATAAAAAGCAATATAAGCCAAATATGGGCCATTAGGTTTCACCATCAATTCTCCAAAGTTTGAGAATTTAGAACGCCTCTATTCAAAATATATATATGAGGGAGTTTGGTTGGAGACTATAAAAAGGTTTGTACTTCCTTGACAATCCTGAAAAAAGCATGAAATAGTTTTGATGTTATTGGTGTGGAAATCACTTTGAGCTTTGATTTGTTGATTTGATTGAGTCAAGGTCTCATATTATCACCTTTTTTACACCAAAGGAAGAGTTTGAGTTCATTTGTTAGGAGTATCCGATATTCATTGTGTACATATGTCATGTTTGTATGCATTGATTTTCCTATCGAATTTGATCACACCCCTACATTTACGCTATCATCGGCTTGGTTGTTTTTCTGTTTTTTCATGGTGTGATTCTTTGTTGTCTACTATGCGTGAAAAATTTTGAAAAATTCAAAAATAGCAGTTTATTCCCGTGTGTCATTCTCCATGTGCATTCATTTATGCTTCTCATTTATGTCTATTTGGGGACATCATAAAAAGGGGGAGAAGAATTATGGAGGAGAATTGTTTTGGTGTTTGGTTGATTTATGAATGATTTGCTTAAGCTTAATTGATCATCAATTTTTGCATATCATTATATTTATAACTGTTGCTTGTCACGGGTATTTGTTTTATCTCATGTGTGTAGGTACAACATTGTTCATTATTGGATTGTACACCCTGATGAGAAAAGCTTTGGAAGTTTCTGAAGAGCTGAAGATTTGAAAGACATGTCATTTAGTATTCTCAATTTGAGGGTTTAATGGGGATATTATCTTGTACGTCATATGATTGCATAATTCGGATTTTTTATGTATGTACCGACTGTTGATACCAAATTTAATCTGCTGATGTGGACCAATAATAAGAAGACACGTGTCAATCTACATGGCACAATAACAACGAGGAAGTTTATTTCCCCCGACCAAGTCTTGTCCTCTCCGAGCAACGAGGAGGACACCCCGAGGAACTCTATCATCCCGAGATACTCTAAGCACTCCGAGGAACTCTTGATCAACGAGCAACTAAGGCGGTCCGAACTGCATCTCGGCCGTATCATTAATTACCAGACGGACAACTGTTCAACTATTCATTATATTCTTGACGCACACGCTGCATTAAATGTATTACCCTTTCATATGTATATCATTTAATGTATTGGACCTTTCATGTACAGCCTAAGGGCTATAAATACCTTGTATCATCCTCATTCAAGGGGACCGAAATTTCTTGAGATAACTTGTAATCAAGAATTCCACAAACACTCAGCAATAACATAACAGTGGACGTAGGCTTTATTCCTAGCCGAACCACTTTAAAAATCTTTGTCTTATTTATTTATCTGTGATTAAATAATTAGAGCGATCTAGTTTTTTACATCAACAGATTGGCGCCGTCTGTGGGAACGTGTTACAAGCGTTGTTCTCCACCAAAAGCTAAGTTTTTATTTTCTCTACGTATTATATATTATACATAAATCTTTTGATTCAATCGTGATTTTTATGTTTATATACATAAATTAATTGTCCAATTTTTATCTGCAAAATATTGCATATCATGATTTTTAAATCATAACTGTTAGATTCATTCTTATTTAGAAATCTGAAAAATAATGGATTTCATAAATCATAATTTTTTGCTTGATTCTCAAGTTTCTATTTTATATCATGGAATAAATATTTTTAAATGATTACATATACCAATATATACGACGATGATAAGATTTGATCATTTTCATTGTTGATTTTGAAATAAATTTTGTAAGATATTTGATGTCTATTCATATTCCTATCATATTTTTAATAAAAGAATGGGAAAAGGTTAAAGACAATGAAAAGTCTTCTCATGGAAATCATGACCCATATATATTCTCTATCTCTTCAAGTTTGAGTCTCTTTGCATTCACTTTTATGAATTATATACTTAATTTGGTTCATTTTCCATCTATGTCAATAAAATCAAATTGATTGATTTTTGATATAAATTTGGTAATAATTTCGATCATTCACCATATTTTTATCTCTCCAAATTGGGAATAGGAAGGGATCAATATAAAAAAATAATTTTCTCTCACCTGAAAAATCATTACTCACCTCTTGTAAAAGAGGATCAGTAAAACAATCATGACCATATCAAGACTCTGGGCACAAATTTAATATTTTGGCCCCTCGTTCATCACATCACAAGGTTTCTTTGTCGAAATCACACGATCTAGTGGGTTATATATTTATTCATTTAATTAACATTCTTAAGGCTCAAATTTTACATTGAATGTTATTTTTTGATCTCAAGATTTGAGATATTCTGGTCATCCAACCATATATTCTATTACTTGAGATATCCTTAAATGTTGGTCGGCAACATCCATGTTGCTTGTCGGCAGCAGTAGAATCTTGGGGTATTAAGAAATGCTAAGCACCCCTCATATTTTGAAATTAATATTTTTATTTCTCAAGCATATACATATCATATATTGATTGGATGAGTAAATTATTCTCATGACTAATCAATTCAGCCTACACATATGGTAGAGCAAATTATTAATTTTTACAGGCACAAGATTCAATGCCGACGAATGCTGAAGCACAAATTATTCTATATATCCATTGGGATTCATATTCTATATTCATCTCAACATGGAGCACGGCGAGATACTTATTATCATATTCAGCTCTGAGGAGAACTGTAACATTTATTATATTTCACCCCCAACGGAAAGTTGGTCGGGGTAATTCTTATTTATATGCAGGCCCAGCAAAGTTCTCGGCCATATTCTTATGTTCTGGAAAATATTATTCTTATTCGGCATTCTGCAATTATGCCTCGACAAGATACTTATTCAGCTTTAAGGAGAATTACAACATTCGTTCGGATAATTGTTATTTATATTCAGGCCTGACAACGTTCTCGGCCATATTCTTATGTTCTGAAAGATCTTATTCTTGTTCGGCATTATATGATTCTACCTCGACTGATCGGCGAGGCACTTTATTATTTTTAATTATTCTTTATATCTATCTGGATGCATATTCTATTCTCATTTCAGCATGGAGCTCGACAAATATTTATAATCATATATTCAGCTCCAAGGATGTCTCCAGCATTTATTATATCTTATTCAGCTCCAAGGATGTCTCCAGCATTTATTATATCTTATTCCCAACAATCTGTTGGTCATCGCCGAGGAGGTATCCTGCATTTATATTATCTTATTCCCAACAAATCTGTTGGTCAGCGCCGAGGAGGTCTCTAGCATTTATATTATCTTATTCCCAACAAATCTGTTGGTCAGCGCCGAGGAGGTCTCCAACAATTATTATATCTTATTCCCAACAATCTGTTGGTCATCGCCGAGGAGGTATCCTGCATTATTATTATATCTTATTCCCAACAATCTGTTGGTCATCGCCGAGGAGGTATCCTGCATTATTATTATATCTTATTCCCAACAATCTGTTGGTCATCGCCGAGGAGCGCCGAGGAGGTCTCCAGCATTTATATTATCTTATTCCCAACAATATGTTGGTCAGCTCTGAGGAAGTCTTCATCATTCATTATCAATTACCACCAACTCCGATTGGTAGATAAAATCCAACTCCGGTTGGTAGACAAAATCCAACTCCGGTTGGTAGATAAAATCCAACTCCGATTGGTATTGGTCGATAAATCTCATTCAAAGTTCACATTCCACAGTTGGGGGCTTCTATTACAGATATATTTGTTCATTTAGTGGCACATTCTTATATCATCATGCAGTCGAGCATCAAATTCAACCCCGACTAATCACTTTCTCAGGAATTACTTTTGATATTGAAGTTCAGGAGGAATATTGAAGTTCAGGAGGTATATCGAAGTTCAGGAGGAATATTGAAGTTCAGGAAGTATATTGAAGTTCAGGAGGTATATTGAAGTTCAGGAGGAATATTGAAGTTCAGGAGGAATATTGAAGTTCAGGAGGTATATTGAAATTCAAGAGGTGTATTCAGAAGTATCAGGACATGATGAAAGAAAGCGAAAAGTATTCCACCGAGGAACTCTGTCAGACCAGAAATTAGAAGACAAGTTGCCTATATGGAGGCTATATGTAGATGGATCATCTTTCACTACAGGCTGTGGGGCAGGGATCGTTTTGAACAGCCTAGATGAGGTCGACAGGGAATACGCCCTACGTTTCTAATTCAAAGCTTCTAATAATGAGGTTGAATATGAGGCCATGATTGCAGGTCTTAATTTGTCAAATACTATGGAGGCACAACAGGTTATTGTCTTCAGTGATTCTCAATTGATCGTAAATCAAATGTTGGGAATATATGCAACCAAAGGAGAATTGATGATCAAGTATCAAGCAAAGGTGATGGAGTTGGTATCAGAGTTTGTTGCTGTTCAACTGGTAAGAATATCAAGAATGGAGAATGTGAGAGCATACGCCTTGGCTCGATTAGCATCAGCTACTCGTACCGAGCTGCGAAGAACGATACCAATTGAAGTATTAGAAAGTCGGAGCATAGATGAAGACCTGACGATGAATATTATTACCCTTGATTTAGGAACATCTTGAATGGATCCTATCAGAGCATATATTAAGGAGGAACAATTACCGGAGGATAAGCTCGCTGCCAAGAAATGGAAGTTTAAAGCTGCTCGGTATGTACTAATTAATGGTATTCGGAGGATAAGTTCGCCGCCAAGAAATGGAAGTTTAAAGCTGCTCGGTATAATGGTATTCGGAAGATAAGCTCGCTGCCAAGAAATGGAAGTTTAAAGCTGCTCGGTATGTACTAATTGATGGTATTCAGAGGATAAGTTCACCGCCAAGAAATGGAAGTTTAAAGCTGCTCGGTATAATGGTATTCGGAGGATAAGTTCGCCGCCAAGAAATGGAAGTTTAAAGCTGCTCGGTATAATGGTATTCGGAAGATAAGCTCGCTGCCAAGAAATGGAAGTTTAAAGCTGCTCGACGAGGAATTATGGCAGGTTTGCAAAGATGTGTACATCCCTCCGAGGTGAATTGATTAAAGAGATCCATGAAGGGTCCTGTGGAGCCCATGTAGCAGGATGAACACTTTTGCAAAAGGTGATGACGCAGGGATACTACTGGCCGACGATGAGAGCTGATTGTATAGCTTATGCCAAGAAATGTGACAAGTACCAACGCTTTTCCTCCATCCGAAGAACTTCACAAACATTGTTGACACCCATCATTTATCCTTGGCTATTTTCCATGTGGGGATTGATTTGGTTGGACCATTGCCGATGACTCGAGGAAGATTCAAATACCTCGTCATCGCAGTAGATTATTTTACTTAGTGGATAGAAGCTGAGCCACTTATTGACGTGACATACGAGAAGGAAGGTGTACCAATTTGTTTGGAAGAACATCATCTGCCGATATGGTCTCCCTCATGCCTTCATCACAGACCATGGAACACAATTTAAAAACGAGGAGTTTGCTGCCTATTATCATCAGTCAAACATTTTGAAGGTTCATTCAGCGCCAGGATATCCTCAGAGCTAATGGACCAAAAGCTCTAAGGAGCCAAAAAGTGCTCTAAGGAGCCAAAAGTGCTCTAAGGAGCCAAAAAGTGCTCTAAGGAGCCAACCTCCTTTGGTTAGGAGGACAGCTCTAAGGAGCCAAAAAGTGCTCTAAGGATCCAACCTCCTTTGGTTAGGAGGACATCTCTAAGGAGCCAAAAGCTCTAAGGAGCCAAAAATATTCCTTTGGTTAAGAGGTGTACACCAGCATGATCAATTACGGTTGGTAAGATAAAAATATACTCTCATATTACAACTTATGTTGGTCGAGAGGCAAGATTATTACAAAAAGTTCTTTGAAGAACAAAATATTTCAAACTGAACCAAGTATGGTTGGTCGGGAATAAAAACCCACTAACTGTAGTTGGTCGACGAGGACAAATTATTGACCTTAGTTGGTCAGGCACATTTTATGAAAATATTTGAAATTGAACCAAGTATGGCTGGTCGGAGATAAAAATCCATCAACTGTAGTTGGTCGACAAACATTATTTATCCACCCTGGTTGGTTGGAAACAGTTTAAACATTTTTATACTCATTACTTTATTATTAAGTGATCGAGCAACGTTACCAATACTTGTAACTTTTTATTACTAAGTTGGTCGATGAACAACACAATATTGCTATCTTTTTAACTTATACATATGCACAGATGTAAAGTGTTTTACAACACAATAGCAATTAAGATTGCGAATAAAAATGAAAGTCTTTCATTCAAAATATGTTACAGGTTAAATACTAACTATTACATTGAGATTCCTATTCTATTGGTTTCTTTTCCTTCTACTTTTGAAACAGGTTCCTCGCCAGCAGGAGGATCATCTAAAATATAAGGGGAGTTTATGAAGTTAAGATCTTTCAACATTATGATATTCATCACATATGATCTATCCGAGAAGCATTAGCTCATTCCCGAGAAGCACTTGCTCGTCCCTGAGAATCACTTGTTCGTCCCCGAGAAACTCCTGCTCATCCCCGAGCAGAGGTAGAAATCAAAGTCAACATCAACAGTATTGAGATCTTTGCTACTACTATCCCAACCAATATTGAAGAAGAAGTTATATGAAAATGTTTCGAAGTCCACCACTAGCTCATAGGAGGCAGTAGGTCGGCTGGCAAACCAATCAACATACTTGAAGATTATGACAAGCTACAAGCGGCAGATAATGCACTTTATGTTGAACAAATCAAGAAGGTAGATCAAGAATTTCACGAGCACCGAGCAACATTGCAGAATAAATACTCCATCCTTTCAAGTAACCCATCAAGCATGAAGCATTGGGGGCTTCTGTTGATACCAAATTTAATCTGCTGATGTGGACCAATAATAAGAAGACACGTGTCAATCTACATGGCACAATAACAACGAGGAAGTTTATTTCCCCCGACCAAGTCATGTCCTCTCCGAGCAACGAGGAGGACACCCCGAGGAACTCTATCATCCCGAGATACTCTAAGCACTCCGAGGAACTCTTGATCAACGAGCAACTAAGGCGGTCCGAACTGCATCTCGGCCGTATCATTAATTACCAGACGGACAACTGTTCAACTATTCATTATATTCTTGACGCACACGCTGCATTAAATGTATTACCCTTTCATATGTATATCATTTAATGTATTGGACCTTTCATGTACAGCCTAAGGGCTATAAATACCTTGTATCATCCTCATTCAAGGGGACCGGAATTTCTTGAGATAACTTGTAATCAAGAATTCCACAAACACTCAGCAATAACATAACAGTGGACGTAGGCTTTATTCTTAGCCGAACCACTTTAAAAATCTTTGTCTTATTTATTTATCTGTGATTAAATAATTAGAGCGATCTAGTTTTTTACATCAACACCGACATACACATACGGGGAGATTTGTAAGGACATAATTTTATAAATGTTCGGGGTAGAATCTAGGAATTTTCTATTTTCTCCTAGATCACAGTTTGTATGTCTGATACCGCTCCATTCGGCACGTCAACACGATCAACCTCGACGGCCTTTATCCGAATTTAATGCACCCATTATCTTCACGTGCAGCATGCTTCATGCGACGTGCTTCTCAGCTCATTCCCACTACTCCACTATACTTTATCGGTAAAATGGTTTATTGGAACTTTAATATTTGCATAAATATTTGGGAAATTTTTTAGAAAAATATTTTTAAAGTCTGGATTAATTTTTATCAAAGGCAAAATTTTTTCTAAGTGTAGAAGCGAAGTGCCTTAAACGACGAGCTCGCTCAAACGACTTTAAAAGTCGTTCGCGCGAGATAGGCATGTCGCGCGATCTCGTTCGAACGGCATATGTCCTTCGTTCGAGCGACATGGCTATCTCGTTCGAATGAGCCACCACCTCGATTTTCATATAAATACCTGATCACCTTCTACACGATTTTCAAGTTTTTCTGCAATCTCAAAATTCTGCGAAAAGAGTCCAGAATAAGACTTCATTTTTTGAAGGTTTTCTAAACCTTTTTTTTATTCACAAAACCATTCCCATATATGTGTATGAATATTTAAACCTTCTAGAGGATCATTTACTTATCTGGAGTAATTTGTGAGGAAGTCGTTCTCTTCTTCATTGTTGCCCTACTGGAAAGGGATAGTTCCAATCGACGATAACAGAAATGACACCCGAGGGTATTTTTGTGTCACATATTTTCATTGTAATCCGTGTAAGCCGTTCTCTTACAAAGTTATAGTGAAAATAAAAGGTTTTGCCCCTTTGGGTGATTTTTCCTCATTTGTGTGTGTTTGATTGTTCTTGCTTGATTTTATCATCACCAATTACACCTAGATGCATGTTTAGGACTTAACTGATAAAAACTGAGTTTAATTAAATAACTTCATTATTTGAACGCAAGCGCACTCTTCTCAATTATGTCAAAAGATTAGACGGTTGTACCTCTCTCTCTGCATAAAGTTCTTTGGGATATCAAAAGATTCATGATTCATATGGTTGGACAACGAATAATGTGGACATAGAATTACTGAGATGAGATACGAGAATCGGATGAGGAGAAAGAGAGAGAGAGAGAGAGAGAGAGAGAGAGAGAGAGAGAGACCGAAAGAGAAGACTATCAATACCCGTAGAGAGAGCAATTCGTTGGGGTTTACCGATGGTTTGGGGCAACAAATGGGGGGAAAGGCCGAGAATTGAGAGAGAATGTATGTTATTCTTACATAATACAGTTTTCTTTTATGTTTCTATTTCAAATGTGGGGAAGTGATTTGAGACGCATATGTGTATTTTAGGAATATTCAAGATTTAATGCTCCTGATCTTTGAGAATACTATTTGTAATTACCTTTTGTTATAAGAACTTACATCAAGACCCATAAAACTTATTTTTTTTACCATATACACAAAAACAAATCCTAAAAACTTTGTGGGTGCGACCACCCTCCCTCGGGACAAGGCAGATTCATCGCGGGGAGAAGATGTGAATGAAATGAGGGTATTTTAGGAAAGGCAAGTAAGTCATGTGATTTCTATTTTTCTTGGGTAACAAGGTGTATGTGTGTGTGTGTGTGTGTGTGTGTGTGTGTGTGTGTGTGTGTGAGAGAGAGAGAGAGAGAGAGAGAGTGTGTGTGTGTGTGTGTGTGTGTGTGTGAGAGAGAGAGAGAGAGAGAGAAAGAGAGAGAGAGAGAGTTAAGATAATGGGCTTTGTAAATTTAGGACCTATTGTAATATGTATTTTGAAAATAGGATAACAAATATTTTATTTATAGTTTTAATCCCTATTTTTTAATAAAACTGCTGGCGCGGACCCATATTCATAAAACGCCAACCAATCACAACATGCCACGTGTCATTTTAATTTGAAAATGGGGACTAAAAATTGAAACGAAATATTTGTTGTCCTATAACCATAATCAATATTATTTTAAGTCCTAAAAGTACATAATCTATTAAAATAAAGGGTGGTGCACTGCACAACATTTTTAAATACAATGTACAATATTTTAAAAGCAGGTAGTGCGGCCTATTATAAATTTGGATGGTTCCTTTAACACCATCACAAAAAAGGGGGCATGGGGTGATGAAATGTGTGCGTGAGTTTTTTTACTGTGGTAATATGGATACACGTGTGGGAATGGGGGAGGAGAGGAGGTCGATGGCAGAGGTGGCGGTTGACTCCACGTTGTTCGCCTATCTTTTTGAAATACTTCAACATAATTGCCTAAATCTGAAGAAAAAAATAATAATTCAATTTAAATTTTCAACAACTATATGACAACAATTGAATTTTGTGAAATTAAAATTTTCGCAAATAAATAATACAACTAATTTACATACAAAATATATTAATTCAACAATAAAAAAAAAATAGCAAAGGGCGAATATAATATGAGGCTAATATTAATTTAGCAACAAAAAGTAGCAAAGGGCAAACATAATATTAATTCAATAATTAATTTACACGCAATATATATTTATTGCTAATATTTTTAGCAATAAATATATCAATCCATTTTTCATAATACAATTTGCAAACAAAATATTAAAAATATAACATATCCATACAATGTATAAGTAAAGAAGAGAAGAAAAGAAAGTAAAAAGAACTTAGTACTACAGTGGCACTTCTGAGATGAGCAGTAGTGGGTCTCATCGGAGACAGGGGCGGATCCATGTGGTAGAGAGGTGGGGCAAGTGCCCCACCCTAAATCTCAAAATTGTAAATTTTACCCTTAAAAAATTGTAAATTTAGAGTTGTGCCTCACCCAAAAAAAGAAAAAAATTCAAATTTTTACCCCTAAATAATTTGTAACCTAAAAAAAATTTCGTGGGCTCCCGCCCCCGAACCCCCGACAATGGTTTGTGCCCCACCCGAAATATATTTCTGGATCCGCCTCTGATCGGAGATAGGGTCAACGGCGAGCAAGAGAGTGGGCAACCTACAGGGTTTCGGCGAGCGAGAGAGAGGGTAGCCACTATAGGGGAGGGAAGGGTCCGGCGAGAGGGCAGGGGAGGGAGAGAAAGAGCTTAGTTTATGTTTTTTTGTTGAATGGAAAGTATAAAATGAAAGAAGTATGTATTTAGCTTATTTACACTCTTCGCCCCCCATAATTTGAAAAACCTTTATGTTGTGGCATTATATTTCAAAAACTTACATATGGGTCCAAATTTTTTTTACCGTATATATAAAATTATGCCGAAAACATTGTGGATGGGACCGACTTCTTCCGGTCATGGTGGGTCCGCCCCTGCTACCAAACATGCGAAACCAAATAAGGAGCCAAAACCCCCATTAAAAATGATTGCATGGAGTAAAAAGAATTGGACTCATTTATGAGCAATATTTTTCATGAAAATCAACCCAACAATTCTCACAATAACAACCAACCTTCCTTAAATTTTCCACATTTACCATATTTATAGACTGGAAGTGCTCAAAATTACATTCAATTCCCATTTGCATCTCTTTATAAAGTCAAATATCCAAACACCCACCCTTTAGTGCACTAAAATGATTCAGCCAATATTACATCTTCTCAATAGCAATTACAGCATCATCAAACTCCCCAGCTCCCCTGTATCCATTAAATAATAACACAGTCCACGACACAACATCTGTGTGTGGCATTTTATACATGCTGGCACAGCTTCATGTTACCTCTGAACGTGTACAAATCCAGCAACGAGTTTTACACATAAATATGATTGAGATGACCCTATCTTGATATACAAATTTCCCTTGGTCAAGGTCTTGGAGGTGAGAGAAAGGTGTAGTTTACGTGAATTTTTTTGAATATTTCTGATATAGAGAGAGAAGTGAGTAAGAGAAAGCTCTGATGAGGGTGTTGAAAATGAAGACAATGGGTTGGTTTTTAGGGATTGGGTGAAAAAGGATGAAACTGGAGTTTAACAGTGAAAAAGATTGGCAAGATGTGATGAATTGGGTCGCTATGTGGTGGTGTTGAGTTAAGGAAATGACGTTAACTGGGTTCAACGAATTACGTTTCTGGGACTTAAAGAAGCTCTCATTTGAATTCGATGCAAAATATACACATTGGTCAACCAAAAGGACGAAGCAAAAATTTGTGAACAACAACATGCGCATCCAGGGAATCGAACCCTAGTCAGTACCGTGGGAGGGTACTATGATACCACTACACCAGATGCGCTTCTTGTTAACTACCTGGGCAAAATCTTGTTTTATTAATTTTATTTTATCTTCCTAATTATTTGGAGAAAAAAAAGCCCAAACTTGTAAATTAATTGGAAGCTCTTGATAAAAGAAAAAAAGATTTTTTTTTTTATAATTGTGGAAGCTTTTGATAAAAAATAAAAGAAGAAGAAATTTTGTTTGATAATTGTGCTACATAAGAAAGATACTAATTTAACTCATCACTTAGATCCATTCAATACATGAGATGAAAAGATGAAATATGATAATATTTCATCTTATGTTTGGTATTGGATGGATGGATGTTATGATTTCAACTAAGATAAGTTATCACAAGTAAACTTATTATTTCATTAGGTGTGTGATAAAATCATCCCACTTATTTCATTAGGTGTGTGACATTCACAATGCATGTGGAGTTTTTATTCCGTCAATGCAGTTATTATAGAAAAAATAAATAAAAGTATTAAAAGACCCTCGTAGGAGTCTAAAATAATGGGTGATACTCAAATCTAGGTAAACAATTATGTTACAATAAATGAAGTTGTTAGTCACCACTCTAGCATTTTGATCTTATGTGGTTTATGTGTCATGATGTACTTCAGTCAATTATGTTCAACCATTGTTTTTGTCATTTGCTATACTTGTTATTTCAATTTTAAGACTATCATTTGTTTTTACGTTCAAATTTTTCACTCGGATCCAAATGTTTTAAATGTATGATATTAAATTAGGGCATTCTTTTCAACAATGCTTCAACGGAACGTAAGTGCACAAAAATTACAGTGTCTCTATATTTGACATGTCTAGCCTTAGAAGAGTAATTTCTTACCATCACCTAACAAACTGATTTTTATATAATAAAGCTTATACATTATTATATATTCGGAACAAATAGAGAAGTAAGTCAACACAAAGGAAGGTTTATCGAGCCACGTTGATGCAAACTTAAAGTTAAAGAAATGTGACATTATCGCATTATATGTCTTAAAGCATGTAATTGTACATAGTTTAAATCTTATAATTTCTTCATCGATTGTGAACTCCATATACATATCAAGTAGTAATAAAATTTCACTACACCAAAATACATAAAAGGTCATTTTTCACTCGGCTAGCATTGTCACGGTCAAAAACCGTGACAACGAAATACACATGTGTTGTCACGATCCTTGATCGTGACACGAACATAACAACACCTTATCACCGTTGTGTCACGATCAAAGACCTTGACAAGTATGTTGTCACGGTCCTGTCAAGATTTTTGACCGTGGTAACATCTCAATGTTGTCACGGTCAAAAACTCTGACAGGATCGTGACAACATTAAAAAATGCCCTAGGTCGGGCAATATCAAGCCTTTACCACAAAACATAAAATCAAACTCTCTCTCTCTCTCTCTCTCTCTCTCTCTCTCAATTTTAGGGGATTTCCCTCCTCCTCCATCTCTCCTCCTCAGGCATTGAAACCACTACCACCTTCTACCACTAACAACTCCTCCGCCTAGTTTTGCTCCACTTGCTACCACCAACAATTCCTTAACCTTCTACCACTAACAACTCCTCCACTAGAGCTTCATAGAACCACTACCACCATTTCCTTATCCCATCACCACTTTAGAGGTATTTTTTATTTTTAATTATTGGCCCCTTTTTTGTCATGTATTTTTTTGGTTAGTGACATATTTTTTTGGATATTGAGATATATTAATTTGTGACAAACACTAGCTAACATATTATGTGAATAAATTTTTAGTTGTGCTATCGATGTGGATAAACACAAGTTGACATATACTTAGTCATAGATATATATATATTAGGTTCTAAAAGTATACGAAAATGTAAAACATTCAACACAACATAAATGGTTAATTATCACTTAGGGATTTGAATTTTTTTTGGATTTGTGTTTTCAAACGTTGTTGTGTTTTTTTTTTTTTTGCGATTTGTCAGGTTGCATTTGTGTGTTTTGTTGCATTTGTTACATTTCATTTGTGCCATTTAAAGCAATCTCAGCCACCGTTGCCACTGCCAATTTCAATCTCTTGATTTCTCATCTTCTTCAAGTTATATATATATATATATATATGGAAAAATTAAGTGCATGCATTTAAAAATAATTAGTGAGTAATAATAAAGATACAATGGTTTATCCTTGTGTAACTAATGAATATTTTAAATAAAATATAGATGTATCATATTCATGTAAAGAGGGCTAAAGACCCTAAACGGTCTTCATGCTTAGAAAGAGGGTTGTTTCGATTTTTTGAGGGGGAGGCCGGCAACGTTGTTCATGTGGCATGTAAAGAGGTTTCATCTAGTGGCCCCTCCTAACTATTCTTTTATAGGTGTGCCTAAATTTTTTGTTCGACCTTTCTTTAGTTTCGACCCATCAGTAGAGAAGTGGGTCAAATGGTTTGTTAATCACTGATCCCTGTATGTTCGTTGGTCAATGCCATGGTTAGGAGACTTGCATCTTATTTTATAACTAGGAGAGTATAGGTATGTGCAGTTGGTTGGCCTTCGCCAGACTTCCTTTTATTTCTCCTAATGGCTTCTACGCCAAGTCGGATGGGAACAAATTATGCCCCATCACATAACGAACTTATTTCTAATAAAGGATCTAATTGAATCATTACGGATAATGTTGGGTTCCTTGTGGTAGCACCGTCGACCATCTACCTATCCGTTACAATCAATAGGAGGGGTCTGGTATGTGTCGAGGGACTACTTGAAGTGGTTGTGGAAGCTGGTAGTGGAGAATATTATGGAGGAAAAGACTGGTCAAAGGTGGCTCGTCGCCTTTAATACCATGGAAGAAGGTGTTGTAATTTTATCCAGACTTGTTAGATCGTACCGTTCCATGGAACGCATACGAAGTGTTACCCAGAGTGAGAGAGTTGGGGAACTCCGACTGGGAATGATGACGAAGAGGGGCCTTCAGGTAGTTGAAGGCAATGTTTGTGAAACTTTGGTGATTTTTGTGAAGCTAGGGTAACTTTGGTGTTTTGTGTTTTTGAGGTTTGAAATGATTTTTGTGAAGCTTGGTAAAGATTGGGTTTTTTTAAATATGGCTTAGTCAATGGAAGGGGGTGGCCTATTTAACTCTCTTCATTGATACTTCATGTAACAACAATGTATTCCTTAACTAGGAATAAAAATGATTTTGATCATACGTTGTTATGCCTCTTAGTTTTGCATTTGAATTATCTATAACAATCGTTAAGGCATATATAATCATTTTCTTAATGTAAATGATAAGATGGACTTCCGTTCATGGAGGTTAGAAAAGAATAACATTTTTTTGAAAGAGTAGTGGATCGTACCCATGTATGGTGTATGGCTTGCCTACATAACTCTTGGGGTTTTAAAAATTTTCATAACTCTCATTTTGGGAAAAAAATATTTTTAAAAGGATCAGGTCCCACGTAGTTCTAGGTAGAGGAAATGAAGATTTTTTTAGTATAGAATGGGGATGAGAAGAGTCGTAGCGCGTCGAGATTTTGGATTAAGGGTAAAATTTCTTAAGATGGTCTAGGTTAACTGGAAGCACCATTTCTTCTTCGTCGAGGTCTGTGAGGATAGCGGCATCGCCTAATAGAATTTGCTTCACAATATAGGGGCCGCTCCAATTCGATTTGAATCTCCCTCTAGGATCCCAGATGTGTTCTATGATCTCTTTGAGGGAAAGGTCTCCTTCTTGAACATCGTGATCGTTGACTTTTTGATTGAATGATCGCATTGTCTCACGATGATACCCATGTATATGGTATATAAACTTAAGTCTCTTTTCATCTAAGAATGATAGTTTGTCAAAGTGGCTCTGATGCCAGTCTCTTTGCTAACTTTTCTTTCAAGCATGACATGTAGGGAAGGTATTTCTACCTCAATGCGAGGACTGTTTCCATGGCATACACTAGAGAATAATATGGTATCCTCAGTAGGTGTTCTGATTAAAGTGAGGTAGCCCTAGAGGGTGTAAGCGATTCGGTCAGCTCAATCTCTATAACTCTTGATCATATTACTAATTATGGTTTTGAGGCTTTTGTTGGCAATTTCAATAACACCATTGGTTTGGGGTCAGTAGGGAGAAGATTTGTGTCTCTGAATTCCGTAGTCCTCGACTAGTTATGTGGTCTTGGCTTCGAAGTGGAGTCCATTATCTGATACTAACTCATTGGGAACTCTGTATTGGGAAATGATATTTTTTCTAATAAATATGGCCACTTTCTTGGCATTCAACACTCCGTATGACTGGGCTTCAACCAATTTGGTGGACAGTTAATAGTGACCAAGATGAATTCATGACCGTTTCAAGCTTTGGGAGCAACCTTCCCTATAATGTCAATTTCCTAGGTGGAGAAAGGTCAGGGATAGTTCATGTTGTATAGTTCTCATGGAGATAAGTATTAGGGATTGGCAAATGGCTAACATTTGAGGCATCTTCAAACATAGGTAGTGAAATCTTGAACCATGGTCGTTCAATAGTATCCTTGATGGATGATCTTCTTAGTAATCATATGGACATTTATATAGAGCCCGCATTCCTCATTATGGACCTTCTTCATCATTTCTTCAATATCAGCCCCTGCTACGCAGTGTAAATGGGTTTTATCGAAGTTTCTCTTGAAAAGAGCTTTGTCGCAGAAGATATACTGGGCAACCAATTTGCGAAGGGTCACACGGTCCTTCTTGTGTGTGTTGGGGATACCTACCATGTTTGAGGAAGCACCAAATGTCATAGTACCATACGCTGGCCATATCACAATCTTCCTCAATGACGAGCTCAATGTGGCATCAGTGAATTGGCATATCTTGTTTCTGAATGAGGAAATGGGCCATTGTTATTCCCTTAGGCATTTCAATCATTGAGGCCAAGGTAGCAAGGGCATCGTGTAATGACCCCCCTTATATATGACAATATATAATTGTTTTTACAATTGCTCCTTACTTATTATATCTAATAATGTTTTATCATTACAAATATGATGTTATAGTTCTTAATATAACAAAATCCATTTTTAAATTTAAAGAATCAACTGTAAAATGGGTCAAATTGAAGTTTTATGGCACATCCTAAGCTAAATGATAAGTGTCAGGGTAGAAAATGTAATTTCATGAAACTTTAGGGAGTTGGTTTTAATTAAGAAAGTTTTAGGGACCAAACTGAAAAATAAAAAGGACCTTTTATAAATAAAATATTTTCAGGGATCTTTAAGAAATATTAAAAATATGAAATGTGAATTATCAAAATACCCTTTATATGTAAAATTACCCTTATAACCTTAATAACTTTCCACCTTGTGCTTGACACCTCGTGTTGTATCTTGCCACCACACCTTACACGTGTCATCCATATAAACAAAGATAAAACATATGTCTTCCATATAGAAGAAGCTAAAATATGTGTTGTCGTTTGGTGAATAAAGACTCTAAGATAACTCCGTTACGTGACACGTCAACACCGACTCACCAAATGAAAGCTTAGTCACCCAGACATGTGTCAAAACCCAAATACCTTTGAAAAACTATAAATATAGCCCTTAGGATAATTTTTTACATGAAATTACTCCAAAAGCTTAGAAAGAAATAGTGAGAGAAAGTGCAGGAAAATTTAAGAAGAAGTTTTGTCTTAGTGATCCAAGACTCGATATCTCTAACTTCGTACTTCTGTCTTAAGTGAGTACTCAATCACAATTCCTTGATTATTTTGATTATATGATATTATGAAAACTACAAATATTTTTAAAATGCTTTTATTCTCAAATTCATCTGATATCGATGATTTCGTCGTTTGTTATATATGTATATCTCTCGATATAAACATCTGATTTGAATTCTAAAATTATGTATTTAGCCTATGGAAACTCTCATACTATGTTGACCTTGACTATCGGGTGAAAATATTTGGGTGGTACCTTTTCGGCTGGTTTATCGTTGGTGTGCCCTAAACAAGGCGTTATTTCAGAGATCATGATTTTATGTTTGTGTTCTTACCGGGTGGAAACATTTGGTGACACTATATGTCTATCTGGGTAAATTGATAAGCACCCAAAATTGTACAATTTATACCCCGAATAGGCGTACTTTAGTTGTTAATTCTCGGTAATATGGGTCTTATGCACTTAAATTTTTATCTTGTAGGTCAAATGCACATTATGGTATTCAAACGCGTATTTCAACGTAATTGTGCGCAATATGGAGTTAAATACCCAATACCATGACCCTAACCTAGCCCATCCTAGCCTTAGTCTTCCCCGACCCATGTGTGTGTTGATTTTGTACTTTTTTTTAATTAATTTTTAGATATTTCCTTTGAGTTATTTTCTTTTTAGGATTTATTTTAGATTTATTTAGAATTTTTAGGTTTTAATTTCTATTTTTATATTTTTATTAGTATAATTTTATTTTATTTTGATTTCTATTAGTTTTTATTAGGATTAAATTTTTTTAGGATTTCATTTATTTTTTTAGTTTTATTTGAGTTTAAATTTATTTAGGATTTTAATTTTAGTTTTATTAGATTTTATATTTATTTTTTATTTCTTTTTAGTTTCATTTTTAATTGAGTCTTTATTTTATTTTTAGAATAGGAATGTAATTTTTAGATTTTTAATTTTATTAGTTTTATTTTATTTATTTTTAGTTAATTTTAGTTTTATTTTATTTTTTAGGTGTACAAATGACACACACACACAAATCCCATACACACCAACAAATCCTTAAGCCTCACCCTTAGCCGCCTACACCACCCTCCACCCTATCCTCACCACTTCATCTTCTCCCGCCATACGCTCTATTCCCGGTCGCAATCGCAGAAGACCCGACCGCTAGCCCAGCGATCTGCCCCGACAGCTCTCCGTCGGCGACCACTCCGACCCCTCTCTTTCTCAGCCGACGCCCCTTCCCTTCCCCTACCCGATCGTGACCTGTCCTACCCCTGAACCCGGCGGCACTGCTGATCCGACCCACCGGAACCCCCTCTCCCTACCATGGCTCCGACCGACCCATTCCCACGTCGCCAACCCGAGGAGCAACCCTGAGAACTCCGACCACCTGCTCGCGAGTCCAACCCGGATCCTCACCCCCATCCATACCCGAGCCACCATCCACCTAACCATCAAGCCCCGATTTCATTCTCCAACTCATTTCCTTACCCATTTCAAGAACCTTGTCATTTCCAAAGCCACGATTTTAAAACCTCCTGCCAAAACAAATAAAAGCCAAAGACCCAAAAACCAAACAAAAGTCAACCAACCCACATGTATTTTAACCAACCCATTTACCCCTTTTCCAAAATTACTCCTAACTAACACCTTTCACTCCTTTTACCCAAAACACCTCCATTAACCATATCATATTTTTTATTCCCTCACCCCACATTCACATGACCTCACACAATATCCACATGCACCCCCTAGCCATATAACCAATATACCCCTTTGCTCCACGTGCCTACTATATAAGAAGACCATGCTCATTCAAAGGAGATAAATTAAGCTTGGTAGAGAGAATTGTAGAGAGAGAAATTTTAGTTTAGAAATAAATTAGGATAAATTTCACTTTGTAAATAGTTTTTATTTTTATTTTTTGAGATTATTGAGTGATAAATGTGTGAGGATTAATTTGAGTGAATTTTTTATGTAATATTGTTTGGATCACTCAAGTTGATGGATTATGAATTTCAACTCATGGATTGAAGATCAATTAAGCATCAAGAGATTGGAGTTTGATTCTTCTTTTCTCATCTCATTTATTTTATGCCTTTGATTATTAATTTGTCATATTTCATATCATGTTAGGCTAAATCCCCTTTCAAGGGATGGGGTAAAACCCTTATTTGATGTTATTTTCTTTTTATTAGTTTAATTACTTGAAAAGTCCCTTTGAATGTTAATTTTGATCCCTCACCCTTAAATTTACTCCTCGAGAGAGGGTAAATGATTTTCGAGAGAAAATCAAAATTCTGGTTATAATACCCATTTTAGATTCGAACTAGAGATAGAGGTTTCTTAAGTAGGGTATTATAACTTGAATTTCAACTCTAAATTTATTTTCTAAGATTTACATAAATTTTAATTGATCGATCCTAGCGGGTGATTAATTAAAAGGGGTGTAGATCTATTTTTCTAGAGTTGTGGGATGTTAAACTTAATTTTCTAAAAGATTACTATCATAATTACACTTGCAACGAGATTTGGTTTGTAATTTTGATATTAATTTCGGAGAATTCAAATAATTAAATTAATTAATTAGAATAACTAAAATTTGTGGTGTAATCCCACTCCTTAATTGTTCTCACAATTATTTGCCTCATTTATTTCTTAATTTTAGTTTAGACTTTATTATTCATTTTAGTAATTTTCTAGTTAGTTGTTTTTATCTCACATTTAATTTAGTTTAGTTTAGTTTAAATCATCACCTCACCCATTTGTTTTAATATTTGAAAAAGCTAAAAAAAGTAGAGAAAGTGAAAAAGCACAAAAATAAAATAAAAGGTGAATTACAATTGAATTTGTCTCTAGCTTACTCCCTAGGAAGTGGATTGATACCCTTACTTACCTCTACACTTTAGATTGTTATATTTTGTAGGTATTTGAGGTTTTGACTAACTTGGCTTTCAACAACGACATACGCAAAAGTAAAGTTATCAAATGGCGCCATTGTCGGGATACAAAAAACGAATTTATCAAATGGCGTCGTTGCCATTCTTGGGATTGTGAAGCTGGGAGCGAATTTAATTTTGTAGTTCATTTCTTTCCTATATTTTGTTGCATTTTAGTACCATTTTTCTTTATTTTAGAAGGCTTGTATTAGGATTTTATCATTGGCTTGTATTGCGGTGCATAGAGACACCATTTATTTTTCATTTAAATTTGTAATAATTGAAGACAAGCGTGATAGGGCAACTGGGCAAGGTAGAGAGAATGTGTCCAAAGGCAAGGATTTAGAAGCCTCTCTACTTTGGATCGGTAGGACTCTCGGGCCCGACTGAGATAGGCATAATCTCCCCCCGGTCGACTCAAAGTTTTTCGTACCCCACGGCCTAAATATCTTGGGAGGTACATTTCTCAAACCATCGCGCCTCTCCTGTTAGCGAGTCAATTATTGTGTGTGTTTTGTGTGTTCTCATTTGATTTTATTCTCGCATTTATTTTCTAATGGTGTGATGAATTAATTGACTAAGACCTACACCCGGTCACTCACGAGAAGGGACTTCATAAACTGACTCACTCGCTTACCAATTGTGTGCTACCCTAGCCATCACTAAATTTAAAATCAATCAACTAGGTAGCCCAATAGGAGAAACTTTTGTAAAGGCGATCACTCAGATTTTCGTGATTTTTTTATCGCCCATGGACTTAATTAAAATTTGACTACCCCTTTCACTAAATTTAAAGATCAAAATTGGCTATGTGCTAGTTAGGATTTCTTCTTAACTTGTGTGTGTGTCCAATTCATTTTTCGGTAGTCAGTTTTAGTGAGTTCGTCCAAAATCAAGAGTCCATATTTTTTCCTACCTTTTCTTCCAAAAAAGCCAAAAATATTTTCTTCTATTGTTTTTTATAAAAAATCCAAAAATATTTTGTTTCTTTATTTTTATAGAAAAATACAAAAATATTTTCTTTCTTTTCTTTTTAGAAAAATTCAAAAATATTTTCTTTCCTTTTGAAAAAACATTTACAAAATCCAAAAAAAAAAATATATTTCCCTCCACATGGCCGAAAAACGTCCTTTATGGGACTACTTTGATCATTTTCCATTGACACGTGACACGTGTGAGAGTGATCCCGAGCTGTCTCTTTATGAGATTTGTAGTGGTTTCTCCTCTCTCACGAGTGCCCTTGATACTCTTGACCCATCTATGCACTCACCTCCTATTCCATCACCCTCGGTGTTAAGTGTCGGCGTGTCTCCTCCTTTGTTGTGCACCCACTGTTATTATGCCGATCACATGTCCCATGAGTGTCCATACTTGTCATATCCATCCGACACCACCACGAAACATGTGTATCCATATGACACTGTTTTGGAACCCACCTTGGCCCATTGCCATGATATACCCAATCTCGAGTTGTGTGAGTACCCGAGCTATTCGTGGAGGCTTGATCACCCTTCCACGCAATACAAATCCCAACTCGATGCTGTGGATCCTCACACGCTCCAACAGTCATCATGACAACCTTGTGCACCCATTCACGATCAGTACCCTCACTACGCAACCCATGAGTATCAAGCCATTGTCTATCACGAAAGGGATCCTTTCGTGTATGATGAACTTGGCCCCACTCCACCCACTTCATTTGAGTATTCTCCATATAGTCATGATCATAGCGAGTTGTGTCCACCTCAACCACCGCCACCACCCGTCACTCCACCACCACCACCACCACCACCACCATCCACATCCTCTCTCGAAAGCCTCTTGGAAAAGTTCATACTTGAGCAAGAGCATGCCACTCAAATTCAAACTCAAGCTCTCCAAAGGCTTGAACAAAGGTTAAATGAATTGGAGTGTGCGAGAGAGTTGGATATTCCCATGGATCCACCCATCGTTGCACCCGAGTGTGATGATGTTGTGTCCTCTTGTGACACGGATTTTGAGTGTGACCAACCCTACCACCTAGAGAATCTCAAACTTGAGACCATTCCATGGTCCGGTCCCCAAGTTGACACTAGTGTTGATTTATCCATCACTAGTGAGGCTGATCAAACTCTACCATTTATCCCACCCGATCCACCCATTATCCTTTCCACCCCACCACCTGGTTTGGATCTTGATTTTACACATTTCAAGTTTCCATACACATTTTTAGATCCTCACCTAAAACCATCTTCCAGCTTTTACAAGAGTATTTTTGGTGCTACTCTCCACCGTGACACCGAGCTTGTTCCTCCATGCACACCACTCTCTTGTGGTGTTGATTTTTCCCATCGACAGCTCCCTGGCATGTCACGGCGCAACCATTACCATCTCCCATTTATAGAATGTTCGTGTGATTTTTATGAGCCCTACCCCTTTCCAATTTCAACACCTTTTCGCCTCCCTCACCAGTTAGAGCACCATTCTTATAGGGCCCTTGTTGCCCTCACATTTCGGCTCAATAAGGCCCGTGACCGATACCAATTCACCTTTCCACCCTCACCCTTTTCCTAATACCCACCCGCCCTTGGTCCACCAATGCTTTGCATCGCGTGATGCATTTTGCTATACAGGTGCATTGACCCTTTTTACCTCTTTCCAACAAGACTGACGCTTCTGTCTTGTTTGGGGGTGATTATCATCACCCAATTTTTTTTCCGCCCTGTGCCATCATAGATATTATCTTTAGGGTGACATCCCTTCGGTCTGGCTGAAGATATTAAACTTAGTACTACCGGGAGGCAGCCCGCGTTTCTTGTACTAGTCTCATCCAGTTTGGGGGTGGTGTTTCACATCACCCTATGCTTTATCATGCTTATAGACTTGTATAAATTTTATTATCTTATCACTTCTTATTCAGATTTATTCTTGGCCACATTTGTCCATTTCATTAGCGGTTCATTCTGGTAATCTCTTTCCTCCCTTATGCTCTCAATTTTAAAAATCATTTTACCTAACATTGAGGACGATGTTCCTTTTTGTTTGGGGGTGGGGAATTTTATCAAAATCGTGCCTCTTTTGAAAAATTTTAATTTTTAAACCTGATTTTTAAAATTTCGTGCAGTTTCTTTCATCTCAATCATTGATGTGAATTTTCAATCATCCATGTTTCAAAAGTTTAGGAATCAAGCTAGATAATATTTTTTTTATAAATAGCTTATGTAATACGTGTCAAGGCATTTTGCACTATGAATTCCTAGACTCAACAAAATTTGTGGACTTATCACATCACCATGGTTAGAGTTGAGGAGTACTATAATTCTCAAGAGAACCTTAAGGATCACTAGTGGAGACTTTAGCTTGTGAGATTCGTGCATTTCACCCTTTCAGAGTGTTTTACGCAATCTCCGAGTCACAAGTTGATTCAACTTCTCTTGGGTCCGCACTTTAATTATTGTATGATCTCATTATTTTTCATTTTTGTCTTGATCACTGAGAATGACATCTCTTTCGAGTTGTAAGAAACGCGTGTCTTGAAATTTGTCCCGAATACTAGTTTCTCATCCATACACATACCATTTACCGTTCACTTCACCCATATTTTTCCATATATTTCCCCACACCATCACCTATCACCTCCATTTATATCACCATCATATTGAGAAAAAGAGTGTGATTTCAAATATTAAATGTCTTCAGTGTTGGTTTGAAAAAAAAAGAGAAAGAAGAAAAACAAAAAGAAAAAGAAAAAGAAGAAAAACAAAAAAATAGCAAAAAGAAAAAAGAGAGAAAAGAAAAAGAGAGTTTGTAGCTAGTAATAAAGATATTTGTGCCTAAAGTGTATACACTCTTCTTTCATATCCATCTTTTTTACCCATCGCATATCCATCACTCATCATTCATCCATCCCTCACCATCCTACCTTATATCATATCCCACATATTCCATTTCTTTTCCCCCTCACCCATATACATCCATGTTCCCCTAGGTGTTCGGGCAAATGAAAACCAACGTGGTGAATAACTCGACATTCTCACTATAGTGATTAGCATTCTTCCATGAGATCAATTTTTTTCTTATTGTTCGTTCTTTCATATGTGTGTGAGAGACGTTTGAACTTGCTTACATTTAATCATCTCCCCACACACAAGAGCGATACGCTAACCCATATCTCGAGAGTTCGTTTGAGAGAGTTATATCCAATGTGATTTTGAAATTGAAGCCTTGATTCCGACAAGGCAATTTAGGAATTACTCTTGTGATACTCGACCCATTTTGACTGATTCACACTACACACGTTGAGTTCTAGGAAGGATGTGCTTTTAGTATTTACTTAGATAAACTTTTTACACATACTAACTTGTATTTCTGAAATCAAATATTTCTCATGTGATGGATTGTGCGATTATTCTATGTCTAATAAGAGATTGACGACCATTGCAAATAAAAAATTTTGTGGGTATATTCCCTGCAAAACCTCACGAGACACAACTCGTCATGTAGGGCAATCTATAGGTTTAAAGGCTTGTTGCACATGCTAAGTGCAATCGCAAGTGCCCGCAAAAGTGGTACACTTTTGGTTACTTATCTTTCTCTTTCTCTCTATCTTATTGCTCGAGGACTAGCAATGCTCTGTTTGGAAGTGGTGTGATAAGCACCTAAAACTATACAAATTATACTCCGAATAGACGTACTTTAGTTGCTAATTCTCGGCAATATGAGTCTTATGCACTTAAATGTTTATCATGTAGGTCGAATGCACGTTTCAGTGTTCAAACGCGTATTTCAAGGCAATTGTGCGCAATATGGAGCTAAATACCCAATCCCCTAACCCTAACCTAGCCCATCTAGCCTTTGTCTTTCCCGACCCGTGTGTGTGTTGATTTTGTACTTTTTTTTATTAATTTTTAGATTTTTAGTTTGAGTTATTTTATTTTTAGGATTTATTTAGAATTTTTAGGTTTTAATTTCTATTTTTATATTTTTATTAGTATAACTTTATTTTGATTTCTATTAGTTTTTATTCGGATTAGATTTTTTTTTTAGGATTTCATTTATTTTTTTAGTTTTATTTGAGTTTACATTTATTTAGGATTTTAATTTTAGTTTTATTAGATTTTATTTTTATTTTTTTTATTTCTTTTTAGTTTCATTTTTAATTGAGTCTTTATTTTATTTTTAGAATAGGAATTTAATTTTTAGATTTTTTATTTTATTAGTTTTATTTTATTTATTTTTATTTTTATTTATTTTTAGTTTTATTTTATTTTTTAGGTGTACAAATGACACACACACATAAATCCCATACACATTCACATACACACCGACAAATCCTTAAGCCTCACCCTTATCCGCCTACACCCACCTACACCCTATCCTCACCACTTCATCTTCTCCCTCCATACCCTTTGTTCCCGGTCGCGATCGTAGAAGACCCGACCGCTAGCCCGACGATCTGCCCCGGCAGCTCTCTTCCGGCGACCCCCCTCTCTTTCTCAGCCGACGCCCCTTCCCTTCCCCTACCCGATTGCGACCTGTCCTACCCCTGAACCCGACGGCACTGCTGGTCCGACCGATCGGAACCCCCTCTCCCTACCATGGCTCCGATCGACTCATTCTCGCGTCGCCAACCCGAGCAACAACCCTGAGAATTCCGACCACCTGCTCGCGAGTCCAACCCGGATCCTCACCTCCATCCATACCCGAGCCACCATCCACCTAACCATCAAGCCCCGATTTCATTCTCCAACTCATTTGCATACCTATTTCAAGACCCATGTCATTTCCAAGCCACAATTTTAAAACCTCCTGCCAAAACAAATAAAAGCCAAAGATCCAAAAACCAAACAAAAGTCAACCAACCCACATGTATTTTAACCAACCCATTTACCCTTTTTCCAAAATTACTCCCAAATAACACCTTTCACACATTTTACCCAAAACACCCCCATTAACCATATCAGATTTTTTATTCCCTCACCCCTCATTCACATGATCTCACACCATATCCACATGCACTCCCTAGCCATATAACCAATATACCCCTTTGCTCCATGTGCCTACTACATAAGAAGACCATGCTCATTCAAAGGAGATAAATTAAGCTTAGTAGAGAGAATTGTAGAGAGAGAAATTTTAGTTTAGAAATAAATTAGGATAAATTTCACTTTGAAAATAGTTTTTATTTTTCTTTTTTGAGATTATTGAGTGATAAATGTGTGAGGATTAATCTGAGTGAAATTTTTATGTAATATTGTTTGGATCACTCAAGTTGATGGATTATGAATTTCAACTCATGGATTGAAGATCAATTAAGCATCAAGAGATTGGGGTTTGATTGTTCTTTTCTCATCTCATTTATTTTATGCCTTTGATTATTAATTTGTCATATTTCATATCATGTTAGGCTAAATCCCCTTTCAAGGGGTGGGGTAAAACCCTTATTTGATGTTATTTTATTTTTATTAGTTTAATTGCTTGAAAAGTCCCTTTGAATGTTAATTTTGATCCCTCACCCTTAAATTTACGCCTCGAGAGAGGGTAAATGATTTTCGAGGGAAAATCTAAATTCTACTTATAATACCCATTTTAGATTCTAACTAGAGATAGGGGTTTCTTAAGTAGGGTATTATAACTTGAATTTCAACTCTAAATTTATTTTCTAAGACTTACATAAATTTTAATTGATCGATCCTAGCGGGTGATTAATTAAAAGGAGTGTAGATCTATTTTTCTAGAGTTGTGGGGTTTTAAACTTAATTTTCTAAAAGATTACTATTATAATTACAATTGCAATGAGAGTTGGTTTGTAATTTTGATATTAATGTGGGAGAATTCAAACAATTAAATTAATTCATTAGAATAACTAAAATTTGTGGTGTAATCGCACTCCTTGATTATTCTCACAATTATTTACCTCATTTATCTCTTATTTTTAGTTTAGACTTTATTATTCATTTTAGTAATTTTCTAGTTAGTTGTTTTTATCTCACATTTAATTTAGTTTAGTTTAGTTTAAATCATCACCTCACCCATTTGTTTTAATATTTGAAAAAGCTAAAAAAAGTAGAAAAAATGAAAAGGCACAAAAAGAAAATAAAAGTGAATTACAATTGAATTTGTCTCTAGCTTACTCCCTACGAAGTGGATTGATACCCTTACTTACATCTACACTTTATATTGTTATATTTTGCAAGTATTTGAGGTTTTGACTAACTTGGCTTTCAACAACGACATACGCAAAAGTCACGTTATCATGAATTATTGACATATTGCTCATTCTCTTATTTGTTTTGTTCTGAACTATTTATTCTGAAAATATATAATGTGAGTTGCCTTATATATATTACTGCAAAATTCTATTTCTCTATATGTATGCCTTTTGTTCTAAATTTAATAGGTATCAATTTTCTAAAAAACTCAGGAATGCCTGGAGATTAAATCTCACTCGGCTTTTAGCTGATGTTGTAAAAGTAACCATTTTTAAGGAAATAAGTAGGTTGACGGAGGGAATGAAAAAGGATTATGTTGAAGATTCAGATTTTAGAGATCTTTTTATTATTTAAATATAATGTGTGATTTATCATATAGAACATGTTTGGCTACTAGACGATTGAGAGTCTAGCAAATATTGTGGAGCATTAGGTGAATAATGGAGCACCAAGGAATCTTGAACTAACTAGTTGTACCATTGAACAGTTCAAGAAGTTGAATCCACCTTCTCTTAAAGGTACCCCCAACCCTAGTGAGCAGAAAGTTGGGTGATGCAGATGGAAAAGATGCTCGATATTCTTGAGTGTACCGATGAACAAAGGGCTTATTTGAAACATTTATGTTAGAAGGTGAAGCCGAACATTGGTGAAGAATGACTAAGGGAATAGAAGAGGAGAGTAAACTTACATATGTTAGAGTGACTTCTTAGTGATCTTTTATGAGAAATATTTCCCTGAAACGATGAAAGATGAAATGGCAGCAGAGTTCATGAGTCTAGCGCAAGGGAACATGATGGTTAGTCAATACGAAGCAAAGGTTACTGAGTTATCCCGTTTTGACTGACATTTTAAAATCCAAGAAATTTGAATGTGGGTTAAGGTTGAATATTCTTAGTCGAATTTCCATCTTAAAGTTGACATCATATAGTGACTTCATGGCTAGGGCAAAGACATTTGAGAGGGATGGTGAGGAGTACAATCGAATTAGATATGGTAAGAGGAAGTTTGGAAGGAAGAACCCAAATAATAGAAATAATTTTAAGAGTACATCCAATGTTGGGGGAGCTAGTGATAACAAACAGTTTAATAAGAAGATATGTTAATGAAGTGGGAAGACGCATGGAAGACGACCTTGTTACAAGGATATGGGAGATTGTTTTAGATGTGTATAGAAAGGACATCAGATAAAATACTGACCAACCCCAGCAAGGATTCTGGTACAGCCTTTAGGTGAAAAGAAGGACCAAGGCAGATAGGGTAGAGTTTTTTCACTTCTTGATACCTAAGCTTCCAACTCAGTAGTGTCAGGTACACTTTTTATATGTACATAACCTTTTAAAGTTTTAATAGATCATGGTTCTACCCATTCATTTGTGTTTGTGCATTTTGTTAATCGCTTTCCTAATATGCCCCAATCCTTGAATCATAGCATACACATTTTATGATCATTGAATTATAGCATACATGTTTCTACTCCCTTGGGTGAGTTATTGACGGGAACATTAGTATATAATTTGTTCCTTATAGATGTTAGTAGTCATAAATTATTCGGCAATTTGATAGTTTTAGACATAAGAGACTTTGCATTTATTTTGGGGATGGATTGGTTAGCATCGTATCATGCAAAGCTAGATTGTTTTGAGAAGAGAGTTACTTTCCAAATCCCTAACCAACCAGAATTCAGTTTTGAAGGAATTGGCATCCTATCTCCCATGCGTATTGTCTCTGCAATGCAAGATTGTAGTTTTATTAAGAAGGGATGCCAAGGATTCCTTGCAAGTTTTATTTATTTGCGAACAAAAGAGACTAGTTTAGAAGATATTCCTATAGCTAACATTTTCCAGATCTTTTTCTAGGTGATTTACCCAGTCTTCCTCCTAGTATAGAAATAAAGTTTACGATTGACCTTATTCCTCGAACTATCCCAATCTCGAAACCACCTTATCATATGGCAGCTTTAGAATTAAGGGAATTAAAAGTTCAATTACAAGATTTGTTAGACAAGGGTTTTATTAGACCAAGTGTATCCCCTTGGGGTGCTCCAGTATTATTTGTTAAAAAGAAGGATGGGATGATGAGGTTATGTATAGATTATCGTGAATTAAACAAGGTAACCATTAAGAATAAATACCCCTTACCTCATATAGATGATTTGTTTGACCAACTTCAAGGTCCACAAGTATTTTCAAAGATTGACCTTAAGTCATCCTATCACCAATTGAAGATTAAGGAAGATGGTATTTCGAAATAAGGTTTCCGTACTAGATATAGTCACTATGAATTTCTTGAGATGCTAATTGGACTAACTAATGCACCAGCCGCTTTTATGGGAATAGGGTGTTTTGAAAAATATTTCAATCAGTGTGTGGTTATTTTCATTGATGACATCCTTATTTATTCTAAAAGTATTTAAGAACACGAAAATCATTTAGGGATAATGTTACAAATCCTTAGGAAGGAGAAATTATATGCAAAATTAAAGAAGTGTGAGTTTTGTTTGCCTAGCGTCTCTTTTCTAGGACATGTCATTTCTAAGGAGGGAGTGTCGGTTGATCCTCAAAAGATCAAGGCTATATTAGATTGGCCTAAACCTACTAATGTGACGGAGATTTGTAGTTTTCTTGGATTAGGAGGTTCTTATCGAAGATTTGTTAAAGGATTTTCTAGTATTTCTAAACCTCTATCTTGATTAACACAATAGAAGGTGAAATATGAATGGTCTGAGGAAGTTGAGAATAGTTTTTGAGAACTTAATAATCGATTAGTAACTACCCCAATTTTGACTATTCCTTTCACGACAGCCGGATTTGTGATTTATAGTGATGCTTCTAAAAATGGTTTGGAATGTGTGCTAATGCAAAATGGAAAAGTAGTATCTTATGCCTCGAGACAGTGAAAACCACATGAGCAAAATTATCCAACACGTTGTAATACTCCTTACTTTTGAGTATTTATTTTTATATTAAATGGTGTTATTTAAGAGTTAATATTTACGAGTAGTGCATATTTATTGTTAGTTGAATCTAAATAGTGTAATATTATGTTATGTTGCGTCATTGCACTTTAACGCGACGGTTATGGATTATATCCCAATCGGAATATTTAAGAAAGGAAATACGACGTTGGAATAGGAAATTATAAATGATAATTCGGATGTTAGTTAAGAGGGCACTGTTAGTCCGGGAACAGTTGAGATAGTCAAAATAAGTGTCGGGTGTGTTATTCGGTTCCGGGGCCCCTTTGACTAGTTACGACTTAAATATGATGTTACGAGTCATTTTAAGTATGTAATAGAATTTAATGTTAGACTTAAATGTATTTAAGCTATATTGGGTATTTGGTCTTGCAAGAGAAATTAAAATCTCATTTGTGTTTAAATCTAGAAAGAAAGAGAGAGGAGAAGAGCTTGAAAGAAAGAAGAGAAAAAGAGAGGAATTGGTGATTTGAGCTTAGAATCGTTTCAACGAGGAGGAATCCGAGACTTAAATCTTGAGGCAAGTTTTCTAACTTGCATAAACGTATGAATGTGTGTGAATAAATTATAAAAATGGTTAGTGTTCTTGAGTTTAAACCATTTGGGGATTTTGGTGATTTTGATGTTTAAACTCTTATGTATATGATTGATGTAAATATGATTTGAGGGGTTCATAATGGTGGGTTATCATGTGGGAGTGATTATGGATGATATTGGTTGATGATTGTTAGTATAGATGGAAGAAGAAGTTGGGGGATTTAGGGTTCATATAAACTCGTAGCCAAAATTGGGTTTTTCGACCCAGGCGAATCGATTCACCCCTGACGAATCGATTCAGGTAGGCTGAATCGATTCATCAGGTTAGTAGAAAGTTTGGTTCTCTTGACCGAAATAATTTGGCTGGGGCGAATCGATTCTCTTTCAGGGGAGAATCGATTCGTCCAGGGCGAATCGATTCGGAAATAGTACTATTTTATAACAAATTTTTAACTTTGTTTTAACTCATTTTCTCTTGGGTCTAAAGATTTGGAACTTTATTATAGGATGTATTATGGATAAATGTGACCTTACATCAGGAGATTAATACCCTAGGATGATACGGGGGCATTCGGGCCTATTTGGGGGATTAGAAACGATAGTATAATACCTCAATTGGTTAAGAAAATGATAATAGGACTAGTGTATAGTAGGACTTTGTTATTTTGGATTTTGAGGGATAGTATGGAAGTGTTTATACATTGTAGACTTGATTTATTATACATATATGCTTTTGAGTATAAGAATTGTCGTTTTAATTCATTATACATACATTTTGTGATTTTGGCATATATGCACATACCTCTCTAAATGCTATCATAAGGGAAGTTACGCAAAAGAGGTGAATCCCCCTGGATAATGAATGTAGGGAGAGTATATTCCTCAGGCCATAGCACCAATTGTTACATTGTGTGATTGTTTATTCGAAGTGAAGTAATTTCGGGTATGGTTACGCCTCACTATCGAAGGTATATGGCCGCTCTTAATGCGATGTGATTTAGGGTACCTAAGTGGTCATGAAACTAGGCCCTGGAAGATGATAGCAATTATGGAATGCATGTAGTGGGGTATTTCCCGAAAGGATGGTCTTAGAAATGTTATTGTCTGATTCTATCTGTTCTCATACAAATTTTGTTTTAACGCAAATGATTAAATGGAATTATGAATCAACTCTAATTATATGATATCATTAATGATTAATTGACTTGTGAGGATAAATGAAATTGGTAAACCAAGCATATGGGAAAGAGTTAGGTTATTCATATTAAGTAGTCGGGTAGATTAACTTAAAAATGAGTTGTACGTGTTAGGATGTTCACTTTAGAAGAGAGGTGAGTATAATTCTTCAAGTGAAGAGAGAATCTAACATGTTTATGAAATTTGGCATTCATAATTGTTATGCATTTTATTCACTTCTAAATCATATCAAAGCGGGTCGTGACCCGTTTATATTTTATCTCTTAGTGTGGTTATTATTTATGTTCAGGTGTCCCTCTGTAAGGGCGCCCGTTCTGACCTTCCCTACCAGTGTTAAGGAGCTACGACACATTGCGGATGTTGTAGGATGTTTGTGTTAGACACATCAAACTCTTTTTGGATATTATAGTTATGATTCGTCAGTGGTATTCGGTCATGTTGCCCAAGTTTATATCCCATAGCTACTATTATATTGGGTGTGACCTTTTTGTATCAGTCTGTTAGCCGATAGCTTATTCGGTTATGTTTTGTAAATGCTATAAAATTGTTAGTTGTATATTAACCCTCTTCGTTACAGAAGTAGATGACTGAAATAATTTTTTTAAATTGGAAAATATTTTGACATCCGTTTTTAAAATACTGGGTGGTCATATCATATAATCTTCTATGCGACAGTGATGCTAAGAATGGACCATTTAAGAATTATATTTTATTGGAGTAGATGGATGGCCACCTCTTATTTTAATAAGCGGGGTGTCACAGATGGTATCAGAGCATCAGGTTCCAAAGTCTTTAGGATCTGTACGAACTTGTCACGTTCTACCGTAGCGTTCTTTGAAATAAATCCCTATTATTAGGCTATTTTGTTTATGCGTGTTTGCGATCTTCTACAAGGATAAATTATTTTAACTGTATATTGACTCAGTTTCTTTTTATCTCAGGTGCCGCCTAGACGAGGTCGCCCGACAAGGGTAAATCGAGTTGCAGATGACATAGAACCTCCACTTTCGCAGGGAACTATGAATGCGACGGAGGTGGCTAATATTATTGCCCAGGAGGTCAATGTTGTAATAATCGCTATGGCACGACATCTTCCACAAGCTCAACAACCGCAGCACCGGTGGCTCAAGCCCACACGGGACCCTCCGCGTGGGAAAGAATTAGAGAATCCTTCCATAAAGGCCACCCTCCAAAATTTCAGGGTAGCGCTGATGTGATCTTGAAAAATCAATGGAGGTAGGATATTCAACGCCATCTTCGAATGGTGGAATGTAGTGAGGAGAGGAAATCGATTCTCGCCACTTTTAAATTAGTGGGAGCATCTCTCCAATGGTGTAAATCGGTGACAACTCTGGAACAAAGGGATACTATGACTATCTTGAACTTCTAGATTATGTTTGAACGAAAGTATTTTCCTCCAGCTGTCCAAAAAGAGATGAGGAGGAAGCTTCAGGATGTTACTTAAGGGGAGAGAACATTGGCGGAGTATGAAGAGGAATTTACCTGTTTGTTAAATTTTGTGCCAGACGAGGTAAGTACAGAAGATAAGAGATTCTATAAATTTATCGAGGGTTCAAATTGGAGGATAAGGCAGCACCTGTTAGGGAACCATGCCCAACAAACTTTTGGCGACGTGATGAATGAAGCTTTACTTTATTTCCAGGATCACTGCCTTCATTTGAAGGGGAGTAAGAAAATGGGGGATTCTGGACAATCTAGTAAACTAGGAGGAAATGGTGCCGGTGGAGCACTATCACCACTGTAGCAATCGGGGAGTAAACAGAAAGAGCGAGACCTTAAACATGGGTATTCGGCTAAGAAATAACGCTTTGGGGGTTTCAATTTTGGTGGGGGTGGTTTTAGGCAAAATTTGGGAGCTCAGCAATAGTAGCAAATAGTCTCACAGTGCCAAAAAGATTGAGGGAATAATAGAGGTCGAGGATAGTAAGGCCAAGGTATGGGGCAGTTTCAGAATAACAATCAGGGCCGACATCTGGAGAATTATGCAGGCCGTTGTTTTCAGTGCAGTGAGACGGGTCACATGAAGAGAGTTTGTCCACAGTTGAACATGGGGTAATTGCCTGGAGGCCCTCAGATTCAGCATACACCTTTATAACCTCCAGCACCTATTCCAACAGTCCCACTACAACATGGACAACTTCATTTTGGGCATATGTATAATATCCAAAATGCTTTGTTGCCTCCAGCACGGCTAGCTATCGCGGGTAAGTTTCCCATCCATGGGGTTGTGGGTCGAGTGTTATTTGACACGAGTGCAACACACTCATTTATAGCTACGTACTTTTCTCATTCGGTAGGATTGTTAGAGTCTGCCGATAGTACTCTTATGAGTGTAGATTCTCGTATGGGCGATGACTCATCTATATTCTTTGTTTGTAAAGGGGTGGGGATAGACCTTGGTAGATTGTTCTTCGAAGCCGACTTGCTTGTCCTAGATATGGTCGGTTATGATGTTATTCTGGGCATGGATTGGTTAGTGAAGTACCGAGCCATGGGGAATTATTATGGGAGGAGTATAGTCTTTGCCATTCCGAGGCAGGAATTGTTTTTAGTAGCCATGCCTCTTCCGGAAGGAGGTTCGAGCACTCACTTATATTGTATTGATGAGGAGACTTCGCAATGTATAGTTATTTCCTTAGACTTAATTCCTGTTGTTAGAGAATTTGAGGATGTCTTTCAAGAAATTCCTAGCTTACCTCTAAGTCGTGAGATTGAGTTCGTAATTGACTTAGCGTCGGGGACTAGGACGATTGTGCGAACTCCATACCGCATGGATCCTTTAGAAATACAGGAGTTATGAGATGAAATTCAGCAGCTGTTGGGGCAAGGGTTCATTCGGCATAGTACGTAGCCATGGGGTGCCCCATTATTATTCGTGAGGAAAAGTGATGGTTCCCTCCGGTTATGTATTAACTATAGTGAATTTAAGAAGGTAACCATCCAAAATAAAAACTTGTTACCTCGAATCGACGATTTATTTGATCAATTGAGAGGAGCGTCGTACTTCTCTAAAATAGATCTAAGACTGGGTATCATCCGCTCCAAATTCGGGAGCAAGACGTGTCTAAAATCTCATTCTTGACTAGGTGTGGGTCCTATGAGTTTCTAGTTATACCCTTTGGGCTAACCAATGCTCTTGCGATATTCATGGACCTTATGAATGGAGTATTTTGAGAATTTTTAGACTAGTTTATGGTAGTGTTCATCGATGACATTCTAGTCTATTCTCGAGCTAAAGTTGATCATGCGGAATATTTGAGATTGGTCTGCAGACACTATGGGATCATCAACTATATGTAAAGTTTGATAAGTGCGATTTCTGGTTACAAGAAGTGCAAATTTTTGGGCATATCGTGAGGGATGAGGGTTTTTTCGTATACCCAAATAAGGTTGCAATGGTGAGGGAATGGGGTCAGCCCATGACGTCGACTGAGATTCGTAGCTTTCTGGGTTTGGCGGGATATTATCGCCATTTCATTAAGGGTTTGTTAAAGATTGTTGGCCCTTTAACGAACTTGATCCGAAAGGGAGTGCGATTTGTTTGGGGCTACTCCTGTCAGCTAGCTTTTGAGGAGCTAAACGACAAATTGATTTTTGCCCCTGTACTCGCATTGCCAAGATCGGGAGTAGATTATTTAGTTGATACTGATGTATCTGTACAGGGATTAGGGGGTGTGTTACAACAAGAGCATAGGGCCATTGTGTGTGCATCTCGCAAGCTTAAGCCCTATGAGAAGAATTATCCCGTACATGATTTGGAGTTTGCTGCAGCAGTGTTTGCCTTAAAAATATGGAGGAATTTCCTTATGGGTGAGAAATTTAGCCTTTTTAGGGACCACATCGATGGTTAGATTTTGTGAAGGACTACCGATTTGATATTCACTACCACCCAGACAAGGAAAATGTGGTAGCTGACGCGCTGAGTCGAAAACCCGTGGCGCAATTAACGAAAGTGTGGAAAGCTAAGTGTAAGGAACTTGTCCAGGATGATGCTGTAGCGAGCGTGCATGTCTAAGTTAACCATTATGCCCGATATAATTATGTGAATAGTAAAAGCACAAGCAGGGGATAAATACTATCAAGACTGGGTACAACAGCTATTGATTGAGGGTGCGGAGTTCTACTCTATCAATTTTGAGGGTGGGTTACGTTTCCATAGAAGACTTATAGTCCCAGATGATGGAGACTTAAGACGTGCTGTCATTACAAAATCCCATGGTTTGATATTTGCAGTACATCCCGGCGGGGACAAAATGTACCAAGATATGTGTCGTCAATATTGGTGGGCAGGAATGAAAAGGGACATTTATGAGTTTGTCTCCCAATATGCCACTTGTCAGTTAGTGAAAGTGGACCACCAGCGACCGACTGGAATGTTGCAACCGTTGGAAATACCAGTGTGGAAATGGGAGAGTATCTCAATGTATTTTATCACAGGATTGTCGACGATGCAAAGTGGGCAAGATTCTATTTGGGTCATTATCGATCGCTTAACCAAATCGGCACACTTCCTATCGGTGAGGACGGATTACAATATGTCACGTTATGATCAGCTTTTCATAGAAGAGATTGTAAGACTTCGTGGGGTGCCAATCCATATAGTGTCCGATCGAGATAAAATTTTTGTATCCCATTTTTGGCGAAGTTTCCAAGAGGTGATGGGAACCGAATTGTGGTTGAGTACAGTATTGTATCCACAAATCGATGGGAAAATGGAGAGAGTCAACTAAATGTTGAGGGATATGATTCAAATGTGCATCTTTGATTTCAAAGGAGGATGGGAGCAATACCTTATATTGGTCGAATTTGCATACAATAGTTTGTACCAATTCACGATAGGTATGGAACCATATGAGGCATTATATGGACGACTGTATCGATCGCCTGCTTGTTAGTTAGAAGTAGGAGACAATAAGATCCTTGGACCTGAAATCATCCGAGATACATATTCAAAGATTGATCTTATTCGAAATTGCATACCGATTGTAGGGGAGCTCCAGAAAAACTGTGTTGAAGCAAATTGGAGGCATGTGGATTTGGAAGTAGGGGATCAAGTTTTATTGCGGGCGTCGCCAATGAAAGGTGTTATGCGATTCGGGGAGAAATTAAAACTTGTTATAAGATACGTAGGAACTTTTCCCATTATTGAAAGGATAGGCCTCGTGGCATATCAACTTGCTTTGCCAGTACACCTACAACGAATTCATGATGTATTCCATGTTTCATTTTTAAAGAAGTAAAAAAGATACGAGGGAGCTTATTTGCATGTTCCATTGGACAATATTGAGTTGCAGCCTAACATTTCGTATGAGGAACAACTGATTTCCATCTTAGACCATGGTGAGCGTAGACTAAGGTCGAAAGTGGTGCCCTTGGTTTGAGTCCAATGGGGACACCACAATATCGAGGAATCAACTTGGGAACGAGAGGATGATATTGAAAAGTACCCATACCTCTTTTTACTAGGTACGTCTAAATTTCGAGGACAAAATTTCCTTGTAAGTGGGGGAGTATGTAATACCCCTTATTTTTGAGAATTTATTTTTTTATTAAATAGTGTGATTTAAGAGTTAATATTTATGAGTAGTGCAAATTTAATGTTACTTGAATGTAAATAGTGTAATAATATGTTATGATGCATCATTGCGCTTTAAAGCGACGATTATGACTTATATCCCAATCGGAATATTTAAGAAAGGTAATATGACGTTGGGATAGGAAATTATAAACGATATCTCGAATGTTAGTTTAGAGGACATGGTTAGTCCGGGAACAATTGAGATAGTCAAAATAAGTGTCGAGTGTGTTTTTTGGTTTCGGGCCACTTTTGGCTAGTTACGACTTAAATATGATGTTACGAGTCATTTTAAGTATGTAGTAGCATTTAATGTTATACTTAAATGTATTTAAGCTATATTGGGTATTTGGTCTTATAATAGAAATTAAAAGCTCATTTGTGTTTAAGCCTAGAAAGAAAGAGAGAGGAGAAGTGCTTGAGAGAAAAAAGAGAAAAAGAGAGGAATTGGTGATTTGAGCTTGGAATCGTTTCAACGAGGAGGAATCTGAGACACCAATATTGAGGCAAGTTTTCTAACTTGCATATATGTATGATTGTGTGTGAATAAATTGTATAAGTTGTTAGTGTTCTTGAGTTTAAACTATATGGGGATTTTGGGTATTTTGATGTTTAAACCCTTATGTATATGATGTAAACATGATTTAAGGGGTTCATAATGGTGGGTTATCATGTGGTAGTGATTATGGATGATATTTTTTTATGATTGTTGTTTTAGATGGAAGAAGAAGAAGTTGGGGGATTTAGGGTTCATATAAACCCGTAGCAAAAACTGGGTTGTTCAACCCAGGCGAATCGATTCGATAAAATCATAGGCTACAGGTCTGAGTTAGTGAATTGATTCGGGTAGGCTGAATCGATTCATCATGTTAGCAAAAAGTTTGGTTATCTCAATTGAATCGATTCGACTGGGGTGAATCGATTCACTTTCAGGGGAGAATCGATTCGTCTAGGGCAAATCGATTCTAAAATAGTGTTGTTTTATAAAAAAAAAATCTAACTTTGTTTTAACTACTTTTCTCTTGGGTTTAAAGATTTGGGACCTTATTATAGGATGTATTATAGATAAATGTGACATTATATGAGGATATTAATACCCTAGGATGATAAGGGGGCATTCGGGACTATTTTGGGGATTAGAAATGATATTACAATACCTCAATTGGTTAATAAAATGATATTAGGACTAGTGTATAGTAGGGCTTTGTTATTTTGGCTTTTAAGGGCTAGTATGGAAGTGTTTATACATTATAGCCTTGATTTATTATACATCTATACTTTCGAGTATAAGAATTATCATTTTAATACATTATACATATATTTTATGATTTTGGCATATATGCACATAACTCTCTAAATGCTATCGTAAGGGAAGTTACGCGAAAGAGGTGAATCCCCCTAGCTAATGAATGCGGGGAGAGTATAGTCCCGAGTCCATAGCACCAGTTCTTAAATTGTGTGATTGTTTAATCGAAGTGAAGTAATTCCGGGTATTGTTACGCCTCACTGTCGAAGGTATATGGACGATTCCCATGCGTTGTGATTTAGGGTACCCAGTTGGTCATGGAACTAGGCCCTGGAAGATGATAGCAATTAGGGAACGCATCCTATGGGGTAATTCCCAGAAGGATGGTCTTAAAAATATTGTTGTATGAATCTAACTCTTCTTATACAAATTGTGTTTTAATGTAAATGATTAAATGGAATTATGAATCAACTCTGATTATATGTGATCATTAATGATTAATTGACTTATGAGGATAAATGAAATTGGTAAACCAGGAATATTTGATAGAGTTAGGTTATTCCTATTAAGTAGTTAGGTAACTTAATTTAAATATGAACTGTACATGTTAGGATGTGCAATTTAGAAGAGAGTTGAGTATAATTCTTCAAGTGAAGAGCGAATCTAACATGTTTATGAAATTTGGCATTCATAATTGTTTTGCATTTTATTCACTTCTAAATCATATAAACTGGGCCTTGGCCCATTTATATTTTATCTCTTGGTTTGGTTATTATTTATGTTTAGGTGTCCCTCTGCAAGGGTGCCCGTTCTGACCTTCCCGTCTAGTGTTAAAGAGTTACGACACATTTCGGATGTTGTAGGATTTTTGTATTAGACGCATCAAACTCTATTTGGAAATTCTAATTATGATTCGTCAGTGGCATTCGGGCATGTTGCCCAAGTTTATATCTTATATCTACTATTATATTTGGTATGACCTTTTTGTATCAGTCTGTTAGCCGACAACTTATTCAGTTATGTTTTGTAAATCGTATCAAATTCTTAGTTGTATATTTATCCTTTTTATTACGGAAGTGGATGGTTGAAATAGTTTATTCAAATTGGAAAATATTTTGACATTGGTTTTCAAAATTTTGGGAGCTCATATCATATTATCTTCTATGTGACAGTGACATTAAGAATGGACCATTTAAGATTACTATTTTATTGGAGTAGCGGGGTGTCTACCTTATATTTTAATAAGCGGGGTGTCACACCCATGACCTAGAATTAGCAGCTTCATTTTTTTCCCTTAAGATTTGGAGACATTATTTGTACGGAGAGACTTGTGAGATTTATACCGATCATAAGCACTTGAAATATATCTTTTCCCAAAAATAATTGAACATGAGACAAAGGAGGTGGCTAGAATTAATGAAGGATTGTGATTTAGGTATTCATTATCACCCAGAGAAAGCTAATATAGTAGCTGATGCTTCAAGTAGGAAGTCTACACCAAATTTATCATGTCCTATTACAAGTTAGGAACCTCTCTTGAAGGATTTGACAAGTAGGGAAATAGATGTACATATTAATAGCAAAGGAGGAATACTCAGAAACTTATAAGTACAACCCATGTTGACGGAAATGATCAAAATTGCACGGGTAAATGACCCACAACTGAAAAAGATTAGGGAAGAAGTTATTAAAGGGAAGAGAATTAAATTTGGATAGAAAATGATATATGAGGTTAGGAAATAGAGTGTGTGTGCCATGTGATGCCCAAATAAAGAGGAGATTTTTAGAGGAAAGTCATTACTCAAGATTCACATTTCATCACGGATGTGCAAAGATATATAAGGATATTCGAGAAGTATTTTGGTGGAATAACATGAAAATGGAGATAGATGAATTTGTATCTCAGTGTTTGGTTTGTCAACAAGTTAAAGATGAACATCAGAAACCATCAGTATTACTATAACCCCTACCTATCCCTGAGTGGAAATGGGAACATATTAGTATGGATTTTGTGATAGGTTTACCAAGGAGTTCAAATGGTAATGATTCTATTTGGGTACTTCCTGATAGGTTAACTAAATCTGCTCATTTTCTTTCCATTAAGATTACCCATACTTTACAAACGTTAGCTAAGTTGTACGTGAGGGAAATTATTAGGATTCATGGAACCCCAGTTTTAATTATTTCTGATCGTGACCCTAGATTTCTATCTCGCTTTTGGAAAAGCCTACAAGTAGCCATGGGAACACAATTGAATTTTAGCACCACTTTTCATCCTCAAACAGATGAACAATTTAAGAGAATCATTCAAACCTTAGAGGATATGTTTAGGGCATGTGTACTTGACTTGAAGGGGAATTGGGATGATCATTTACCATTAGTGGAATTTCATATAATAATAGTTGTCAAGAAAGTATTCAAATGGCTCCGTATGAGGCACTCTGTGGTAGAGGAGCCGCTCCCCTGCATGTTAGGTGGAAGTTGGAGTAAGAAAATTGTTGGGACCAGAACTGATTCAGATCACAACGAAGAAAGTGAAATTGATATGATATCGACTTCGAATCACTAAAAGCCGTCAAAAGAGTTACGTTGACAATCGACACCGCCAACTGGAATTCCAAATAGGATATTATGTGTTCTTGGGAGTATCACCAGCAAAGGGAGTAATCCGATTTGGGAAGAAAGGGAAGTTGAGTCCAAGATACATAGGACCTTTTGAAATCCTTGAAAGGATATAAGTTGTTGCGTATAGAATAACCTTACCCCCTGAACTCTCTAGTGTGCATAATGTATTTCATGTGTCAATACTGAAGAAATACGTCCCAGATCCAACACATATCTTAAGTCAGAACCTCTTTAACTTACAGAATATTTAACCTACATTGAGCATCCATTAGAAATTTTGGACCATAAAGATCAAATATTACGCACCAAGATAATTCCACTGGTCAAAGTATTATGGCATAACGATTTCGCTGAAGAGACAACATGGGAGCGGGAAAATGAAATAAAGGAGACATATCCATACCTGTTTGAAAATTAATGTAAGTCAAGTTTGGAGACCAAACTTTTTATAAGGAGGGAAAGATGTAATGACCCCACTTTTATATGGCAATATATAATTATTTTTGCAATTGCGTTTTACTTATTATCTAATTATGTTGTATTATTAAAAATGTAATATTATAGGTTCTTAATATGATAAAATCCATTTTTGAATTTAAAGAATCAACTATAAAATGGGTGAAATAGAAGTTTTATGGCACATCCTAAGCTAAATGACAAGTTTTGGGGTAGAAAATGTAATTTCATAAAACTTTAGGGACTTGGTTTTAATTAAGAAAGTCTCAAGGAAAAAAATGAAAAATAAAAAGGACCTTTTTGTAAATTAAATATTTTCATGTATCTTTAAGAAATATTAAAAATATGAAATGTGAAATTACAAAAATATCCTTTATAGGTAAAAGGACCCTTATACCCTTAATAATTTGCCACCTCGTATTGTATCTTGCCACCACACATTACACGTGTCATCCATATAAACAAAGATAAAACACTTGTCTTCCATATCTAAGAAGCTAAAACACATGTCGCTGTTTGGTTAATAAAGACCGCAAGACAGCTCCGTTACTCGACACATCAATGCCGACTCACCAAAATGAAAGCTTAGTAACCCAAACACGTGTCAACACCCAAATAGCTTTGAAAATCTATAAATATATCCCTTATGATCAGATGTTACACAAAATTACTCCAAAACCTTACAATAAAATAGTGAGATAAAGTTCGAGAAAATTTAAGAAGAAGTTTCGTCTTAGTGATCCAAGACTCGATATTTGAAACTTCGTACTTCCGTCTTAATTGATTACTCTGTCAAAATTTCTTGAGTATTTTGATTATATGATATTATGCAAACTACATATATTTTGTGAAACGCTTTTATTCTCAAATTCATCTGATACTGATGATTTCATCGTTTGTTATATGTGTATATCTCTAATTATAAACATCTGATTTGAATTCGGAAATTATTAATTCGGCCTATGGAAACTCTTATACTATGTTGGCCTTAACTACCAGGAGGAAATTATTGGTGGTACCTTCCCAGCTAGTTTATCACTGGTGTGCCCTAAATAAGGCGTTGTTTTAGAGATCCTGATTTTCCGTATGTGTTGTTACCGTGTGGAAACATTTGGTGACACTATCTATCTATCTGGGTATTAAAGTGTACATGGCCATTAAAATTTTAAATTGAATTATTGACATATTGCTCATTCGATTATCCATTCTGTTCTGAACTGTTTATTCTGAAAATATATACTATCATTTGCTTTATATATATTACTGCAAATTCCTATCTCTCTATATATATGCCTTCTGTTCTAAATTGAATAGGTATTAATTTTCTGAAAAACCCAGGAATGTCTGGAGGTTAAATCTCACTCGGATTTTAGATGATGTTGTATAAATAACCATTTTTCGAGAAATAAGTAGGCTCGCTGAGGGAATGTAAAAGGACTATGTTGAAGATTCAGCTTTTAGAGCTCTTTTTGTTATTTAAATAAAATGTTTGTTTTTATCATATAAAGCATGTTTGGCTCTCTTGTAATAACTTTTAAATTTTGTCTTAAGATGTAAATTTTTACTACTTTTAATATAAATGAAGTTTCCTGTAGAAAGCTCTGATGACACAATTCCTTCATTTTTAGTATTTTATGATTCATAACCATGTGATTGTATTTTTGCTGCATTTATTTAAGGAAACAATTTTAAGCAACAAAATTTGTTGCCTTGGTGGCATGTCAAGACACTCATTCCCTACTACTATTTTGGCATGGGGTCGTGACTCATCGACTTGGCTCCTTTGTACGAGGCAGTTAGTTGAAGGTGACATCTTTAAACTAGGAGGCTAGTTCTTTTAGGTGGCCATGAAAGGGTAGGAGCTTTTTAGCTCTGACTTTTCATTTCCTCAGGATTTGGCTGAAAATGAGGGAAGAGTCCCTATAAACATCTAGATGTCGGATACCTTTCTTAAGGGTGATCTTGAAGCCTATAGTGCATGCCTTATATTCAGTCATGTTGCTGGTGTAAGGGAAGTCTAGTTTAATGGCAACGGTGGTGTGAAAGTCATCAGGGTCTATCAGGAGTATCCCAATGTCGTATCCTTTCTTGTAGGCCACTCCATAAAATAACATTTAACATCTAAGATCCTCTTGATAAGTGTAGATAATATTTTCATTCGGGAATTCAGAGACCCAAACATCGGTCCCTTCAATGGGGTAATCATAAAGGTAGTCAGAGATGGCTCTCCCTTTCATATATTTTCGGGTGATATGAATAATATTGAATTCGGCTAGAAACATCAACCAACGGGCCATTCGAATGGACATAGTGGGATTTTCTAGCAGGTATTTGATGGGATTCATTCAGGATACTAGTCTGATAAGAAAGGCAAGCCTATAGTGTCGTAACTTCTGTTTGACCCAGACCAGGGCGACACATGCTTTCTCCAAAGCCTTGTAGTTGACTTTGTAATAAATTGCTATTTTCATGCACAATTTTTCAATGTATTGGGCTAGCAAATCCCCTATTGCGATATCTGTTATGGTCAAGTATAAGAGGAGGGGGAGACCTGGATGATGAAGCATAAGCACCGGAAGCCAAATGATGTATCGCTTAATTCGATCAAAGGCTTCTTGGAAGGCCTTATTCCACACTTTAGTTGAATCCTTTCGAAGAAGTTTAAAAATGGGTTCACAGATGGATATCATTTGGATGATGAACTAACCGGTGAATTATAGTTTACCCATAAATCCAAGGACTTTCTTATCCATCCATGGTGGTGGAATCTCAAGTACGAATTTTAGCTTGACATGTTCTGCTTCGATTCCCTTCTTATTAACAATGAATCACAAGAGTTTTCCTCTTGAGATGCCGAAAACACATATTTGGGGATTTACCCACATCTGATATTGATGCAATCATTCGAAGAACTTTTGAAGGGTGGGAATATGACCTTCCCGAGTCTTAGACTTAATGACCATGTCTTCTATATAGACTTTGATCTCCTTGTGAATAATGTTGTGCAGGACGATTGTGGCATCCCTTTAGTAGGTAATCGTGACATTCTTGTGTTCGAATCGCATAACAATACAGCAAAAAGTTCCCCATGGGGTGATGAAGGAAGTTTTCTCCTGATGGTTAGGGTGAATCTTATTTTGATTATATCCGATAAATCTGTCGATAAATGATTTGAGGGCGCAGTTGGTTGTGTTGTCCACGATCAAGTCGATATTGGGTACTGGGTAACTTTCTTTTGGGGATGCTTTATTCAAATTTTGGTAGTCAATGCACATATGAACTTTTCCTCCCGATTTTGGCACGAGCCGATATTAGTGAGATATATTGGGTATTCGACCACGAGAATGAAGCCCACATTCAACTAATTATCCATTTCCTCTTTGACTTCGAGCGACCATTTAGTATAGAGTTTCCTTAGCTTCTATTTAATCGTCTTGCATTCTGGGAATGTAAGGATCTCATGCTGAGCTATTTCTAGATCAATGTTGGGCAGGTCATCGTAGGACCATGTGAAGACATCCATGAATTCCTTCAGTAGTTATTCAAATTATACATGGCCATACTTGTTAAGGGTGGACCCTATCTTAATATCGTGTTGGTGGCTACTATAATTGAGATTAATAGCAACAGTCTCATAATGTGACTATGTTGTTTGTTATTCTCCTTATTAAAATAAGTTAAAATTGTTTATTTGTAAAATCATCATCATCATCAAAGGTTTGATTAGAATCAAGATAATTAATGTAAGGCACAACAAGATACTCAAAATCCTCGTTTATTTTATTTCACAAAAAATATCATTGAGAACCTCATCAGAAGAGGTCTTAGTTACATTGATTTCGGGAAAAGGAAAAATAAAAATAAGTGAAAAGCCTTAGATAGGTCAAACAGTAGAGTTGGGTTGAATATAAAGAAGTTGGACTTGTATGGAATTCTACTTGAGGAGAGGCTTGTCAACAGCTTTGATTTGAGATGATAGGTCCGACGGCACAGCGTCTGAGTAGATTATACATAGACTCAACCCCAGTGTTTGCAGGTTGTATGAGTCTTCAAAATTACTTTCCTCTAAGTCCTTGGTAACTGTCACGACTTTCTGAGTGAAGGTTGCACTTTACGTTTGTAGTATTTTGCCTAAGATTTAATATCTTAAAAGAAGATTTCCAACCCTAGTATCATCTTCTTATCAACATGGTTGTACCATGGCTCAGGGAAGACATAGAAGGAAAAGTCTTCACCCTCCTTGATAAATATCCCATTCAAAGAGTATCTTAAAATAGTCCTTTCATCTTTTAATATTCTTTCAGTCTCAATCCATGGAGCGCTTTGATTTCATCTGGTGAAGGTTGGTAACCCAGGCCACATGAGGGAAAATCCTCCTTCAGGATTATGGGATCAAGGATCTCGTGTTTCCATCACCCTAGCCCCATTTCGAGCATGAAGTGCATGTCCTTGACCATATGAATCATATTGACATTTCCATAAGAGTTGTATTCTAAAGAGGCTCGGTATTTGAAATTGTCTTCTGTAGGGAGTGGAAGTGGATTAATTCTAAAACCATATAGGAGCATTTCATTCATCCCATGTTGGATTTTCAATATTAGATTAATAGTGCTGCCTAAATCTGTACTATAGTCGTCCCTTAAAATGGTGATAACCGACCTTTAGCGAAGAACTTCAGTTTTTGATGAAGGGACGAGGACACTCCTCGAATGATGTGGAGCCATAGACGGCCAACGAGAAGATTGAAGCGTATAGGTATGTTAATAACTTGAAACTCAATGACATGATTGATAGGGCTAATCCCTAGTGTGAGTTTTATGGACCCCATTACATCTCAATGGGTGTTGTCATAAGCATAAATGATAGTGAAAGTGGGAGTGAGATCAATGACTTTCATCCCTAAACAGTTGAAGGTCCTGAGTGGATAAACATTGAGAGCTAATTCGTTGATTACAAGTGAAAGGGGTACAGTCTTTCCCAAGACTTCAACAGAGATGTTTAGGGCATAATTGTGATCAGGGTTGAACTTTGGTATCTCTTCTTTGAAAAAGGATAGGAGTCTAGAAGAGTTCAGGGACCCATCCATATTTACAAATTCTTCAGAAGTAGTGGAAGGAGGGACTGTGGGTCCAGTGAGGAGTTTTATCAAGTAATTTCGGTGTAACTGAGAGGACATGAAAAAACCTCATAGGGTGATATTGGCTTAGGTTTTCTTGAGTTGATCATAGACTTTGCTCTCTTCAATAGTAATTTCTGGCATGGGAAGTTCTTCTGCAACTGCTTTTTCCTTATTTGTTTCGATTGCATGAGGAATTAGATATTTTTAGTGTGTCCCTGACCTGGTCACATGGTTTATTGAAGAAGAAAAGAACAAGAATCTCGTGGCTTCATCTACCTCGGGCTAAATTACCACTTTATTAATTTCCCTCAACAGATCTTAGAAAGATATCATTCCACATAGACTGGCTACTAGACTGTCTTCTTCTTGACTTGATTCATCATTTGAGTTATCAAAATCATCCCCCATCTGGTGGCGACTATTTCTTCTTCCCAGGATTAACTAATACACATGATAACCTGAACAGCTTCATCGTACAAAGCGGTGAAGGGGCCAACCGTCCTTGAAGCTTCAAAGCGATGAGAAACTTATAAATGCCACATATTTCACTTGTCTGTTAAAATATATCGTCCATGTTTTGTACCACATCATCTAGACTAGATTATTTAACAGGTAACACTCATTCATCTGATTTTTTGTCCCACTTTCGGGCTTCCATGAATAAGTCGGTAAACTTCTGACAATCAATGGTCATCTCATTAGGCAATTTCAGCCCAAACTTTAGGAGTTAGTTCAACACAGCCGGTAACTCTATGTCTCCCCCTATCGAAGAAATATTTAGGATGTAGGAGAAAATATGGGCAAATTTTGAGCATTTTAGGTGAGACTATAGGGATAATATGTTCTTTACCGGGCACGATTTGAGTAGATGAGTCAAATTTTGGGTAACTTTCTAAAAAGATGGCATTTGAAATGTGATAGAAGTGGGTTATGAGTGGTATTGAGTTTAAGATTAGCCACTGGGGTGATGATACTCCAATCACTTAGACATAGGATTATATTCCTAAGGTGGAATCATTGGTCGGTGGTATGACCTACGGATTGGTGGAGATTACAAGGGGCATCGGGTTTAAAGTTTTTAGGAAGCGAATTTTTTAATGGATGGGGGTCTAAGGATTTGATGAGATTTTGAATTAGTAGGGCCTAGTAAACTTTGGATAGGGGAGCATGGAGCTCGATGTATTCTTTTTTGGAAAGATTATGGCGACTTTCAGGTGTCCAAGACGTAGCAGGTTGGGAAATATTGTTAATGCTTGCGACTTTAGCACTATCAAACATCTCATAATTTTAGGGAGTGAACTATTTGGATACTTTCTTTAGTTCGGATTTCACTTTGGTAATGCCTTCCTCAATTTCTACACCAGCTTCTGTAAGGGCTTGGAAGTTGGGGTAATACTATCCTCCTATGAATGCTTGGATATGAGGCAAGAAATTCTTCTTCATAATACTGACTTGTTCCTCTTCGGAGGGACTATTGGTTATGGTGGCATCCTTCTCTCTCCACCTTCCTATGAAGTTATTGACTGTTTCCCTAGGGTTTTACTTAAAAAGCTCTAGATCTCGGTGCGTAACCTCTATCTCCTCATTGTACTAGTAATGAGACGTGAATTCTTAGGCCACATCTTCCCAACTACGAATTTTGAATTCTTCGGGGGACATAAACCACCGGAGGCCACTTTCTTTCAAGGCCTGTTGTAACATCTGGGCCATTATCTCTTCTAAGTCACCAAGGAGGGTCATGGCTTGGTAATAGCTTCGAAGGTGAATAATTGGGGGTCTGCTTCCCCCCCGAATTTCTTGATGTTTGTCATTCTAAACTTCTCTAGCAGTCTATATTTGGTATAGGGAGACATATGGGTGTCGTTCATGAAGTTCCTGAATATCTTGACTTGGTCAAACTTCTTTGATAACAGTTCGAGGTCTCCATTCGCCTTGTTCAGTTCCTCCTCTTTGGGATCCACGGGTACTGGCAGATTAGCTTCTGGTTGGGCAAGGTTCGGAATATGGCATTGAGCTGGTGGTGGCTTATTGGCAGGTGGGGTACACGGAGCATGACGATACTCTTTTGGGACCCAAACAAACTTAGGAGAGGGTGGACCCATGGCACGAGGAAAATTAACCTCGATCTCTTCGGGACTCTGGGCCCATTGACAGTGCATTTTATGAACCTCAATTTGAAGGTTGTCAATCTTGACACTCAATTGGTATAAGACGTCCATCATATCGGGCTACACATTTAGTACTTGGTGAGTGTTATTCATGTAGAGAGGCTTGAGATAGATCCCAAATTTGGATGAAGTAGAAGAAGAAGTGGCGGAGCTTCAAGGCGATTTGACGGAAGACCAAAGCCAATAGGGAGCCAGGCCAAAATCAGGTATGCGATCAACCTGAGAGGAAAAACAATTCGAATTTATTTTTGAAAGAATGAGGGAGAAAATTTTTGGTATTTTGGAAGGAGGAGAAAAATGTTTTCGATATTTTGATTTTTGATAAAGGAAGGAAAAAGGAGAGGAATCTCAGCATGATTATTATTATTAGTGTTATTATTGGGTTTTCACTTGTATTAGGTTTGTCCAAATGCAGAAAAAAAAAGTTGAACAGGGCCCGAGACTCGAAAAATAGGGTTAAAAAATATGTAAGGCATGATGTGACTTGTTTCCAGGATCACGAACGGGGTCCTATTTTGAAAAAAGACGAAATAGTGCAAAAACTCGGGCGGTGTGCTAACCTAGAATTTTAGTAGAGTTTCGTATGATAACCAAAAGACTAAATACGATTTCCCTAGGTTTGACACTATATAAGGTTTATGCACTTATTGGGTTAGTGGAATGGTTCCCCCTTTGGCACGACCTCCATAATATACCTCTTGTCTATAAGGGCAATCATTCATCGGTACGTGTGGACAAGACATGTAATATACCCGAGTATACGTGAATTGCCTCACTATATACTTCGTGAGGACAGGACGTGAAAGAGTGAATTCGATATATTCGATGTATGCAAACGAGTTTCCTACTATATACCTGACCTCGTGAGTTTGGTCAAGTGGGATAATAAGGGGGAACCGTTCGATATACGTCAAAGATACGATGCCAATAGAAGGTGAAAGTCATACCGGTTAGGATAATTGCGTCCCTCAGGACTAGAACCCATCACAAAGTGACCCCCCCCCCTCACACACACACAATATGGGATGTGATTTTTGTCAAATTTGTCATATTCTTAGTGATGTAGTGTGAAAAAATGCATGAGTCTTAATTTACATACTATGTAGAGAGAGTTTTTTTTTCATGGTGAGTAAGGAGAGCACAACACTAATACGAGATCATATACAAGTATTATAAAAGTAAATCTAGCATGAAGCATGGAGACTATACTATGAATATACATATGAGTGAGTGACATGGGAATATATAGAAATGAGTGTGTGTGGTAATGAGCCTATACATGGATCAACTATAAGTGAGCTTCTGAACATCTCTCAATGTTTTTTATGGTTGGACCCTATTTATAGCATCAACTTGGTCTAGATTGGCCTTTACCCCTCTATTGCTGTCTAAATAACCTAGAAATTTCCCTGACTTGACACCAAATGAGCAATTCCTCGCATTGAGTTTCATTCGAAACTTTTTGAGGATTTCGAAGGTATTACCCAAGTTTCTGAGGTGGTCGCCCTTGTGTTTGCTTTTTACTAACATGTCGTCAATACAGACCTCTATAGTATTTCTCATTTGTTTCTTGAATAACTTGGTGACAAACCTCTGAGAGGTGGCCCCTACATTCTTGAATCCAAGCGGCATGACCTTGTAGCAATATAGTCCAACTAGCATGATGAATGACGTCTTGTCCTGGTTGAAACTGAACAGTAGTATCTGGTGGCACCCCAAAAAGGCATCTAAGAAACTCATCCGTCCATGTTCTACTATGACATCGACCAACTGATCTATCTTCGGCAGGGGGAAACTGTCCTTGGGGCATGCTTTGTTGAGGTCTGTGAAGTCGACGCAAACTCTCCAAGTATCGTTACTCTTTCGTACTACCATCGAATTCGACAGCCACTCTGGGAACTGGACTTACCTAATAGACCCTACATCGAGAAGCCTCTCTATCTCGTTCTCTACCACTTTAGCCTTCTCTGGCGATGTTTGATGGGCCGTTTAAGTGACTCTCTTAAAGGTCGAGTTCACATGAAAGCGGTGGCATAATACTTTAGGATTAATCACTTGTAAATCATATAGATCCCAAGCGAATACATCTAGGTTAATTTTCAAAAAGGTGATCAACTTCTCTTTCTCGTGATCATCCAGTGTCGTCTCGATAAGAAATTTTCTCTGTGGCAGGTTGACATCAATTGTAACCTCCTCTAGGCTTTCAACAACCCTACCTATGGTTTGGAATCTAGTATCCTGCACCCATGGTAGGTCGTACCGTAGTTTCTATTTAGAAGGGGTATCCCCATCATGGTCTTCCTTTGGGATAACCTTTAGTTCCTTCTTTTTTCTCTTTCCAAGATCGAATAGTAGTGATGAAGTAATTTCTGGTAGTGGCCCGATCATGATAAATCTCCACTACTCCTGGATCTATAACATATTTGAGATTTTAGTGGTATGTCGATGCACAACCTTTATAGCATGAAGCCACTATGTTCCTAGAATAGCATGATAGGGGGGATCAATATCCACCACTAGAAGCTCGCTGACGTCCCAATTCACAATCCTAAGGGTGATCACGAGTGCTTGTGGTGTGGGGTCCTTACCCCAACCAAATCTTCCTCTGATAAGGTAATGTAATTAGGGTAGTCTACATCCTATGATTGTCGGCGCTTGTCAACCTAGCATTTTGCGGGGTCAGTCTAGAATGCCTTAATAATAGTTGTGACCTTCTTCAGTTCCATCTGAATACCGTTCCATTGGATCTGCTCCAGGTCGAATGCTCCGTGGATCACTATAAACTCATTTGCTATCGCGATCTAGGACATTATCTGGCTTCTGATCGCTAGTAATTGTGAACTTGTCAACCTTTTTGTCTACAAACTTATTTATGTGCCCAGCTTGGGCCAACTCTTCCAAGTGCCACTTTAGTGCTTTGCAATTTTCTGTTCTGTGTCCGCCTTCCTTGTGGGAGGTGCATCATAATGCGCCGTTCCTCTTCGTCAGGTCGCTGGCTATCTTTTTAGGCCACTTCACAAATGGATGGTCCTCGATTTTTCCAAGGGTCTTATAGATTAGCTCTTTGAAGACTGTATTGACAACCTGTAAGACTTTGGAGGGATCTGTCTTGCTCCCATTATTTGAACCATTCTTGCCCCCGTTCTTGTTCCCCTTCTTTAGAGTGTCAGACTTATCTCTTTCCTTGTTGGCCTTAACGCTAATAGTATCCCCAAGACTAGGTGAATCACGTCTTCAGCCTTGGCGTATTTTTTAATACGCGCCATGAGGCCGTTGATAGTGCTATCCTCCTTCTTGGTGAGAGACTGGTGCAGCGTAGACGTGGTCGGCAAACCAATCTTCAAGGATACCACGACAAGCTGCTCCGAGTAATTATCCACTTCGTTTAGAACTTCCTAATACCACTTAGTAAAATCGCGAAGAGTCGCATGTGGCTTCTTCTTCATCGTGAACAGTGAATCCATTCTCTTTGGGTGAGAACTGATGTTATGAAGCGAGTAGTGAAGGCCTTAGCGAGGGCCATGAAGCTCTTCACAAATTTGTATGGTAATCTTTCAAACCACTTCTGAGTTACATCGTGCAAGCTAGAAGGAAATATACGACACATGAGGGCATCATTTTGGCTCCACAGTCTCATCGCTTATCTGTATTTCCTGACATGATATATAGAATCAGTTTTTCCGTCGTAAATTTTAAATCGAGGAATAACAAACTTATATGGTGGCTCCTTATCTTCAATCACCCTTGAAAGGGGGGATTTTATCTGTGTGTTCAGAGCTTTCCTAGTCATCTCTCTAGTAGACCTATCCCCTTGGTTGGCTAGGTATTGATCCATCTCTCTCTGGACCAAGCTCTTAATACCATTTATTTGATGATCGTCACGACGCCCTTCGGATTGTCCACGCTCTGAGGGATCCCCACCCTACTTATAAGTCCTCCCTCGACTGCGAGTCTTGCTCGCCTGAAGACTAGGAGACCATTCACGATGTTTTTGGTTGTCTCCATGGAGATCCCTGTCCATTTGTTCAAGTCGCCGTTAGAGGCGAGCATTGTTTTCCATTTGGATATGTGTGGTCGCCTCTTGCTCTTGAATCTTGGCTTCATATGTGTCGACCAGCCTGGAGATCTGAGTAGAACTTTATGGTCCATGAATTTCTTCAGGCCTTTCTTGACGAGACCAAGGGTTTTATTGACGAATCTCATACCTTCCCCTGGGTGGAACTGGGTCAGTTTGTACATCGTTAATTTGGAATAAGTTGTTATAGTGGTGAGACATCATCTGCTTTCTTTTGTGATTGCTTTCGTAGGAAAAAAGACTCGTTTTCCACAGACAGCGTCAATTGTGAATACAAAATTTATCAGTATAAATAATCATAGAAATATATTAAAGAAGAAAGTAAACATGATCACACACAACATAAGATGTACGTGTTTCGACAACGTGCCTTCGTCCACGAAGAGGTTACTATTTTCAATTAGTGTCTCTCAAGTAATTGAAATTACGTCCCCCTTTCCCTGGGGTTAAAGTTTACATTTATAGTGGTAATTAAGTGGTTGAATTGTACAAGTAATTCATTCATTTTGTAGATAATTTGTGGCCATCCCCCGATCCCCGCCGCGGAGGAAAAGGATCCTTCGGGTCCTGCGCGTCCCTCTCGGGAGTGCCTCGGTCGGCATCGTTTGTGGTGTGAAAAATGTAGAGAGATTCAGAGTCACCAGTCTATTTTACTCAAAACAGACAAACGAAAAAGGGGACGCCACCCCGAAGGATGGCATCCAAAGACATACTGGTGCGTGCGAAACCAAAATGATTCGAGAAGGGTTCCCATGGATATTTGTTATTTTCCCTTATGTTTCCCCCCGTGATATGTGTGCATGTGTATATATATATATAATGGAGGTAGGAATCCTCGACTTGTCTCATGGAAAAGATAAAGCGAGTTATCTGTAGGAAGATATTAAGAGTAATATTAGAAAAATAAGATTTACGCGATTACCCCTACGTTGATCATTATAATGGAACGATAACGCATATGGAGTAAAACGTCACTAAGAGAAAGTATATAGCATATAAGAAAAATGGATAAAAAAAGAAGATAGAAGATAAGGTAAAAAGTGAGAAAAAGGACTCGAGTCTCGGGTTTTACCCCGAGACGCCTACGTAGCCTATAGAGGCATCAAAGTCCACGTAGTTCGTATACATAACGAGGGGTGTAGTTTATCCCATAAATCCAAATGGGGAATCTCTTATTTGTGTGTGTGTGTGTGTGTGTAGAAAAAAAGTGTTTTAGTTGTGAGAAGAGTGTGGAAAAGGTGTGAGAATCCTTATTTGGAATTTATGACCAAACCCTCTTTTTCTTATTTTTTGGGTTTTATTTATATGAAAATAAGAGATGTGAAATAATACTAATTAAAAAGTATATTAGGATGTGTGAGATGAGATAATAAAAGTGCTAAGTAAGAAAACAAGTTATTGGGAATTCAAGAGATTTTAGGAGAGAGTTTGAGAAAGTTGGATCTTCTTGAGGATCTTGAGCTTGATCTTGAATGTTGGAGAGCAGCCCTTGCACTTTGAATGATGATGGAGAGTGTTTAATTCACCAAATTTGATGAAAGGGGTGATGAAAAGTGGGAGTAAAAGGAGGATTTGGAAGTTGAAATCACGCTGCCTTCGAGAGAGGTTTCTGGGATTCGTTCATAGAGATTTTTATCAGATCTGGGCTCCCATTGCAAATGAGGTGAAGACCTCATTTTATAGCCCCAGGGGACTGCCGATCGGCATTGCCATGACACTACCTATCGGCAGGTGCCGATAGGCAGGGTCTGGAACCTACCATTTGACAGTGCACTTCAGGCTTTTTTGAGAAATCGGGCGCCGAGGGCAAACCGTTGGTCAGAATTTTGCACGGGGCATATCGTTGGAAATGTAATTTAGAGACCTTCGAAAGTACTTTGGACCGCTCTCGGGTTTGGTAGTTGACTTTGGGTTAAATATGGCTCGGAATCATCTGTCGGTCCATTGGACGGGGAATCGTGCTGACGCAAACGAACCATTCGTCTGCATGGTAAGTTCGAATCATGCACGGGGCATACCATTGGAAAGTTAGGAGATGTACTTCAATATTTCAAAGAGTTTGACCAAGTTTGGAGAGTTGACTTTGGTCAACCGGGCTCGAGAAACATTCGGTGACCTCCCAGAGTCAAACGAATCGTTCGTCTGGATGGAATGTCAGAATCGCGCACGGGATGGACCGTTGGAAAGGGTATTCAGGGACCTTTGAATATTAATTCAGCCTCGGTTGAGCTGAAGAGGTGACTTATGTCAAACAGGGCCCGGGAGCACCCGGCGGCCATTGGGTCAGGTTTCGGACGCAAATGGATCGTTCGTCCGCATGGAAAGTCAGAATTGTGCACGGGATGGACCGTTAGAAAGGGTATTCAGTGCCCTTCGAAGATTTATTCAGTCTTGGTCGAGACGAAGAGTTTAACTTTTGGGTCAAAATGAATTAGAAAGTGCTCGATGGCTTTCAGGTCAGTGCTCGGGACATGACCTGGGTTTGTGGTGATGAGTGGAGGTACTAGGGACCTAAGGTGAGTTAGGGGGTAATAGAATGAGGTGTCTATAAAGCCCCTCGATGGGTGAGTTTGGAACAAATGATGACCGTCGAATAGACACCACATGATGCCTTTGAGGGAGTATGACCGATTCATACGAGTCGAGGCTGATTATGAGGACCTGAGGAGTGTACAGGGGATGACCAATTCAGAGGGTCAAGGTCAGTTCTGAGGACCTAAGGAGCGAGGGTGACCAATTCAGAGCGTCGAGGTCATTTCTGAGGACCTAAGAGTGGTGACGACCGAGGACCGAGGTCAATTCTGACCTAATCAGGTGACGATCCAAGACCGGGGTCAATTCTGACCTAAGAGTGGTGACGACCGAGGACCGAGGTCAATTCTGACCTAACTTAGGTGACGATCCAAGACTCGGGCCAATTTTGACCCAAAAGTGGTGACGATCGAGGATCGAGGTCAATTCTGACCTAACTTAGGTGACGATCCAAGACCGGGGCCAATTCTGACCCAAGAGTGGTGACGACCGAGGACCGAGGTCAATTCTGACCTAACTCAGGTGACGATCCAAGACTCGGGCCAATTTTGACCCAAAAGTGGTGACGATCGAGGATCGAGGTCAATTCTGACCTAACTCAGGTGACGATTTAAGATCGGAGCCAATTCTGACCCAAGAGTGGTGACGACCTAGGATCGAGGTCAATTCTGACCTAACTCAGGTGACGATCCAAGACCGGGGCCAATTCTGACCCAAGAGTGGTGATGAACAAGGACCGAGGTCAATTCTGACCTAACTCGGGTGACGATCGAAGACCGAGGGCAATTCTGACCCAATAGTGGTGACGATAGAGAATCGAGGTCAATTCTGACCTAACTCAGGTGACGATCCAAGACCGGGGCCAATTCTGACCCAAGAGTGGTGACGATCGAGGATCGAGGTCAATTCTGACCTAACTTAGGTGACGATCCAAGACCGGGGTCAATTCTAACCCAAGAGTGGTGACGATCGAGGACCGAGGTCAATTCTAACCTAACTCAGGTAACGATCCAAGACCGGGGTCAATTCTGACCTAAGAGTGGTAACAACCGAGGACCAAGGTCAATTCTAACCTAACTCAGGTGATGATCCAAGACAGGGGTCAATTCTAACCCAAGAGTGGTGACGATCGAGGATCGAGGTCAATTCTGACCTAACTCGGGTGACGATCGAAGACCGAGGCCAATTCTGACCCAATAGTGGTGACGATAGAGAATCGAGGTCAATTCTGACCTAACTCAGGTGACGATCCAAGACCGGGGCCAATTCTGACCCAAGAGTGGTGACGATCGAGGACCGAGGTCAATTCTGACCTAACTTAGGTGACGATCCAAGACCGGGGCCAATTCTAACCCAAGAGTGGTGACGATCGAGGACCGAGGTCAATTCTGACCTAACTTAGGTAACGATCCAAGACCGGGGTCAATTATGACCTAAGAGTGGTGACAACCGAGGACCAAGGTCAATTCTAACCTAACTCAGGTGACGATCCAAGACAGGGGTCAATTCTAACCCAAGAGTGATGACGATCGAGGACCGAGGTCAATTCTAACCTAACTCAGGTGACGATCCAAGATCGGAACCAATTCTGACCCAAGAGTGGTGACGATCGAGGACCGAGGTTAATTCTGACCTAATCAGGTGATGATCCAAGACCGGGGTCAATTCTGACCCAAGAGTGGTGACGACCGAGGACCGAGGTCAATTCTGACCTAACTTAGGTGACGATCCAAGACCGAGGCCAATTCTGACCTAAGAGTGATGACGACCGAGGACCGAGGTCAATTCTGACCTAACTTTGGTGACGATCTAAGATCGGGATCAATTCTGACCCAAGAATGATTGCATTTCCTTAGGAAAAGAAAAGAGTTCCACTGGGGATAAGAATTGGATTTGAGGTTCCTCTGGGATAAGAATTGGATTTGAGGTTCCGCTCGGGAATGATGAATGAGCTGGGGAAGATTTTGGATCGTCCTTTGGGAGAGATCGCCTAAGGCGAGTGATTCTTCTGAATTCCGCTGGGAAAAATACCATGCGATATTGTTTCGCACCGGGTAGCCGATGGCTGGGGAGGCTTTGTGTCTTTTATTTGAGCGGAGGAGCTGATTGTTGGGTAGATAACACTTTTGAGGTTGTAAACTCTACTGAGGAGGTGATTAGGTGGTCCGGGCGGATTGGTCGAGAGGTCATTCGCTTGGATTTTGAGGGTTCCGTTGGGGAAAAAGAGGTTTTGCCTGAAGGAGTACGACATTTTCTTGATGAAAACCTTCTAAATCCTCCTAAGGATTTTTAGGAATTTTCTAAGGAATTTTCAGGGTTTTCTAGCATTTTCCAGGAATTTATGTACGAAATTTTAAGGGGTGTGTCTGTCGGCATATACTGAGGGGTGCCATTCGGCAATGGCACGGACTTTTGGACTGCCTCGGGAAGATGAGGAGTCAGTGCCGATCGGTATGGCGCTTGGCATTCTATATAAAGGGGGCGAATCTCCTTTATTTTTCACAGCTTCTTGTCTTCTCTCTTTCTGCGATTTCTCTCTGTGAGTTGTTCTAACGTTTGAATCTTCAAGAAATGGACGCCTTTGTGAGCACCGCAGTCCACCGGAAGTGGTTGACCGTTGATGACTGGACGAATGTGGATTGGAGGGATAGGGTGCCCCTTGCTTTGGGGAACGAGAATGCTTTCGATGCATTTGAGCCGGTTGCAAACGAGCGAACCCTGCTGCTGGAGCGATCGCGTCATCGCTCTTCGAGAGTGATTCCCGACGGTTATGTAAGTAGCCTGACCTTTGGCATTCCTTTCTTTTTGGGTAATTTTTCTTTCTTTCTTGACTTTTGATGAGATTTTTCCTTTTGCCAGTCTGATATTTCCTTGAGGAACATGTGTGCATGTGGGACGACGGGGCTTAAGGATGTTTGGGAGCATCTTCCACCCGTGGTGTGCTGTATGGTATCATCAGTGGGTTTTGGGAGGTTGGCGTTTGCGCTGGATGAGACACCTCATTCGACAACGGTCTTGTACGCATTGGGGGAGAGGTGGTGGGACACTACCCACACTTTCCATTTTGGCTTCGGGGAGATGACGGTGACTCCCATAGATGTGCAGCAACTGCTGGGGCTGGATTGTGACGGGGAGCAGATATAGGTGAGGCCGGAGGCAGTGCTTGCGGCACTTGGTGATGTGAGGAGGATAGTTTCTGGAGATTCCATTCGGTTGTCCTTGCTGAATGAGGTTCTGTTGAGCAGGGAGATTGATGTGAAAGACGGGCTGCAAGTGAGGCAGATGGCCCGATTCTTCATCTTGTTGGTGCTGGGAGGTTTCATGGTGGCGTCGAGCGGCGACATCGTCCATTTGTGGTTTCTTCCGTACTTGAGGATGTTTTCGAACATCCCTTTCTATGATTGGGGGAGTTTGACCTTGGCGACCCTTTACTCTTCTTTAGATGCATTCAGCCGGTGCTACCGACATAATTTTACTGGAGCCACGTATCTCCTTGAGGTATTCTTTACTTTGCGCATTTTCATCTCATGCATTTGCATTTTCCTTTCATGCATTTGCATTTTCCTTATGCCTCTCTTTTTGCGTGTGAATTCAGACGTGGTTCTAAGAGGTGATTGGGTGCAACACCCCGCTGATTATTCTGAAGGACGACACTGTTGGGGACTTCTACCGATTGTATCGATGGCGTAAGGCCAACCGACTGTTGAAGGGATCTCTCTCCCTGGAGGCTGTGCGTCAGGTCTTGAATGACCTGACCAGTGATCGGGTAAGGTCCTTTCCTTTCAGTCTTGGTTTTTACACCTTCTGATCTTGTATTGACTCATGCCTGCTTGGGGATTTTTAGGTGACCTTTCATCCTTGGGGGATAGGATACGGGGATGACTGGGGTGAACGCGCGGATGAGGCATTTGCTGGCGTATGAGTTCGGACATTCTTGGTATCTTGGGGAGAGGGTGGTTCGTCAAATCGCCGAGGAGGAGGTGGTGGTGCCACCCGCGCAGCCTCCTACGTCTATGAGGCGGGAGTGACAGCTGCTGGAGTATGAGAGGATCGTGGCGATGATCGGCGAGTCCTACTTGCTGTACACTGATACGGCTGCGCCATATGACTACATGGACTTTGTGATGAGCTGGTTGATGGCGCCCAGCATATATGATGCCTTGACCTTCCCTCCGGCAGGTTCGAGTCTAGGGGTGGGGTCTTCCCACAGTGGTGGCAGTTCGTCGGCACCTGCGGTGGAGGCGACCTCGGAGGTCCCTTTTGTACCGCTGCACACTCCTTCATACAACATTTGGCAGGCTGATGGAGGGATGGTACATATGCTGCACCGTCCTCATGCGATGGATCCGAAGTAGTTGGGTTTGATAGAGGAGGTCCTTCGACCTGCGGTATACCTTTCGGTCCTTTTCCTCTTTTTGATTTCTTTTGCTTGATACTGATTCTGCCTTTTCCTTGCAGCAAGGCCGGTTGTCGACCACTTGGCTTAGGGACATTAGAGATTGGATATCATCGACGACTGCCCACATTCGGGATGTTGTCCCTGTTCCTTCTTGCTTGGTGCCGTCAGCCTCATTCGGGGAAGACTGTGGCTCGGCTAGTGGGGGCGCGTCGTCTCGTCGTAGGGGAAAGAGAGCGCGTCGCAGGGGTGGAAGCTCTTGAAAGAGAGAGAGAGAGTGTGGGTTCGAGCTGAGTTTCGTTGTTTTTTTGGCTTTTTTTCTATTTCCTGCAAAATGATGTAACACAGAAAACAGATATATGCATTGCAATGGAGTTTTTTTATTTTCTTGAATGAATGGATGCATATGTGCTTTTTACTTTGCTGCTGAGACCATAAAAAGGAATATTTTTGGAATTTTTTGAAGGAAAGTTTTAATTAAAAAGGGAAATTATATAGGGAGGAAAAGGGATTTTGAAATTCTGTTGAGAACATCAATTTATTTTTATTGAGTTTCTTGATTTGACAAAAGAGGAAAAAAGGAAAATTTCCAAAAATAGGGGGTTGCCGATCGGCAAGCACCCTGAACTGCCTATTGGCAGTTCAGTTTAGTCCTATCAATTGAAAGCTTTGATTGGTACCCTCTTCAGCATTTAGTACCTTGTGGGGTAGGATTCCCTCCGATTTCTGCAGGGATTATGTCTTTTGTGAGAGTTCTCAAGTATAAAAAGGAGGTAAGGGTGGAGTGTTTTTATCACACCTTCACATCCTCATCTGCCTACCCATTATCATTTAGTCTTGTAAGATGGCTCTCCCTGGTAGCATTGAGTTTGTCAATTACCTCGAAGCCTTGGAAGCTATGTGCTCTTATAATGTCGACTATGATGCCTTCAACATGCGTCGAGTCTCCTTGTGGCGCAATCGACCTTTTGAGTGGAATATGCTGATAGCGACAGTACAACTCTGGTACCCCGAAGACCATGTATTGCGCTTTGGGTTAGAAGAAGTTTGTCATACCTATGAGGAATTTTCTGCCATACTGGGTGTGAATCCCAGTGTTACTGCGACTTTGCCCGAATTTTCTCGCTCTCCCAGGGATTTATTGGCCGAGCTTCTTCATATCTCACCTTCGGCAGCCAGGTCATTGGTTGCTGGAGGAATGATCTCCCTCCCAGGGGTGCTGCAGTCCGTGCATTTGCGGGAAGTAGGTGATGTCGACTATGCTAGAGCCATGGTTCTGGGCCTGGTTTCAAAATTATTGTTGGTGACTGGGGAGGTGCAAGTGGGCCCTCAACTTACAACCATTACTTCATGGATGTCATACAGTCGCAATCCTGCGGCGGTGATATTGGCGGAGACTCTGAATGGCCTGGATGCCTGGAGAGAAGGTCGTTCTGACTTTTTAAGGGGTAGCCCTATGATGCTAAAAGATTCTTCTTGTCGACTCCTCTAGAATATCCTTTGTCAGTCGTGCCCAACTTCTTCTCGCGCTACTTCACCCGCATTAGCCTGTATGTTCAGAACTAGGAGAATTGGTTTGTGGAGTATGGGGCTCGTGGGCTGTATTGGTCAGTGCCTTGGTGGGGACAGTTGCAGCCTTTTCTGGATCTAGGAGAGTATTCATATGTGCGACTGGTTGGTCTCAGACAGACCTCTTTTTATTTCCCTTGGCGACTTCTGCGTCAACTTAACTAGGCGCAGGTCGTGCCCCCTCGGACCTCAAATTTCTTTCCAGTAGAAGATTTGACTGAGCGCCTGCGTTTGTTGCTTAGGTCTCTGTGGGAAAATCGACATCCGTCGACCCGTCCCTCTTAGTCTGTTGGGAAGGTTTTCCATGTCCCCAAAGATTATATGAGGTGTTTATGGAGGAAAGTAGTCAGCAAGATGTTGGTAGTGGAGACTGGACAAAGATGGTTTGTTTTATCTAACACCATGGAAGGGGGTGTTGTGGTCTTTTCAAAGATGGTTAAGGCTCATCGATCCATGGAATGTTTGCGGCACTCCATTCAGGCAGGAGAAACTTGGGGTCCTCAGGATATAGATGATGAGGGTGCAGGCTCTTCGGGTAGCTGTGGGTAGGACTCCTGGGGAGTTTATTTATGTAATAGGGGATGTATGTGGGGATTTTATTTGGCTTTTTATGGTGGCGGGGAAGGGAGTTATCCGTCCCTTTTTCTTATGTAATCTATACTGTAATTTTTTATTAATGAAATAAACAAGTTTATGATCATCCAACTGTGCCTTTCGATGAGTTTTGTATTTTAAATTATCTATACTGATTGCTAAGGCATACATAATCCTTTTGTTCAAGTAGATGTTTAGAATGAACTGTCGTTATCGGAGATAAGAAAAGAATATATTTTTGTGAAAAGGAAGGGGCCGTGATCATGTAAGATGTATGAGTTGCCTACGTACCTCTGGGTTTTTTGAAATTTTTTTGTTTAAAAGTGGTTTTTCGTAGAGGATCAGGCCCACGTAGTTCTGGGTAGAGGGAAATAAAGAGTTTTTTTTTAGAATAGAAGGGGGATGAGAAGAGTCATAGTGCGCCGAGATTTCGAACTATGGGTAGAATTTCTTGAGACGGTCCAAATTAACTGGACGAGCCATCTCTTCCCCATCCAGGTCAGTGAGTATGGCGGCACCGCCGGAGAAGATTTTCTTCACGATGTAGGGGCCTCTCCAATTGGGCTTGAATTTCCCTCTGGGATCCCAGATGGGTTCGATTATCTCTTTGAGGGATAAATCCCCCTCCTGGACACCGCGGTCCTTGACTCTTTTGTTGAATGATTGCACTATTTGGCGATGATATCCCTATATGTGATAAAGAGGTTTTAATCTTCTTTCATCTAGAAGGGCTAGCTCACCAAGACGGCTTTGGCACCAATCTTCTTCACTAACCTAGCTTTCGAGCATGATGCGTTGCGAGGGTATTTCCATCTCCACAGGGAGGACAACTTCCATACCGTAGACCAGGGAGTAAGGGGTAGCCCCAGTAGAGGTTCGAATTGAAGTTCGATAGCCCCAGAGGGCGTATGGGATCCGATCGGCCCAATCCCTACAACTTTCGGTCATCTTGTGGATGATGGCTTTGAGGTTCTTGTTAGCGGCTTCAACTGCACCATTGGTCTGAGGTCAGTAGGGAGAAGATTTGTGTCTATGAATCCCATACTCGTTGACAACTTCTGTGACTTCTGCCTCGAAGTGTAACCCGTTATCTGACACTAGCTCGTGAAGGACCCCATATCGGCAGATGATATTTTGTTTGATGAATTTGGCCACCTTCTAGGCATTTAATACTGTGTATGACTCAACTTCGACCCATTTGGTGAAGTAATCAATGGCAACTAGGATGATTTCATGCCCATTTGACGCCTTTGGTGCAACCTTCCCTATGATGTCGATACCCCAGGTGGATAACGACCAGGGAGAAGTCATGTTGTATAATTCCCGCGGAGGAAAGTGTTGAAGATTGGAGAATTATTGGCATTTAAGGCATCTCCGAACATAGGCGGTGCAATCCTGGGCCATGGTGGTCGAGTAGTATCCCTGTCGGATGATATTCTTGGCAAGAATGTGACCGTTCATGTGGGGCCCGCATTCCCCACAGTGGATCTTCTGCATTATCTTTTCAATGTCAGCCCCTGCGATACAGTGCAAATGAGTTCCATCAAAATTTCTTTTGAGTAGTGCTTTATGACAGATGATGTACTAGGCGTCTAACCTTCAAAGGGTATCTTGATCATTCTTATTGGAACTCTCGGGATACCTATCGTACCTGAGGAGGCACCAAATATCATAGTACCAGTAGTTGACTAGCTCAGGATCTTCTGTAGAGACAAGCTCAATATGGTAGCAATGGGTTGGTTTGTTTTGATTTTGAACTAGGAAGGGGGTCATTGTTATTCCCTCGGGCATGTCGACCATGGAGGCCAAAGTGGCGAGAGCATTGGCTAGGTTATTCTTTGCTCGGGGTAGGTAATGGAAGGTGATATCTCAAAATTGGGAGGCTAACTTTTCTAATTGGGCATTAAAGGGTTGGAGCTTTTCGTCCTTGACTTTCCACTTTCTGAGCACTTGACCGATGATGAGGGCAGAATCCTCGTAGACATCAAGGTATTGAATACCTTTCTTAAGAGAGACCTTAAGGCCCACTGTGCATGCCTCGTATTCTGTCATGTTGCTGGTGCAAGTAAATCTAATTTTATGGTGATAGGAGTGTGGGAGTCATCTGGGGCGACCATAAGTATCCCAATGGCATATCCCTTTTTGTTGGCAGTGCCATCGAAGGCAGTCTTGAGTGGTGAAGATGACATTTTCATCTGGGAATTCGGAGATCCAGACATCTGTTTCTTCTACGGGGTAGTCAACGAGGTAGTCAGAGATGGCTCTTCCTTCAACGGCTTTCTATGTGACGTACACGATATCAAACTCGGTTAGGAGCATCAACCATCGGGCCATTCGGCTCGATAAGGCGGGTTTCTCAAGCAAGTATTTGATGGGATCCATTCGGGATACAAATTTAATAGGGAAGGCGAGCATGTAGTGTCGTAACTTTTGGGTGACCCAAACAAGTGCGACACATGCTTTTTCCAAAGCAGTGTAGTTAACCTAGTACCCGACCAATTTACGACTGGCATAATAGGTGGATCTTTCTTTGCGGGAGTCCTCAAGGTATTGGACTATCAAAGCCCCAGCTGCACTGTCGATTATGGTTAGGTATAGGACCAGAGGGAGACCAGGATGTAGTGGCATGAGAACTGGAGGTTGGGTCAGGTATTATTTGATTCGGTCAAAAGCTTCTTGGAAGGCCTCGTTCTAAACCTTGGTTAAATCTTTTCGGAGGAGCTTGAAGATTGGTTCACAAATGGAGGTTAGTTGGCTGATGAACCGGCTGATATATTGTAATTTCCCAAGAAAACCTCGGACTTCTTTCTCTGTTTGGGGTGGCGGCATCTCAAGTATGGCCTTCAGCTTTGCAGGATCTGCTTCTATCCCCTTTTCGCTGACCATGAATCCCAAGAGTTTTCCCTTTGTAATGCCGAAGACACACTTCTGTGGATTAAGTTGCATCTGATACCATCGCAGTCGTTCGAAGAACTTTCGTAGAGCGGGAACATGACCTTCTCTAGTTTTGGACTTGATAATCATATCATCCACATAAACCTCGACCTCTTTGTGAATCAGATCGTGCGGGATGGTTGTAGCAGCCCTAAAGTAGGTAGCCCCAACATTCTTGAGACCAAATGGCATAACGGTGTAGCAAAAGGTTCCCCATGGGGTGATGAATGCGTTTTTTTTCTTGGTGGTCGGGGTGCATCTTGATTTGGTTGTATTCGACAAACCCGTCGAAGAATGACTTAAGGGCATGACTGGCTGTGTTGTCCACGATCATGTCGATATTGGGTAGCGGATAATCATCCTTTGGAGAAGCTTTGTTTAAATATCGGTAATCCACACACATTTGAACCTTCCCTCCTGATTTCGGCACAGGTACAATGTTGGCTAGCCATGTGGGATATTCGATCACTCGAATGAAACCCACATTCAACTGTTTGACCACCTCTTCTTTGACCTTGAGTGACCATTCGATGCGGAACTTTCTCAATTTTTATTTAACCGGCTTGTAATCTGGGAGAGTGGGGATCTCATGCTGAGCTATTTCAGGAACAATACCGGGCATATAGTCCTAGGACAATGCGAAAACATCCACGAACTCTTTTAGCAATTTTTCTAGTTGTGCACGCCCATGCTCGTCAAGGGTGGCCCCTATCCTAATCTCGCGCAGTTGGCTACTGGAACCGAGAATAATTACAACAGTCTCTTCCTCATTAACTTGAACGCGGTTATGTTATTTGTTATTAACCTTATTTAAATCAGTTAAGAGTTGTTCATTTGCAAAATCATCATCATCAAAAGTTTGATTAGAATCTAAACAATTAATGTAAGGCACAGTAAGATACTCAAAATCTTTGTTTATTTCATTGATAGGAAAAATAGCATTGAGAACCTCATCAAAAGAGGTCTCGATTACATTTTAGCAAGGATAGACAACAGAAAAAGAAACAGGGTAAACATTGGGGTTAGGGGAGATTTCAAGAGGTATAACTGGCGTAGCATGCCAGTTGAGGATAGGTGTATCAGCAGCTTTAATCAGACGAGATGGGTCAGGTCCATTGATGTAATGCCTGAGTGAACCATGCAGAGTGCCAGCCCTAGTATCTGTAAGTTGAAGGAATCTTCGGAGTTACTTTCCTCAGTCTCTTCGATATTTTTAATGAACGGTTGTACACGGTGTGGGAAACTTTCGGCCCATGGGTAGCTATCTTGGAAAAAGATCTCCATTCCAGGCTTCATCTTCTTGTATGTGTGGTCATACCATGGTTCTGGAAAGCCATAAAAGGGGATATCATCCCCTTCTTTGATGAGTCGTCCATTTAAGTAATCTCCTGAGATAGTTTGGATGCAGTCTAGTCTCCTCTTAGGTCGAGATTGGCGGATCATTTTGAGCTCTTATTCTGATGGTTGATATCCCAAGCCACAAGAAGGGAAAGCTTTCTTCAGTTTGATGGGCTCAAGTATCCCTTGTTGCCTTTACCCTAGCCCCAGTTCGGGCATGAAGTGCATGTTTCTGAACATTTCAATCACATTGACATTGCCATGAGGGTCATATTCTGGACAAAACCTTTCTATGAAATCGTCCCCTGTCGGGAGTAGGGATGGCTCGACTCAAAATCCTGATAGGAGCATATCATTTGACCTGTGTTGTATCTCAAGAATTGGACCGCTGGTGCTTGTACCATCGGTATTTTCGTCATCGCCCAAAATGGTGATGACTCGCCCATCGGCGAAGAACTTCTATTTCTGATGGAGTGAGGAAGACACACCCTTTATATTGTGGAGCCAGGGTCGTCTGAGCAACAGGTTGAAACAGGTCAGGATATCGATGACTTGAAATTCGATGACATGGTTTATAGGGACAAGCCCTATTACAAGTTTTATGGATCCCATCACCTCCCAACGGGTATTATCGTAGGCACGCACGTCAGCGAAGGTTGGAGCGAGGTCACTTTCTTTGAGCCCCAAGAATATGAAGGTTCTGAATGGGCAGACATTCAAAGCGGATCCATTATCAACGAAAGAGAGCGGTACAACCTTCCCCATAATTTCGACGGAGATGTTGAGTGCATGATTATGATTCGGCCCAATTTTGGAGATTTCTTCTTCAGAAAAGGACATCATTCGGGTGGAGGTCAAGGATCCGACCAAATTTACCGCTTCTTCTGGTGGGGTAGAGGTAGGAACTATAGGTCTAGTGAGTAATTTGATTAAAGCATTTATGTGTAGCTGGGAAGACATGAAAAGCCCCCATAAAGTGATGTTAGCTTGGGTTTTCTTCAGTTGATCAAGGATCTTTCTCTCCTCAATGGTCATCTCTGGCATAGGAAGGTTTTCAATGCCCTTCCCCTTGTCATTTGCTGGTAGCGAGCTTGGAACTTAGTAATGTCTTCCAGATCTTGTCATGTGATTTACTGAAGAAGGGAAAAACTTAAATCCTGTTTCCTCGTCAATCTCAGGTTGCTCTGCCACCCTGTCTATTTCTCTGAGGATTCTTCGAATGAGATCATCCCACATATGTCGACTATTGGGCTAGCTCTTCCTGAAGCTTGTTCTTCGCTTGAATCTTCGAATCTTTCCCGCCATCCGGTGGCAATAATTTTATCTTTCCCTATAAATTCGATGCATTCCACAATTTCAACGACTTCTTCATACAAGTTCTCCCATTCTGTGGGGATATGTGTGATTGAAGGGACCAAACGCCCTTGTAGCTTCAAAATGTCAAGTAACTCGGTGATACTACAAATGCTATTGGTTTTGCCTAAATAATTCTGCCATAGTCTGGATAACATCATCTAAGCTGACTTCGTCGGTAGGTACCATCGAACTATCTGATTCTCGGGCCCATTTCTGCGATTCCAAAATAGTGCACTGAACCTCTGGCAATCGATATTCATCTGTGAGGGCAATTTCAGCCCGAACTCTAGGAGTTAATTTAAGACCTCTGATAATTCCATACTTCCATCTTCAGAACGGGTACGGACAACGATGCATGCTCTGGTGAGGAATGACAGTGCCTGATCAGTGAGGCTAGTAGGGTGTAGGAGGAAATATGGGCAAAGTTGAAGAGGTTTAGGAGAGTATATGGGTGTGATTTGAGTTGAGGGATCAAAATTTGGGTTTTCTTCCAAGAAGATGGCATTGGTGTGATTTGGGAGGGGGTTATGGGTAGTGTTTGGCTTAGGATTGGCTGGTGGGGCGATGGTACCTCAATCGATGAGATCTTGGATTATGTTTCGAAAGTGGAAGCATTGGTCGGTGATATGGCCAGCTGTTTGGTGAAAGGTGCAATGAGCATCAGTCTTGAAGTTTCTTGGGAGTGTATTTGGCAATGGTCGTTAATCCAAAGGCTTAATGAGGTTTCGGCTTAACAGGGCTTGGTAAACTTTGGAGAGGGGAGCATGGACCTCAGTCTATTCCCTTCGGATGGGAGCAGGGCGGCTTTCTGGTGCCCATGATGTGGTTGATTGAGAGATGTTGTTAATGGTAGAGACTGCGGAACTGACAGTATTGTCATATTTTCTGGGGGTGAACTGTCCGGACACCCTCTTCGGTTAAAATTCTGTTTTGGCAAGACCTTCCTCTATTTCTACTCCTGCTTCTCCGAGAGATCAAAAGTAGGGGTAGTATTTTCCTCCCATGTTTGCTCGGACATGGGGCAAGAAATTCTTCTTTACTATGTTGACTTGTTCTTCCTCAGATGGCCGATTGGTCATGGTAGCTGCTTTTTCCCTCCATCGGGCTATAAAGTTACTGACTGATTCTCCAGAGTTTTGTATGAGCAGCTCTAAATCACGGCGGGTGACCTCGAGCTCTTCGTTATATTTGTACTGCGACATGAATTCTCGGGCTACATCCTCCCAGCTACGGATTCTGGATTCCTCAAGAGATAAAAACCATCGGAGGGCACTATCCTTCAAAGTTTGTTGAAACAGTTGGGCCATTACTTCTTTGGAAGCCCCTAGGAGAGTCATGGAACGGTGATAACTGCGAAGATGAACAATTGGGGGACCACTCCCCCTGAACTTCTCGATATTTGGCATCTTGAACTTCTCGGGTAACCTTCACTACAAAAAAAAATAGCTTTTGAGACGGTGGCCTAAGAGTCCTAAAAGATCATTTATCCGTCTCAAATACTTTTTGTGACGCTATTTGGGACGGCTAGGGGGGGGTCTTTTTGATAGGGGGTTATAAATACTTTTTGTGACGCCATAGCCGTCTCAAAAGAGTTTTTTGAAACAGGAACAGATCCGTCTCAAAAGGTCCTCATTTTATATGACCCTTTTGAGACGGCACAAGAGCTGTCACAAAAGATTGTTTTTGAAACGAAAATTAATCTATCTCAAAAGATTACTATTTTAAAAAACCTTTTTGAGACGGCAACATAGCCGTCTTTAATATATTTTTGGGACAGTTTTATCCATCCCAAAACAGGTGAAGGGATCTTAAAATTTTTGCACCAATATTTTGTGGAGAATAAAATCTACCGCTAAAGTTTAATATAGAATTTAATTACATTTGAAACAACACAAACAACGAATAATCATAAAATGTAATACATAAGATGATTTTCAACCAACAGAACTAATCATTTACATTCAACAATAAATAGAGTTCTTACAACCATCTCCAAATATTCATCAAAACAAGAATTATAACACTAAGTTCAAATATTTGACTTGACAACAAAAATACATTAATTTATTAATACTCCAAACACGAAATGCTTTTATCAAACTAATTCAGCAACACTGAAGCGTACGACCTCCAAAACCACTAATTAACATTTGCATGTTCTACAAAAATTGTCACCTGCACAAAAAAAAATATAGTTTCGATTATGTCAGAATTAATACCCCTCGTCAACAATACAATGTGCAAAATGAATCAATATAGTATATTTTCATCATTAACAATATAAATATCCAACTATTATTATTTTTTAAAAAATTCGGCAGAGTCTCCTTTGTTTATTCATGAAAACCACAGGTAGCCAACCTGTTTTAAACATCAAAATTATTGATTCTAAGAATGATATACACCAACAGCAGAAAATTTTAACCACCACCATAATAAATTCTCACCACCATAACAAATTTTCCCCACCGCCATTGAAAATTTAACTTTAAACAAGAGAATTTTTCATTATATATATATAAGTAATTATATGTATGAATTATATTGTATTACCTAGTCGGACTAAATCGTCGAGGCAGTGGAAGCTTGCTGAAGGGTAAAACTTTGGAATAAACTTTGCATTTCACTTCGCATTTCACTTCGCATATCATTCTTCATCTGTAATAAAACTTGTTGGTTGCGAATCTCTAACTCTTCAAGCTCCTGTAGATGTCGAGTCTCTCGATCTTCAGCTTCTTTCTTTAACTGGTTAATTTCTTCCAATAATAACTGAGATGAACATGCTTTTGTCGACGTTGGCCTAATACCTGCTCCCTTTAATAAAGCATACCCATGCCCTCCATATCCTACTACATCAGTAAAAATCTTGTTCCGCACTTCTGGGTCATTTTGCTGCTCTTCTGGTAGCTCATTTAGTCATCTTTCAAGCATTTTCTACCAATTGAATTAATATTATTATTAATGAACATAAAATAATTTTCAAGAACACAATTTATAACAAATATTAAATAAATCTTTCAATAATCTCTTACGAATTAATATTTATACATACCGCTCTATCAAATGATCCATCTTCAACACTAAAAGTTTTATTATTTGGAGCTCGAGTGGCTTTCCACATGCTAATATTGTCGATGGGCTCCCCCAGTTCTATCCTCTGAAAAAAACAATGTATGTATATTAATACTCTTATATTAAAATCAGAAATATTTGTAATAATAAAAATTCCAACCTCCTTGGCTATTTTAGCATGTGGCTTTCGTCCTGTCCTTGAGTAAGCACATTCAACTTCACGGTTCTTAGTGTTTTGATCGGCAATATCCTAAATATTTGAATAAATAAAAATAAAAATTATGATACTAGTGAAGAAGAATGTATGTATAAAATTCTTAATAAATGTGATATTTATACCTTAATCTTCTTTAGACCCCAGTATTTCACCAATTCAGGCCACTGATCTTTTTCGACTCGTTCAGGCGTATAACTCAACCTCTCTTCATCTGTTTGAAACTTTTTATAGTGATTCGCCTTCACTCGATGCTTCCATTGCTTCCACGCAAGTCCCATCCTTGCAAAGCAGATTTGTTTAAAACCTTCCGGTGCATTTGTGTTATTCTAAGAACAAAAAGAATAAATTAGTTAAAACTTGACAGCTAATGTACAACAGAACAAATAAATAAATCAAACTAATAAGTTACCTTCACTTCCTTCCAAATATTATCAAGTGCTTCCTCGTCCGCCTCTCTCCAATCCAACATTGTCAATGGAAATAAATTTCCACACCTTGCGTAATAACCTAAATGTGACATCAATTTACTTTCAAGTTTACAAACTGGCTGACATGGTTCATTCCATTCCAATATCTTCTTTTTGTTATCATTCCATTCGAGCCAAGGCCTTGCCCCCTTTCTAACCCTTTTTTTTACTAGTAAGGGTAGCCATTGTACCTGGAAAAAAAGTTGATAAATAATGTTTATACATCTTATTCAATATGAATATCAACATAATAGTAATACAAATGGAGATATACAAACACTGTGTAACATAGCATACCTGTGAGATCCTCACCATCTAAAGCGGATGGAGGATTGGCATTCCCAACTGAATTATCAATCTGCTCAATATTTTGGGAAAGTTGACGTGTAGGTGTTTGAAATAAAGAAACTTGAGCTCTTGAGTTGAGGTGTGTATTATGGTATGTTAATTCAATATTTGGTGAAAGTTGTGGTTGCATCTCTCTATTTCCATGGTCCCTTATGTTGTGTTGCACGGGAGTAATTTGAGATGTCCTCTCTAAATCATTTCTCACTGGAGTTGTGAGTGGTTGCTTCTCGAGTAGTCTTTCCTCGCCTATGAGGTCGGACATAGTCAACCGACGACGACGACGACGCCTCAATGTCATGGATCTGTATATTTGCATTTATCATAGCAAGAAGTTACATTTCAGTTATATATCACATTTCAACATCGGTTATAAAACTAATCAAACATGAAACAAAATATAAAATGATCGATCATTACATTAAAATGATCGTGTTCATTTCAAAATCATTTCCAAGAATAAGAGGAGCAACTTAAACCCATTACTGATAAATACTTATTAATTTGAGTCATAGAGATCTTGATTTCATCCATTAGCATCATTATCATATACATCATTCTTCCCTCCTCTAAAATATTACTCCATAAAAAGATCTCGACTCAAGCTTTCGTGGAAAACTGGATGGGCCATACAACCAATACAAATATTTTTGAGAATTTTGGATTTTTTATCTGAGACACAATAAACCTCTCATTTTTGGGTCCAAAAACTAAGTTGGCAACCATTTAAGGTTTTAGATTAACCCAAATATGTTGAACCCCAAGAAAATATCTCAATCACAGCCCACTAGAGACTAAAGTGTCGAACAAATAAGCTGAAACAAAACCCTTTCCTTTAGAACTACTATCACAATTAAGCTTATAACACATATGCTTTCGAAGAATCCATCTAACAATAAGCATCTTTCTTTGAATTGGTGGAAATGAATTTTTGAAGCAGGAATCATTATATGGAATAATCTTGTGTAAGTTTTTACACTTGAGCACATCTACCATTGAAAAATATCACATTGTTAATACCAGAGGGTCATAAGGAGAAGTCCCATAAAAAACCTATTTTATCTTTCCACAGCTCCCAACTTGTAATAGAAGGAAGGATCTAGTTAATAATACCTTAAACTGAGTAAGAATTTGCGTGAATTCACCAATTACTCGGTCTAAGTTTAATAAGAAATGACTGCACAGGAATCCCAAGTCACTTTTAAATTATTATCTCGATGTGTAATTTAGATGATACCTGATTAGTAAATGCCATTGAATTTGGATGATACCTGATTAGTAACTGATTTGGATGATACTGAATTTGGATGATATACAGATATACTAATTTTAAGTAACTGATATACTCATTTTTAGTAACTAATATACTCATTTTTAGTAACTAATATGCTAATTAGTAACTCATTTTTAGTAACTGATATCTACTATACGAATTTAGTTTGGATGATACCTGCTATAGGAATTTAGTAACTGATGTGTAATTTGGATGATACCTGATTAGTAAATGCTATTGAATTTGGATGATACCTCATTAGTTACTGATTTGGATTATACTAGATTTGGATGATATACTGATATACTCATTTTTAATAATTGATATAATGATTAGTAACTGATATACTCATTTTTCGTAATTGATATACTCTTTTTTAGTAACTAATATACTAATTAGTAACTTATTTTTAGTAACTAATATATAAGTTTTGAAGCAGGAATCATTATATGGAATAATCTTGTGTAAGTTTTTACACTTGAGCACATCTACCATTGAAAAATATCACATTGTTAATACCAGAGGGTCATAAGGAGAAGTCCCATAAAAAACCTATTTTATCTTTCCACAGCTCCCAACTTGTAATAGAAGGAAGGATCTAGTTAATAATACCTTAAACTGACTAAGAATTTGCGTGAATTCACCAATTACTCGGTCTAAGTTTAATAAGAAATGACTGCACAGGAATCCCAAGTCACTTTTAAATTATTATCTTGATGTGTAATTTAGATGATACCTGATTAGTAAATGCCATTGAATTTGGATGATACCTGATTAGTAACTGATTTGGATGATACTGAATTTGGATGATATACAGATATACTAATTTTAAGTAACTGATATACTCATTTTTAGTAACTAATATACTCATTTTTAGTAACTAATATGCTAATTAGTAACTCATTTTTAGTAACTGATATCTACTATACGAATTTAGTTTGGATGATACCTGCTATAGGAATTTAGTAACTGATGTGTAATTTGGATGATACCTGATTAGTAAATGCTATTGAATTTGGATGATACCTCATTAGTTACTGATTTGGATTATACTAGATTTGGATGATATACTGATATACTCATTTTTAATAATTGATATAATGATTAGTAACTGATATACTCATTTTTCGTAATTGATATACTCTTTTTTAGTAACTAATATACTAATTAGTAACTTATTTTTAGTAACTAATATATAAGTTTTGAAGCAGGAATCATTATATGGAATAATCTTGTGTAAGTTTTTACACTTGAGCACATCTACCATTGAAAAATATCACATTGTTAATACCAGAGGGTCATAAGGAGAAGTCCCATAAAAAACCTATTTTATCTTTCCACAGCTCCCAACTTGTAATAGAAGGAAGGATCTAGTTAATAATACCTTAAACTGAGTAAGAATTTGCGTGAATTCATCAATTACTCGGTCTAAGTTTAATAAGAAATGACTGCACAGGAATCCCAAGTCACTTTTAAATTATTATCTTGATGTGTAATTTAGATGATACCTGATTAGTAAATGCCATTGAATTTGGATGATACCTGATTAGTAACTGATTTGGATGATACTGAATTTGGATGATATACAGATATACTAATTTTAAGTAACTGATATACTCATTTTTAGTAACTAATATACTCATTTTTAGTAACTAATATGCTAATTAGTAACTCATTTTTAGTAACTGATATCTACTATACGAATTTAGTTTGGATGATACCTGCTATAGGAATTTAGTAACTGATGTGTAATTTGGATGATACCTGATTAGTAAATGCTATTGAATTTGGATGATACCTCATTAGTTACTGATTTGGATTATACTAGATTTGGATGATATACTGATATACTCATTTTTAATAATTGATATAATGATTAGTAACTGATATACTCATTTTTCGTAATTGATATACTCTTTTTTAGTAACTAATATACTAATTAGTAACTTATTTTTAGTAACTAATATATAGGTTTTGAAGCAGGAATCATTATATGGAATAATCTTGTGTAAGTTTTTACACTTGAGCACATCTACCATTGAAAAATATCACATTGTTAATACCAGAGGGTCATAAGGAGAAGTCCAATAAAAAACCTATTTTATCTTTCCACAGCTCCCAACTTGTAATAGAAGGAAGGATCTAGTTAATAATACCTTAAACTGAGTAAGAATTTGTGTGAATTCACCAATTACTCGGTCTAAGTTTAATAAGAAATGACTGCACAGGAATCCCAAGTCACTTTTAAATTATTATCTTGATGTGTAATTTAGATGATACCTGATTAGTAAATTCCATTGAATTTGGATGATACCTGATTAGTAACTGATTTGGATGATACTGAATTTGGATGATATACAGATATACTAATTTTAAGTAACTGATATACTCATTTTTAGTAACTAATATACTCATTTTTAGTAACTAATATGCTAATTAGTAACTCATTTTTAGTAACTGATATCTACTATACGAATTTAGTTTGGATGATACCTGCTATAGGAATTTAGTAACTGATGTGTAATTTGGATGATACCTGATTAGTAAATGCTATTGAATTTGGATGATACCTCATTAGTTACTGATTTGGATTATACTAGATTTGGATGATATACTGATATACTCATTTTTAATAATTGATATAATGAATAGTAACTGATATACTCATTTTTCGTAATTGATATACTCTTTTTTAGTAACTAATATACTAATTAGTAACTTATTTTTAGTAACTAATATATAAGTTTTGAAGCAGGAATCATTATATGGAATAATCTTGTGTAAGTTTTTACACTTGAGCACATCTACCATTGAAAAATATCACATTGTTAATACCAGAGGGTCATAAGGAGAAGTCCCATAAAAAACCTATTTTATCTTTCCACAGCTCCCAACTTGTAATAGAAGGAAGAATCTAGTTAATAATACCTTAAACTGAGTAAGAATTTGCGTGAATTCACCAATTACTCGGTCTAAGTTTAATAAGAAATGACTGCACAGGAATCCCAAGTCACTTTTAAATTATTATCTTGATGTGTAATTTAGATGATACCTGATTAGTAAATGCCATTGAATTTGGATGATACCTGATTAGTAACTGATTTGGATGATACTGAATTTGGATGATATACAGATATACTAATTTTAAGTAACTGATATACTCATTTTTAGTAACTAAAATACTCATTTTTAGTAACTAATATGCTAATTAGTAACTCATTTTTAGTAACTGATATCTACTATACGAATTTAGTTTGGATGATACCTGCTATAGGAATTTAGTAACTGATGTGTAATTTGGATGATACCTCATTTGTTACTGATTTGGATTATACTAGATTTAGATGATATACTGATATACTCATTTTTAATAATTGATATAATGATTAGTAACTGATATACTCATTTCTCGTAATTGATATACTCTTTTTTAGTAACTAATATACTAATTAGTAACTTATTTTTAGTAACTAATATATAGGTTTTGAAGCAGGAATCATTATATGGAATAATCTTGTGTAAGTTTTTACACTTGAGCACATCTACCATTGAAAAATATCACATTGTTAATACCAGAGGGTCATAAGGAGAAGTCCCATAAAAAACCTATTTTATCTTTCCACAGCTCCCAACTTGTAATAGAAGGAAGGATCTAGTTAATAATACCTTAAACTGAGTAAGAATTTGTGTGAATTCACCAATTACTTGGTCTAAGTTTAATAAGAAATGACTGCACAGGAATCCCAAGTCACTTTTAAATTATTATCTTGATGTGTAATTTAGATGATACCTGATTAGTAAATGCCATTGAATTTGGATGATACCTGATTAGTAACTGATTTGGATGATACTGAATTTGGATGATATACAGATATACTAATTTTAAGTAACTGATATACTCTTTTTTAGTAACTAATATACTCATTTTTAGTAACTAATATGCTAATTAGTAACTCATTTTTAGTAACTGATATCTACTATACGAATTTAGTTTGGATGATACCTGCTATAGGAATTTAGTAACTGATGTGTAATTTGGATGATACCTGATTAGTAAATGCTATTGAATTTGGATGATACCTCATTAGTTACTGATTTGGATTATACTAGATTTGGATGATATACTGATATACTCATTTTTAATAATTGATATAATGATTAGTAACTGATATACTCATTTTTCGTAATTGATATACTCTTTTTTAGTAACTAATATACTAATTAGTAACTTATTTTTTGTAACTAATATATAGGTTTTGAAGCAGGAATCATTATATGGAATAATCTTGTGTAAGTTTTTACACTTGAGCACATCTACCATTGAAAAATATCACATTGTTAATACCAGAGGGTCATAAGGAGAAGTCCCATAAAAAACCTATTTTATCTTTCCACAGCTCCCAACTTGTAATAGAAGGAAGGATCTAGTTAATAATACCTTAAACTGAGTAAGAATTTGTGTGAATTCACCAATTACTCGGTCTAAGTTTAATAAGAAATGACTGCCCAGGAATCCCAAGTCACTTTTAAATTATTATCTTGATGTGTAATTTAGATGATACCTGATTAGTAAATGCCATTGAATTTGGATGATACCTGATTAGTAACTGATTTGGATGATACTGAATTTGGATGATATACAGATATACTAATTTTAAGTAACTGATATACTCATTTTTAGTAACTAATATACTCATTTTTAGTAACTAATATGCTAATTAGTAACTCATTTTTAGTAACTGATATCTACTATACGAATTTAGTTTGGATGATACCTGCTATAGGAATTTAGTAACTGATGTGTAATTTGGATGATACCTGATTAGTAAATGCTATTGAATTTGGATGATACCTCATTAGTTACTGATTTGGATTATACTAGATTTGGATGATATACTGATATACTCATTTTTAATAATTGATATAATGATTAGTAACTGATATACTCATTTTTCGTAATTGATATACTCTTTTTTAGTAACTAATATACTAATTAGTAACTTATTTTTAGTAACTAATATATAAGTTTTGAAGCAGGAATCATTATATGGAATAATCTTGTGTAAGTTTTTACACTTGAGCACATCTACCATTGAAAAATATCACATTGTTAATACCAGAGGGTCATAAGGAGAAGTCCCATAAAAACCCTATTTTATCTTTCCACAGCTCCCAACTTGTAATAGAAGGAAGAATCTAGTTAATAATACCTTAAACTGAGTAAGAATTTGCGTGAATTCACCAATTACTCGGTCTAAGTTTAATAAGAAATGACTGCACAGGAATCCCAAGTCACTTTTAAATTATTATCTTGATGTGTAATTTAGATGATACCTGATTAGTAAATGCCATTGAATTTGGATGATACCTGATTAGTAACTGATTTGGATGATACTGAATTTGGATGATATACAGATATACTAATTTTAAGTAACTGATATACTCATTTTTAGTAACTAAAATACTCATTTTTAGTAACTAATATGCTAATTAGTAACTCATTTTTAGTAACAGATATCTACTATACGAATTTAGTTTGGATGATACCTGCTATAGGAATTTAGTAACTGATGTGTAATTTGGATGATACCTCATTAGTTACTGATTTGGATTATACTAGATTTAGATGATATACTGATATACTCATTTTTAATAATTGATATAATGATTAGTAACTGATATACTCATTTCTCGTAATTGATATACTCTTTTTTAGTAACTAATATACTAATTAGTAACTTATTTTTAGTAACTAATATATAAGTTTTGAAGCAGGAATCATTATATGGAATAATCTTGTGTAAGTTTTTACACTTGAGCACATCTACCATTGAAAAATATCACATTGTTAATACCAGAGGGTCATAAGGAGAAGTCCCATAAAAACCCTATTTTATCTTTCCACAGCTCCCAACTTGTAATAGAAGGAAGAATCTAGTTAATAATACCTTAAACTGAGTAAGAATTTGCGTGAATTCACCAATTACTCGGTCTAAGTTTAATAAGAAATGACTGCACAGGAATCCCAAGTCACTTTTAAATTATTATCTTGATGTGTAATTTAGATGATACCTGATTAGTAAATGCCATTGAATTTGGATGATACCTGATTAGTAACTGATTTGGATGATACTGAATTTGGATGATATACAGATATACTAATTTTAAGTAACTGATATACTCATTTTTAGTAACTAATATACTCATTTTTAGTAACTAATATGCTAATTAGTAACTCATTTTTAGTAACTGATATCTACTATACGAATTTAGTTTGGATGATACCTGCTATAGGAATTTAGTAACTGATGTGTAATTTGGATGATACCTGATTAGTAAATGCTATTGAATTTGGATGATACCTCATTAGTTACTGATTTGGATTATACTAGATTTGGATGATATACTGATATACTCATTTTTAATAATTGATATAATGATTAGTAACTGATATACTCATTTTTCGTAATTGATATACTCTTTTTTAGTAACTAATATACTAATTAGTAACTTATTTTTAGTAACTAATATATAAGTTTTGAAGCAGGAATCATTATATGGAATAATCTTGTGTAAGTTTTTACACTTGAGCACATCTACCATTGAAAAATATCACATTGTTAATACCAGAGGGTCATAAGGAGAAGTCCCATAAAAAACCTATTTTATCTTTCCACAGCTCCCAACTTGTAATAGAAGGAAGGATCTAGTTAATAATACCTTAAACTGAGTAAGAATTTGCGTGAATTCACCAATTACTCGGTCTAAGTTTAATAAGAAATGACTGCACAGGAATCCCAAGTCACTTTTAAATTATTATCTTGATGTGTAATTTAGATGATACCTGATTAGTAAATGCCATTGAATTTGGATGATACCTGATTAGTAACTGATTTGGATGATACTGAATTTGGATGATATACAGATATACTAATTTTAAGTAACTGATATACTCATTTTTAGTAACTAATATACTCATTTTTAGTAACTAATATGCTAATTAGTAACTCATTTTTAGTAACTGATATCTACTATACGAATTTAGTTTGGATGATACCTGCTATAGGAATTTAGTAACTGATGTGTAATTTGGATGATACCTGATTAGTAAATGCTATTGAATTTGGATGATACCTCATTAGTTACTGATTTGGATTATACTAGATTTGGATGATATACTGATATACTCATTTTTAATAATTGATATAATGATTAGTAACTGATATACTCATTTTTCGTAATTGATATACTCTTTTTTAGTAACTAATATACTAATTAGTAACTTATTTTTAGTAACTAATATATAAGTTTTGAAGCAGGAATCATTATATGGAATAATCTTGTGTAAGTTTTTACACTTGAGCACATCTACCATTGAAAAATATCACATTGTTAATACCAGAGGGTCATAAGGAGAAGTCCCATAAAAACCCTATTTTATCTTTCCACAGCTCCCAACTTGTAATAGAAGGAAGAATCTAGTTAATAATACCTTAAACTGAGTAAGAATTTGCGTGAATTCACCAATTACTCGGTCTAAGTTTAATAAGAAATGACTGCACAGGAATCCCAAGTCACTTTTAAATTATTATCTTGATGTGTAATTTAGATGATACCTGATTAGTAAATGCCATTGAATTTGGATGATACCTGATTAGTAACTGATTTGGATGATACTGAATTTGGATGATATACAGATATACTAATTTTAAGTAACTGATATACTCATTTTTAGTAACTAAAATACTCATTTTTAGTAACTAATATGCTAATTAGTAACTCATTTTTAGTAACAGATATCTACTATACGAATTTAGTTTGGATGATACCTGCTATAGGAATTTAGTAACTGATGTGTAATTTGGATGATACCTCATTAGTTACTGATTTGGATTATACTAGATTTAGATGATATACTGATATACTCATTTTTAATAATTGATATAATGATTAGTAACTGATATACTCATTTTTCGTAATTGATATACTCTTTTTTAGTAACTAATATACTAATTAGTAACTTATTTTTAGTAACTAATATATAAGTTTTGAAGCAGGAATCATTATATGGAATAATCTTGTGTAAGTTTTTACACTTGAGCACATCTACCATTGAAAAATATCACATTGTTAATACCAGAGGGTCATAAGGAGAAGTCCCATAAAAACCCTATTTTATCTTTCCACAGCTCCCAACTTGTAATAGAAGGAAGAATCTAGTTAATAATACCTTAAACTGAGTAAGAATTTGCGTGAATTCACCAATTACTCGGTCTAAGTTTAATAAGAAATGACTGCACAGGAATCCTAAGTCACTTTTAAATTATTATCTTGATGTGTAATTTAGATGATACCTGATTAGTAAATGCCATTGAATTTGGATGATACCTGATTAGTAACTGATTTGGATGATACTGAATTTGGATGATATACAGATATAGTAATTTTAAGTAACTGATATACTCATTTTTAGTAACTAATATACTCATTTTTAGTAACTAATATGCTAATTAGTAACTCATTTTTAGTAACTGATATCTACTATACGAATTTAGTTTGGATGATACCTGCTATAGGAATTTAGTAACTGATGTGTAATTTGGATGATACCTGATTAGTAAATGCTATTGAATTTGGATGATACCTCATTAGTTACTGATTTGGATTATACTAGATTTGGATGATATACTGATATACTCATTTTTAATAATTGATATAATGATTACTAACTGATATACTCATTTTTCGTAATTGATATACTCTTTTTTAGTAACTAATATACTAATTAGTAACTTATTTTTAGTAACTAATATATAAGTTTTGAAGCAGGAATCATTATATGGAATAATCTTGTGTAAGTTTTTACACTTGAGCACATCTACCATTGAAAAATATCACATTGTTAATACCAGAGGGTCATAAGGAGAAGTCCCATAAAAAACCTATTTTATCTTTCCACAGCTCCCAACTTGTAATAGAAGGAAGGATCTAGTTAATAATACCTTAAACTGAGTAAGAATTTGCGTGAATTCACCAATTACTCGGTCTAAGTTTAATAAGAAATGACTGCACAGGAATCCCAAGTCACTTTTAAATTATTATCTTGATGTGTAATTTAGATGATACCTGATTAGTAAATGCCATTGAATTTGGATGATACCTGATTAGTAACTGATTTGGATGATACTGAATTTGGATGATATACAGATATACTAATTTTAAGTAACTGATATACTCATTTTTAGTAACTAATATACTCATTTTTAGTAACTAATATGCTAATTAGTAACTCATTTTTAGTAACTGATATCTACTATACGAATTTAGTTTGGATGATACCTGCTATAGGAATTTAGTAACTGATGTGTAATTTGGATGATACCTGATTAGTAAATGCTATTGAATTTGGATGATACCTCATTAGTTACTGATTTGGATTATACTAGATTTGGATGATATACTGATATACTCATTTTTAATAATTGATATAATGATTAGTAACTGATATACTCATTTTTCGTAATTGATATACTCTTTTTTAGTAACTAATATACTAATTAGTAACTTATTTTTAGTAACTAATATATAAGTTTTGAAGCAGGAATCATTATATGGAATAATCTTGTGTAAGTTTTTACACTTGAGCACATCTACCATTGAAAAATATCACATTGTTAATACCAGAGGGTCATAAGGAGAAGTCCCATAAAAAACCTATTTTATCTTTCCACAGCTCCCAACTTGTAATAGAAGGAAGGATCTAGTTAATAATACCTTAAACTGAGTAAGAATTTGCGTGAATTCACCAATTACTCGGTCTAAGTTTAATAAGAAATGACTGCACAGGAATCCCAAGTCACTTTTAAATTATTATCTTGATGTGTAATTTAGATGATACCTGATTAGTAAATGCCATTGAATTTGGATGATACCTGATTAGTAACTGATTTGGATGATACTGAATTTGGATGATATACAGATATACTAATTTTAAGTAACTGATATACTCATTTTTAGTAACTAATATACTCATTTTTAGTAACTAATATGCTAATTAGTAACTCATTTTTAGTAACTGATATCTACTATACGAATTTAGTTTGGATGATACCTGCTATAGGAATTTAGTAACTGATGTGTAATTTGGATGATACCTGATTAGTAAATGCTATTGAATTTGGATGATACCTCATTAGTTACTGATTTGGATTATACTAGATTTGGATGATATACTGATATACTCATTTTTAATAATTGATATAATGATTAGTAACTGATATACTCATTTTTCGTAATTGATATACTCTTTTTTAGTAACTAATATACTAATTAGTAACTTATTTTTAGTAACTAATATATAAGTTTTGAAGCAGGAATCATTATATGGAATAATCTTGTGTAAGTTTTTACACTTGAGCACATCTACCATTGAAAAATATCACATTGTTAATACCAGAGGGTCATAAGGAGAAGTCCCATAAAAAACCTATTTTATCTTTCCACAGCTCCCAACTTGTAATAGAAGGAAGGATCTAGTTAATAATACCTTAAACTGAGTAAGAATTTGCGTGAATTCACCAATTACTCGGTCTAAGTTTAATAAGAAATGACTGCACAGGAATCCCAAGTCACTTTTAAATTATTATCTTGATGTGTAATTTAGATGATACCTGATTAGTAAATGCCATTGAATTTGGATGATACCTGATTAGTAACTGATTTGGATGATACTGAATTTGGATGATATACAGATATACTAATTTTAAGTAACTGATATACTCATTTTTAGTAACTAATATACTCATTTTTAGTAACTAATATGCTAATTAGTAACTCATTTTTAGTAACTGATATCTACTATACGAATTTAGTTTGGATGATACCTGCTATAGGAATTTAGTAACTGATGTGTAATTTGGATGATACCTGATTAGTAAATGCTATTGAATTTGGATGATACCTCATTAGTTACTGATTTGGATTATACTAGATTTGGATGATATACTGATATACTCATTTTTAATAATTGATATAATGATTAGTAACTGATATACTCATTTTTCGTAATTGATATACTCTTTTTTAGTAACTAATATACTAATTAGTAACTTATTTTTAGTAACTAATATATAAGTTTTGAAGCAGGAATCATTATATGGAATAATCTTGTGTAAGTTTTTACACTTGAGCACATCTACCATTGAAAAATATCACATTGTTAATACCAGAGGGTCATAAGGAGACGTCCCATAAAAAACCTATTTTATCTTTCCACAGCTCCCAACTTGTAATACAAGGAAGGATCTAGTTAATAATACCTTAAACTGAGTAAGAATTTGCGTGAATTCACCAATTACTCGGTCTAAGTTTAATAAGAAATGACTGCACAGGAATCCCAAGTCACTTTTAAATTATTATCTTGATGTGTAATTTAGATGATACCTGATTAGTAAATGCCATTGAATTTGGATGATACCTGATTAGTAACTGATTTGGATGATACTGAATTTGGATGATATACAGATATACTAATTTTAAGTAACTGATATACTCATTTTTAGTAACTAATATACTCATTTTTAGTAACTAATATGCTAATTAGTAACTCATTTTTAGTAACTGATATCTACTATACGAATTTAGTTTGGATGATACCTGCTATAGGAATTTAGTAACTGATGTGTAATTTGGATGATACCTGATTAGTAAATGCTATTGAATTTGGATGATACCTCATTAGTTACTGATTTGGATTATACTAGATTTGGATGATATACTGATATACTCATTTTTAATAATTGATATAATGATTAGTAACTGATATACTCATTTTTCGTAATTGATATACTCTTTTTTAGTAACTAATATACTAATTAGTAACTTATTTTTAGTAACTAATATATAAGTTTTGAAGCAGGAATCATTATATGGAATAATCTTGTGTAAGTTTTTACACTTGAGCACATCTACCATTGAAAAATATCACATTGTTAATACCAGAGGGTCATAAGGAGAAGTCCCATAAAAAACCTATTTTATCTTTCCACAACTCCCAACTTGTAATAGAAGGAAGGATCTAGTTAATAATACCTTAAACTGAGTAAGAATTTGCGTGAATTCACCAATTACTCGGTCTAAGTTTAATAAGAAATGACTGCACAGGAATCCCAAGTCACTTTTAAATTATTATCTTGATGTGTAATTTAGATGATACCTGATTAGTAAATGCCATTGAATTTGGATGATACCTGATTAGTAACTGATTTGGATGATACTGAATTTGGATGATATACAGATATACTAATTTTAAGTAACTGATATACTCATTTTTAGTAACTAATATACTCATTTTTAGTAACTAATATGCTAATTAGTCACTCATTTTTAGTAACTGATATCTACTATACGAATTTAGTTTGGATGATACCTGCTATAGGAATTTAGTAACTGATGTGTAATTTGGATGATACCTGATTAGTAAATGCTATTGAATTTGGATGATACCTCATTAGTTACTGATTTGGATTATACTAGATTTGGATGATATACTGATATACTCATTTTTAATAATTGATATAATGATTAGTAACTGATATACTCATTTTTCGTAATTGATATACTCTTTTTTAGTAACTAATATACTAATTAGTAACTTATTTTTAGTAACTAATATATAAGTTTTGAAGCAGGAATCATTATATGGAATAATCTTGTGTAAGTTTTTACACTTGAGCACATCTACCATTGAAAAATATCACATTGTTAATACCAGAGGGTCATAAGGAGACGTCCCATAAAAAACCTATTTTATCTTTCCACAGCTCCCAACTTGTAATACAAGGAAGGATCTAGTTAATAATACCTTAAACTGAGTAAGAATTTGCGTGAATTCACCAATTACTCGGTCTAAGTTTAATAAGAAATGACTGCACAGGAATCCCAAGTCACTTTTAAATTATTATCTTGATGTGTAATTTAGATGATACCTGATTAGTAAATGCCATTGAATTTGGATGATACCTGATTAGTAACTGATTTGGATGATACTGAATTTGGATGATATACAGATATACTAATTTTAAGTAACTGATATACTCATTTTTAGTAACTAATATACTCATTTTTAGTAACTAATATGCTAATTAGTAACTCATTTTTAGTAACTGATATCTACTATACGAATTTAGTTTGGATGATACCTGCTATAGGAATTTAGTAACTGATGTGTAATTTGGATGATACCTGATTAGTAAATGCTATTGAATTTGGATGATACCTCATTAGTTACTGATTTGGATTATACTAGATTTGGATGATATACTGATATACTCATTTTTAATAATTGATATAATGATTAGTAACTGATATACTCATTTTTCGTAATTGATATACTCTTTTTTAGTAACTAATATACTAATTAGTAACTTATTTTTAGTAACTAATATATAAGTTTTGAAGCAGGAATCATTATATGGAATAATCTTGTGTAAGTTTTTACACTTGAGCACATCTACCATTGAAAAATATCACATTGTTAATACCAGAGGGTCATAAGGAGAAGTCCCATAAAAAACCTATTTTATCTTTCCACAGCTCCCAACTTGTAATAGAAGGAAGGATCTAGTTAATAATACCTTAAACTGAGTAAGAATTTGCGTGAATTCACCAATTACTCGGTCTAAGTTTAATAAGAAATGACTGCACAGGAATCCCAAGTCACTTTTAAATTATTATCTTGATGTGTAATTTAGATGATACCTGATTAGTAAATGCCATTGAATTTGGATGATACCTGATTAGTAACTGATTTGGATGATACTGAATTTGGATGATATACAGATATACTAATTTTAAGTAACTGATATACTCATTTTTAGTAACTAATATACTCATTTTTAGTAACTAATATGCTAATTAGTAACTCATTTTTAGTAACTGATATCTACTATACGAATTTAGTTTGGATGATACCTGCTATAGGAATTTAGTAACTGATGTGTAATTTGGATGATACCTGATTAGTAAATGCTATTGAATTTGGATGATACCTCATTAGTTACTGATTTGGATTATACTAGATTTGGATGATATACTGATATACTCATTTTTAATAATTGATATAATGATTAGTAACTGATATACTCATTTTTCGTAATTGATATACTCTTTTTTAGTAACTAATATACTAATTAGTAACTTATTTTTAGTAACTAATATATAAGTTTTGAAGCAGGAATCATTATATGGAATAATCTTGTGTAAGTTTTTACACTTGAGCACATCTACCATTGAAAAATATCACATTGTTAATACCAGAGGGTCATAAGGAGAAGTCCCATAAAAAACCTATTTTATCTTTCCACAGCTCCCAACTTGTAATAGAAGGAAGGATCTAATTAATAATACCTTAAACTGAGTAAGTATTTGCGTGAATTCACCAATTACTCGGTCTAAGTTTAATAAGAAATGACTGCACAGGAATCCCAAGTCACTTTTAAATTATTATCTTGATGTGTAATTTAGATGATACCTGATTAGTAAATGCCATTGAATTTGGATGATACCTGATTAGTAACTGATTTGGATGATACTGAATTTGGATGATATACAGATATACTAATTTTAAGTAACTGATATACTCATTTTTAGTAACTAATATACTCATTTTTAGTAACTAATATGCTAATTAGTAACTCATTTTTAGTAACTGATATCTACTATACGAATTTAGTTTGGATGATACCTGCTATAGGAATTTAGTAACTGATGTGTAATTTGGATGATACCTGATTAGTAAATGCTATTGAATTTGGATGATACCTCATTAGTTACTGATTTGGATTATACTAGATTTGGATGATATACTGATATACTCATTTTTAATAATTGATATAATGATTAGTAACTGATATACTCATTTTTCGTAATTGATATACTCTTTTTTAGTAACTAATATACTAATTAGTAACTTATTTTTAGTAACTAATATACTAATTAGTAACTTATTTTTAGTAACTAATATACTAATTACTAATCACAAAGAAATGACTGCACAGGAATCCCAAGTCACTTTTAATCTAAATTACAACGCCTATGAAAGTAAAGAATCAAGATAATATTAACTATCGATTGAGTGGTGTAATGAGGCAAAAAAAGCAAAAAAAAAAAACATGCGTATTATGGGTCCATCCCGGGAAAACCTTAAAGAGGAACTAAGGCATACTCAGTTAGATTGACAAGTTTTTCTTGAGCAAAACAAAGGCGCCTAGTGCGTTGTTTTAAAAGGCGCCTATGCGTGTGCTTAGGCTCCAGATTCACCTAGGTACAATATCAGCACCTGGCCTCACTCAGGCAAGGCTCCTTCAATAAGGTGCGCGCCTTGTCCGCCTAGGCTCCAGGATCCACACCTCGTTAAATTTTGTTGGAGTCCACATAACTCCATGAAAATGGTTGCACCCTCAGCAACCCAAACTCAGAAGCCTTCTGTCCACGTTCACTCAAGCTCTGGGATTTCTGGGCAAAGGCCATTTCACCAGCCACAGGCACCACCGGTTCAATTCCCTGGCCCTAACCCACAAATGCAGTCTCAGAGCTTGACGAACACTTCAATGCCGATGCCTATGCCTATACCAATGGGAAATCCAGCACAAGTGCAGCAGCCGGTATATGTTCCAGGTCTTCAACCCCATCCGATGCAGTCTCAGGGGATTATTCACCAGGGCCAGGGCTTGGGTTTCTCATCTCAAATGGGCCCTCAGATGGGCAAAATGGGAATTGGCATCACTCCACAGTTTCAGCAACAGCAAGCAGGGAAATTTGTCGGTCCCCGCAGCATAACTGTTAAGATTACTGATCCAAAGACTCATGAAGAGTTAGGACTCGACAATAGGGCTGACACACATATGGATGGTGGGTCAACGGGCCCGAGGTCACATCCTAATGTGTCATCTCAGTCCCAACCTATGCCATCGTATCAACCTGGTCATGGGATTAACTACTATTCTAATTCTTACAATCCCAATCCCCTATTTTTTCCAGCTCAGAGTTCTCTTCCTCTAACTAGTCCCCAAATGGTAATATCACCTTCGCGATAACAACTATAGTTAGTAAAAGATGTGTGTGCGCTCGCGAGCGCGTGTGCTGGTGCTAATGATGTGCATACATTTTCCTCTTGTATACCAAAATCGTAATGAATGATAATTTGTGTATGCAACGCCTATGAAAGTAAAGAATCAAGATAATATTACCTATCGATTGAGCGGTGTAATGAGGCAAAAAAAGCAAAAAAAAAAAAAAACATAATGCTGGAGTCCACATAACTCTATGAAAATGGTTGCACCCTCAGCAACCCAAACTCAGAAGCCTTTTATCCACATTCACTCAAGCTCTGGGATTTCTGGGCAAAGGCCATTTCACTAGCCACAGGCACCACCGGTTCAATTCCCTGGCCCTAACCCACAAATGCAGTCTCAGGGCTTGACGAACACTTCAATGCCGATGCCTATGCCTATACCAATGGGAAATCCAGCACAAGTGCAGCAGCCGGTATATGTTCCAGGTCTTCAACCCCATCCGATGCAGTCTCAGGGGATTATTCACCAGGGCCAGGGCTTGGGTTTCTCATCTCCATAATTTTGTGAATTATGGCCTTGTTACTTTGGTGAGTTAATGGTCATTCTTTCTATAGAGCTTCTTATAAGATGATATTGGATAGGACCATCGAGAGATGATACTTTTAGTCACTTTCACTTTCACTTTGATACGAAATTGGAAGCCTAGATAAACATGACTATGAGCAAATGGATGCGTAAAATATATAGACTAAGCTTCAGCAAAAATCATGTCTTTTACATTTTTAATAATTTGAATTGCACGCAGTTGAGTTCCATTAAAAAACTATTACACAATATCACCATAGGAAAAGGCATGTGATCTTTAATACCTCACATATGCCAACTACTTAGGCATGTGAATCAAGGTCGCGATAACCATGACTCATTTATATAAGTGTAAGTGAGGTATTAAAGATAACCATTACTCATCTAATACCTCGCATAGTTGGCATATGTGAGGTATTAAAGATCTGAGTTTTTAACGAATCAAACCCAGATCTGAATCCCATAAAAAATTGATATTTATGCTGGCATCTAAACGTACCAGGTGTAAGGACACAGTTTCAGGTGGAAAATCACTGGTAGGCTCATATTATGTCAATTCTTCTCAATGAGACGGAAGGTAACCAAAATCATCGAGGACGAAGAAATGCAGGGACTCCTAAGAGGCTCTCGTGATAAAGCTCGAATATACGAGCATCATTATGTGCATGGGCATACATCTGAGTGCGACTCATGAAACATAAATATAGTATAAATTTGCTCCTTCATTGAGTTGAATATCACCATAAGACTGCGCAAGCTAATTATGAAAAGGACAGAACTGAGATTAAGGAGAAGTATGATCAATTTGTAGTGAACGTTCAACAACTATTAATTATAAAGCATATGATATAGCGAATTCAGTAATCACAAAGCAAATTCAGCAAACTAGCTAATTCAGAAAACTCACAAAATATATGTTCAGATATGCAGCAAACTATCTGTTCAGTTATGCATTTGTTATAAGAAACACTACTCAGTTATGCATCAGTACAAAACCAAACTACAAATGCTCCAGTTCAAAAACAAAAATAACTAGTTTATAACTATATCTCCCTCAAGCATTGCCCCTCTAAATTTCATCTCCATCTTCGTCTGCATCTGCATCTGCATCTTCGTGATCATTAGCTTGAACAACACTAGTGTCAACTATTAATCCATCTCCATCCCTCACCCACCGTAAGTTGTGATCTTCATTCAAATTTTGCATGACAAACAGCTCATTTCCATTAAGCAATAATTCTTCTCCAGTTTCTTGAACTGTCGTGTACCTATCAAATTGGTCTCTTGGTGTCATGGGAACAACAACATGCCAATCTGTATCGATAGGGTCCTGCACGTAAAATACTTGTTCTGCTTGGGATGCTAGTACGAAAGGTTCGTTACTCTCTCGATCATCTTTATATTTCAAATGCTTGAAATTCACCAGCGTATAGTTAAACTCGTAAGCTTTTGTACCCATGCGATTTTCAACCCAATCACACTTGAATAACACAAACTTTATGCCATTAAGATACTGAACTTCAATAATATCCGTTAGTTCCCCATAGTATGTAATATCACCCACAATGGGGTTTTTATCCTTCCGGCTAGAATAACTCATTTGTTCGGCTTTTATAAAAACTCCTCTATTTTGAGTTTTCTTTCCCTTATCAAGTCTCTTTGTTCGAAATCTAAAACCGCTAACAATATAAGTGTTGAATCTGACCGCATCCTTAAGAGGACCTAAAGACAAGCATTTGATTTCTTCGGATACTTGCACACCGTCACGTCCCAATTTATTAACCTATAGTATATTAAAGTAAATGTCAATATAAAAGTATAGTATTTATTCATAATTCAACTATTAGTTATGATATTTTCGCTTACATAATCCTTAAACCATTTGTGGAACTCATCGTTGTGAAGACGATTAACACGATGCTTTTGTGAATCTTGAGGATACTTTGATAAAAGTTTCGCAAGATGCTTTCTACAAGTAAACATATAGCCATATGTCAATTCCACAAAAAATATAAAAATGGTTTTCAAAAACACCAATTACTTAAAATAAAACTTACTCAACAAATGGCGCCACTGCCTCAGTGTTGGTAAGAACATGCCGATGAGCTTGCATATACATTACAGAATCAAGTTCAAATTGAACTTTTTTCCCAATTGCACGACCATTTATATGCCCCCAGTCATCATTTCTAGCCGGTCGGTTAGACTTAGTTTCCACATCCACATACTGGGAACAAAAAGTCATGCATTCCTGAAGAATAACAGAGTTGGCAATCGAGGCCTCGGGATGAGCCCGATTACCAACGTAGCCTTCTAAAGTGTGGAGGTACCTTTCAATCGGATACATCCAATGGTAAAGGACACATCCAGCAATTAAGAGTTCGTCCGGCAAATGTATAGGCAAATGTTCCATCACATCAAAGAAACTCGGAGGGAATATCTTCTCAAGGCTACAAAGTGTAAGGGCCATCCGATCTTCAAACCTTTCCAAATCAGCTGCGATAACTGCTTTTGAGCACAGTATAACAAAGCAATTGCCCAATTCAATCAAGGCTTTGACAATATGAGTGGGCAATACCCTTCTCGCGGCTATTGGAAGTAATTGTTGCATTAAAATATGATTATCATGGCTCTTTAATCCCGAAATATTTCTTTCTTGCATGTTCACGCACCGTGAAATGTTCGAAGAGTAGCCATCAGGAACTTTAACATTCTGCAACACTTTTAAAAAAATATCCTTCTCTTTGTTACTCATCGTATACTCTGCTGGGGGGAGGTACTCTAGATTTGACCCTCGTGGTTGAGGATGTAGCTCTGATCTAATACCCAATTTTTTTAGATCTTTTCGAGCTTGTAAATTGTCTTTTGTCTTCCCTTTAGTACCAAACAATGTAAACAGGACATTATCGCAAACGTTTTTCTCAATATACATGACATCAAGATTATGGCGAATAAGATTATCCTTCCAATATGGCAATTCAAAAAATATGCTCTTTTTTTTCCAACCAAATCTACATTTTCGAACTACCTGTTTACTTTTTTCTAACGCCTCTATTTCCCTCCTTCTAAAGACATCTTACATCTTATATTCACATTCAACGTCAATATCATTCAACTGTTGCAATACTTGTAAGCCCAAAAGTTTAAGTGGGGATGGACGTAATTCTACCCTCCCATTAAATGGTGCCTTCTGCCTACGAAGCCTATGGCGCGAGTCTAAGAATCGACGATGACCCCAATAACAGAACTTCTTACCCTTATCTAATCGCATTGACTGGTGGTCTTCGTTACAGCAAGGGCAAGCAAATGTACCTTTTGTGCTCCATCCCGATAACATCGCATAAGCGGGGAAATCGTTAATGGTCCACAACAACGATGCATGCAACTGAAAGAACTCCTTACTTGACGCATCGTAAGTGCGTACACCATCAACCCATAGCTCAATCAACTCATCAATCAATGGCTGTAAAAATACATCAATCTTATCTCCGGGTCCTTTTGGTCCATCTATAAGAATAGACAAAATCAAGTTAGGTTGCTTCTTGCACAACCATGGAGGTAAGTTGTAAATAATGAGGATAACTGGCCATGTGCTGTGCTTAATGCTCATATTACCAAACGGATTAAATCCATCAGCAGCTAACCCAAGTCTAACATTGCGAATCTCCCTCGCAAAAGAAGGTTTTTTCTCATTAAAAGTTTTCCAAGCAGGAGAGTCAGCGGGATGTCTCATTACACCATCGTCGATCCTTTCTTCAGCATGCCATTTCATTAAAGGAGCTGAATAGGATGACCAAAATAATTTATGCAATCTCAGTTTCAAAGGGAAGTATCTCATTTTCTTTACGGCTACCTTCGGACCATGGACACCATCAATACTTGAGTCCTCATCTTTATATCGAGAAGATCCGCATATGCCACACTTTTCAAGACCCTCGGTTTCATTACGAAACAACATACAGTTATTTGGGCATGCATCCCATGTCTCGTACTTGAATCCCAGGTCTTTTTTTAGCTTGTTGGCTTGGAAGTAAGACTTGGGAATTCTAGCATGCAGAAACATCCTCCCCAAATATTTCAATAAAGCCGTGAGAGAACAATTTGTCCAACCATGAAGTTGCTTCATTTGCAAGAGTTCAACAACAAATGATAATTCGGTAATCCCAGGCGGACAATTTTCATAAAAGTCGCATTGAGCCTTTTTCATAAGAGTATAGTACTCTGGAACATCTCCGTCGGATTCAAAGACATCTTCGGTGTTATATTCCTCCTCACGCATATCGTCATGCGCGTGGGAAACACCTATTCCCTCTTGAACCATTGTAACCATGTTATCTCGAGCACTCAGTTCAACAGGTATATGTATATCATCAACTAACATATCATCCCCCGGAGTATTTATATTGCTGCTTACACCACCAAAAGTTTCTCCGTGAAAAATCCAAACCTTATATGTCTTGTCGAAACCATGCATCTCAAGGTGATCTCTCACAGTTTGTCGGGCGTGGTACACTCGATTTGCACATCTCTTACAGGGGCAATAGATTTTCGTTGTCTCAATGTTTTTATTAGCATATGCATAGTTAAGAAACCCTTCAATCCCATTAATGTATTCCTTTGAACACCGATTGCGAAAATCAATCCAACTCTTATCCATGGTTCCCATCTATGAATCTAAAAAAAAAATGTCAGTAAATTTATATTTCATAATATAAAGATAAAGAGATTAATAATGTTTTCGTAAGATGATGAAAAGCTAAAAAGATTAATAATGGCAAACATGAATTCCTAAAAAGATTAGCACATAAAAAGAGAACAAACTATAAAATAAGAACATAATTCATCACATCAATTTAAGTATTATTATGGCTAACTAAACCGAGCAATTCTAATTTGAAATATTGAAGTATTAATGCGCGCATGATAATGGAAAGTATCAAACAAAAATTCACACAATCAACTAATTAACATCTACGTCACTAAACATTTACACATTAAAAAACTCACAAGGCACATACCCATTTTCATCCTCGTTTGAATCCGTATGCTCATTTTCTTCTTCACGTGGCACAAACTCGTCATCATCACCAATGATTTTTTTTTACTCTTTGAACCACTTTTTTTATTTTTATCTTTGTTTTGAAGTGACGAATACAATTCATGTATTCCCAATTCCTTCAATTTTGCTCTATTCTCTTCCTCTTTTCTTTCTCGTACTCCTTCATTGTCACAAACTTTTTCTGAGAAAAGATATGTATTTAAAGAAGGAATGAGACTCATACTACTTCTTTAACATGTTAATTTCATTTCTATACTTGCTCCCAAAGTAGTTGTAGAACTTTAATGACTCATTTGGTTCGAGGTTTGGAAAAGGAATTTAGAATTCCCCCCATCTAGAATTACAATGTTTGGTTGGAAATTTGGGAGGAACTTAGAATTACTGGAATTTATAATTCCAACAAAATTGGAATTCTCATCTCCCCTCTAAAATGGGGGAATCCTATATTCCCGTGCATTCTAGTTTACTTTTGTGGTGAGACAAAAATACCACCTCACTTAAACTCACACATACATTATCTCTCTCTTACACACACACACACTCTATCTCTCTCTTTCACACACACACACATATACACACTCTCTCTCTCACACACACACACACACACTCTCTCTCTTTCTCTCTCATACACATACACACACTCTCTCTCTCTCTCACAACACACACACACATAATCTCTTTCTCTATCACACACACACGCTCTCTCACATATACACACGCTCTCTCTCTCACACACACACACACTCTCTCTCTTTTTCTCACACTATCTCTCTCTCTCTCTCTCTCTCTCTCTCTCTCTCACACACACACACACACACATACATATACTCTCTCTCACACACACACACACACACACACACACACACACACACACTCACCACACACTCGCGCGCACACACTCAAATCAAGTAGAAGGGTATTTTAATTAAATGATATTTATTCCTAATATGGGAAAATAATTTAGATGCCGAAAAAAAAAAGAATTCCCGTTCTAACCAAACAATGGAAAGGAATTCAAGATTCCAGGAACTTAGAATTCCTGGAATCAAGAATTCCCATCCCTTTTCTAAACCTCGAACCAAACGATCCCTAAATCATTTTTATCCTTGCCTTTAGCTTTGTAGTAATAAGACCCAATATCATTTAACTTCATTCTTAGAAATACATAAAAAAAAAAGATCTACCAATCATAACTTTACATCAAAAACCTAATCAATCGTTCTACAAACCTCAAATACATAAAAAAAAACATTAATGGTTTGGGAGAAGAATAATTTTAGGATCTTTGAATAATTGGTTCATGCATTTAAGAATTTCTTTAAAAATTAAATAAAAAATTATTATAGAATCATTGAGCCAACATGAACCATAATGCTATATAACATCAAACAAAATAAATAGCCTATTATAGATCTTCTTATTAGGTCACATTGAAAGCTACAAAAAAAATTAAAATCAACAAATAAGCATCCACTCTTTATTTACATTTTATATAAGTATTATACATATGGTTATTTATTTACAGTTTTACGTATATGGCATCATTAATTATGTCTAAAGAATAATTTTTTATCACCCATTGTTACCATTGTGCAACAGACTATTTACAGTAGCATATTTTGAAGAAGAAACATAATAAATAAATTAATAACAATAATTTCTATGCTGTTTTCCTCAAAAAAAAAAAAGTAAAGATGAAAACTTACCATGAAAAGAAAATAACGGGAGAGATAACGCAGCTGGGGGAGGGAGAGAACGCAGCTGTGGTGGGTGGGGGGGGGGGGGGAGCGTGCCTCTGTTGGCTGGAGAAGAAACAGGGGCGTGCGTGGGTGGGTGGGGGGGGGGAGGGGGGGCGGAGCGCGCCTCTGTTGGCTGGAGAAGAAACGAGGGCGTGCGTGGGTGGGTGGGGGGGGGGGGAGGGGAGGGGGGCGGTTTGGGTTTGTAGGCGACGAAATTTGGGTTTTTTGTTTTTTGTTTTTTTTGAGGTGGGAAGTTAGGTTAAAGTGTTAGAGCGGGAGATGAAAATAATTAGTGGTGGGAATTAATTTTTTTAGCCGTCTTATTTGGTTTATCTTTTGATACAGTAAGTATTTACCGTCTCATTTGCTTTACTTTATAAGACGGATATAATTAATCGTATCAAAAAGTGACCTATTTTGAGAAGGGTATAATTAACCGTATAAAAAAATGACCTTTTTTAGACGGATATAATTAGCAGTCCTAAATAATAATAGTTTTTGAGACGGCTCATTATATCCGTATAAAAAAGTATGTTTTAAAGACTACATTTTGTCTGTCTCAAAAAATAGGGTCTTAAAAGCAACTTTTTTTTGTAGTGCTTGCTTTAGGATAAGGAGACATGTGGGTGTAGTCCATGTAATTCCCAGAGATCCTGACTTGGTCAAACTTCTTAGTGAGCATCTTAAGATCTTCTTTGACTTTGTTCACTCCTCCTCCTTTGGATCAGCGGCCATGGGAGGGTTAGCCATAGGCTGGGCAATGTTTGGCATTGGAAGCTGGGCAGGCGGCGGCCCATTGGCAGGAGGGGCACGTGGAGCGTGCTGATATTCTTTCGGGACCCAGATAGGCTCAGGTGGACCCATAGCACTAGGGAACATATCCTCGGGCTCTTGAGGAATAGGAACTTGGTTTCGTTGCATTTCACGAACCTTAGCTTGGAGGTTGTCAATCTTGGCCACGATCTGAGCTAGGATTGTCGGCAGATCCGGTTGTATGACTGGTGCTTGATCTGCATTCTCCATGGAAGATGGATGGGTTCCGGACTCGGAAGAACTAATAGAGGAGCGGATGAAACTCCGGGGTGATTTGACTAAAGACCGAAGCCAATAGGGAGCCAGGCCAAGGGCTTGCAATCGACCTGAGAAGGCGTAGGATGAGATTTATTTTTGAGAAAAAGGGAAGAAACTATTTTTGGATTTTTGATAAAAAAGGAAGAAATGTTTTTGAATTTTTGATAAAGAAGGGAGAAATATTTTTGGATTTTTAATAAAGAAGGGAGAAATGTTTGTGGATTTTTAATAAAGAAGGGAGAAATGTTTTTAGTGACGGACCTCAGCATGATTATTATGATTATTATGTTTTCACTTGTATTTAATTCTCCTAAATGCAATGTCGGACGGGACCCGAGCCTGGAAAAGTGGGGGTCTTAATATATGCAAATCTACGTTTGGACTTGTAACCAGGCTCGCGAACAGGGTCCCATTTAAAAAATGCGCGAAAATTGGGCGGCAGGCCGACCCGGAATTTCGGCAGAGTTTCGGGTTGAAACCGGTAGTCTAAAGTGCATGTCCTAGGTTTGACACCTATATGCGGGTATGCATTTGGTTGGGTGAATTGGCATGGGTTCCCCCCTTTGGCGTGACTTCCAGGATATACGTCTTATTTTTTAGGGCAATCGGTACGTGTGGACAAGCCATTTGATTTACCTGAGTGTACGTGAATTGCCTCACCATATACCTCGTGGGGATGGTACGTGTGAGAGCGAATTCGATATACTCGGCGTACGTGAACGAATTCCCTGCGATATACCTCCCGTCATGACTTCAGTCAAGCGGTAAGATGTGGGGGAACCGTTCGATATACGTCGAAGGTACTTGGCCAATGGAAGGTGAGAGTCATATCGCTTAGGCTAACTACGACCTGCCGGACCAGCGCCCATCACGAAGTGACCCCCCAGTTACTGGGTAAAATTTGGTCAATAGCAATGCTCTTTGGTGATATCGTGTGAATCATGCATAATTCTCTTATTAGTATCTTATGAAGAGAATGCCTTTCTTGATTATTCCAAACAGGGAACAAAGTACAAGTACCCCAAAAGGTACACCAAGTATGGATGGGTGATGTGTGCAACATGGGGATATATATGTGATCCTAGGTGCACGTGGTGCGAAGTGTACATGGAGAATTTTCTACAAGTGTGTGAACATAAGCGTAAGCATGGGATACATGTGAGAAAGGGGGATAGGAAGATATGGGGGGAGACATAAACAAATATAGCATCCATGTAAATAGAGTCAAGCCCACAAGAAAAAACACAAAAGTCCCCAACAGAGTCGCCACTGTGGCCATCCCCCGATTCCCTCCGCAGAGGAAAAGGATCCTTCGGGTCCCGCGCGACCCTCTCGGGAGCGCCTCGGCCGGCGTCGTTTGTGGTGTGAAAAAAATGTAGAGAGATTCAGAGTCGCCAGTCTATTTTACTCAAAACAGACAAAAGAAAAAGGGGAAGCCACCCCGAAGGATGGCATCCAAAGACATACTGGTGCGTGCGAAATCAAAATGATTCGAGAAGGGTTCGGAGGCTTAATTACGAAATGGGAAGGTGTTAGGCACCCATTTCGTCCTTTCGGTCTCTCATGGATATTTGTTATTTTTCCTTATGTTTCCCCCCGTGATATGTGTGCATGTGTATATATATAGAATGGAGGTAGGAATCCTCGACTTGTATTATGAAAAAGATAAAGCGAGTCATCCGTAGGAAGATATTAAGAGTAATATTAGAAAAATAAGATTTACGCGATTACCCCTACGTTGATCGTTATAATGGAACGATAACGCATATAGAGTAAAACGTCACTAAGAGCAAGTATATAGCATATAAGGAAAATTGATAAAAAAAGAAGAAGATAGAAGATAAGGTAAAAAGTGAGAAAAAGGACTCGAGTCTCGGGTTTTACCCCGAGACGCCTACGTAGCCTATAGAGGCATCAAAGTCCACGTAGTTTGCATACAAAATGAGGGGTGTAGTTTATCCTATAAATCCAAATGGAGAATCTCTTATTTGTGAGTGTGTGTGTGTGTGTGTGTAGAAAAAAGTGTTTTAGTTGTGAGAAGAGTGTGGAAAAGCTGTGAGAATCTTTATTTGGAATTTATGAGCAAACCCTATTTTTCTTGTTTTTTGGGTTTTATTTATATGAAAATAAGAGATGTGCAATAATACTAAATAAAAAGTATATTAGAATGTGTGAGCTGAGATAATAAAAGTGCTAAGTAAGAAAAAAAGTTATTGGGAATTTAAGAGAATTTAGGAGAGAGTTTGAGAAAGTTGTACCTTCTTGAAGATCTTGAGCTTGATCTTGAATCTTGGAGAGAAGCCCTTGCACTTTGAATGATGATGGAGAGTGTTTAATTCACCAAATTTGATGAAAGGGATGATGAAAAGTCGGAGTAACAGGAGGATTTGGAAGTTGAAATCACGCGGCCTTCGAGAGAGGTTTCTGGGATTCGTTCAGAGAGATTTTTATCAGATCTGGGCTCCCTTTGCAAATGAGGTGAAGACCTCCTTTTATAGCCCCAGGGGACTGCCGATCGGCATTGCCATGCCACTACCTATCGGCAAGTGCCGATAGGTAGGGTCTGGAACCTGCCATTTGGCAGTGCACTTCAGGCTTTTTCGAGAAATCGGCCGCCGAGGGCAAACTGTTGGTCAGAATTGCGCACGGGGCATACCGTTGGAAAGGTAATTCAGAGACCTTCAAAAGTCCTTAGGACCGCTCCCGAGTTTGGGAGTCGACTTTGGGTCAAATATGGCTCGAAAGCGTTTGTCGTTCCATTAGACGGGGAATCGTGCGGACGCAAACGGATCGTCCGTCCGCATGGTAAGTCTGAATCGCGCACGGGGCATACCATTGGAAAATTTAGGAGATGTACTTCGACATTCCAAAGAGTTTGACCCGGTTTGGAGAGTTGACTTTGGTCAACGAGGCCTGGGAAGTGCTCGGTGGCCTCCCGGAGTCAAACGGATCGTTTGTCCGCATGGAAATTCAGAATCGCACACGAGACGGACCGTTGGAAAGGGTATTCAGGTCCCTTTGAAGATTCATTCAGCATCGGTTGAGCTGAAGAGTTGACTTAGGTCAAATAGAGCCCGGGACCACTCGGTGGCCTCTGGGTCAGGTTTCAGACGCAAACGGATCGTCCGTCCGCATGGTAAGTCAGAATCGCACACGGGACGCACCGTTGGAAAGGGTATTCAGTGCCCTTCGAAGATTCATTCAGTCTCGATCGAGACGAAGAGTTTGACTTTTGGGTCAAACTGAGCCGAGAAGTGCCCGATGACTTTTAGGTCAGTGCTCGAGACATGACCTGGGTTTGTGGTGATGAGTGGAGGTACTAGGGATCTAAGGTGAGTTAGGGGGGTAACAGAATGAGGTGTCTAAAATTCATAGGTATCACTGAATATCTTCTCGAGAATATTGATAACCGATTTGAGCCTATCACAATGTATTTAAGCACATATTATATACATGGTAAAAAAATCTAATGTTTTAATTGGGCGAGCAGTCCACTTCATGTACTTCGCTGATCGGTTCTACCATTGGGCTTGATCCATAAAATAGTCCCCACATATACTATTCTGACAAGATTAATTCAGTTGCTCTCCTCCCACGCTCAGTTATTTTGAATTACTTTTTCTGGGCCTTACTGTTGTTATGATATTAGTAACCTATTCTATTAAAGTTTTTTCTATCATTTGTAATTATAATTTCTAGTTAAAGAAAGTCACATCTCAATTTGACTATTTGATGGCGCATGTTCACGAAACAACGGCCACATATCCAAAAGATTTTATATGTAAAATATAGGCATGTTAAAGATGCACCGGACACATGTATCAATGGAATGTTGTTGTCTAAAACTTGTTTGACATGGACACTTAACTCTCTTATAAGCTTCCTATTCCCTAGCTTGATGGGTTAACTGAAAAGGTAAGGGTTCATGTTACGTATTTCTTATTCTTTTTAGTAAAATTTATTTTGTGCTATATACTGTAGTATCTTATTATATTAAAAATTGGGTGCAAATTTTTTCTCTACTGATGCAGTAATTCTCTTCAAAAGAATAAGCTTCACTTGTTTGGCAGTTTAACGGATGTCGTGCCTAATGAAAAACTACTACAAGAGGAAGGTACTGATCTAATCTCTCTATCTACGCAACTTAACTTCCTTAAATAATGAGGTTGCATCCATATTTGAAGGTGGTAATATCCTGGCTTGATAACTAGGAGCAAATACATTGGGGGCTAAATATGGAGAAGGAGCTCAAGATCTTAGTGGACTCGACAACTTCGAGGACATACTCAAATTGTATACAAATGATGAGGGCCATTCTGGAGAAGAACAACAAATGATAAAAGAATATTCAATCCATAAAACTGGTGGCCACAATCCCATAAATGGTATTCATCTTTGGCATGGTGTTGTCCCAAAATATTTGAAAGAAACTTTAGAGGAGCAATGCCAAATAAGAAGATCAAATAGTTTTTCAACCTTGGCTTATGTAGTTTTGCAGCTAAATTTTTTTGCAGAAGTCCTCATCTTTTATAGGTAATCACCATGACCATTAGAACGTTCTTGCATAAAATTTTCTTGCTTAATTGGTGGGTCAAATGATGTTTATTATTAATATTTATAGCATGTTACAATGCCTCCTTGATTTTAGTGGGCCGGCTGACATTTTACATAGCAATTTAAATTATGCCACTAAAAAAAAGGGCAGCCACATCACAAGTTTTTTTGGGGGCAACAAGTTCATCCTAAAGTGATAACATGCCAGTAAAATGTAAAATGAATAGTTGGACCCTTGGGCCGTGCCTTCTCTGATACCATAAAAGACAATATTTTATATGTAATTTTTTGTATCACAATGAGGAACATATAAGAAATCACGTATAGTTGTAGAATAGGGATGAGCAAGCATCATTCTTAAATATAAGCCTACATCTAACACTTACACATAGTAACAAACAACTAATTTTTTATTAGTTGGCCTTTCAGATTTGGATGCAAGTTTATTCAACTTCGACATTTGGCTGTGATTGATTTGAACCTTCTCGACTCCCATTTTGTCCTGTCCGCCTCGCATGCTGAGTCAAAGGTGTTTTATATGAAGATCCACTAGTGTTAATTATGACATGAAGGTGATTGATAAACGCACAGAGAAAGATGTTCATGTTGTCGTATTTGCAGAGTATATAAATATTTATCACCCTGGATTCATACATTACAGTGGTACCTTTAGAATTGTCTATTGGTGACTGTCAATGTGTGTGCATGCACTTCTGTTAGTTGACATTTAATATTCTGGGCCTTGATTAATTTATTAGTTAAAATACCATGATACCCATTGTCTTGATTGTTAATGGAGGTATGAGTGAAAGATGAAAATAGTTATTTTTTTACTTTAGTTGGTAGTGTTGTTTATACTTTGGAATGAGTATTGAATATACTAGTTTGGTAGATATTTTTACGGGTTTCATAGTTTTATTTATTGTTTGGGAGCTATGTTTACGATTTCACATTCTTTCTTTTAGCATTAAACTGTCTCAGGCTATTATTTACACTTCTGCTGACCCTGCTCAGTGATCACCGCCCAATCGTATTGATTAAACTGAGACTTCATATATTTCGTTACATATTTTCTTGAGCTTAATATTAATATTGACTTGCATATTGTTGAACAAGATATTGCGAACTTATCAAAAAACTTACTTGATGTTGGTGTTGGAATTAAGCAAAAAGAAATGGTAGATGAGATGGTTAGAAAGGTAAGTATTTAAACGCATATAACTATTTTCAATTCATAACCATGGTAGTTGTCTTTACCTAACTTTGTAGTTTTTTATTATGACGGTATGGTTGATGAATGGAAGGATTTAGAATGGAGTGATCGTGCGATACATTTATCTGCAGTGAATCAAACTAATTGGTAGGAGGATTAGACTCTTGACCATATCATCTCATGTAACGGAAGTTGCATTTAACCGATTCACCATAGTTTGTTTTCCAAGTTCTTGATCAGTATTGATGATAATGAATAGGTGGTTTGCTAAGCAATTCTTATATCCAGACATAGTTGTGGAATACAGCTGCATTTTCCTATGGGATGAAGACCTCGTCGTTAAAAATTTCAACCCTGAACGGTATGTGAAAGAGGTAACATGTAAAAATAAAAACGAATAACAGAGAAGTGTAATGGCATATAATGTCTCAAAATTATAACTCTCACCTGCAACAATTGCATCTTTGGTTATTTGTTGTGGTTGTGCAAATCATTTAATAGGGAAGTAGCAGAATTATACAATTTTAATAGATCAGATAGTATGGCACACAGGCTTAATTGTTATATTAATTGTTTCTCCTACATGAGTCCATGTGTAGAATATAATTTTACTTGAAAACTTGCTTGCGTGGGTAAGGTGCCCATGAGTTCTTAACAAATCACTCTGGAACCAACGTCCATGATAGCTTACTAAAGCTCCACGTGTGTGTGTGTGTGTGTGTGTGTGTGTGTGTGTGTGTGTGTGTGTGTGTGTGTGTGTGTGTGTGTGTGTGTGTGTGTGTGTGTGTGTGTCTATATATATACCGCTCTTGTGCGGACTGTCCCGCATTTTAACAGTGCGAAGTGGACAATTGTCACCTGACGGTGAGCCCAAAAAAGAGAGAGAGAGCACCTATAATTTAGGCGATAATTTTTAGACTCACCGTCAGAAGACACATGTTCGGTCCACACTGTTAAAAGGCGGAACTGTTGATGCCAAAAATTATCGACACCTGTCCCCTTACATGGCAACGATCATAGTCATCAATCATTTGGTCGACTCAGAAGATAGTTGATCGGCCAGCGGGCCGGATACAAACCATCATTGTAGATAAACAGGCATCGCATGGAAGGCGATCAAGAGTCATTCTACACGTGCTCAATACTATCAATAGTCACATTCATTACGTACGGGTGTAAATGCTTAGATGTATAAAGCAATTTCAACCCTTGATCTCCGTATCACTATAAATACAACATAATCCTTTCACAAAAGGTAAAAAAGAAAAGTACAAGGTCATTCTTCAAACAAGAATACCTAATTTTCTGTAATCATCAACATCAATACAATAATAGTGGACGTAGGCTTTTCTTATAGCTGAACCACTTAAAAATTCTCGTGTCTAATTTATTTTTCTCTCATTATTTTATTTGTGATTATAAAATTTGCATCATATAAATCACTACCAATATTAGACATCAACAGATTGGCACCATCTGTGGAAACATTTTGTCTATCATCGTTCTCCACCAAAAATATTCATTTGATCTTCTTGAAAGATTCCACAAGATGAATGAAACTTCTGAAAACAATAACATTGCTGGAGGCAATTCCCCTCCTAGCAAAAAAGATCTAAATAGAGTCTTGATCAACATTGCCAAAGGGCAAGAAACGATGCAAGAGACTATGAGACAATTGGCTCAATCCATGAAAGCTAGGTCAACTGTGCCATCTCGGCATACTAATGATCCGTCTTTCAGAAGGGAAATTCCACCTCCTTTCCCTAGAAGTAATCAAAAAAGTTATTCCAGGTCCTCACATGATAGGTCCTATCGCTCAGGGGCCAGTTTTTCAATCAGGTCAATAGATTACTACGATAGTTTCTCTCTTACTCCTGAACGTACAATTGCCTTGGAACGATTAAGTAGGGCATCAACCTTTGATCGTTTAGGTACTCGAGTAAATAGAGGACATCAGCAAGAACCATCCCGATCAAGAGAACGCTATACCGAACATCATGAAAGTTCATTTAGGTTAAGAAAAAGTGCCTGAGGATCTGTGCGTACCGAACAAACTTTCCAAGAAGAGAGCTTAGCATAAACTCATAGAATAGATGGCTGAGCTGATTCTAATAAATCTAAAGCTGAAAATACTTCATGGAAGGGGTCGTTTCAACGATTAGAAGATCGTTTAGGGGATATGGCAAAAGCGAAGAATCCATTACAATGCAATTTTGTCAAAGGGTCTCCTTTCGTCCAGGGGATTGTCGATTTTGCTATCCCATCTATGCTTAAGACACCGGTGGTTACCCGTAAATATGATGGTAAGACTGACTTAGTTTTGCACATTGAGCAATATCAGGCAGCCACTGATATATATTTTGTTCCTGATGAAATGAGATGTAGAGCTTTTTCGAGCACCAACGCTGGCTAAGCCCAAATATAGTACAACAACTTGACTCGAGGACAAATTTCCAGTTTTAATCAACTTGTCGAGTTGTTCATGAGCAGCTTCTATTTTGGGGCCAAGACACTTAAGAGAGTAACTTATCTTGTAAGTGTTAGGCAATGAGTAGGAGAGACCACCGGAGAATACATCACTCGTTTTAATAACGAGAAACTGAAAGTGGTTGATTATGAAGAAAAAGAAGCCATCACTGCCTTGATAAGTGGATTACTTCCAGAAAAGCTGTATTACGCATTGGCAAAAGATCCTCCCAAAACCATGAAAGAGCTCATGACTAAGGTTTGAAAAATCATGAATGCAGAGGAAGCAATGGCTGCAAAGCAAAGCCTTGCGGCGAAGCCTGAAAAAGAAGGAGCAAAAACATAAGAAAGGGGATAAGCCCAAAAAATATGAAGCATACACTCCACTGATGGTCAGTATCCACCATATCCTGGAGGACATTAGGCACAATAAAGATTTAAAGTGGCATGGGAAGCTGAGGGCACCCCCTAACAGGAGAGATAAATCCAAATATTGTGAATTCCACAAGGATCATAGCCACACAACCGGTAATTTTATTGCTTTAAAGATGGAAATTGGATCCCTTATTCGAGCAAATTTGTTGATCGGCATGGAAGTCGAGAAATATGAGGAAGGACAAATTATCCCTGTAATACTAGAGATGACAAGAAGCGAGGCCATGAGGATGGTTATGAAGACGATCTAGACCTATCGAAGAATCCCAAGCAACTAGAAATTGAGGTAGCTATGATAAGTTTTGGTTCTTTTAATTATCATGTCATCACAGGCGGAGATGTAGGAGGAGGAGATCAGATTGCTGAGAGGAAAGCTTATCTGAATGAAGTACAAGCATGCTTCTACATATAACGCATTAATTTGAATGATGATGATCGACCCAAGAAAGTAAACAAAGATAAACTTCTCATCAGCTTCTCTAAAAATGATCTTGATAAGCACTCAAAAATATATATTTTAAGCCCCGAATAGAAGCATTTTAGTCACTCGTTCTAATTAAAATTGGCCTTATATTAGTATTTATCTATATTGCAGGTCAATCAGCAGTCGCAGTGTTAAATGATGCTAAATCCAGTCAATTGCGACAAAGAAGTGGTTATTTTATTTCATTTTATTAGGATTAGTTTTTAGGATTTCATTTATTTTTATTTTTTTTAGATTTTACATTTTTAGGATTTTAGTTTTTAGTTTAATAGATTTTTATTTTTATTTTTATTTCTTTTTAGTTTCATTTTTTTTATTTGAGTCTTTATATTATTTTTAGAATAATATTTTATTTGTAGATTTTTAGTTTTGTTAGTTTTATATTTTTTTAGTTATGTTATTTTTAGGGTCACAACTTAAACACGGATATTAAACCCACTCACACCCTAAATTCATACACTTATCACACACAATTAACCCAACTCACACACACCCTACCTACATACACACCAATACACCATAACGAAAACTCTCACCCTCACCTTACCACCCTACACCCTAGCACACATTAACCCCTCCATCTCCATCTTCAACCTCCAACACCCACGATTCTCTCTCCTCCATTCCCATATCCAAACCTAAACCCACAAATAAAACCAATAAATCAACAACCCCATTACCTATTTATCCCACAAACAAACCAATCCTTTAAACCCACATCTAAACCCATCCCATTACAACACCACCTACCCAAAACGGCGCCAAATCCAGCCACACCAGCCCCGCCAGTGACTACCCCAAAACCGTCGACATCAACTCGGTTAAAGCCCGAACCCGGCGCTGACCAGACCCGATTTGAAAACCCGGGGAAAAAAAAGAATTCAACCCAACTTAGCCTTACCCGGTTTCACTCAACACCCAAACCTTACCCACCTGCTACAAAATCAGAACAAACCCACTGCTAACAATTATCTCCAAGAACCCTCTTCCAAGCAAAAACCAAATCCCAAGAATCTCTCAACACAAAACCAACTTCGTGGGTTACATTATAAATGAGAAGGCAAGTCATTTAAAAAAAAAAGACTCTCAGATACACAAACGAGGGAGATGCATAGAGAGAGAGAGAGAGAGAGAGAGAGAGAGCAAGTATGTATATTATGTACAGTTCAGGGTCATGAAAAAAATTAGAAAAATATAAAAAAATTAGTTTAGCATTATAATAATTTTTAGGTTTAGTTTGTATTTTTATTTTTGAAATCAAATGCTAAAAATTGTGAAGAAGTTGGATGCATGTCAATGCGCATTTCAAGATAAATTTGTGGAAAAAAATTGTGTACTGTATTTCTACATTCTATTTTCAATTTATTTCCTTCTTGACATATTATTTATTGTTGTTTATGCAGACATGAAAATGTTTGGCTAAACATCTCGTTCAAGGGGTGGGATGCACTGCGAATGATGTTAATTTAATTAGTCAATTTCATTAATTGTTATAATTGTAGGAAAATTATTTTTAACTGCCACCAATTAATTTATGTAATGAGAGTTAGTATATTAATTGAACAAATTTATGTTTCAATTTATGAATCGAACTAGATATAGGTTTTTCCGATATTTGAATGTTAATTCGATATTGAAATTTAAGGAATGATATTATTTTCGTTAAATTGACCCTAACGGGCAATTTTCTAAAAATAGTATGATTCTTAATTTCCATTGTGTGACATTGGTAAGTTAATTTTGTGAAAAAGATTTTATTAAATTTATAATTTTAACAAGAGTTAGATTATAGATTTAATATTATCTCAAAATATTTCAAATTAATAAATTGAGAAATTAAAATAATTGAAAATGCAGTGTAATCCCATCTCTTGACCCTCTCACATTATTTCACACTCGGTTGCACATTTTTTTTCGTTATTTAGTCATTTCATAGGTTTAGAGTTTATTAGTAATTTTATCCCTTGAAATTGTTTTAAAAAAATAAAAAAAATATTTTCATAAAAAATTGAAATTGCAAGTTTTCACATTAATTGTTTCACCTTGGAAGTTGGATTGGTACCCGTACTTACCGCAATACGAGTTATTTTTAGACAAGTTTTGTAGGCACTCAAGGGAATTTTGAGAGTGGCTTTTGAAGACAACAATCGTAAGTAAAAAGCTTCTTATCAGATCTCGTCGGAGTATTGTATCCCCATAATGACCAATTGGTCGTCAAGTTTAAAATCCAGGAAGCCATCATTACCAGGGTTCTGATAGATAATGGAAGTTCAGTTGATATCATGTTCTACAACTATTTCCAAAGCTTGGGATTGAAGTTCACTCATCTCGGACCATACCACAGACCCTTGATTGGCTTTTCATGGGAAAAAGTTTACCCCCTAAAACAATCAAATTGAAAGTGTTATTCGTCACTTGGCCAGTGAGCCGAACTGAGAAGATACATTTCTTTGTTCTGGATAAAAATGTTTAGTCAACTTACAGTGTGATCCTCGACAGGGTAGGATTAAAGAAATTCGAAGTTGTGCCATCCACTACCCACTAACGTTTAAAGTTCCCTACTCATTTCGGGGTCGGCATAGAAAAGCGTGATCAGAAGGTGGGCAGATAATGATATTACACTTCAGCCGAGCAGGATGATTTGGTCGATTTGAAGAGAAAACCACCACTAATCAAGTTGACACTATGGAGCCCAACAGCGAGTCAGAAGTTGATACGTTGGATCCCCAAGATAAAACAAAGCTAGTCAACGGACATATAGTAGAAGCTATTGAAATCATAATCCTTGATGATGAAATACAAGAAAGAACCACCCAAATTAGCTCCACGTTGGTGCCACTCCTCAAACAGGAATTAGTTGCAATCCCGAGGGAACGAAAGAATGTATTCACTTGGCGTCATGAAGATATGCCTTGGATTGATCCCAACTTCCTCTATTATGATATCAACACTAATAAGGACATCAAGATGATCAAACAAAGGCGCAGGGTGTTCAGTCCTAAGAAGAACCATGCTATTCAAGAGGAGGTAGAGAAACAACAAAAGCCCAATTCATTGAAGATGTCAAATACCCAGCCTGGTTAGCAAATGTTATGATGGTCAAGAATAAAAATGATAAATGGAGTATGTATATATATATTTCACTGATCTTAACAAGGCTTTCCCAAAGGACCATCTTTCTTTGCCCAGTGGCAGATCCCACAGCAGGACATGAGTTGTTGAGTTTCATGGATGCCTATTCTGGATATAACCAGATAAAAATTAAATCAGAGGACAAAGAAAGCACTTCTTTCATTACCAACTAAGGTACTTATTGCTACAATGTTATGCCTTTTAGTCATAAAAATGCTAGAGCAACGTACTAGAGATTAGTCAATAAGGTGTTCGAAAAACAAATTGGGAGGAATATGGAGGTGTACATGTATGACATGCTGACCAGAAGTAGAAAAGCTTTAGATCATATCAAGGACCTCAATCAAACTTTTGACCAAATGAAAAAGCATCAAATAAAACTGAATCCAACCAAGTGCATGTTCGGTGTGAAAGAAGGTATGTTCCTCGAATTTATAGTAAGCCAGAGAGGAATTGAAGCTAATCCTCCCAAAATCAAAGCTCTAATTGAAATGAAATCACCAACTTGAAAAAAAGATGTTCAAAAACTTAGTGATAGAGTGGCTGCCCTAAACTGGTTTGTTTCTCGAGAAACAGACAGGTTCTTACCATTCTTTAAGGTACTTAGAAAGACCTTTGAATTGAACAAGGAGTGTAAAGAGGCATTTCATAAGCTGAATAAGTATTTGGGATCTCCACCATTATTGTCCCGACCAATTTTAGGGGAGAAGTTATATTTGTATTTAGCTATTTTTGAATATGTAGTTAGCTGATCCTTGGTCCGACTAGAAGATGGAATCCAAAAACCAGTCTACTACACTAGCATGGCATTCAGAGGTGCAGAGGTTAGGTATCCACGTTTGAAAAAACTATCACTAGCTCTTATTGAAGCTTCAAGACGAATGAATCCTTACTTACAACCGCATACCATAGTTGTATACACTGATTTATCTCTTCGGCAAGCACTTCACAAACCTGAAAAGTCAAGCAGGTTGATATATGTGACACCCCGCCTATTTTAATCTCGTCTGATCAATTCTTTATCAAAATAAAACAAGATTCTCAGGATGGATCATTCTCAGCATCACTGTCGAAAATCCATATTAATTACTAATAACCTATTAGTCCCGAAGTCAAATTTTAAGCTTTCTAATCTTGTTAACTAAAACACACAATAAATCCATCCACGCAATTCATATACAAGAACTGAAATAAATAAAATAATAACCGATAACTCTCGGTAAAACATTTATTTAATTATAACGAATAGGCACAAACGAAAATGCGACAAATAAAATAAATGACAAAAGTTGAGAAACAAGCCCGAGTATAACTCCCATACCTCCTATCTCAATCACAAGGATAGAAGCGTCTAAACAATCCCTTCTAGCATCCACAGCTACTGCAGCATCGTTTGACTCGAAGAAATAAAAGCATCCAGGCATTCCTGTGTCTGGACACCTAAAAGGTTTTTAAGAAAAAAAAAATTGCAAGCGAGTCAGAGCCTAAAACGTTTTAAAAATATTTAGCAAGTGTTTAAAATACTTTAATATTTAAAATATGATATTCTCCATATTTAAATTGGTTTCACACTCACGTGAGATACCCCTCACCTCTCATCTAATAGTTCACACCTAGCGCATGTATTTTAAACACCCTAGTTATGCTACCCAACCTAACTAGCATCTCTCAAAACCTCTAAATCACCATAGGCTATCTCATACCCCGCGTATATAATATCCTAAGCTTTTGAACGAGCTTATGCATTATAAATTCTCACTTATAATTTATCCATTTACAATAAATAACTTTCACTAGTTATTATACACTATTCACATTTTAGTGTCATTAATCCCGCATAAAATTTTCTCATCTTTATAAACGTATCTCACATTTGATTCCGGATTTTATCCTCCGGGATGTAACAATTTACTTATCACTTTACCACTTACTTGTCTGTATATATATATATATATTTCACATCTTCGTATATATACAATATACTATTCACATCAAGTATATCCATACTTATATAGCACACACTATATATGTATAATAATCATCCCTCGGAGCTATAACTCAATGCATGCAGTCTCTAGAATGTAATCATATTCTAGGGAATACACACATCGTCCTGGGTACCACCAGTTAGAATCTCACACCGACCTGATAAAAACGTAACACAAACGTAGGGGGAGCGATCATAGTTCCTCACCTAAAAGCGAGACGAATCATACTTAAGACGTCTCACCCATGATAAAGAGCCACGTTGCATAAATAACTGGATGCTATGACCAGGGGTCTATACTCTCCCTGCATTCACTAGCTAGGAGATTCATCCAAATCGCGCAACTTCCCATGATAGCACTAGAGGGGTATGTTCCCCACAAATATATCATTCACACATAGATTTATTTATAATCACACACACACACACACACATATATATATATATATATATATATATATATATATATATATATATATATATATATATATATAATCCGGCTATTCCTGCCTATCTCACTGCCATTAGCCTAAAATCCCGAATATACCAATTTGTATTCATTTATAAATATGCACAAAACTTATTTTAATCCCATAAGTATTCTCTCACTTATGATAGAAATATCTCATTAAATTCTTCTGAATAATAGCTTATCACATCTAGCTAGTATTCTAATATTCATCCTCCTCGTACATTCGATTTCACTCACATATATTATCGACATATACATTCTACACGCATAAATTTATATATACCCACTAAAATCATTTTCCCCGAGTGTCGTTCATCCCAAACACCCCTAAAATTTATTACCCGAATCTTATTCCCGCTAACCCGAGATTTATTTACCATTCATTAAATCTTTTAGGGGCCCTCACCCTCTATTTAGGGTATCCTAATATTTACCCCCAAAAAGAATTCTTCTCCAATCCTTAAGTCCAAGAAAAATTAATTATATTTTTCTGTCATAACCGAACCGAACCTATGGCCATAAAACGAACCGATCTGGTTCTGAAATAAACAAACTGAGCCGATACTCAATTAAACGAACCGATTAGGTGACCAACAAACAAACCGAACCGCATTCGAACTGGTTCTACGTGATCAGTTTTATTTTCTGTGAGTTTATCTTCTTCTACAACTCTAAGAATCACTCCAACACTCATCCAACCCAAGATTTATGGTCTCCAACATCATCAACCATCAATATACTCATCTATACACTAATTTATTCTTTAGATTCATCAAGTTAATTAAGATCTAAACCCTATCTTAATTAAACCCTATATTTTATTCAACCCTTCTAATTTCTCACCAAAAATTTACACCATGTACATGGATTTTAACCCAAATTTCATATGGAGTTATTATCACCTCAATTTACATGAAATCATTTCGAAAAACCCCATTTTATTTCAAGAATCCCAACCCAAAATCATATAGTTTTCACTAAATAGAATATGAATAATAAACACACATAAATAGTTAAAGCAAGTTAAACACTTACCTCGATGGATAAATTCAACGACCTCATGCTGAAATCCACCGGAGTTTGGCCAAAAATCTCCTATTCTTCTCCATTTTCTTCTTTCTTTTATTTCCTTCTCTCTTTCTCTCGTGCCCTTATAAGAGAAAAATAAGGATTATCCCCTTATTCAACCCAAAATTGACTCGTATACTCAAATGTAAGTCCCTACTTGTCCAAAAAGTTCCCGAAACCTAAACACTACATCCGGGTACTCTATTCGTGCACTCAAAATCCCCATCAGAGTCATTTATCACAAATTTACCTTTTTAAATCCAATACAACTCCGCACGTATTTTCCAGATAAAATATTATTACTTGTCTCTTTGCCCAACTGTGACATGATATAAAAATAATCCAACTTCATTTACTTATTTCTATGAGTAAATATAGCACACATCGATAATAATTCATAGCTCGCCAATTAAGATTTAATCCACACTTAGAATTCTCTATCACTTAAAATTATCAAATTATTAAATTACACCCACTTATGTAATTTAAATATCCATAAAAGTATGGGGTATTACAATGTATTGGGCAGTAGAGCTGGGAGAATACAACATCATCTACAAGCTAAGCTCATCATTAAAAGGGCAAGCTTTGACAAATTTTATTGCAAAATTTACATATTCAGAGGTTACCGACCAATCGAACTTGCCTACCGAGCAAACTTCTCTGCAAGAGAGATCAAATCAAAAGCAAGCCAAATCGTATCCAATGAACCGGAATCATCCATTACTCAAGAAATGGCCTAAAAGTATGCACAAGAAAGTAAAAAGATATCCGCCATGGAATTCTATCTATAACAAGCTTTAGCAGTGAAATTCCATTATGGAACTTATATATGGATCAGGTATTATACTTAACACTCCTGACAATATTAATATGGAATATGCCCTCAGGTTTCAATTTCAAGCTTTAAATAATGAAGCTGAGTATGAGGCTTTAATCACCGACTGTTAGTCATTTCCAAATTTCCAGCATACAGATAAGTAGAATACCAACTATAGAAAATATGTTGTATACAGGTATGGTATACTGATTAGGTATAAATTCTTCATATTTATCCTCGTAATTTAGAGGGTTTTATCATCTTCTGCAATGTAAAATATGTTGATTTATCTCATATTATTATTACTGACCTTTTCTATGCAGTGCATTGAGTTTCGTGTATTTCTCATACATTTTGCAGGTATTTTACACAAGTGAAGAGAAGAGAAAACACAAACTTAAGAAAGATACAAGTGAAGGAAAGTCAAAGGCAAAATAGTAACTTTACACCAGGAATTAGGACACAGAACCTAAAGGAAAGTTGAAGACCTCGACTCCATAAGAATGTAAGAAGAAACGACATCCAAATCCAAGTCTTGGGTGAAAAGTTATGAAGCGTCAAAGTTGAGAAGAAATCAAGGAGAAAAAGGAATAAAAATATAAAGTTAGCTAACTGAACCCATAAATTCTCTACCGGAACGGTCCCAGCCACTGGAACAAGCAAACCGAATTGATGAAAAAACATCTGAACCGATCCATTAAGCTAGTATGCATCGAACCGGTTCACCCATTAAAGAAGGAGAATCCGGACCGTTTCGGCTGGACGGAATTTAAATTTTTCTTCTCTTAAAAAGAGTTATGCATGGTGCAAACACTTAAAATAACGTGATGTATTTATTTATTTATTTTTCATACGAGACATGAGAAGGTTTATTTTTAGTTAGTTTTGAGAGGTTTTTGAAGCCAAGAACTTTAGGATTCATCTTGTTCAACATTTTGTTCATCTTTTTGGATTAATTCAAGGTCCTTCTTCATTCCAAGTAAGTTTGTCTTCGTTGTTTTCAATTACTTTCATATTTTTAGTTGGTGATTCATTATTTCTTAGGTAAAATTCTTCTTTGCATGTTTTATTACACTTTTCAGATAATTATGATTTTCATCTCATGCAACTTTAAGATTGTGTTATTCCTCACGTAACCATATCCGGCTAGATTTCTAAGGGTTGGAATGCATAAATCCAACCCGATGGGGTTTGCATGGATATAAAAGTAATTATCGAAATTAAATAAATGATTGAATCGTGTTGATTAGTTGTTACAATCGTCATAGAACTTTTAACCTCATTTGCCCTAGGTAACCGGGGTGTTTAAGAGTGCAACGCGCGTGTCAGCTATTCTGACACCGCTTTATTTCTATTCTTGATTATGTATTATGAGGGCTTGTACCCTCATATATATAATGCTTGAAATTAATAAAGTCTGTGGCTTAATTAATTATCTAATTCACAACTAATTTTATATCCTATAAACATACTAGGGTTGGGGGGATTGTAGTCCAACCTAATTTTCTCATTCATATTCATTAATTCATAGTTAGTTTACTTCTACATATGTAATTTAATTAATTGTGTAATTAGTTTGCATCTAGTTCGTAGATAAACTCAAAACTCATCACCTTTTCCTTTCTTCTTCTAGAGTCAACCTTCGGATTTATCATCTTACCTATCGTCGTTACTTTCTACATCCTATTCCCTGAGGATTCGACCCTGTCTTACCGAGTTTATTACTTATTCGACTGGTTTGCACTTGAACCGTAATTAGCACGCACTAGAGATATATTTTGAGTCGCATCAATTTTTTGACGCCGTTATCGGGGACTTGGTAGACTTTAGGTTAGGTCAATTTAATCCAAAATCTGACTCTAACTCTTAAAAAAGAAAAAAAAAATCGTAAAATCAAAAACATTCCAAAAAAAATCAGAAAATTAAAAAGCAAAAAAATAGCATCTCTCAAAAGCCTTTTATGCAAAATATTCAACAAACTCCACAATCTACTCCTACCCAAATTCAAGAAAATACTCTAACATAGTACAATCCCGATAGCTCACACACTCCAAACGTTCCTCAGTTCTGGGTTCCACCTCCTACACTGCCTAACTCTATCACAAGTCACACATTGAGTCACACTCCGAGTATGTCGAGTGAGGAATTCGAATCAATTGGAGAGAGATCCATGTCGAATAACGCTAGTTTTGGTACGGGTGAGGGTGTATTTTCGTATCGTCCCATGAAAGAACTCCTATCCCAAGTGAACAGTCACTCCAGGATGCATTTTACTTCCATATAATGCGGGATAGTTTCATTTTCACAATGGGATGATCCAGATTCTTCCCATTTTTCACGGTATGGATTCGGAAAATCCTTGCCTCCACATTTGTGAGTTCGAAGAGGCATGCGATATATTTAGCGATCAAGCTTGCACATAAGATGTCGTTCGCCTCAAACTTTTTCCCTTCTCCTTGAAGGATAAAACAAAGACATGCCGATGGTCTTTATAACCGAACTCAATTGGATCATGGGAGGAAATACAATCCAAATTTCTCTTAAAGTTCTTTCCCCAACATTGAACAAATTCTATCCAACCTCAAACTCAAACATTTTGACAACAAGAAAATGAGCCATTTGATCGATGTTACGAACATTTCAATGAGCTAGTTAGTACATGCCCTCATCATGGTTTTGAGAAGTATCGTCTCATGTCTTTCTTTCACCAAGGGCTAAGCATATCTTCTAAACAACTCGTTGAGACAATTTTTGAGAGACCGTTTTAGGAACTAGATGAACATGATGTAGATGCCCGCCTTAAGTTTATCGTCGAGACAACTCAAGCGTGGGACACATACGATCCTAACACCCAAAGTCGGGTTCGACAAACTCCTACTGCTCCTTTAGCGCCCGGTCTTTATCATGTGGGAGACGTAGTCGGATCAAGGCTAAGAGAACCAATCGGATTGATCCGAGCAATAAAAGAGAAGGTGTGTGCTATTTGTGAGGCAGTCCATTCAACGAAGGAATGGTCAACGATACCCACCTACTAAGCAATGCTATATGAGCAAGTGGATGCGATAGTAGGATTTAAGGGTAATCTTAATGCCCCGCATCGGAATTCTTACAACCCTTCATGGAAGAACCATCCTAGTTTTAGCTACAGGCAACCACATACTGTGTTGAATCCTAATTCACACGTTATCCCTCCTCCACCTCCACATTTTCAATAAGCACCACATATGTAAGCACCACCTCCCGTACCATATATCACCCCACCACGGAGAAACTTTGAGGATGCTGTGAACCAATTCATCAGTGCTCAAAATGTTCACATGTTGGCCAAAATGAATGCAAACATCTTGAAGTTTCAATCAGCTTTAAGTATCCACGAGAAGGGTAAGTTTTCGGCCCAAGGCCAAATACCTCCTCAAGGTCAAACTAGTGTTAGCTCTACTTCCAATGAACATCAAGAGCAATATCAAGCCGTCGCCACTCTACGTAGTGGGCGAGTTGTTTATTAATCACCTCCCCCACACGACACACCTAAATATAAGGAGGTTTCACCCGGAACGAAAGAGGACAAAGATGCCCCCTTAATGAGAGTGAAAATGATGACACTAGTGAGCCTAAAGTCGTAGTAAAACCACCCACCGTAGGGCCTTTCCCTCAATGGTTGGTTACTCCCCAAAAAGGAGCCTCCCGGGATGATGTTATAGACGTCTTTAAGCAAGTAAAGATGAATTTGCCTTTTCTCGATGCCACAAAGAAAATTCCTGCCTATGCTAAAGTCCTTAAGGACTTATTAACGATGAAAAGAAAGATAAAGGTGAAAAAGAACGTCTTTCTTGCACAAAATGTGATGCCCATTTTACTTAATCACCTCCCACCCAAGTTTAAAGATCCGGGTGCACCTACCATCTCACGTATCATTGGAGAGAACCGAATAAAAAAAAGCCTTGTTTGATTTAGGGGCGAGTGCCAACATTATCCCTTATTCGATATATAGGCAATTAGGGTTGGTATATCTCAATCCCACAAAGATCACTCTCCAACTCGCAGATCGAACCGCAAAGATACCACTAATCATTGTTGAGGACGTAATAGTCCAAGTCAACACCTTCTACTTCTCGATAGATTTTATCATTCGGGACACGGAACTCTCCATCACCTCAAGTAATCAAGTTCCCATCATCCTTGGCCACCCATTCTTAGCTACGGCTAACGTCTTAATTAACACTCGAAATGGACAAATGCAACTCACTTTCGGGAATAGGACCCTAGAAACAATTATCTTCAATATCGCGAGCCAAGTGGGTGATAAGGATGATTTTCACTCAGTGGATCTTATTGAGGAGATAGTAGAGGAGCACATAGAGGGACATTTCGATGGAGATGCCTTAAGAACATGCCTTATTTCGAGTGGTGAGAGCGATGATACATACACCGATTTTCAGAGGGAGGTAAGAGAGTGGAGAGCGACATTAGACGAGAGAGCGTCGAATGAGGACGTGAGAGATGTGAGATGGATTTCTAGATTCGAGGAATTACCACCGAGGTAGTCGCGCACTGTTCCCTCCGATGAAAACATTCCCACACTTGAATTAAAGAAACTACCCTCTAACGTGAAATATGCTTATTTGGGAGAGCATGAGACATTCCGTGTTGTTGTCTCCTCTAAACTAGTTAAAGAGCAAAAGGGTAAATTATTAGTGATTTTAAGGAAGCACCGAAGTGCTTTTGGTTGGAACATAGAGGATTTGAGAGGTATAAGCCCTTTCATTTGTACCCATAAAATCCACCTCGAGGAGGACGTGAAGCCCTCGAGGGAAATGCAAAGGCGATTGAACCCCACTATGAAAGAGGTAGTGCGAGCGAAAATCATTAAGCTATTGGATTTTAGTGCCATTGCTAGACCTTTGAGTAACCTTCTCAAAAAGGATGCCACCTTTGAGTGGAATGAAGCATGCCAAAGTGATTTTGATAAATTGAAAAGCATGCTTATTTTTGCCCCCATTATGTAAGCTCCGGATTGGTCCCTTCCATTCTAGCTTATGTGTGATGCGAGTGATTACGCTATAGGGGGTGTTTTAGGCCAAAGAAAAGACAAGAAAGATCATGTCATCTATTATGCTAGACGAAATCTAACCGGAATGTAACTCAATTACTCCACCACGGAGAAAGAATTGCTAGTAGTAGTTTTTACCCTAGATAAGTTTCGCTCCTACCTCATCGGTTTGCCCATCACATGCTTTACCGACCACACGGCACTAAAATATCTCCTTGCACAGAAAGATGCTAAGTCGTGCCTCATAAGGTGGATCCTACTCCTACAAGAGTTTAATCTCTCCATAAAAGATAAAAAGCATTAGAAAACATCACTATCGATCGCTTGTCCCGACTTTCATCTGATGTACCTAGTGATCCCTTACCCAAAGACGAATATTTTCCAAATAAGCAGTTATTTGCCACTTCTTACCTCCCCTCGTTTGCGGATATGATTAATTATCTTGTCATGGGAGTCGTCACTCCCAATTGGACACCGCAATAGAAAAAGAATTTCATTACATGGTCACGCATGTTTTTCTACGACAATCTATTCCTATTTAAATATTGTGCGGACCAAATCATCTGACGTTGTGTACCGAATGACGTGACACATAGCATCATCCATTTTTGTAATACGGAAGCATGTGGAGGCCATTTTTCGATGAATAAGATGACTGTTATGATTCTTCAAAGCGGTATCTATTGGCCCACGATCTTTTGGGATGTTAATGCTTATTGTAAATCATACGATAGATGTTAAAGAATTGGAGCCATTACCCTCTTAGACATGATGACATTGACCCCCATACTCGTCATTGAGATATTTGATTGCCGGGGTATTGACTTCATGGCCCCATTCCCTCCCTCCTTTGGCTTCTTATACATCCTCGTAATGGCAGATTATGTGTCAAAATGGGTAGATTCCATATCTACCAAAACTAATGACAACAAGGTGGTGATTAAGTTCTTGCAAGAACACATACTCTCTCGCTTCGTTGCTCTGAAGGCAATTATTAGTGATAACGGTAAGCACTTTTATAATCGAGCGTTTCAAAAACTTATGAGAAAGTAGGAAGTCGTTCACAAGGTTGGGACGACTTATCACCCCCAAACGATTGGGCAAGCCGAGCTACCAAATCATGAAATCAAGAATATTCTCAAAAAAATTATCGATCTTAACCGAAAATATTGGTCCCTTCGATTGAATGATGCGCTATGGGCTTATAGAACCGCATATAATAACCCCCTCGGGATGTCCCCATTTCACTTTGTGTACAGAAAGCCTTGCCATCTCCCCGTGGAGTTAGAACACAAAGCTTATTGGGCAATTAAGAGGTTGGACTATAATTTAAACAAAGCCGGTGAAGCTCGCAAGCTTCAATTGAATGAGTTGAAAGAGATGCGTAACGATGTGTATGAGAATGATAAGATATCTAAAGAAAGGATGAAACTCTCACATAATGAATTATCTGACACAAAGAGTTTCATTCGGGGAAAAAAGTACTTCTCTACAACTCTCGTCTACACTTGTTTCTCGGTAAATTGTGTTCATGGTGGAAAGGCCCATTCGTCGTGAAAGAATTGTTCCCCCACAGAGCCGTTGAATTGGAATATCCAAATGGGGGAGACTCATTCAAAATTAACGGACAATGCCTAAAGTCGTACTTAGAGGCGTATGTTGCAGAAGCCGGCACCATTTGGTTATCGGACCCCATTTATGGGGATTAAGTTAGAATGAATTGAGAGGTTATTGCACCCCCGACGCATATGGGGTGATTCTTCTATACATTAGTTAGTTATTAGGGTCGTTAGATGTCTTTGGGAAGGTCATTGAAGAGAGAAATTCAAAGGAATAGAAAGAGAGATCTTAGCGTGTTTTGAGGGGAGTTGTCGTGAATTTCGGAGATAAATAAAAGGTAGAAACATGTTTGGAAGAGTCCAAAAAAATTGAGTGAGAAGAAGCCTACACTTAGTGCATTTGGGAGAAGAGAAGAGAAGCTTTAACAGTGTCTCGGACCGATTTGGTCCCAAGACCACCGGTTTGGTTCGCTGCTACGAGAAAATAAAAATAACAAAAGACCGGACCAGTTCGCCCATGAACTCAGACCGGTTCGACAGTCTACAACAGTTTGCATCTTTCCAATGGTTCTTCCCCCATTTCCCAAATTCCTTCCCCCAATTCCATAGTTATTTCACTCCAACTTTTCCCTCCAAATCCATTCCCCTTTCCCTCTATTATTTTCCCTCCAAATTCACCCCTCACACCTCCAAACCCCTCCTATAAATACCCACCATATCCCCCCCCCCCATTTCATCTCACACCTACCATTTACCTCTCTTTCTTTCTGTGTGTGTGTGTGTGTGTGTGTGTGTGTGTGTCTTATTTTTCTAGAAATTCCAATTCTCGTCAAATGGTTGCTAGAGTAGATAGAGCACTCCCCATAAAATACAACTCCAACGATATCCTCCCCAACGACAATAATGAGTACCACTCTCGCCAAGAAAAGAGCTTGTGCGAAGATTTCTTCTCTCCATCCCGCTCAATGCATATTGAGTACTAAGCCAAATAGGCGGAACTTTGGCAATCGGTCAACAATTTATTTCACCCAAGGGGATGGTGTTTATTCTTTGGGGAGCCACATCCTGTCGTTGGGAGGACGAGGTGCGATCCTTCTATGGCTCTCTCGTCCAAATGGGCGAATTTGAAGACGAGGCCTATGTGGATGAGAGGCGCATCCCATTTTACTCGAAATCCTTATAAAAAATTGTGAACCATGGACGTCCCAAGCCCAAATAGATATGACTACCCTACAAATGTCGAGCCAATTATAAAAGGGACGTGCATCCTCTGCCTTGCTCCTGGACACTCGTGGAATAAAGAGACTTTCCCCGTGGGGTTTCTTCCTGAAAAAGCCCGCATTGCCTTCCATATCGTTTGCGCCAATATTCTCCAAACATCGAATGATTCGGTGATGCGTCCTCGGTAAGCCAACCATCTATACCACCTCTTCGATCCCCGCGCCCCTATCCATCTTGCACATGTTTTCTATGCTGACATCATGAACGAAGTTATGGATCGTAGAGGCCGAGCTCCCCTACCATATCCCCATTTTATCACCTCCCTCATTGTTGATACCAGAATTCAGCCCCCCCCTCCAAGCCTTCCCTTGCCTTCCAATGGCCACTAGGTAAGAATCCCGCACCCGAAGTGAACGACAAATAGAGGTGATACAAGAGACGGCGAACGTGGACGAGGATGTTGAGATGGAAGAAGAGTAAGAGCCCAAATACAATGAGGAGGAGGATTCCGATTACGAGCCGGTGGGAGAAGACCTCACTCGTCGAGTTGAGAATATAGAGATGAGCTTCCAAGATTTTTTTAGGGATTATAGAGTGGACCAAGAGGCCTATTGTCTCGACACAAGCATGATGGTCCGCCTTCAAGCCGATATGTATAAGTTGCATGTAAGTGAGAGTGTACCAATCCCACTTACTTTTATCTCCCGTATGATCCCAATGCTCCCGGCACCTCTCGTCCACCTCCACAATAAGCCCTGCTTTAGTATTGTTGTTGTTGTTATTGTTTTGGTTCTCCTTATGTAGTTCGTTGTTTTTTTAGAACTTTATTGGCTTAACTTACTACAACGAGCTATTTATTTCTCTATTTAGTTCTTGTAATCTTTAGTTAGTATACAAAATTGCATTTTTCCCTTTGTTTAGTTTTATGCACTCTTCCTTTATTTTAGATGTTAGTCCTTTTTGCTTAGGAACTTTGCAAAAGTCTAAGTTAGGTGGTGTACGCATGCGCTTCAAAATTTCACAAAGTTCAAAATGCCAAAATTTTCAAAAAAAATAGAAAATTTCTAAAAAAAAAAAATTGATAAATTTAAAAAAAAAAAAAAAATATTTTTCTTTAAAATAAATAAAAATTGGAATTTAAAATTTTCAAAAATATCACCAAAAATTTGTTTGAAGTCTCAAATTGTAAAAATTCAATTGCACTTAGCCGAAATTGACCAAAGATGGAAATTGAAAGAAAATTGACGACTTTACAAATAAGTGTGGAGATTAATAAACCCGGTGAGATTTTGAGCCTATCGATTTTTGTGAGTTTTTAAATCAATCCAAGTTATAATTGTAATACCCCGTAGTTTTATTGATTTTATTTAATGGGATAATTATTTGGAAATTAATTCGGATTTAAATACTAGCGAGACGAGAGTTGGTATTTGATTATGATAGTAATATTGAATATTACTGGGTGAATATAATAATATATGATTATGAAATTTATTAATATTATCGTGAGTCATGAATACGACAATTCGGGAAATAAAGTTGGCACGCGCGTATCAGTCACGTCACGAATCGTTTTAAATGAATTTAAAAGTAAATTTTAATTTTATCATCTGTATGGTCATTTTGAGTGCGCCAGCGTGTCGAGAAGGGTCGAAATAGTCAGAAAATAATAGCTGGGGGTTTAGTTTGGATCCCGGGGCATGTTTAGGCCAAACCGGCAACTCGAGAGGGTATTTTCGTCATTTTAATTTTTAAGGGAGTTTGACCCGCGAAATTTAGGTTGTATTTATCAGCCAATATTAGGGCCATTATCTGCCAAAAGTAAGGAGTGGGCAATGTGAGAAGAGGGGAGAAGTTACAAAGAAGGTTGCAAGGCCATAACCACCGCACACCACCACTATCGTCGGATTTATGACATGAGAGAGGAAGAGAACCAACCCTTAACGTCATCAACGGATCAGAACATCAAATTCCTAGGCAAGTGATTTGATTCATTAAATTTCAGTGAATAATTTATCCATGATAGTTTAGGATTTTATGATATCCATGATAATATTATAAACTAATGAAACTTGGAGATGAAACCTTAATTCTGGGTAGGAATTGTATGTAGTTTGATTCTGGAAGTATTCTAATAACGAAATTAGAAATCATGCTTAGTTAAAAACAGATTTATGTAGAGGTATATGATGATTCTTGAAGAAAATAGAAAAATAGGGGTTTACATGATAATAGGATGATTTTATCCAAGAAAATCTAATTGATGATGATTTAAGAGTTCTGGAATGTTAAGAATCATGTAATTAGGTTGTATAATGACCCAATATGCTTACTTTAGGATTTAACATCTTGTAATGAAGATTTGGGACAAAACTGGGACTGAAAATGAAGGAAACCCGTAGCCTGTACCTGCTTTATCGATCGATCGACATTCATAGGTCGATCGATCGACATTCATAGGTCGATCGATCGACTGGCTCGATCAATCGAGACCCATAGGTCGATCGATCGATCACGCTAGGAACTGTGACATTTCCCCTTTTTGAATTGAAGTGATTTTGGTCATTCAACTTTGTAGGTGGGGATTATGTGAATACATTAGGACTTTAGGGAGTCCAATAAGGATTTAGTTGAAGCCTGGAACATGTTAGAAATTGGATGGAATGTAGTGTTGAATAAACGAGTGTCCAACGAGTAATTTCCTATTTTATGATGCGAGAACATGATTTAAATTCTTACGAGTGATAAGTTAGGTTTTGGGACATAAATAAGGACCTCGGAGTACTGAATTGATATGTGGGAAAAATAGGATACTTAGTAATCTCTTCGCTTATGTTTTAAGTACTCGAAACTATATGACGTGAGACTTATCGCCGAAATATATTATATATAATCCGGAATAATAATCGTGTATGAATTAGACTCATGGTATAGGGTTGAGAATATACCTTTAATAATATAACAATTATCTAAGTTGTGTGAATGCTTTGTATATGGACTATTATGTATATGACATACCTACCATACTTAGTATCACGGGAGATCGGCTTTCGAAATAGGACCATCTGATCTTTATGTGCCTACGGGGTGATTAAGATTGGTATCTTAAGGACATAGGACTGTGAATGACTTATTTGTGAGTTGATAAGTCAGCTGACCATGGGAGCGTAGGTATGTGCGTGACCCATGAGTATGTGAACTATGTTCGCCTCCAATATGTGTGATTTTGTTTATTAAAATGGTGCGTTGTCCTTATGTACGTGATGTACCGGGATTCGATAGCAGAGTATGCGTGCACCACAGCTTAGCCTAGGGGTGCCATATTTGTATATTTATGATGAGAATGATATACTTGTATTTATAACTGGCTCATTGTTAAATTGTGAATACGAATATTTGAGATATTTGAATGGGATTAAAAATGTGATAATTCATATCGTAATTGATGTAATAATTCTGATTAATGTAAAGGTGAGTTACACGCAGAATATATTAGAATGATACGAATAGACCCCTATATTATAATGTGAAGGCAAGAAGTGGTACAAACTAGTTAGTTAGCATCGTAACTAGGATGGGTTAAGGGTATACGTTAGGCGGGCACTTTAGTTGAGGGGTGAGGAACTCAGGCGAGAGCACGCAACTAACATGTATATAATATTTACTGTTTAATGCAATTAAACACTTGCTATATTTTTTAAACTGTTTTCACCTCGGGGCCTGACCCGTTTGATTTCAAATCTATTTTTCTTGTAAACCCTTTTAGGGGCCCAGCCACAGGGACGCCAAGCATAGGAGTTCCACTACATTGACGTGCTGTAGCTATTATGGAAGTTATAGGATTTCGGTATTAGACGCCTCCACATTCTGCATTTGATTCTTTTCAGGGTCATTCATCAGTTAGGGCGTGTCACCCATTTCCATTTAGAGATAGCATTCTCAGACTTTCAGTTTCATTTCAGTTTTGCACTTATTTATTTATTCAGACTTTGTATTGGGATTTATTCAGTATTTGGATTATTCAAGGGATTGTTACTCCAGACTCATTTTATTTATTCCACTATTATTCTATTGTGATTGTGATGTGGATGTGGTATAGTAAGATTATAATTTAATTGGTTGCACGTTAATTTAATTTAATAAAATTTGGCAACTCACTTTTTAAATATTAGGTCGCAATTAATTGTTTAAAATGCTTTCGACAGTGATGCTATAAATTGATCCAACTTGACATTTTGTATTAATTTGAATAAAGGAGTAGCTACCAGGTATTTAATTAGTCGGGGTGTCACAATAATTAACTCAAAGTTTAATTCAGCATTTAAAAAAAGTTGTTGAAGATCTCTATTTCTTTGTTTTGATCGGTTGAGGGAAACGAGTGGAATATTGTCTTGAAACACGCGCTAAAAATATCTCTAAATTAAAATCATTCTAGAGACACATATGGCAAAATAATTAGTAATTTGGACAATGAATTAGGCCCTCGTTTGTTTACCCAAAAATATTAGCCATAAAAAGTTGTGAAAAATTATCCCTTGCAACCCAATTTGAGCCTAATAAAAAAAATCATATTCGTTTGTAGTCCAAAAAGTGCATAAAAAGGGGCAAGAAAAGAAAAGAAAAGAAAAGTGTGAAAAAATAGAAAAAAATTAGAAGAAAAATGAGCAAAAGCCCAAAAAATCACTAATGGACATCATAAGAAAATGTTCCAATTCCGAAGTTCCCAGCCAATTCCAATTTTACCCAAATACACCTTACAACCTGAAAAGGTCCTAGCCGAGTTCAAGTTTCGAAATTAATTACCGCGTGGAGAGCTAAAAAAATAAAATATAATAAGAGAGATTAATTGGTGTGAATAAGAGGCGATGTTTCCCGTTTTCTAATAACCATATTTTGATGATGAGATCTTTTCACCATAAAAATTCCGTCTTTTAAATTTGTGTGCGTGAATTCGTGTTCCATTACATTTACTCTTTATATCACACATATTGATAGAACTAGCCACATTCCAAGTGATTTGTTTGTGAGAGCATCCATGAGAATTGAATCAAAATGAATTTTCGAGAAAGTAACGTAATGATCAATCAGTGGAAATTAGCGGTTAAATTTCTGGCTTCGCACACACACACACACACTACGAATTGAGACTTATGAATATAAATTTACGGTGACTTTTTGGGGAGTTTAAATTGTGCAATTTTTTAGGTATTTTGATTTTTTTTCCTTTGAGTCGAAAATGAATTTTGTGGATATATTCACTTCAAACCCTCACGAGACACCACTCGTCCTACTAGGGTAACCTAGGGGTTTAACGGCTTATTGCATACTCTAAATACAATCGCTAGCCCATAAAAAAGGTATTCTATCCCAATAACACATTTGTTAAGTGTTGGACATTACTTTGATTCTTTTACATTGCTCGGGACGATCAAAGTTCTAAGTTAGGGGGGTTTGATTAGGCATAAATTCTTCATATTTATTCCCGTAATTTAGAGACTTTTATCATATTGTACGATGTAAATTATGTTTATTTATCTCATATTATTTTTACTGACCTTTTCTATGTAGTGCATTGAGTTTCGTGTATTTCTCGTATATTTTATAGGTATTTTACACTAGTGAAGAGAAGAGAAACTCAAACTCAAGAAAGATTCAAGTGGAGGAAAGTCAAGGGAAAAACAGTAACTTTACACTAGGAATTCGAACACAGAACCTAAAGGAATATTGAAGACATCGACTCCACAAGAATGTAGGAAGAAACAACATCCAAATCCGAGTCTCGGGTGAAAAGTTATGAAGCGTCAAAGTTGAGAAGAAATCAAAGAGAAAAAAGAAGAAAAATATAAAGTCAGTAAACCGAACCGATAAATTCTCTACCGGAACGGTCTCAACCACTGGAACAAGCAAGCCGAATTGATGAAAAAGCATCCGGACTGATCCATTAAGCTAGTATGCATCGGATCGAATAGCCTATTAAATAAGGAGAAGCCGGACCGTTTCGGCTGGACGAAATTTTATTTTTTCTTTTCTCTTAAAAAGAGTTCTGCATGGTGTAAACACTTAAAATAACATGATGTATTTATTTCTTTGTCATGCCAGACATGTGAAGGCTTCTTTTTAGTTAGTTTTGAGAGGTTTTTGAAGCCAAGAACTTTAGGATTCATTTTGTTCAACATTTTGTTCATCTTTTGGGATTAATTCAAGGTTCTTCTTCATTCCAAGTAATATTTTCTTCATTGCATTCAATTGCATTCATATTTTCAGTTGGTGATTCATTATTTATTAGTTAAAATTATTTGCATGTTTCATTACACTTTTCACATAATTATGATTTTCATTGCATGCAACTTTAAGATTTGTGTTATTTCTCACGTAACCATGTCCGGTTAGATTTATAATGGTTTGAATGCATGAACCCAACCCGATGTGGTTTGCCTGGACATAAAAGTAATTCCCTAAATTAAATAAATGATTGAATCTTGTTGATTAGTTGCTACAACCGTCGTAGGACATTTAACCTCATTTGCCTTAGGTAACCGGGGTATTTAAGAGTGCGCCGCGCATGTCAGCTATTTCAACATCTCTTTATTTCTATTCTTGATTATGTATGATGCGGGCTTGTACCCTTATATATGTAATGCTTGAAATTAATAAATTTTGTGGTTTAATTAATTATCTAATTCACAAATCTAATTTTATATCCAGTAAACATCCTAAGGTTCGAGGGATTGTAGTCCAACCTAATTTTCTCATTCATATTCATTAATTCATAGTTAGTTTACTTCTGCATACGTAGATTAATTAATAATCTAATTAATTTGCATCTAGTTCATAAATAAAGTCAAAATTTATCACCTTTTCCTTTCTTCTTCTAGAGCCAAGCTTAGGATTCATCATCTTACCTATCATCGTTACGTTATGTCCTATTCCCTGAGTATTCAACCCTGTCTTACTAGGTTTATTACTTACAGAATCAGTTTGCACTTGAACTTTAATTAGCACACACTAGAGACACATTTTTAGTCGCGTCGTACACTTTATGCCTTCATCACTGACCATGGCACCTAGTTTGACAATGATGAATTCGAATCCTACTGTGTTCAATCCAAGATACAGAGACTTCATTCTTCTCTAGGACATCCACCAAGCAATGGACATACCAAAGTAACTAATAGAACCTTGCTTAATGGAATAAAAAGAAGGATCAATGTTGCCAAGGGTAACTGGATCAATGAATTATGCTCTATTTTTTGGGCTTATAGAACAATGCCGAGGGCAGGCACTAGAGAAACACCTTATATCTTACTTTTGGGAGAGAGGTCCTGGTACCGTCCGAGATAGGCCTACCAACTCATAGAGTTTTGAACTTTGATTATCATATAAGTGATCTAATGAGAAGGTTAGATTTGGATATGGTGGAAGAAGTTAGATAGGATACTGCCCTCGGGATTTCTGCATATCAACAAAGGACTACTCACTTTTACAACAAAGGGTCAAGCCGACAACCATAAAACAAGGCGACTATATCCTTAAGAAATTCATCCAGAAAGGAAAAAAGTTCAAGGAAAACTAGCACGGTCCATATCGCAATTCAACAGTTGTTCGACCAGGAGCGTTTTGACTAGAGACACTTGAGGGGGAAGAATTCACAAATCCTTGGAATGCCGACCACCTCTGAAAATACTATCAGTCAATAAAAGGCATTTTTATTTCTCTTGTTTTATGTTAAACAAAACTTTATTTTAAGTTCAATAAAATATCTTGATTTTAGTTCCATTACACTTCGATTTTTTTCAGAGTACGACGATATACATCCCCAGAACAATACTCAAACAATGTCTCTTGGTCTTCAACCCTTGCCAATCAATGGACGACAACAACTACATAAATCAACTACTTAATCAGGTTGAACTTAGTAAATTCGAGATGCAATAATAGTTTAATATGCAGTTCGAGATGAACCAACAGCTTAACAAGCAATTGTGCTTTACCCAACCAAGTTGTTACTTCATGTATAACTTTGTCTCAAGAAGTCATGAACAAGAAGCCAGTAAAATCGTATGTATTAACATAAGAAGCTTTACCCGACCAAGTTAAACACGGGAATACATATAGATATTCCTAGCACACTTGGTCGCCAATTATAACTACTTTATTCATGATTTCGTCCTTGACAAGTCAAGAACAAAAAGCTCATAAAACTTCATATATACACATAAGAAGTTTTACTCGATTGCGTTAAATACAAGAATACATTCATAATACATTCCTAAACTCAAGAATGCATACATACATTCCTAATACACTTGGTCGCCACTGATAACTAATGCTATAGCGTGGATCAATAAAAATATTGATAGTGTTATCTAAGTGCATTAGTAGAATCTAAAGCCCTAAAGTTATAGTTTAATAACTCATCATCCTAACAAGCAGATTACTTAGTCGACCAACTAATTACCTAATCATAAGTTGACAACAAGTATATATACTTTTATTCAAATACTAAAGGTATTACAATCAAGATTAAGTAAGTAAAAAAAAATTTTACTAGATGTTTTCCTTGTGCTTTGGTCATTTCAGAAGATGGCCGTTGTACTTTCTCCATCCCAGCGGGAGGATCATCCAGGGTATATACAGAATTTATGTAATTAAAATCTCTCAGCATTTTCCCATTGCCACTGCTCATCTCGTTGATCAAATGAGGAGGACGAATCATCTCATGCACATCATGAAGGCCGTAATCTTCCAAATATTTGGTGATTAAACATGGGGGAATGGCATCAGGAGGGATCCATGTTATGTCCAACTTTAATGGAGGATTGTCACAATCCAACAAACCAGGATCATTCCAATACTATACCTCACTGTTTTGATCATATTTCAGTAAGGTAAGCAAGTTTCTTGATACGACGCAAATATTGCGTATTTCACCCGTTAACCTACGCCTTATTAGCCCCATTGGGTATCTTAATCCCTATACTTATGATCGTTAACCAGACAACCTCGAATTTCTATGTTAACATGTTTTGCAGGGGTTAATTGAGCTTTTGTAGGTATTTGGATGCTTGGTATGAAGTTCGGACGCTTTCCGGAAATGTTTCGTCAACTTTTGCAGCTTCGGGGGCATTTTAGTAATTCCACCATTCGGGTTTGAATCCCAAGATCTTCACGGAAGTTGAATCCCTTTGATTTCTCTTCATGTGGCCGCCGACGGTGCATGATTCCGAGTTGTATCGATGGAGTTATGGCATTTTTAGGATTGTTTTTACTGTAAAAGTACACTCAAGGTCACATTCAAGGGCATTTTAGTCATTTCATATTTTGGTTTTTTAGCCTAATGTCTTCTTGGATGTTGTAGTCCTCTGAGTTATCTTCGCGTAGCCTCCGACCGTGCCTCATTCCGAGCTATAACGAAGAAATGGCGGCATTTTCCGTAAAACATGACAAAACTGCAGAATTGCAGACCTGTAGGGGCGAATCGATTCGCCCCAAAACCGAATCGATTCGGAATTGCTGCAGAATTGCAGTTCGAACTTCCCCTGTTTCCGAATCGATTCGGACCATTTCCGAATCGATTCGTCCCTCCAGATTTTTGATTTTCTTCCCTTTTATTACAAGTTTGCCATGGGATATTTTGTATAAAACCAATCCATCTCATTTTGAGATGAAATAATCAGATTTTTAGGTTAGTTTAGCTTAGGATTTTGAGGGTTTTGAGAGCTCTTCTTCTTCCTCATTTGGTGTGAAAACTTTTGAGTGTTGTAAGTTGTATTTTTCATTACCCCTACCATTAATATAGTTGTATTTCTTGATTTCTTGCTTTGATAATTAGTTTACATGCTTTCATAATTAGGTTTACATGCTTTATTTATTGCTTTTATAATTTACTTAGTTTATTCATGCTTAGCCCTTAGATAAATAGGGTCGGGATTTCGTTCCGCCATTTACGGGTTTGGACCTCGAAAGTTAAGGTTTCGTGTAAAATTGCATTTAATTGAAACCGCGTGTATTGAAGTTGGATTGTTATGCGTTTAACTTTATTTGTCACGCAACTTTAGTGTTTATAGCGATAATCCGAATTTAATCCGCGTGTGACCATTTTTGATTAAATGTTTAATCTCGCAACTTTGGCTTAAATTCCTTATTGCGTGATGTTTATGCTTAATCGAAAATGATCGATTAAATGTTTTCGAATCGAAATTCTAATTAGTAGTTGTTTAGCCCGTGAATGTGTGTATGCGATCCCGATCCTCGCTTTCCTTTAATTTAGCGTTAACTTCTCTTTTCTTTAGTCCACCTTAACCACCCATCACCTTTTCATTTATTTATTTTACACTTTTATTCCTGAAGTAATTAAACAATTAACATCTAAAATTCAATCACTCCCTGCGGATTTCTTACGATACTCGACTTACCGCTGTGCTTGCTTGTCAAGTGTAGTAGTAGCTTAGGTTTTTTTTGTATCGCGGAGGCGAAACACACAACGATTGTGTCCTCACACGAACACACTTTTTTCGCCCGGTCCCAAAATGGCGCCGTTGCCGGGGAGTGTGTTTTAGATTGTAATTATTTTATTATTTCGTAGTATTTTTCCTTTTGTATTTGTATTCTTTGTTTTAACCTTTTTTGTAGGATAGCATATTTGAGCGCTAAGAAATTTTGATTCGCGGTTGCTCACTTTCTTGCTCGGATTCTCCATCTATAAACAACGAAGTAATCATGTCCTACTATTATAGTTATTACGGTCATTCTAATGATTCATACTTTGGGGTTAGTTTTCAAGTTTTTCATTTTCAAGATTTTCTTGAAAATGAAAGACTTGAAAACATTTATCACAATGAAAATCGTTATTGGGAGTTTGAGTTAGATTCATATTTTGAAACCAATGATGATTTTTATTCCGATGATTTAGAAGATGAGATTTTACCAAATGAGGAGTCCAAAGCTCTTGAGCCGAGGAAGCCTACTTTGGAAGAAACTTTTCTTCTTTACTCCCAAGGTTTGGAAAGCCTAAATGGTGCTGGAATGAGACTTGGAGCACTTTGCGATGAGATGAATTCTTATGCACAAAACAACGAGGAGGTGGAAACTTGTGTTTCACCTCAAATTTTCAAAGAATTTCTCATCGAATGTGAATCTCTCTCCCCCGAAATTCAATCTCCTTCCGACGATATGTTGGCGGAGATTGAATTTATTTCATTACCATTTACGTTTTCCGTCATTGAACCATTAGAATTATCGGTTGATTCCTATGAGTCGGTAGAAACTTTTAAAACTTCTACACTTTTTGCCGATGAGGACTCCTTACCGAATTTGTTTTCGATGGATGTTATCCCCACGTGTGCACCATCTCCCATTCCATTTGAAAAATCTTTGGGAGATGAGTCGATTTTTCTTGGACCTCAAGTGTACCTTTCCCCCTTATTATCCAAATCCCCCATCGTCCGCCCAAAATTTCAAATTGGCGATGGTTCACTTCTTTCACCACCCGCATGCCTTCCATTGTTCAAACGGAATTCATATCTTCCGGGAGGCATGTTCGCTTTGGAGGGTCCACCGTTGATCTTTCAAAGTCAAATCCCTTTTTGGGTGGACCCTCAACTATTTAGACTTCTAGTGTATAGTTAGTGTGAAGCCTAAATAGGAGGTTGTAAATAGTTAGCTTTTTAATTTTCTTTCTTTCCTTTTTTTTCTTTCCTTTTTAATTTAGTCTAGTGTAATTAGTTAACTTTTTGTTATTTGTTTTTGCTATGCTCGGTACTAACTTGTTTTGTTGATTCCTTTGGACTCGCGCTTATGGAGATCGCTCCAATTTTGGGTAACGTCGTTCTTTTCCTCTCTTTGTGTTGTGTTCTTAATGCGCATTGAGGACAATGCAACATTTAAGTTAGGGGGTGTAGGATATTCTATCCATTTCTTTGTTTTGTCCATGGATTTGCTCACATTTAGTTACTAAGTATGCCTTTTTGTGAAAAATTTAAAAATTTTCAAAAATATTTTCTTTCTTTTTTCTCCTTTGTTGGGCATTTTGCCTTGTTTTCAATGATAAATTTTAATAATTGCCCGATCCAATAGACAACTCAATGATGCATGTTCTCGATTTTAGAAGTTATTAGACTTTAGTCCTCAAATCATTGATATTGTGAATAACTTCATGAATTAAACTTTATCCCATGAGCATATGCACTTTCCTTGTTCTATTGATTTGGTTTAAGATTTTTATAACTCGGGAGTCTTTTGTTGCATTGTATATACTTACACCGAGTAAGCTTTGTACCTTTCGTCGTTTGTGAGTGTTATACACTATTCTTTTCTCTTTGAAAACGTTGAATTCGTCGGTAATCTCTCTATTCTTTCATTTGACCGTTCATTAATTGAGTTCATGCTTGAAATGTGTTACTTGATCATGATTTTCATATATTGTTTTGACTTGAGAATTGCGTAAACTTTGTGAAATGATCATAGGCCATCTTTGTTATATCACCCATATTGACCTTGACCTCACCCTTATATGCTTTCCCTAGTCAACCCCTTTGTGCCTAAATACTAGCCTTTCGTTTCATTACCCAAAATCCCATAACCAACTCCAAATTGGAGTTTTAAGCCATACATACACCTTACATACCTTTGTTTGGAATGTTACTTGGGATTGAATGTTGTTGTTGTATTGCGGTTGCAATTTTAGGCATATAAGAAAGAAGTGAAAAAAGTGAAGAAAAAGAGAAAGCAAAAAGAAATAGAAAACAAAAGAGAAAAATGAGAAAAAGAAGAAAAGAAAAGAAAGAGAAAGTTGTAAATGTTGTGTATAGTGTTCAATAAGCTTTGATTACTCTCCAAATGATACATTTACTGCTTGTTTTGGAACTTGTTTTCCAATTTTGATATTGCCCTTATTTTCCCATTATCCCAACTTTTCATCCCGAACTCTTTGAATCCGTACATACATTCCTTCATTTCGTACCCTAGCCTATCCTACATTACAACCCTATTACAAGTCCTATGTGATCTTAGGTTAATGTAATTGAAAAGTTTAAATAGTTTTGATAATCTGTGAAAATGCATTTCGCCTCTTTTAGTGTGCGGTATCCTTTCATTGAGATTGCAAGTTTTTCATTTCCTATATAGCGTTCCTCATTTGTGACATGTGCGCGGCCTAGTTTCCATTTACATTTACTCTTTATGCCCGCATGTCCCGTGTATTACCTCCCTTTTCATAGTGAATTCATTTGTTGAGCGTAATTCCCGTGAGGATTGAATGTATGCTTGCTTTGATTAGTATCCGGTTTATATAAGTTTTTCACCAAATCACACTATGCATGTGCTTTCCCCCCCTCCCACTTTTAAAGTTTCAATTCTATGAGGTGCATTCAACCTGTTAATAACAATAGACTTTTGCTTGAATTCGTTCAATATGCTAATAACATGTTTGAAATCTTTTTCGTTGTTGTTGAGTTTGTCGCAGGTTGGGTTGGGCATATTTTGAGGAAACCATGTGATGTTTGTGGGTATCATCCCTGAAAACCCTCACGAGACGACACTCGTCCACTAGGGTAACTTAGGGGTTTAACGGCTTATTGCATATGCTAAATGCAATCGTGCACCCGCGAAAGTGGCCTTATCTTTTTATTACTTTTTCATCCCATTTTGTACTTGTATCCTGCTTTTGGTTTTCTTATAGTTCTTGTTGTTTCCTATTTCATTGCTAGGGACTAGCAATGTGTAAGTTAGGGGGTGTGATACGACGCAAATATTGCGTATTTCACCCGTTAACCTACGCCTTATTAGCCCCCTTGGGTATCTTAACCCCTATACTTATGCTCGTTAACCAGACAACCTCGTATTCCTATGTTAACATGTTTTGCAGGGGTTAATTGAGCTTTTGTAGGTATTTGGATGCTTGGTATGAAGTTCGGACGCTTTCCGAAAATGTTTCGTCGACTTTTGCAGCTTCGGGGGCATTTTAGTAATTCCACCATTTGGGTTTGAATCCCAATATCTTCACGGAAGTTGAAGCCCTTTGATTTCTCTTCACGTGGCCGCCGACGGTGCATGATTCCGAGTTGTATCGATGGAGTTATGGCATTTTTAGGATTATTTTTACTGTAAAAGTACACTCAAGGTCACATTCAAGGGCATTTTAGTCATTTCATATTTTGGTTTTTTAGCCTAATGTCTTCTTGGATGTTGTAGTCCTCTGAGTATCTTCGCGTAGCCTCCGACCGTGCCTCATTCCGAGCTATAACGAAGAAATGGCGGCATTTTCCGTAAAACATGACAAAACTGCAGAATTGCAGACCTGTAGGGGCGAATCGATTCGCCCCAAAACTGAATCGATTCGGAATTGCTGCAGAATTGCAGTTCGAACTTCCCCTGTTTCCGAATCGATTCGGACCATTTCCGAATCGATTCGGCCCTCCAGATTTTTGATTTTCTTCCCTTTTATTACAAGTTTGCCATGGGATATTTTGTATAAAACCAATCCATCTCATTTTGAGATGAAATAATCAGATTTTTAGGTTAGTTTAGCTTAGGATTTTGAGGGTTTGAGAGCTCTTCTTCTTCCTCATTTGGTGTGAAAACTTTTGAGTGTTGTAAGTTGTATTTTTCATTACCCCTACCATTAATATAGTTGTATTTCTTGATTTCTTGCTTTGATAATTAGTTTACATGCTTTCATAATTAGGTTTACATGCTTTATTTATTGCTTTTATAGTTTACTTAGTTTATTCATGCTTAGCCCTTATATAAATAGGGTCGGGATTTCGTTCCGCCATTTACGGGTTTGGACCTCGAAAGTTAAGGTTTCGTGTAAAATTTCATTTAATTGAAACCGCGTGTATTGAAGTTGGATTGTTATGCGTTTAACTTTATTTGTCACGCAACTTTAGTGTTTATAGCGATAATCCGAATTTAATCCGCGTGTGACCATTTTTGATTAAATGTTTAATCTCGCAACTTTGGCTTAAATTCCTTATTGCGTGATGTTTATGCTTAATTGAAAATGATCGATTAAATGTTTTCGAATCGAAATTCTAATTAGTAGTTGTTTAGCCCGTGAATGTGTGTATGCGATCCCGATCCTCCCTTTCCTTTAATTTAGCGTTAACTTCTCTTTTCTTTAGTCCACCTTAACCACCCATCACCTTTTCATTTATTTATTTTACACTTTTATTCCTGAAGTAATTAAACAATTAACATCTAAAATTCAATCACTCCCTGTGGATTTCTTACGATACCCGACTTACCGCTGTGCTTGCTTGTCAAGTGTAGTAGTAGCTTAGGTTTTTTTTGTATCGCGGCGGCGAAACACACAACGATTGTGTCCTCACACGAACACACTTTTTTCGCCCGGTCTCCATCCCCATCTATAACCCTCACAATGACTTTCTGCAAGATGATTATCCACATGGCTTAAGGCCTCATTGTAACCTTCCATCCAAATCTCCCTGGGCTGCTTGTGAAATTGAAAGGTCAATCTATCTACCTGATGTTAGAGTTTCTTGAGAACATCATTCTTGACTTTTTACTGGGAAGATTGGCTGATAATAGCTTTGTCCTTAGCTTTCAGCTGGATATATAAATTGGCAATGGCAGTACTCTTTGCTTTTAATAGGGAAGGTTGGTCGGCCAGAGTTTTCCTAATTCTTTATTTATCAACAGTTACTCAGACAACCAGCCTTTGTCAAGAAGTTTGCCTTCAAGTTCTTACACCAACCTTACATTTTCAGTTTCTCGGAAAGAGACAACTTCATTAGGACCAATAATAGACGATTTCTTCAAGATGTTAAGCTAATTCCTCAACGAATTATTCTCCTTTTCCAGCATAGCAACAATTCCTCGGGCATTCTCCATATCTTGCTTTGAAGAAAATTCCTTCTTGTTCAAACAAAAAGTGATATCTTGTAGCTTTTTCTCAAAACCCCATCCTTCGCTTAAAGCTTTATACTTAGAATCATAATTAACGTACAACAAAGCTTTGGACTGATTGTAATCCTCCTAAAGTTGCTCTATCATTTCGTAATAAGCATTATTATTGGCTATAACCTTGTCCCATAAAATAATGAAGATGAATATAGGACTCATTGACTTGGTCGAATGCATTATGGTCGAGAAACCCATTCAAATCTTCTTCAGTAAAAGGAATGTGACCAACTTCCAGGAGATTCTTACTTCTTCTAAGCAAATCAGATTCAGTAGCTACTATATTTTTCTTCAATTCATCAAACTGGGAAATCATAAAGAAGTGCATGAGTTTGCAGAACAATCCAAGACATCATACAACAATCAAGAAAATATAATATTTTTCATCTAGAAATTAGAATCACCACAGAAAAGAGATTAAAGATTGTTCTTTCATTAATAATGAATTCATGATTACAAAATTTGTTACACCAAAAGTAAGAAAAAGAAACAAAAAAACACAAAAGTAAACTGGCTAGACCTTCTCCTTGTCCTTAGTATGGGCTTGACCATCAACTGGTAGGTTGATTGTCACCATGGAAGGTTCATAAGGAATTGTAAAAGAGTCGCATGATCCTTCTTCATCATCAAAATCCTTGTCCAAGTTAGGGGGAGTGTCAGGATCATGTTTAGAGAAAAGATTAGATTTTTCCTCTGTGCCGAGCTCAATCAAAGCTCCAGTCTAGCCTTCCTTCAAGGATAGTTTCTTGGCATACTCAATCTGAGCAGAGGTAATAAAAATGTATTTCTCCCATCCTTTGTCAAAAGTAGTTTTACCCTTGGCCTTCAGGGCAATCACATTAGCAAATAAGGTGGTCACCTTGGCCTCTATAATTTTATCTTAGGTAGAGATATTAACAAGCTTATCCTCAGCCACCTTGGCCCTATTTCCAGTAGTTGTAGCCCTATCTTCTGCAGTCTTTAATAGACCCTCAGCATTGCTAGCCCTTTCATTGGATTTCTTCATTTACTCTTCCTAGGATTTTTTCTTTTCCTCCATAGCTCGGTGAGATTCCTCCAAAGAGTTTATCAGACCTGAAAAGCCCTTTTTAACTTCTCCAGAAGAATGCATTTGGTTGTCCTTCTCCATCATTTGGTTGAAATCAACCAAGAACTACACATAAAGGCACAAAAGTTAGTAGAAATCATCAATGTATTATCATCATAAGTATATAGACCAATAAATAGTACAAACTTACTAATGTCAAACTATGGAAAGCCCTTACCCTTAGACGGGACCTCATCAAGGGGGATAACGCAGCTCAATTAGCAGGAAGAGTCCCTGATTTGATTAAACCCCTGGACAAACTAGGGTTAACAGCAACTGAGGCTAACCCAATATCTAGGTCAGCTTGGATTTTCTTCACCAACTCTTGTTAGTCAATAGTTTTCCAGGCAACGACATTTTTCAACTTAACTTGTGTTTGCTTAACCTATTTTGAAGGATCAGGTAAACCTCTCTTAATTCTCTTGAGCCGATGCTCCTCGTCCTAAGCCTCATCAGTACTAGTAGGCCTCTTGTCACTGGTCTTGGATTTTTTACTTCCATCCACAAACTTGGGAGTTGGGGAAAGGGGACCACCCATCAAGTTAGGTATTTTCCTCTTCGTCATATCTACATCAGCAGAAGAGGGAGAAATGGGAATTTCATAAACATCTAAAGAGTCAAATGAAGAAAAATTTCCTCTACGTATAACCTCAACACCTGTGGATTCAGTAGCCGATGAAGTAGATACATGATCTTCCTTAATATTCATGGCAAGTGGGGGCAGAGCAATAGTAGGACGGGAAACAAAATAGGTAACAGAGCTTCTGTAATATAACAGATAGGAGACTGCTTTGGGTTGTTCCTCGCCAATTTGATGATGAATGCTCCACAAATATTTAATCTCTTGAAGATTGATGCCCCCTTCCTTTGGACAATTTTTCTTTCTTTCCACTGCATAAAAAGAAGACAAGAAGTTTAGTTAACATATCATTAACTAGTTAGTCAGCAGAAAAAGAAAAAAAAAAGTTTTACAACCTATGCCATATCCCTCCTAGGGACACCTTGGCCCATCATACACTTTTCTTCTTTGAAGAGGAGCATGTTTCCAGTTCTTCGCTATTACCCCATAATCAAAGTAGTCCTTATTGGAATCTGGTAAGTTGACAACTGGAGCTCTATTGGCAAACCTAGTCTTGAAATAATAGGTTTTGTCACTAGTGACCCACTTATAAGAGAACATCAACTGAGGAATACCAATATAGGTTTTATATATATGGTTAAGCCTATGAATCCAATTTAATATTCTCCGTGTATTAGGGGCTAGCCTATAAGGGACAACGTCAAAATATTGACAAAACTCCAGGATGAATCGATTGGGGGGAAAGGTAATACCACATTCATCTATAAACAATGAAGAGATCCAATGACCCTCTAGTAATGATAAACCGTTAATTGGAGGAATATGCATTTCTAATTATACAATTAAGGATATTTCTTTCCCGACTAAATTCATTTAAAGAATTCCCATGAACGATGTACACTATGATTACAGCAAAGAAAGAAATCAATGGAAAGGGAAGAAGAAAGCTTATAGAGAAAGTGATGGCAGAAGCAAGAGTAAAAGTGGATGCGAAAAGAAAGCTTGAAGAGGAAAATCTTGGAGACTAAAGATAGTTCGAAAGTTTAAAAAAATTTGGTACAGAAACCAGCAAAAATCTCGTTTCTTATAGATTGATTAGAAAACACTGAAGGTAATGATTAACTGTATAGATGATTGACATTCGGACGGCTGCACATCTGTAAAGATAAGAAATTACTGATGTGCCCTTAGGCAGTTCGCTAAATTTCAAATTATTCACCAAAATTTCCACCACATGATCAAATAATGGAAAAATTTTACAAGTCTTATGAGTCAGCAACTGAATAAAACCACGAAAGACTGTTGTGTAACTCTGCATGGCTCATACTCCATCCTTTCAACAAAATATCAAGAATGAAGCATTGGGGGCCTCTGTGGATGCTAAAAATTATCCATCTAAACAAACCAATTAGAAATGGACATATGTCCCCTAACGTGGCAATGGTCATAGTCATCAGTCATTTGGTCGGCTTAAAAGATAGTTGATCGGCCAGCGGGCCAACTAACTTGAAGAATACAAACCATCATTGTAGATAAACAGTCATCGCATAGAAGGAGGCCAAGAGTCATTCTACACGTGCTCAATACTATCAGCGGTCCCATTCATTATGTACGGGTGTAAATGCTTAAATGTATGAAGGCATTCCAACCCTTGATCTCCGGGTCACGATAAATATAACGTATTCCTTTTACAAAAGGCAAGAGAAAAAAGTACAAGGTCATTCTTCTAACAAGGATACTTAGTTTTCATCAACAAAAATACAATCATAGTGGATATAGGCTTTTCTTATAGCTAAACCACTTAAAAATTCTCGAGTCTCATTTATTTTTCTCTCATTATTTTATCTGTGATTATAAACTTGGCATCATATAAATCACTACTAATTTTAGACATTAACAGGGACAATCCGCACAAGAGCATTATTATATCGCACGAGAGCATTATATACATATATTTATATATATATAGAGAGAGAGAGAGAGACATGCTCGCACACACACACACATAACAAATATTCACATAGAATAAACTTGCTTAAGTGGGTTGCACATTAGTGTATATATATACATATATCACACACACACACACATATACATACACAATAAATATAACATATATAATTCAAAACCCAAAAGATTTAATTGAATCATATAACATCAAAATCTAATACATGATATTAACAAATATAATTCAAAACTAACAAGATTTAATTGAATCATATAACATCAAAATCTAATACGTGATATATATATATATGATATAATTGAACCTGTTTTGTGAGGTAACAGATATATATTAAGGCTTTGACGGATTTAATCTAATTTCTTCTAAGGCTATCACGTGTGTATATCTAATTTCTTCTAAGTCTATCACGCGTGTATATATATATAACAAATATAATATATAAATATATATAACAAATTGGACAATAAATGACGAAATAGGCACAAAGTGCCTAGTATTAAAATGATGCACACCTACCGAGCTCTCGGGGTGGGAATTGGATAATAAATGCCTAATTTTATCTTTAAAACTTACATATTATATGGGAAAAAGTAAAACAAAAAGAAGGGGTTGAGATAGAATATAAATTTCAGCAAAACATAAAAAATATTGGTCCCCCAAAAAGTCCTAAAACAACCCAAAACAGTCATAATATAGGCCCAAAACAGTCTTAAAACTATAACACCCGCCCCCTGCGACTTTGATTGTACTTTTATGATTTGGAAACTTGGTATTACCAATTGGGTTCTGGACTTGTTGAGGTGGATCATAAGTCAAATTTGGGTAACATAGTTGCCCCCCATGCAATTGGATTGAAGTTCTTATGGCCTAAAGTTGAAGATATTTTTGGCACCCATTCGAACGAGAGTCATTGTCATTCAAATGAGTCATTCGAACAGGTTCGGACGAGGTAAAAAAGACTTATAATGACTGAGAAAAAGGATGATTTACCCCACTCTCTAGAATCTGGTTGGAAAGCCACATTCGAATGCCCAATCGTTTGAACGAGATGGTATTTCTCGTTCTAACGAGGTACTTCTCTCGCCCCTTTTAACCCTAAGATTTTGCCTCATTTGTACCTCGTTGGATCTATCATTTGAATGAGAGGAGTTCTCTTTCGAATGGGGATCAATGTCCTTCGAATGAACGCAGAAAATCTAAAAAATCCTGCACATTTTAATGTGTTGTCATGATGTGGAGCATCAGATTGGATGACGTGTCGAGCTCTCAGCGACTCAGATCAAAACGTGGGACAAAAGACCCAATTGACCTTTGGTCTAAGGGTTAAGTGTAGGGGCTTTTGTAGAATTTAACCCTTAGAGTTTTGAAAGTATTTAAAGTGGGCTTATTTGGGCAAACCTAACTAAGATTTTTCCTCTCTTTAGCTCTTGGAGCTCCTCCTCCACCACTACCCAAATGCCACCATTCCTCCACATTAAAACAACCATATATTAACAATAGTCTACCATATTTAATCCTTATAAACCCTTTGACACTATTATTGGGCAAAGCTACAAATCTTGGAGATATTGTTGGTTTTTTTTAAGAAAAAATGTAGAAGAAAGTACGGAGTTTGAAGGGGGTCTTCATGCAGCATCCAAGGAGACAAGCATAGGGGAGCTAGGCAACCCCTTTAAGGCCAACTTAAGAGGTGGGAGATTTTCATCTTCTTCTACACTCAATCCACCATTGTTGAAGCTTCTTTGAGGTGGAAAAAACTCTACACTTAGCTTCAGAACTCTATTTTTTCCATGGTATTGGTATTCTAGTTGAGTTTGTAAAAGTAGAATGCATATATGATTTAAGATCACTATTTCTTATGGTTTATGAAAAATGATTTATGTAAGATCCCAAGATTTTTGAGAAAAATGATATATTTCAAATAATCTTGATATCTAAACATTTTACTGAATAAAATGTTTGAAATGATATTTCTCTTGTTGAAAATATTTTATGCACAAATGTCTTAAAGGTTTTCTTGTGAAACTTGGGATTTTTGTACAAATAGACATTTACTTGAGTTTTAAAGAAATAAAATATCTTTAGCTTGAAAAGAATGTTTATGTCAATATTATGAAATTTCTAGAATGTGTTATGCGTTAGACCCATTTAATAGGATTTTTGGACTTAAAATCTATCTCCTCGTGTATATAAACTTGTAGCATTTTGATAATTAGTATATAAACAAGTTTAATGAAGGTTTTATTGGGTTTCATGAAAATATTAATTTTATCCCTTAATGTGTGTTAAAAGCTTTAGAAAAATGTGGTAAATGGGTATTTTAAGACTATATGTGGAATTAATGGAAAAATAGTATTTTCTTGTAAAGTATTCTCCAAATGGTCAAAGTAGGTTTCTTAGTAAAGAAATTAATGCAATAAAGACAATTCCAACTTGATAAGTATGTTACTCCAAAGTGTTAAATAAGTTCTTGAGTTAAAAAAAATTTAAGAACTTAGTGTGTGTAACTTAATAATATTTTTGAAAAATAATACTTCTGAAAATGGAGGAAAAGACAAGTTTGGAAACAAATGGGTAGAATGATAATTTAACGTAAAGTGGAACATTTTTACGAAAGAAAGATATTGAAAAATGGTGTTATACAAAATGGTCCAAAATGAAAGTGATTTTTGGGATAAAAACAAGTGTATAAAGGATAAGAAGTGCTTTCGTAATGTTAAAACACATTAATGTGTACTCGAATGACACTGAGAATAATTAAGAAAGGCCAAAAGACAAGGGTAAAAGACCCAAAATCACTGTCCATGGCATATGGTAGCATAGCCGTAAGTATGGAGCTCGTTAAAGTATGTAGATATTTAGAAGATTCCTTGAAAAAGATAATAAAAATTAGAATGTGTCAAGAAATGGATTGTATCGCGAAGATAAGAAAAGACAACCTAACTTGAATGAACTAAATACACGTCCCGATCGTAAGATAATGTGGATAAGTAATATGAGAAATTGGCCAATGTCCATGAGGTAAAAAGGGAATGGTAAAGAGAAGTGATTAAATAGGTAATTAGGCAACTTAAAGAGGTTCAACCCATAATTAATACATGAGTGTGTTTATGAAATATTTTCAATTAAAAATAAGTATTTTCTAACGCGGTGCTTGCGTGTGTCGAAAGATGATTTTTAAGGAAAATACTAAGGTAAATTTGGTATGTGAAAAAGGATAATTTCGGTAAAATAAGTGATTTTCATTAAACAATGGGTATTTGTTTAAGGTAATTAATTGGGTGTGTTAAATCAAGTAATAAATGTCGATCAAGTAAAAAGAGGTTATTTTACAAGATTAAGGTGAATTATTCGGAATACTTGACGTTTTTGGAATAAAAACAGTTTCATGCATATATATATATATATATATATAACTTGCGGATTTAACTTGCGGACGGATTTTTGTGTATTTTTTAAAAATAGTAAACAATCAAATTTTGACTTGATTTTTTTTTTGTGTGGTATTAAAACATTTCAGGGGACCCCTCAAAAAAATCACCTCAAAATGAAATGTTTTACTATTTTTAAAAAATCGATCAAGCCTATGTCAGTTTTAAAGAGCTTTAAAAAATGACATATGTTTGACCGATTTTTTAAAAATAGCAAAACAATTCATTTTGAGTTGATTTTTTTATAGGGGTCCCCTGCAATGTTTAAATACCAAAGAAAAAAAATCAAGTTGAAAAAAGTTTTTTACCTATTTTTAAAAAATACGAAAAAATCCATCTGCAAGTTAAATCTGCAAGTTGCGTTCACATTAGAGCCGGCCTATATATATATATATATATATATATATATATATATACCAAGGCTCTAAAAAACGGGGGGCGTGACCGAGGCGTGGAGGCCAAGCCTTAAGCATTAGAAGCCTAGGTGGGCCTTAGGCGTAAAAAGGCGTGAAAAGGCGTTTAGTTTTTTTTTTAAATATTTTTAACCATAACAAGGCTATTAAAAATACTAAAATTGTACATCCCTTAAAAATATGTCTGAATATATGCAAATTAAAACACTATTTGATTATTTTGGATGAGATATTGACCCGGTTTATAAAAAAAACTTTAAAAGGCAATATCATTTCACTAAAGCATTTTTGTTTTTAAAAAATATGCGTCTTAAGGCTTTTACTAAGAATAAAGCGTAAAAAGCTTAAGGCAGGGCGTTTCTTCCAAGCCTCAAGCCTAAGCGCACCCCTTTTAGAACACAGATATATATATATATATATATATATAAGGTAGTTTCATGTGCACGCAAACATAATGTATTAGAGACCCTATTCTGCCATTTGATTCCATATTGAATTTTTGTATTTTTTTTCACTGAGCATTTGGCTCATTCCCTCTTCTTTGTTACGTTAATTTAGGTGCAGTTCCGTACTTTTAGTGTGTTGTACAAGTATCCTTTTTATTTTACGTTAGTATATCTTTATGCTTGATTTTGGGGATGCTTCCCACGAGTCCCTTACGTAGATTAGTGTAAATTGAAATTGTATGATAAATAAATGAAACGCTAGTTGAATAAAATTAAATTGCAACATTATTTAGGTTGCCTCATTGCATTTCACACTTAACGCTCGGGTCGAACCGAGTTGACCATGGGTAACCCATAAATCTGGATTGGGGCATATTTAAATGGTATCAGAGCTCTAGGTTCGAGAGTGACGCGATTAGGTCTGTAGTGGATCTTTCGACGTCGATGTTCGTTTTGGGCCAGTCATGCTAGACAGATGACACTTTCAGTTCATGTTCTCTACGATAGAGTTAAAGAGATTATCACATCAGCTAATGTGTGGTCAAGTAGTATGTGGTCACGTTAGTTATCATTAAAAACATCCAAGCTTCTGATTTAGACATATTAGTAATTTGTGAGTGTCTGTACGAGCCAATAGTAGAGACACTACATTTTTTCGTATGAGGTGATTTGTGTCAGAACTTGATGATGTGAGAGGCCTAGTAAGGTGAATAACGTCCATTGATTTAGGGACATGAACTGGGTAAAATACAATATGGAGGATAGGTGACTAGGGCGTCATATCTTAGCGATATTGACTTGTGATAAGGACACATTAAGTTCCTTGGTTAGGTACTTACGGGAAATTAATAAAGATGATGTAATTAAGTGAATTTGAATCATTTGACAATTTGATTGGCGTGTAGAACCGTTTTGATCCTTACTTGAGGATGTGTACTCGGTCGTAGTTATTAGGGTACTATCATTAGGTAAGTTCCTTAGAAAGTTGTATCTCGCAAGCTATGATGAGAGTTACGGGCCATTTGTGGTGAGTACATTATGTATGTAACAGTGATGGTTGAAGTGACGTAAGAATGAACCTTATATAGTATTCCATAACAGGGTTTTAGACAATATGATGAAACTTTTGAGGAATAGGATCCCTAGCGATGTCGTTGATATGAAATTAGAGGCTTATAGGTTTTATACGATGTCCTATATCTTGCTAGAATCCTTAGTAGTGTCGATATGTGTTTGGATACATGGTTCGGGGCATCGACCATTTAGAATAAGGTTTCTGGACATTTATTTGATCTCGAGGAGAGAGTCGTGAGTTAGATCTATGTTAGAGTTTGAATTAAATGGGAAATGAGATTTATATCTAAGTTTCATGGCCCGTCCTAGCGTACTGAGAGATGAAAAAATGGGAGGCGATTTTAGTGTGGGTATGATTTAAAAAACTACTTAGAGTGTCCTTGGGAGTGATTTCATGTAGCGTCATTGAAGAATAGAAATCGACTGGTTGTGATTCCTTGAGGGGTTCAATGGTTAAAGTACACCTTATGTGGAGACTTACATGCTAGGATCTTTGAGAGTACCTAATGGCCAAGATACGGGTATTGGGAAAATTAGTAGGGCATACCCATGATAAGAAGATCATATGTGATGAAATACTGTCAGGTTTTTTATAACTGTTACATTAGAGTGTGCTTGGTATCCTTAGGAAACTTGTCAAATTCGAAGGTATTGAGGTTCATGTGATGATCTCAGGTTATTGGTCAAATTTTGAAGAGTTGACTGATGTACGTCCTTGGTACTATTATTAGAATTAACATGGATGGGTGATGTAACCTTCTAAAGAAAATTAGAAGCTAATATTATGATTGGGCGCGATGTTCTATTGTCAGAGGATGATTAGTGTGGGAAGTGTATAGCCTTAAAAGGGCAAGGATTAATTATTGGCATGTCTTACCAGACTGGTATGGATTAGGAAGCATAGAACCTTATAGTAATTACTATCCTTATAGAGCTAATGGTAACCTGTGAGGCCATCATATAATTTCAGATTCGGTAGAATTTAAAGATAGTCGTAGCGACGACCTTAGGTCTATGGAGGCTATAATAAGGTTAATGATTTCCTCACTTGGGCATTGCCTAAGCAGACATTTGGGATATGACCATGGTAAGATATAACAAACAGTAACCTATGTGTGTTAGGTTAGTCACGACGTCACGTTGTCTAGGGAAATGGACAAAGTAGGCATTGATAAAGGCGTTGGCATTCCTCCACCAAAGTGCCTTGAGTTCTTCAAGGATGAAAGGAGGAAGCCTTATTTCTAAGGAGGGAAGTTCAGCATTTGACTTCCTAAAGGATAATAGGTTCATACGTTAGCTTTATCCTGAGGAAAGGATTGGTTCATGATCAAATTTATCATGGTTGGTGACTCAAGCCAGGGTATGGACGTACTATGATCAAGTAAGAATGTCTGGGAGGAGTCATAGACTTCGAGAGTATGGCGTAGGTTCATGTTTCGTAGACCGTAGCTATTGTATACAGATTGTGTCCTTTATGTTCTATTCTATTTCGTAAACTTCGAGAGTATGGCGTAGGTTCAAGCCATGGTATGGACGTACTATTCGGTTATTTGTTCATTCTGATTCTTTATGTTCTTTCAGTTCTGCTAGTTGAGGAGTATATTCCTTCGGTTTCGATGGTTTAGGATTTTGTCCTTACAATTTTGAAGGTATGGTATTGTTCCATATTGATGATTTGGTTATGGCGCGACTTAGCTTAATATAAGTGTGGATGGACTTGGTATGGTCATTATAGTTCAACAAGTGGGCGTGCTCTTGTTTAAAATATTCATTTATTTTTCAGGTTCTGTATGTCTATGGTTACGCCTTGTGTTCCACGGTCTGCTCGTAGTATCCTTTTCCCTTAAGATCAAAGACCTTAGGGATAGACTGGAATGGTAATTGGAAGCTCTGGTTGTAAAGAGAAAAAGGACACATCGTATAGCGTTAGAACTCGAGGAAACATAGCAAACAATGTTATTTTGCCACAATGAGTGGATTGGTGTAATATTCAGCTGAGTGTTCCATAGTTAGAGGCCTAGAATGATCTTTAACACCCCATGTTTTTAAAAAACATAAAATCGGTTGGGAATTTAAAATTTTCGGTAAATAAATTTTTGAAAATTAATTATTTTCATATTTAAAAATGTTGATCTTGATTTATATCCAAAGGTATTTTTATCGGAATTGAAATCAGATTCAAGTTAGGAGAGTTTTGCATTTTATAAAAAAATAGGGAAATTCGGATTCAGGGGTCAGAACCGGTTCGGATGTAGGGGCGAACCGGTTCTCTTGTATAGTTTTACAAAATTAAAACTCTTCCATTCTAGAGTTGTGTAGGATTCAAATTATATTTCATATAAAAATACAAAGTGGCGGGTATATGGTTTTTAAAACATATAATAGCCTTATTTTAAAGCAATAACCTCCCATAAATTTCATCCTCTCTTTTCTTTCCAAACCTAAACCCATTTAATACAACTTTCAACTCAAAATTTGAAGAACTAGATCAAGAGTTCTCAATATCGTCCAAGAATGTGTTTTCATTTTTTTCTCAAGAGGAATGCAACCATCAAATCAGATTTGTGAAACGATTTTTACAGGCATGAATAGTTCTATTATTCACCTTTGGTATTATATGTTTTAAATGTTGCATAAACACTAATAATTATTGTTTTCTTGAAATCAATTAGAAAGACTAATTAGGAAAATTAAAACTAAAGTTTGGTACTAATTTTATTCAAATATTTAATGCAAATTAAGACTCAAAACCCTTGCATGCTTAGATTAGAGACTGGGATTGCGTTAGAATTTATGACATTTGAATGTAGAATAAATCGTAGGGATGATAGAGGTTGATTTCAACATGTAAAACCACGTTAATTATATGAATATTATAGAGTATAGATTTATTGTTGTATGCTCCCAAAAATATGCATGTGAATAGAAATTCTATAAATTGATGAGGAAACGAATTGTTTTAATTAATGCTATAATTAAACGTATATAATTAGGATAAATATTGATCGTGTGATTTATTTAAAAAAAATTTGTGATACATTGAGAATATACAATATGTGATTCTATAATTTTATTAATAATTGACACCGCGGGGATGACGGGATTGTTAAGGTAATTATTGCTCTCACCTTATTTTAGGTTGCTTGCTAGGTATGGGACTAGTAGGTAGGCATAATTGTTGGTAAAGTATTCTTGGTATGGTACTAGATAGTGTGGGTTTTTACGGATGGATGATTCCGGGATGGGGTTGAATTGTATATCATTCTGTTGGTTCGTTAGCCTAGGTGTGAGACTAGGTAGAAACTATTGGTAGGTATTCTTCCTAAATAATAGGTAAGGGTATACTTGTATTTTAGAGACCTCCAGGTATGGGACTAGGGGTGGTTTAAGGATTTAAGACTTGAATACAAGGTGGGTCTAATAGAAAAATACTGAGAACTTCAGAAATTGAGAATTATTGTCTAAGATAAAGAACGGGTATTAAAATGAAATTGCGTCGTGAGTATGTGCACGGATGATAGATATCGGGTCGGTTGGCTATAGCGACGTGGGTGGGTGTTGGCATCACGAGTATGTGCAGAGCTGATAGAAAATGGGCTGACTGGCTATAGTGACGTGTCGTATGTGGAACCTCACAAGTATGTCCAAAGCTGACAAAAATCGGGTTGACTGGCTATAGTGAAGGGAATGGGTGTGATGTGTTGAACCTTAAGAGCCCCAAGAGTGTGTGCCAGACGGATAAGGATTCGGTTTGCCATAGTGGTATCGCATGAATAAAAGTAATTGGATACTTAAATTATGTAAGAATAAGAACTAATGTTTAAATCATAGTTGAAATAAAATAATTGGACTTAAATATTTGGGGTGGCTTAGTTATGCGGATAGAAGGTAGTAGTTTATTTTTACTCGCATTTAGTATATCTTGTTTAATTTAAAATATTCTATTGTGATGTTTATCATGTATAATGCTATTGTCTGGTTTTACGGATCCTAATTGAGAGGAGTAGCTAGTATTCTTGTGATAGGCTCTGATCTATTACATTGACTAACACTTTAGGTATAGTTGATGAAGTAGCTGGATAAGATGCATTGGAGATCTTTCGACTGTAGCTGGAGTTGTATTTTATTTATCTTAGTAGTTTAAATTTACTCTTCATTCCGTCGCTTTTACTATGATACTTTTATTTGTTGATTTGGTGGGTCAATTGGTTCCACAGTTATTTATGGGTTCAGTCAGATATTTATTGTGGATTATTTCATTTGAGTTTTAGTAATTTAGAATTGGAATTACTTTGGAGATAACGCAGTGACTGATTTTAATTTGCAGGGATGTTTATATTAGTTGGATAAATTTGAATGTTATCTTTTAGAATAAAAAATTTTAATGTCTCATATTTTTGTCACGTGCTAAGAATTGTATTTTAGTTAGTAACTCCCAGCGTAGTTCGGCGGAGGCCGACGCTAGAGTGTGCAGGGTATTACATGACCCTAGGTTAATATAAGGATCTTGTGGAAGATGTCAGTCAGACGCATAGTTGGCTTGTCATTCCTCAAGGTGAGAGATTAGTGATGCGAATCTAGTATCAAGTTTAAGTGAATTTGCATCGTTAAGAAAATTCGAGAATTCAAGGAAACACATGATATATAGTCCTAACATTAAAAAAAAATTATGATGATGGATTGGGAGTTACTTGTATGCCATTTTGCTCTTGGGTGAGTGTCAAACACTTGGGAGTGTTTCTCCGATAGATGTGTCGATGTGCCTTGGTCATTGGCGACGAAACCTTAGGACTTGATTTAGTTTGATCACCGTGTAAGGGGAGACTCAAAGACCATTATGTAACATTTATGGCTAGCCTGATGGTGAGCATAGAATATATTGCATGTCGAGTTCTTTGACGACAACCCCTTTAAAACAGCGTATGATGGCTTTTTAATTATTAAGTACATTAATGATATAAACTTGAAAGATTCATATGATTTATAATAAGAGTCAATAACCTCAAGAATTTGAGGAATTGATGGATCCATAATTTCGAGGACGAAATTTTCAAAGGAGGAAGAATGTAACACCCTCCCTACGACTTTGATCATATGGGTATGATTTTTCAACTTGGTATGATCAATTGGACTCTGGGCTTGTTGAGATGGATCATAAGTCAAATTTTGGTAACATAGTGGTCCCGGCGCAATATTGGAGTTTTTATGGCCTAAAGTTAATGAAGAGATTTCTGGCTGTCGTTCGAACGACTGAGAAAAAATCGATTTCTCCAGCTCTCTGGAATCTCGTTGGAAAACCACGTTCGAATGAAGTGCTCAGTCATTCGAACGTTATGGTATTTCCCGTTTGAATGAGGTACTTCTCTCACCCCTTTTAACCCTATGATTCTACCTCATTTGTACCTAGTTAGGTCTCTCATTCGAACGATAGGGGTTCTCGTTCGAACGAGGCCCAATGTTGTTTGAATGACTGAAGAAAATCTAGAAATTTCTACATATTTTAATGTGCTGTCACATTATGGGGCATCCGATTGGATGAAGTGTCAAACTTTCAATAACTCGGATCAAAATGCTGGACAAAAGACTCAATTGACCTTACGTTAAAGGGTTAAGTGTAAGGGCATTTGGGGCATTTAACCCTTAGGGTTTTGAAAGTATTTAATGTGAGTTTAGCTCATTTTTCCAAACCCAAATAATATTTTGTATCTCTCTCTAGCTCTTGGATCTCCTCCTCCACCACCACCCAAACACCACCATTCCTCCATCTTAAAACCACCATATATTAACCATATTTTACTATATTTTAGCCTTATAAACCCATCTACATCATTGTTGGGCAAATCTACGAATTTTGGAGATATTTGGGTGTTTTTAAGAAGAAATGTAAAGGAAAGTATGAAGTTTGAAGGGGGTTTTTATGTAGCATTTAAGGATACAAGCTTAGTGGAGATAGGCAACCTCTTTAAGGCCATCCTAGAAGGTGGGAGGTTGCCATCTTCTTTTACCCTTCTTACACCATTGTTGAAGCTTTTTGAGGTGGAAAAAAACTCTACTCTTAGTTTCAGAACTCTATTTTTTCCATGGCATTGGTCTTGTAGTTAAGTTTGTAACTGTAGGATGCATACATGATTTAATATAACATGACTTATGAAAAATGATTTATGAAAGATCCCAAGAGTTTTGAGAAAAATAATATATTTCAAGAAATCCTGATATTTATATATTATATGGAATAAAATGTTTGAAATGATATTTCTCTTGTTGAAAATATTTTATGCACAAATGTCTTAAGGTTTTCTTGTGAAAATTAGGATTTTTGTATAAACAGACATTTACTCAAGTTTCAAAGAAATAAAAATGTCTTTAGCTTGAAAAGCATGTTTATGTCAATATTATGAAATTTCTAGAATACACCATGTGTTTGACCCATTTTATAGGATTTTTGGACTTAAAATCCATCTCCTCGTGTATATAAACTTGTAGCATTTTGGTGATGAACATATAAACAAGTTCAATGAAGGTTTTACTGAGTTTAAACATGAAATGAAGAAAATAGAAATTTTAGACCTTAATGTGTGTTAAAAGGTGTAGAAAAATGTGATAAATGGTTATTTTAAGACTACATGTTAAAATAAAGGGAAATGGTATTTTATAGTGGAGTAATCTCCAAAAGGTCAAATGGATTTTCTTAGTAAAGAACGCAATGAAATAAAGAGATTTACAACTTGAGAAGTATGTTAATCCAAAGCGTTAAATAAGTGTTAACTTCTTAAAAACATTTAAGAAGTTAGTGTGTGCAACTTAATAATATTTTTTTTGGGAAAAAACACTTCTGAAAATAAATGAAAAGACAAGTTTGGAAACAAATGGGTAAAATGGTAATTTTACACATAGTTGAATATTTTTATGAAATAAAAATGTTGGAAAAGGGTGTCATACAAAATGGTCCTAAATGAAAGTAATTCTTAGGATAAAATCAATGCAAGTGTATAAATGACAAGAAATTGTGATTTTCAAAGTGTAACACAAGGTAGGGGTAAAATCCCCAAATTTTTGACTTTGGTCAATAAAGTTGGGATGATGCGGACATTTAATAAATGTTAAAACACATTAATATGGATTTGGATGATACCAAAAATAATTAATAAAGGCCTGGAGTCCAAGGGTGAAAGATCCAAAATCACTGGCCAGAGCATATGGTAGCATAGACAGCGGTGTGGAGCCCATGAAAGTATGTGAATATTTGAAAGATTCCGAGAAAAAGATAATGAAAAGTGGAATGTGTCAAGAAATAGGTTGTATGGTAAATTTAAGAAAACACAAACTAAATTGACTGAACTTAATACATGTTCCAGTTGTAAGATAATGTGGACAAGTAATATGAGAAATTGGCTACTGTCCATAAAGTAAAAAGGGAATGGTAAAAAGAAGTAATTAAATGGTTAATTAAGCATGGTGCTTGCGTGTGTCGAAATGTGATTTTTAAGAAAAATACTAAGGTAAATTTGGTATGAGAAAAAGGGTAATTTCGATAAAAAGAAGTGGTTTTCCTTAAACAATGGATATTTGTTTAAAGTACTTAATCGAGTGTGTTAAATTAAGTAGTAAATGTCAGTGAAGTAAAAAGAGGTTCTTTTACAAGATTAAGGAGAATTATTCGGAACAATTGATGTTTTTGGAATAAAAACGGTTTCATGCATTAAAGCATATATATATATATATATAATAAGTTACAATGGTGTTTTCACTATTCATGAGATGGGGAGACACTTCACGGTTCAGATCGAAGCCAACAAGGCAAGAATCCAAGGGTTGAGGTTAAAAGACTTTTTTTTTCTTTTTTGTCCCTTTATCATATCCTTCCCCCCTATTTTTTAACCCTTCATATCCTTTCTCCCTCTTATCCAAAATTCAAAAACATGGTTAGAACAGGAAATTCCAGACTTCAATCATCTTTTGGGTCCCACCACACACAAAGGCACACAAATACTACCTATTTTGCCCTCTTTCTACCCTTCATCAAAATTCAAAAGGACGGGTAAATTAGTAAACTTAACTAAACCATACACACAACCCACACACAAAACTCTCTCATCTCTCCTAATTCCTGAACCCTCCCCACCCACACAAACCGTCCCTACAGCACAATCCCCTTCAGCTCCCACTCCGATGCCTACCAAGTCGCCTCCTCCCATATTCCAGGTATACTCTATGTTGAATGAAAAATAAGAAAAATACGTTTATTGCAAAATACATAACATTGTTATTTGTTTTGGTTTGTAAATCTAAAAATACTCAATGTTTTATAGGTATTTGCATATTGTATTGTGTATTGTTGCTGTAGGTTTCATGGTGGTAAACGTTGTTTGGTACAACCTCTGTTTATTAAAATTTATAGCATTTCAAGAGGGGATCTTTGAGGTAGTATGTCTCTCTCTCTCTCTCTCTCCCTTTCAAACGATTAGAGATTTCTCTTAGTTTTTATTTAGATTTCATGTATTTACAATTTTTACTATCTAGAATTTTCCATTTATGATTATGATGGTTGTGAAGGTATTTGGGGATTTACAATTTGTGTCATTCATGTTGTGTTTTCATATCAGTCTAAAATAGCCATTCCGAGTATTTACTTCACTAATTGATTGCTTTTTGGTAGAAATATGTTACAAACCACGAGCTTTCGTCCTTAATGTCATATGTTGTAGACTCTGCTTTGGGGTTACAATTAATGCAATAATTATCTTGGTTGTATGCCTTTACTGATTTCTACATTCTCACAAATTACGTCCTTTCATTTCATTTTTCAAATAATTATATTTCCCATTTTCAGTTTCTGGGTTATTAAAATGCACCCATGTGGCGTGGAAGCAAAACTAAACCGGTATTAGAAAGCACTGTTATGGCACTATGAGATTATGTTCCCACTAAAATGAATCCACTTTCTATATGAGTCAGAATATATTACTGATTTTTTCATAATGTTATGATGATACATAATTCATTTAATATTTTATTTACGTATTTACACAACATATTTGACCTTATTCTTTTCTACATTGGAATTAATTGATGATTCATTGCAAATTTGAACACTAAGTCGAGGTGAGAATTTACTTTAATAAAGTTTTTAATATTTATGTTAATTAAAAATTATTTTTTATATTATATCATGGTGTCGTCGCCACAGGACACTATATTTTTAGGCATATATTACGGTGCTAACAATAGAGATCTACTATGAGGTACTTTATTTTGAGGAATATACTCTTTATTTTTTAACATATTGCAATTTTTCATTTCGTCACCACACTTTGTACACCAATTTCGTTTGTTAGACATAATTATCATACCATTTTGTGTGTGATTCCCAAATTATAAGGCAAAGAGGGTATGTTAATACATTTTTGTGCATTTTCTCATTTGATAACACTAATTATGGTTTCAACATGAACATGACGCCACACAATATCATATAACACGACTTCGCGTGTCTAAATTTTCCACCCCTACTTTTATGGTTCACTATATAGTTCACTTCAACTTAGTTTACTCTAGGATCATGATTTATACAATTGAAATTGCAATTTCATTCATAAATTTCTTTGATTTTCGTCTAGAGAGAGAGGGAGGCAATTTGGGGGCGATCGTAGAAATCTCTAGGGTTTGTAGCCATTGTCCTCTCTATTTGGTAAATCCCATCTAAATTGGGGACTTGCCTTTAGATTCAAAGTTTTTTGAATTGATTTATGTTCAATGTTCTTGAAGATATGATTCATTTTGTATCGATTTTAAATTTATGAGGTTTTTGAAAAATTAAAACTTTTGTATTGGTTCCAGATTATGGAGAAAGAAGTTTCATCATCCTATATCTATGTTACATGGATGTTTTTTTGTTGGTAATGAAGAATAACTATGTAAAAAACCAAGAATAACCAAGTACAAAACAGACCTAAACAAATCACAGTTTGCAAAACAGAGCCAAAAGTACTTATAAATTTATTATATATTCTTAGTTTGGTGTGAACTTTTAAATGTCGTTTCACATATACTCGAGTCAAATTTCCCCTTTTTCACAGTTTGAGATTGAAATAAACCTGCATTTTGACTAAGCAAGGGATATTCTAAAACTTTATTAAGCCTCTTTGAAAACTTTTTCAGTTGTCACAAGACTTGCCAACAATTTCTCACACTCGTGATAATATGATAAGAATTTATAAACTTTAAAAACCATGTTTAGATTCTGCTTCCGTACATATGATGTATAGGGGAATCATGGTCGATGGCAAAAAGTGATGGCGTTACATTGTTCATTACCGGTGGCAAAAAGCGGTCGCAAGACTTGCAATGTACAGGGGAATCATGGTCACTATTGAACACAAAAGTGAAGGTGAAAAATAGTGACATTATGTGTCTATATCTAAGGAGTAAGTTTGAACTGTATGTAAAAACATTGAAACCATAATGTTACATGAGAAATTATTGCACGACTATCTTGGGTTCATTGATATTTGATTCTCTCTCTATCCCAAATTTATTCCCTATCTTTTTATTCAACAATTTTATAAGATGAAATTAACCAAACGTATTTTCTTTAGTGTTCTCTTTTATAATTTGCAGATGTGGTGTTGAAATGCTTGGACATGCCGACAATTGCTTGGGATCTATGAGCACATCAACAATGCAATGGAAGAAAATGCATAATTTTAGCAATTGTCTTCCACGATTTAGATTTGTCAAATGTTCAATAGAAAGGGTTGATATCAAGGTTTAAAATTTGTTTGGTTTGTGAACTTTCTTCTTTGGTTGTCTTGAATTTGGTTCTTATGCATTAACAAAAAAGTAGTTATCTCCCCACCAGCTGCTACAATAACATTGAACGGTTGTTCAGATGTTGTTCAGATGCTGTCAAATATGTAGCAACATTTGTCCAGATGTTGTCCAGATGATATCAAAGCTACAACAACATATGTACAGAAGGTTATTGCAACATATGTCCAAGAACATATTTGTTCGATTGTCGTAACAGGTATGTTTTTTTCCTTCATATTTTGATTATTTCAATGCAACAGATGCAACATATTGTCTAGGTTGTGTTAAGATCTCCAACATATCCTTTCTTTCTTTGTCGTTATGAATATTGAATATTTACTTTTCAATTGATTATTTTCATTTAGTATGCTTATAATTTTTTATATGTTCATTTATCTTAACTATTTTTCATTTATGTGTCTTGCCTTTTCATAAATCTATTGGACTGAAGAGAGAATGTATATACCCTATTCTATGATGCGAGAATAGCCTTTTGCATCCATAAAGACATAATGTATATACTATATACGATGTAACTTCCTTGAGTTTGTTCCTAATGGCGATAATGCACCCTTGGTGAAAAGACTGCTCCAACTCAAGCTCAGACGACTGTCAAGTGAGTAATGGCAGTCATCGCGGTTGTTTAGTGTCCAATGATGCAAACTTGAATTCAAAGACGCAGGCTTGAATTTAAAAGGTCCCCATGAAAAGCTATTCATAGAACCTTGAATTTAAAGACACATACGTGAATGAGAACGAGCACTTAAGTTTTAACTTTTTTTTATTTCAAGCCTTTAAAATTGGTGTTTTAGTTGCATCATTTGTAATCCAATTTCTTTTTCTCGAAGTGCTTACGGGACTTGCTTTTATGTTTTCATCTAGCATTCTCCTATAGATCCTTCCTTGCACAACATACAGCAACTGATGGCCCATTTTATCTGCTCTCATGTATGTTTGGGTCTCCATGTCATGATATCATATAAATAAGTACATGATATCTTATAAATAAGTACAGATATATATATAATATGGGAGATGGGTGTTTGAATAGTGTCAACGATCCAACGGTCGTGTTCTTTTTATTGTTATGCTACTACTTGCTTATACTACCGGGGGGATAGGTCAGCCACTAGCAGTTCTGGTTAAGGTGTCACCATTAGTTTCGGCCCTCCCATATTTATGATATGACAAATGTGACGGGAGTCGCTGTTGATTTCATTTAATGCAACACTCCCTATTAAGTTTTCAATTGCACGGGAAATTCTGAATTGGTTGATTCTTTAAAAGGTGTCGATGTAGTTATCATACCTGATGGTGTTATGAGGAAGCCCTGTATGACCTCTTCAACATCAACGTGGGCATCATGAAGAACTTGATAGGGGATGTTTTACCCGAGTGTTTTTCATTTGAATGAGGTACCAAACTTATAGTTAGTTAGCTATTATCATTTACCTCTCTTGAAAATATTTTTGATTATTGATTTTAGTGTTAGATTTGATCACATTCTTTCAGTTTATATATTTATTCCTTTTTCCTTTTTGTGATATTATACAAAAATTGGATGTAATCATTTTGTTTTTTAAAATAATCATGATCCAATTCATTTTATCTTTGGAATTTTATGATTCGATATGAGCCAAATGCAGTCGGTATATTATATAACAATCCTTAATAGGTCACTTTTAGGTTACTGTTTTAGGAAATTACAGTAGGTATATGTGAGACCAATTACATATAGAATGCTAAGGACCTTACAACAAGTATATCTTTTCAAATTATGTTTTGAGGATTAATATTAGGGTCAAAATGAAGGGTTAAATGTGGCAGCTGCTTTAGCAGTTACTTCCAACCAAAATTAAGTAGCTGTTTTAGCAGTACTTACCTCAAATATTATTTCATTTTCATTAAATTTTTCCAATATTGTAATAATTTTTGAGATCTATTATGTTTTGTTTTATATGTACAGTACAATCAGCCTACAATTGAAATGTAATTAGGTTTGAAAAGAGCTGATGTTACTGCTGCAATTGAGGAGGAATTAGGTTTCGTTTTGCAGAAACTCTTTCATGGCCCATGTCGGAGGGAGTTACATATGCAAGTGCATTTCATGAACTTACAAATCGACACACCACTATGATTACAAGGTTTAGACCTAAGGCATACGTACTTTGAAACACGAGTACTTTTCCATAAGCCTTCGTACATATGTCATATACTTCGGGATGTAGAGAGGCATACGCCACACTATCGCTATGTATCAAACATTTTCCACATGACGTGTCAGGCAAATTAGGCGAGAGACCCAAAGTTGCGATTTTTTTATCAACGCTGCTATGTGAATTCTATGCATCAAATAATTCTTCATCCACTTATTGACTGATACGTGAATTTATACACGTCGACTAAAATCTAATGAGCAAGTACCCACATCTACGGTAACTGTTTCGGCCCACATCTACGAACCCCGACATTTACGGAAGGTCTCTCACATAAAATATGTTTGATACCGTTTTCTTTTCTTTCATCATGTGGTTGAAGCAGTATGGTTTGCATATATATATATATATATATATATATATATATATATATATATATATATATATATATATATATATATATATATATATATATGTTCATAAAATATGTTCATAAATAGATGAAAGAAAATTATCGTTTTTTATGTTTTCTATAAAACATTTATTAATGTTTTACTTATGTTAGTTTATAATATCATTTGGTAAAAATGAAGCCCCAAACATCGTGGTGTACATAGTTCTATACAAAATATGTTTTATTTTTTTCCGTTTATAATTTATATATTTCTAATCTTCACTCGATAGTGTATTAACACATAAATTAATTGAGATTATTTTTACTTTGCTTATATGTTCATCAATAATGTTGCCTTGTGACTTTTAACCAAATGAAAAATACACTACGCTTATTATTTATTTCTATTTTATTTTACCTTAGAACTTTGTTAGAGTTTAGTTAATCATTTGGCAACTAATGTATTAATATATGTTCGGTTGATACTAAGTTGTTTCCATTTTAATTTTAACTGTGTGTTTGTTTTAACTGTTATGACAAATGAATGCAGTGGCTAAGGATATCAGAGGTAACCGGAAGTGCGTTCGAGCCGTCATCCATGATGGCCATATGCAACCCCCTTCCATGATGGCCATATGAAACACCAGAGTGCAGTTTTATAAAAAAAGAAACACAACTGCAAATGCAGTCTTCTTCAAGACAAACTAATTTTGTACAGCGAGAAACGATTTCGGGTAAAACAATGCAGGAGCCAAGAACCTATAAAGGTAATTTCCTACTCATAATTTCTTAAGTTTCTTTTAGGTTATCGTGATGATGTTTGCTTTTAGGTTCCCTTATTTTATTTTTCTTCTCACATACCCCTGTATAGGTGATGAAAAGAGCGAGTCACATGAATAATATCTATATGTCATCGGTGATACGATTAATCTTAATTTCTATTTTAGTACGCAATTTTTTGTAAGTGATATGCGTTAAATAATTATTTCAACTATCTAAATTTTGTTCGAGTACTTGAATTTGATATTGTAAAAAGTTTCCACATTCTTGACGGTCGAGTGGTGTATGTTTTAATAGGTACTGTCTTCAGTTTACGAGATCGGCCAATGTTGTCTTAGGACGAATTCCATCATCAATGAAAAACATAACAGGTTTCTCATCTCCAGTTTTTGGGTCAACAATCTTAGTCTTCAGAGGTATTATTTCATCCTTAATTTTTCCAAATGTAGTAGCAGCCGCAGCCTTTCTATGTGATTCAACCATTTCATGCGTTTCTGCAGATTATGTTGAATTGATTGTGTGAGAATGTTTATACATTTCTTTTATTTCCAGTTAATTCAAGAAAAAGTGGTGCACTATTTTTTTCTACATTTCAGTTTTTAGTTTCTCCTTGCCTTCAAGGATGGACTTAAATCATTTACATTTATTATTTACATTGTTAATTATTTACATTATACATAATAGATGACAAAATCTTTTGTTCTTATCATGTTTAGGTCTTTAAGCAAATATTTCTTCGCTATCGCCGATTAATATAAACTTCTTAGAATCTTCATATTGAAATTTCTTGAGTCAGCCTCACTATGAGGTTATTTTGCAAGATTAATAGAGGTTGCTAATGCCTTATATAATCTTCGAGAGAGACTTTTGGAATATAGGGTTGTAAAGAAGCTTATGATTTCTTTGGCTACTCGATTTAACACGAATGTGTTAATTCTCAATGAGATTTTAAGATTCTTGATATGAATACTTGAAATTTAGAGGAATTGGTTGTGTATCTATAAATGTTTGAGTAATAGAATTCTAAAGATGTGAAAACCTTGCAAGACTTAACATTCAAAGCTGAGCCTCTCATTCTAGGTTATTTCTCTCTTTCCATTGCTGATGATGGGATAATGAAGTGTTTATGGTTATGAAAAAAAATTAACTAGAAATAAATCTAAATCGGATCAGTTTGTATACTTGGATTTGAGATCTATAGGTGACAAGTCTGGATTTGAGTTCTGCTGATTTACTTTGCTCTTCACTCTGATCTGTTTACAGTCGTATAAGGAAGTTTTAGATTCATATTTTTGACATCTAAGGGATTCATGAGTTGTTCCCCTATAAATTGATTTATCTTTTCATTATTTAGTTTATTGAAATTTTCTAGATGTCCTTGGTTTCCCTCCTTTTATTTAATTCTGATTTTACAACCTTAACTGCTTTGTGCATTTGTTGGTGATCAGGCAACTATTACATACAAACTGACTTTTACATGATATTTTTTTCCAGGAATCATAAGTTGGCAACTTGGATCTTTGTCCTAATTTAGAATTTGGTTGAGGTAAACTAAAATTTTAAGTTGATTAGTCTGGCTATTGTTAATTATTGGCCTTTTTGTTCACCTAAAAAAATGTCATTTCTTTGACTCAAAAGGGTGGATTATGTATAGTGAGTCATTTTTCAAATCATGTTTGGCTAATTTTTTCAATTAATTTATATTATCATATCTATAATAATTACTTGACATAACTTTATTGGAACATAGACACATTACCTGTTTGATAAAATGCAGTTCATCTTATTACCATGGTATATTTTGCAACATTAAAAGTTGATAGCTTTACATTTTTTTGTTCCACCAAGTCTAATACATATTTATTACTCTGTTAATTTAGATGAAAAAATAATATATATCATAGAAATTGATAGCTAACCCCCCAAATATATCATGGGCTATGTATAACATGGAATATATGTTATTTGCAATCTCAATTTATTTTATTGGTTATTATCAGATGACTTTCAATTGGTGTTATTTTGATTTTTTCCAATCTCTCCTTTACCCGCGACAGAACCAACAGAATTTTCTTTGTTGCACTCGAGTGTCAGGTTCATTGTATAGGTTTACTTCCTTGGCATTTGAATCTATTTCCAAACATAAAGATATTACGTATTTAGTTCAGCTATATGTCGATTGTCAGGTTCGACCATAACTTCCTTTTTTTGTGAATATTCATTTCTTTGAACTTGATGGTGATTTAATTGTCATTGATTTGAATGACGTCACCTACTCTCTTCGATGAATTATGTATGACAATTTATCTTTACATGTTGTAATTTATTTTCTTATCTATTTTAATTACGATCCTGAAATGTAAAGGGTTGTGCATTTACTCTCTCTTTGTAAATATATGCAGGTTCATATTGTCGTGAGCACGGGACGTGCCTTGGACCAAGAACTAACAACATCATGTCAACACATGGGTTAATGTTGATCATATACGTTAATTTTTTTTATGTTTATTTGTTTTGTTGACGTCTACATTTTTAATATTTTTGTGTGTTGGACGGACTCTAATGTTTTGGTGTTAAACTTATACGATTTAGTACAATTATTGAGCCGCCCACCCCACCCCACATGGTCATTTAGTGAGATAGATAGGGAATTTGTGGCGGTGTTACTAACTTTGCTCCTGGCGTAAGTCCCTATGTCATTGTATTCAAGTCCTATTGCAATAAAAAAAAAACTACTGGCAACCTTTATGTTTTATGTATTTAAACAATTCATTGATTATACTAATAAAGTACTTATGTGTCATCTATTAAGATTTTATTTGCTGTAATTATAGATCATTTGTTGTTTGTTGCTAGCTAAGTAGCTATATAGAAGAGATATTAATAACTCAGGTATTGTCGGAGTTCCTAATGTGAAGTAGCACTGCAGTTCATTTTTATTCAAGTAGCAATACTAAATATTAGTTGTTTAGTGAAACTAATTTCCTTTTGAAATGAATGTTAGATTAAAATAATGTGACAATATACATGAAGTTATATTTGGGAAGTCATATATATGTAAGGATGTGACTTATTTAAGCTTTTTGTTTTCAAGAATTTAGTTGAATCGATGTATTATTTCTCGGACTATTATGGACCGGGGTAATAATTTCTTTCTACATATCTTTAATATTGTTGTAAATATTATTTTTATTTATTTAACTTGGTGGATAGTCCTATTATCAAAGGGAACTCTACCCAAATTTTCTTAAAATTGTTTACACATTTGTATTGTAAAAGAAATTTTATGACTTAAATTTAGACGATTCAATACTTTGAAAATTTACACTTATAATATGTAAAACATTTATTATTTATATTATATGCGTGCGTTTATTGAAATTTTTTGTCGTTTCGCGATTAAGTACTTTCGAAATTTTTGCCTTTTCACGATTATGTACTTTGGAAATTTTTAGCGTGCCTTCAGGCATGGGCATACCCTAGTGTATATATATATATATATATATATATATGTGTGTGTGTGTGTGTGTGTGTGTGTGTATGTATGTATGAGGTAGTTGCATGTGCACAATGATATAACGTGTTAGAGTCTTTCTTTTGTCATTCGATTCTATATAGCATTGTTGTATTTTTCCACTGGACATTCAACTCATTTCGTTCTCTTTGTTACAATATTTTGGGCATGGTTCTGTATTTTGAGTGCATTGTACAGGTAAATATCCTTTTTATTTTACGTTAGTAGCTTTGTATGCTTGAATTTCGGGGACGCTTCCCACTGATCCCTCATGTAGATTAATGTAATTTGGAATCACATGCTAAACAAGTGAAACGCTAACTAAATAAAAGTAAATTAGTAACATTATTTAGGCTGTCTCATCGCACTTCACACCTAATGCTCGGGTCAGACCGGGTTAGCCACAAGTAAACTATAAATTTGGGTTGGGGAATTATAAAAATAGTCCCCTAAAAGAATCTTAAAACAATACCAAATAATGTCAAAAACTATCCCAAAGCCGAAAATAGTTGCAGAACGAACCTAATTTGGCTAACCGTTTAACCCACCCAGGAATGATCTATTCAGTGAGGCGCATACCGAAGTCATAATCTCCAAAATATGAAATAACCCAAGAAATATACTCCAGATAGTAGAGGTCCCTCACCCTGACAAACATCTTGTCAAAATCTGTCCCTCCACCTATCTTTTCCTCAAGGGAATTGACCAAAGGTCTCAGTAAATTATAACGAATAGTGTAGACCAAAAACTTCTCAACTATTCAAAATATTACAAATATTTTAAACGTTTGAAAAGAATGTTCACCCCATAACACTTAAATGAAAGCCAAGACCTCAACAAACAATAATGATTTTAAAACCTCCATCAAAATTTGGAGGAATAAATCCAATAAAGAGAACAAATTGGAAAATATTTTATATAGATAAAAGAACAATGCCATAAAAGAAAACCAAAAAATGCAAAATGTAAAATGAAAATTGTTGCCTCTATATTAAATGAAGAAAATAAAATACAAGGAAACAAAGAAAAGAAACTAAAATTTCACAAGTAAAGATTAAGTTTTAACTGTTATAATGTTATAAATTGTTGTTATCTTTAAAGTCGGATTGATAATAATTTATTTTGTATTTTGTGCAGAATGATGATGGATTTGCTTGAAGTAGTTATTTATGCGGGAGCTTAGAGTAGTTATATTCGCAGGAGCTTGGAGTTTTGGTTTCTTATACTATGAATTCATATGGTCATTGTTTATTTGATGCGGATAGCTTCTTGGACATCTTTTGACGTTGAGGAGTTTTGGACGTCATTTGATGCAGTAGGATGGATTATCATTTGATCTAATTTTTGGACATCATTTGATGTAATAGGATTTTTGGTCAACTTTATTTTCTACTTCATACTTGATTGTGATAATGTATTATTTTGCATGATATATATGTATGGGTTTGAGCAATGGGCAATATGATTTTGGATTATAAATGTTTAGTATGTGCTGACTGTAAATCAACTTTAATGATTACTGGATGAAACAAATTCGTAAAAAATTATTAATGTATGAAATTTTTGTTGTTGTCCAAAGTTGTCATATATCTCCCTTATATCTAATATGGCAACCTACTGTTTTGTTGCCAAAAGCATTTTTTTGGCGACAAAGGCAACTTTGTTGTTGAAAGGTATAAATTTGACTTAAAAAGGTTATCATGAAAAAGTATATATTTAGAAAACAATAAAATGATGTGGTGTGAAATATATACTTTTTGGCAACACAAATATATTTTTGTCGAAGGTCAGCCCATATGACCTTTGGAAACATAAATAATACTTTTGGTTAAAAGGTTTAAAAATAAATAATATATATTTGACAACACATTTATGTGTTGCCAAAAGTATACAAGCTATTTTTGTTGTCAAAGATACCCTTTTGGCAACAAAATCCTAATTATGTTGCCAAAATGTCATTTTACATTATACTTTTGACAACATAAAATAAAACTTGTTGCCAAAGGTTAAAATTTCAAGCGGTAAGCTAGCAAAATAAAAAGGGGGGATATTTTAGCTTTTAGCATCATATATGTTTGTTGCCAAACATGACTTAACTTTTGGCAACATAAGAGTATGTTGAGAAAAATATCATACTTTTGGCAACAAAGAAAAGTGTGATGCCAAAAGTATTTTATTTCACTTGTTACTTATTTTTGCTGTGTGTTAACTAAAAAGCTAAAAAAAACATAACTCTCCCTAACCTCCGCTCAGTGTAACCTCGAACCCTAACCTCGCTCCCTCCAAAAACCCACCACTGCTCTCCCTCTCTCCCTCCGGATATAAACCTCTTAAGACCTCGACTACCTCGACTATAGGACCTCGGCTACCTCGGTTCACTCCGCCTCTGCTCTCCCTCCGGCCATTGTAAGTTTCTTTTCACTTATTTCTTTCCATTAATTTGCAGATTGAGAATACATTAAATAGTATTCTTTATTCATTCGGTGGGTTTGAATCTCTAGTTTTATTCATTTGATGACTGGGAATATTTAAAACAATGTTCTTTAATTCATTTTATGTGTAGTTGTTTAAATTTGTTTGATTTGGTTTGTTTTTATTATTTGAAAACAGAATATCGTTAATTAAGCTTTGATTTTGGTGTTTTTTTTACTAGAGCTAATTAATTGGTTGGATATAGGAAATATAGTGCTTAATTTGCAGATTGAGTATACTTAAAACAGTGTTCTTTATTCATGATTGAGAAAAAATATGTTTGATTATCTTTTTTCTTAATAAAAAAATTATTTTTCCCTGAAATTAGGACCATGTGTTTTTAATTATGGTTTGTCTCCCAATTTAGAAAAACGTTCATTTGGGTTGTTCCTATATTGTAAATGCAATTAAATTCTAGAAATAGATATTCATGATTGGTATAGAGAGAGAAAAAGAGATAATAGAGGTTTACATTGTTTATTGAAGGTAATTAAGTTACTAATTATTATTATGTTTATTGATATATTTTTTTTTAGATTCGGGTTTGAATCTGTAGTTCCATTCATTGATGATTGAGATTATTTATTATGGTGTTCTCTACTTCATTATATGTGTAGTTGCTTAAATTTATTGGATTTGGTATGTTTTTAGTATTTGAAAATAGATTGCAGTTAATTAAGCTTTGATTTTGGTGGGTTTTTGTAATACCCCGTAATTTTATTGATTTTAATTAAGGGATTAATTGAATTAAATGAGAATTAATTGGGAATTAATCTGGATGTAAATACTAGCGAGATGTGTGTTGGTATTTGAGTATGATGTTAAAATTGAATATATCTGAGTATATATGGTAATATATGAGTATTGAAAATATTAAAATTGTCACGAGGCAGAAATATGACAATTTGGGAAATTAAGTTGGGACGCGCGTGTCAGTCACGTCAGGAATGAATCTAATTAGATTAAAAAGTAATTAATATTTGTATTAACCGAATGGTCATTTTGAGTGCGCCAACGCGTCCGGAAGGGTCTAAATAGTTAGAAAACACTAGCCGGGGGTTTAGTTTGGGTCCCGGGGCATTTTTAGGCCATACCGGCAACCTAGAAGGGTATTTTAGTAATTTTAAAAATTGAGGAATTAAAACCCACGAATTTTAGAGGTTAATTATATATGTTTAAAGAGTCCACTAAGGCCATTACCAGCAAAAGATAAGAGAGTGGGCTACGGGGGTTTTGAGAGAAGTTAAAAAGAGGGTAAAGGAGGTTTCAAACCAAACTATCTCCCATCACCAGAAATTTGAAAGGATTTGTGACCGGAAAGAAGAGAGAGAGCCAACCTTGATCATCAACAATGATCCAGAACATCGGATTTAAGGCAAGTGATTTGATGTCATTAATTGCAATGAATATTTCCTCTATGTTTAGTGTAGAAACGGTTTTTGTCTTGGAAGTTTTTGATGAAAAAAAACACCAATGGAATTATTGTGAAACTCGTGATTTTGGGTAGGGATTTGCATGTAGAATGATTATGGATGAATTCAATACGCAAAAATGTAACTTTGGATGATTTAAAAACGGATTAATAAGCGTCTTGGTAGTCAATTAAATTCTGAGTTCATGTTCATAGGGTTTGGGGCAAGAATTGGGGATTTATGATTTTGGCATGTTGATTAATAAGATTTGACCCCAAAAATATGTTAAGAAGTGACCTAGGGTGACTTAAAATAGTTTTAAAACATTAAAACGTAATTTGGATGATCTTAGGATGAATTTAGAGAAGAGAAAAATGAAGAAAAACGAGTTGGGAAAATTCTGGGGGTTTTCTGCCATCTCGTTAGAAGACCTGCCCAGGTCGTTCGAACGAGCTTCTAATGAGATGAAAGTATCCCTTCTAACGAGTTCGTTCAAAGACTTCATTCAAATGACCCTCGTTCGAACGAGATTTCTAACGAGTTGACAGAATGGCCTTTTTAGGCCTGATTTTATTACGAACTTCTAGTAGACTTTTTAATTGAGTGTTAACCTTCCCTTGTTGACTAGTGGGTATAGTTGTGAGATTGGAGTACGTTGAGGATTAAAACTTAGAATTTTGTAGTAAACCTGGTGACATTTATGGGTTAGGAAATAAGTACCTAAAATTACGATGTGAGAAGGGTTGACAACTTTTAATGTATATTATTCGGGGATTTGTAAACTTGCAACATTTAATGACGGTATAGGAATGTAAAATATATCTCTATTGATATTATAAGATATCTAAGATGTGTGAATGCTTTTAGTATATGTGGTTATATGTGTATAACATACCTACCATACTTGCTATCATGGGAGGTCGGCGTTCGATCAGGGCCATCTAATCTTTGTGTGCTTACGGGAGAATTTAGATTGGTACCTCGAGGACATAGGTCAGAGAATGAATTATTGAGGAGATAATAAGTCTGTTGATCATGGGAGAGCAAGTATGTGCGTGACCCATGTGATGTGAACTATATTCGCCTCCATTATGTGTGATGGTTACTTTTTGAAACGGTTCCTGAGAGATTAGGAACATGTGGTCCTTATGTACGTGATGTGCCGGGATTTGATAGCAGAGTATGTGTTCACTGCAGCCTAGTCTAGGGGTGCCATTATTGTATATTTATGATGAGATTAATATATCAATAATTGGAATGGACTATTTATTAAAGTGTAAGCGTGAATAATTGTAACATTTTCAGTAGAGTTAAAATGGGAAAATTCATAGTAATCATTATAACAAAAGTTGTGGTATAATAAGAGTAAGACCCTCAGTTTATATTAGAATGTTGGATATTGAATTTGAAATGTATAGTAATGTCAGGTTACAGATTGGACTAGTTAGATAGTACAATAACTAGAACGTGTACGGGTACGATAGGTGTGCACAATTAGTTGAGAGGTGAGGAACTCATGTGAGTGCACGCACTATCATGTATTTTATATTCACTGTTTAATGATATTAAACACTTGCTATATTTTAAACTGTTCTCACAACCGGCCTCTGACCCGTTTGCTTTCAAATCTATTTTCCTTGTAAAAATCTTTTAGGTGCCCAGCCACAAGCACACCAAGTGTAGGAGTTCCATTCCAGTGACGTGTTGTAACTGTTGTGGAAGTTACAGGACCTCGATAGTAGACGCCTCCACTTTCTATCTTGACTCTATTTCAGATTTATTCATTTGTAGGGCATGTCGCCCCTTTTCTTTTAGAGACAGCTCATTTATTCAATTTCATTTCAGTTTTGGATTTTATTAAATAGTGGTTCAGACTTTGTGTTTAGTTTTATTCAGTATTTCGGATTATTTTCGAGGAGTGTTCCTCCAGATTCATTTTTTCCTTTATTATTGTAATGTGACGGTAATGTGGTTGTGGTATCATTATTTCATAATTTAATACTTGTTGCATGTTAATCTAGTTTAATTAAATAGACAACTCACTTTTTAAATATTAGGTGGCTAGTAATTGTTTAAATGATTTCGACAGTGATGCTATGAACTGGACCAAGTTGACATTTTGTATTAATTTGAATAAAGGAGTAGCTACCCGGTATTTAATTAGTTGGGGTGTTACAGGTGGTATCAGAGCATCAGGTTCTAGTGTCGTTAGGATCTATACGGCTTGTTATGTTTCTGCGTAGATTTCTTTGATATAGAGCCCTATATTTTTGTATTGTTGTACTCTATGGTGTATGTTTCGCTCTTCAGCTATGTTGTGATAATAGCTGCAAACTTATAAGACTTTACTCTCATTTCAGATGCCTCCATGTCGTGCATAGCGAGTTCCCAGGGATACTCAGCCCGAGCCACCGCCTGCACCAGTTCAGGGATCCATGAATGCCGCAGAGGTTGCCGCTATTGTAGCCCAAGCGATAAATGCCGCTATAGCAATTGTACAGCAGGCACCGCCTCAGGCGCCGGTAGTAGTGCCAGTACATGCTCATGCATTCCCGTCTTCTTGGCAACGTGTTCATGATGCTTTTCAGAAAGCACACCCTCCGGAGTTTCAGGTAGCTCCAACGTCGTTGTGTCCAGTCAGTGGAAGAAGGACATCCAAAGGCACTTGAGGATGTACGAGTGCACGGATGTACAAAAATAGATACTGGCTACTTTTAAGCTAGTAGGATCAGCGTCGTAGTGGTGGGAGTCCATTACCACCACGGAGGAGAGAGACATCCTCTCTATTCAGGAGTTCTGGGTGCGATTCGACCGCAAGTATTTTCCATCAGCCGTTCACACCGAAATGATGAGGAAGTTAATGAACCTCAAGAAGGAGGGGAAGACAGTGGCAGAGTATGATGCCGAGTTCACTAATCTCTTGAACATCGTTCCCGATGACATTTCGACCGAGGAGAAACAGATTCAGAATTTCATGGATGGGTTGACTTGGAGGATCCCTCGGTACTTATTGGGTAATCTCTCGTTGGCCACTTATTATGATGTGGTTAACGCAGCACTGCTTCACTGCCAGCACCACCGCTTTCACTTGTCAGAGGGTAAGCGATCAGGAGAGTCCGAACATCAGGGCAGGACAGGGGTAAATGGTGCCGGTGGGGCACAATCAGCTCAGGGTCAACACAGGCAGGGTGATCAGATTTCCCAACAGGGGGATTCTAAGAGGTTTAGATATGGGGGTTTCAGAAATGGACATGGAGGTTTTCGTTATGGCCAGCAGGGTCATCACGGCCATCAGGGTCGGGACGGCCAGCATGGCCAACAGCAGCAACTTCATCAGGGCCAGTACGGCCAAGGGAGGAATGGCAACGGCCATCAGGGCCATGGGTAGCAGGGTCCGAGAGGGGGGAATTTTTCGGGGAAATGTTTCACTTGTGGAAAAATTGGCCATAAGCTCCAGGAGTGTCCTGATAGGGTCAGGGCCCCACAGCAGTAGCAAGGTGCTCGACACGAGCCCCAAAGACCTATATTTCCCGTCGCCCACCCAGCACCACCACAGATGCCAACTTTGCCACCCATCCCAGCAGTCCCAGTCCAGTAGGGACAACTTCGGTACGGGCGAGTTTATCAGCTCCAACAGGCCGCAATCCCACAGGATCCACCTGCTATTGAGGGTATGTTCTCTATTCAGGGGACTATAAGGCGTATTCTATTTGATACGGGGGGCACACACTATTTCATTGCCACGATATTTTCAAGCACACTGGGGTTGTTAGACACTGCAGAGAGCACAATTACTTGCGTAGATTCACTGTTGAGTAGGGGTTCTGTGATTTCTCTTATTTTTAGAGGTGTGGGTATAAATATCGGGAGATTTACTTTACCTGCTGATATGTTAGTATTAGAGATGACCGGGTACGATGCGATTGTTGGTATGGATTGGCTAGTTGCGTATCGAGCCATGATTGATTGTTTCAGTAGGAGTATCATTTTTGCCATACCTGGGCAGGAGTGTTTTTAGTGGCGATGCCTCGCCCTGAGGGAGGATCATCCACTCACTTGTACTATATAGAGGAGGAGACCTCTAAGGAAGTGGTGATACCACTCGATTCGATTCTAGTTGTTAGGGAGTTTGCTGATGTATTTCAGAATATACCTGGATTACCTCCTAGTACAGAGATAGATTTTGTTATTGATTTGACGTCGGGCACTCGGCCAATTTCCCGCTCACCTTACCGTATGGCTCCAGCAGAGATGAGAGAACTAAGGGATCAGATAGAGAAATTGTTGGGTCAGGGGTATATCCAAAGGAGTACTTTGCCTTGGGGTTCCCCAGTGTTATTCATGAAGAAGAGGGATGGATCATTGAGGTTGTGTGTAGATTACCGGGAGTTGAATAAGGTTACGATACGGAATAAGTATCCGTTGCCCCGAATCGATGACTTATTCGACCAGCTGAGAGGATCTTCCTTCTTCTCAAATATTGACTTGAGATCGGGATACCATCAGTTGCGTATCAGGGAACAGGACGTCTCGAAGACTGCTTTCTTGACGAGATATGGTTCCTACGAGTTTCAGGTTATGCCTTTTGGCTTGACCAATGCCCCAGCCGTGTTTATGGACTTGATGAATAGGGTATTCAGAGAGTTCCTAGACCAGTTCATCATTGTCTTTATTGATGATATTCTAGTTTACTCCCAGACAGAGGAGGAACACGCTGAGCATCTGAGGCAGGTTTTTCAGACGCTACGTCAGAACGAGCTATATGCAAAGTACAAAAAATGTGGGTTTTGGCTGAAGGAGGTTCAATTTTTGGGGCATATCATTTCAGGCCGGCGGATATCTGTTGATCCGGGGAAGGTATCCATGGTGAGGGAGTGGGGACAGCCCACGACACCGACTGAGATCCGTAGTTTTTTGGGCCTAGCAGGATACTACAGGAGATTTATTAGGGGTTTCTCAAAGATAGCGGGTCCTTTAACACATCTGACTCGCAAAGGTGTGCCATTCATCTGGAGCGATGCCTATCAGTTGGCATTCGATGAGTTGAAGGACAAGTTGACCTCAGCTCTAGTGTTAGCATTGCCTAGACCGAGAGTTGAGTATATAGTCTACACCGATGCGTCCTTATAAGGAATTGGAGGTGTACTGCAGCAGGAGAGTCATACCATAGTTTATGCTTCCCGTAAGCTTAAGCCTCATGAGAAGAATTACCCCACCCACGACTTGGAGTTAGTGGCAGTCGTATTTGCTCTTCGAATTTAGAGACACTATCTCCTGGGGGGAAAATTTCGGTTGTTCACAAACCATAAGTCTCTACAATACCTCTTCACGCAGAAGGAACTGAATATGCATCAACGTCGGTGGCTTGAGTTTGTGAAATATTATCAGTTTGATATCCAATATCACCCAGGGAAGGCTAACGTGGTAGGAGACGCGTTGAGCCGTAGGCCAGTAGGTGAGGTGGCCGAAGTGTGGAGAGCAAAGTGGAAGGAGTTGGGACACCAGGATGCAGTGGCCCGATCATTCATGTCTGTGATGACTGTTACACCTCAGATTGTTACGAGGGTGATAAAGGCCCAGGCAAAAGACTCATTCTGTCAGGAGCAGATTGTTCGATTACTAGCAGAGGGAGCCAAGTCCTATACCGTTAGTTCAGACAGGGGCTTACGCTTCAATGGGAGACTAGTTGTTCCTGAAGGGGAGGACTTGCGATACGAAGTTATGACAGAGTCGCATGGTTCGCGATTCGCAGTACATCCTGGTGGGTATAAGATGTACCAGGACATGAGGCGACAGTACTGGTGGAGCGGGATGAGGAGAGATATTGCTGAGTTTGTTTCTAAATGTGCCACTTGTCAGCTAGTAAAGGTGGACAATCAGAGACCGGCAGGACTTATACAGCCATTAAAGGTCCCTATGTGGAAATGGGAGAGCATTTCCATGGATTTAATCACGGGGTTACCTACGTCACAGAGGGGTCACGACTCCATATGGGTAATCGTGGATCGGTTGACCAAAGTTGCTCATTTTCTGCAAGAATGGATAGATTACAGTACGAGACAGTATGCCCAGATTTTCATAGCGGAGATAGTGAGACTTCACGGGGTGCCTCTCAATATCGTGTCTGACCGAGATAAGATATTTGTTTCACAATTTTGGGAGAGTTTCCAGGAGTCCATGGGTACGGAGTTGCGGCTGAGTATGGCGTACCACCCGCAGATAGATGGGCAAACCGAGAGGAAGAATCAGATGTTGGAGGACATGTTGCATATGTGCATCCTAAACTTTGGAGGTGGTTGGGAGCAGTACCTTCCACTGGCGGAGTTTGCTTATAATAACTCCTACCAGTTCACCATTGGCATGGCTCCATTCGAGGCATTGTATGGTAGACCTTGTCGTTCCCCAGCATGTTGGTTAGAGGTAGGGGATACCAAACTCCTTGAGCCGAAAGTGATTCGGGACACTTAGGCAAGGATAAAGATGATACGGAGTCGTATTCGGGCAGCTCAGGACCGACAGAAGAGTTATGCTGATGCCAAGAGGTTCTTCAGAGAGTTCCAGGTGGGGGACCAGGTGCTACTCAGAGTATCTCCGATGAAGGGGATTATGCGTTTTGGGAAGAAGGGGAAACTGGCTCCTAGATATGTGGGACCATTCCCTATCATCGAGCGGATTGGGCCAGTAACGTATAGACTTGGGTTATCGGAGCACTTGCATAGGATTCATTACGTGTTCCATATTTCCTCGCTAAGGAGATATCTTAGGGACAATATGGCCCATACCCACATTGCTTTAGAGAACATCGATCTTCAGCCTGATAGTTCCTACGAGGAAGGGCCGATTGCTATTCTGGACCACAGCGAGAGGAAACAGAGGTTGAAGGTAGTACCATTAGTACGCGTGAAGTGGCGGAATCATAATGTCAAGGAGTCCACATGGGAGCGCGAGGATGAGAAGCGCGAATGTTATCCAGAGCTATTTTTACCATGTACTCTTCAGTTCCGAATTTCGGGACGAAATTCTATTATTAGGGGGGAAGTATGTAATACCCCGTAATTTTATTGATTTCAATTAAGGGATTAATTGAATTAAATGAGAATTAATTGGAAATTAATCCGGATGTAAATACTAGCGAGATGTGTGTTGGTATTTGAGTATGATGTTAAAATTGAATATTTTTGAGTATATATGGTAATATATGATTATTTAAAATATTAAAATTGTCACGAGGCAGAAATACGACAATTTTTTGAAATTCAGTTGGGAGGCGCGTGTTAGTCGCGTCAGGAATGAATTTTATTAGATTAAAAATGTAATTTATATTTTTATTAACCAAATGGTCATTTTGAGTGTGCCAACGCATCCGGAAGGGTCGAAATAGTCAGAAAATACTAGTCGGGGGTTTAGTTTGGGTCCCGAGGCATTTTTAGGCCAAACCAGCAACCTAGAAGGGTATTTTAGTAATTTTAAAAATTGAGGAATTAAAACCCACGAATTTTAGAGGTTAATTATATATTTTTAAAGAGGCCACTAAGGCCATTACCATCAAAAGATAAGAGAGTGGGCTACGGGGGTTTTGAGAGAAGTTAGAAAGACGGTAAAGGAGGTTTCAAACCAAACCATCTCCCATCACCAGAAATTTGAAAGGATTTGTGACCGGAAAGAAGAGAGAGAGCTAACCTTGATCATCAACAAAGAACATCGAATTTAAGGCAAGTGATTTGATGTCATTAATTGCAATAAATATTTCCTCTATGTTTAGTGTAGAAACTGTTTTTGTCTTGGAAGTTTTTGATGAAAAAAAACACCAATGGAATTATTGTGAAACTTGTGATTTTGGGTAGGGATTTGCATGTAGAATGATTATGGATGAATTCAATATGCAAAAATGTAACTTCGGATGATTTAAAAACGGATTAATAAGAGTCTTGGTAGTCAATTAAATTATGAGTTCATGTTCATAGGGTTTGGGGCAAGAATTGGGGATTTATGATTTTGGCATGTTGATTAATAAGATTTGACCCCAAAAATATGTTAAGAAGTGACCTAGGGTGACTTGAAATAGTTTAAAAACATTAAAACGTAATTTGGATTATCTTAGGATGAATTTAGAGAAGAGAAAAAAGAAGAAAAACGAGTTGGGAAAATTCTGGGCATTTTCTGCCATCTCGTTAGAAGACCTGCCCAGGTCGTTCGAACGACCTCGTTCGAACGAGCTTCTAACGAGATGACAGTATCCCTTCTAACGAGTTCGTTTGAAGACTTCGTTCAAATGACCCTCGTTCGAACGAGATTTCTAACGACTTGACAGAATGGCCTTTTTAGGCCTGATTTTATTTCGAACTTCTAGTAGACTTATTTAATTGAGTGTTAACCTTCCCTTGTTGACTAGTGGGTATAGTTGTGATATTGGAGTACATTGAGGATTAAAACTTAGAATTTTGTAGTAAACCGGGTGACATTTATGGGTTAGGAAATAAGTACCTAAAATTACGATGTGAGAAGGGTTGACAACTTTTAATGTATATTATTCGGGGATTTGTAAACTTGCAACATTTAATGACGGTATATGAATGTAAAATATTTCTATTGATATTATAAGATATCTAATATGTGTGAATGCTTTTAGTATATGTGGTTATATGTGTATAACATACCTACCATACTTGCTATCACGGGAGGTCGGCGTTCGATTAGGGCCATCTAATCTTTGTGTGCTTACGGGAGGATTTAGATTGGTACCTCGAGAACATAGGTCAGAGAATGAATTATTGAGGAGATAATAAGTTTGCTGATCATAGGAGCGCAGGTATGTGTGTGACCCATGTGATGTGAACTATATTCGCCTCCATTATGTGTGATGGTTACTTTTTGAAACGGTTCCTGAGAGATTCGGAACATGCGGTCCTTATGTACGTGATGTACCGGGATTTGATAGCAGAGTATGTGTTCACTGCAGCCTAGTCTAGGGGTGCCATTATTGTATATTTATGATGAGATTAATATATCAATAATTGGAATGGATTGTTTATTAAAGTGTAAGCGTGAATAATTATAACATTTTCAGTAGAGTTAAAATGGGAAAATTCATAGTAATCATTATAACAAAAGTTGTGGTATAATAAGAGTAAGACCCTCAGTTTATATTAGAATGTTGGATATTGAATTTGAAATGTATAGTAATGTCAGGTTACAGATTGGACTAGTTAGATAGTACAATAACTAGAACGTGTACGGGTACGATAGGTGTGCACAATTAGTTGAGAGGTGAGGAACTCATGTGAGTGAACGCACTATCATGTATTTTATATTCACTGTTTAATGATATTAAACACTTGCTATATTTTAAACTGTTCTCACAACCGGCCTCTGACCCGTTTTCTTTCAAATCTATTTTCCTTGTAAAAATCTTTTAGGTGCCCAGCCACAAGCACACCAAGTGTATGAGTTCCATTCCAGTGACGTGTTGTAACTGCTGTGGAAGTTACATGACCTCGATAGTAGACGCCTCCACTTTCTATCTTTACTTTATTTCAGATTTATTCATTTGTAGGGCATGTCGCCCCTTTTCTTTTAGAGACATCTTATTTATTCAGTTTCATTTCAGTTTTGGATTTTATTAAATAGTGGTTCAGACTTTGTGTTTAGTTTTATTCAGTATTTCGGATTATTTCCGAGGAGTGTTCCTCCAGATTCATTTTTTACTTTATTATTGTAATGTGACTGTAATGTGGTTGTGGTATCATTATTTCATAATTTAATACTTGTTTCATATTAATCTAGTTTAATTAAAATTGACAACTCACTTTTTAAATATTAGGTGGCTAGTAATTGTTTAAATGATTTCGACAGTGATGCTATGAACTGGACCAAGTTGACATTTTGTATTAATTTGAATAAAGGAGTAGCTACCCGGTATTTAATTATTCGGGGCATCACAGTTTTTTACTAGAGCTAATTTATGGATTGGATATGGGATATATAGGTCTTAGTTTGCGGATTTGGTATACTGTAAACAGTGTTATTTATTCGTTTTGTGTGTAATGAAATCTATTATTATTTATTTTTCCAATTTATATATATAATATACACACATAACCGATCAGGTGCAGACCTAAATAACGGGTTCGCTAACAGACCACCTCAAAATGACTTAGTTTTGGTGTTAAAATGAGGGTGAGATTATAAGAAAACCCCTCACTTCACTTCAAAACACCCCAAAACTACGTCGTTTGAGGTAGTGCGTTAGTATCCGTTATAATATTCAGTTATATATTTGTAATGAGTCATTTTTTTTTTAATAGTTATAATTTAAAAGCGTCCAAGCTTCAAACCTGCTTCTGGTTTACCTCTCCGGCTCCATCTCCATCTTTCCTCTCTCCGGCTCCAACTTGCTGGTAACTTGTTAACTCATCCATCATTTTTTTTTTAATTTGACATAATTGGTTTGAAATTTGAATGATGTTTAGATTTATGTTTCCATTCAAGAATTTTTTAAACTTATAATTTATGTTATTTTCCTTTTTTTAGTTTATAATAATCAAATTAATGTTTAGAAGATATGTACATTTCTCTTTAATTATAGTTTTAATAGTATTTTTGCAAGGGGTTAGTTGTGGTCTAAGAATTTAAAAGTAAAGTATAAATACTATTATCTGATTAGTTGTTTTAATGTGGTGAGCAATATAACTTTTAAAACATCAATTAAAAGTAGGGTAAATTATACATAGTAATAAACCTCTTAAGTTACACATAGTGTGCATAGATACTAGCCTTCTAGTTCTTATGCGTATGCATTCAATAGCCCTTAGAACCGTTCGAGAGTCATTACCCCTGTAATGAGATCTCTTAAATTGTCCCGTTTGGACAGTTTGGGACTGCATAGTTTCTGTACAATAATGTACTTAGTTGTGTACACTTGTTACTTTTGAGGGAAATTTTGTTGTCATCTCTTAATGTTCTCTGGGTACATACTAGATTGATGCGGTGTTGAGTGTTAATTCAATTGATAAATTGACATCACTTGAAATAACACGAACACTTGCGAATCTATGTCGTGTACTTGGAGAACTATGGGGATATGCTGCCAAAATTTCCTCAGATTGAAACAATGTGGATGAGCTGCTAAGTGTGTTACAAAAATATGCGGTCTTGAATGGGATAGGACCACTCACTTTTTAGAGGAGATGGAGGAGATACGATTATATTGTTTTATACGAAATGCCCAAGGAAAGAAATTGTAACTTCTAAGTAAAAATTAATTCATCATTTGTTGTTTATGTACTCTCTCAATTAGTGAATATGTAGGGGTCAATAAGAGTTTAAATTATATTGCTTTGTATGAAATATACAAGGAAAAAATGTAACTTCTAAGTAAAATTTAATTCATCTATTGTTGTTTATGTAATCTCTCAATAAACAGATATGGAAGAAGTGGACAAGAGTTAGATGACACTTAAGCATAGATTAGGTGAACGGTATCGTGAGGGCGCTAAGTCTTTTTTTACTGAGCAATGGCCAAAGTGAGCCAAAATGGTATAATTCAATGCCCGTGTAATAATTATTGTAATCGTTATTGGCACATTGACCATGTTGTGATGTATCATTTAGTACGATATGGCATAATGGAAAGTTATAAGATCTGGGTTCATCATGTGGAATCTATTTCGCAACACCAAATCGATGAATCTGAAGATGACACGGATGTTGAAATTGGTGATAATGAAGACGAGGATGATGATTTCCCTGAATTAGTAGAAGTCTATTGTAGGGGGACTTATACGGGGCGTTATTCGGGGGATTTTGGGATAGGCGAAGCGTATGATAACACCAAAATGAAAGATATGCAAAATATCGAAAAAATACTAAAGGCTGCCCAACGTGATGTGTACCCGGGCTACAAAACATATACGCTATTGAAATTTGTGATTACAATGTTTCATTCGAAGGTTGTGGGTAAATGGAGTAATAAGTCATTTGACATGTTGATGGAGGTATTAGTGGATCTTTTGCCTGCATGGAATTCGGTTCCGAAATCGATTTATGAAGACAAAAAGCTGTTACGTGAATTGGGCTTGGGATATGAGATAATCCATGCATGCCAACATGATTGTGATCTCTTTTGGAAGGAAAATGCTTCTCTTGATAATTGTCCGATATGTGGGGAGCCTAGATATGAGCCCAATTTTGGCAATGGTAAGAAGATCCCTCAAAAGGTACTATGTTACTTTCCATTGACACCTAGGTTGTAAAAAATTTTTATGTTAAGGAAGACGGCTACAGGCATGATATGTCACAGTGATAAGCCCGTGTATGATGGGATATTAAGGCATACGACTGATAGTGAGGAGTGGAAGGACTTTGATCGATGTTATCCTGATTTTGCTAAGGATCCCCGTAATGTGAGGCTAGGCACCGATGGGTTCAACCCTTTTGGGAACATGAGCACCTCTTATAGCATGTGGCCTATGGTAATGATGCCATATAACATGGAACTCTGGAACTGCATGAAGGATCCATTTTTCATGATGACTTTACTTATTCCTGGACCTAATGCCCCAGGTAAAGAAATTGATATTTACATGCGACCATTGATCGATGAGTTGAACGAGTTGTGGGGAAATGGCGTACTTACTTATGATGCATCTACTCAACAAACATTTCGGATGCATGTAGCTGTAATGTGGATGATAAAAAACTTTCCTGCCTATGGTAACTTATCCGGGTGGAGTACGAAAGGTTATCTTTCTTGTCCCCCATGTAATGAGGATACATTATCTCAACGCCTACAAAGTAAGATTGTCTACTTGGGCCATCGACGTTACCTTCTCGAGGACCATACTTAGAAAATGAGTAAGGCATTTAACGGTATGTCTAAGAATCAAACTCGATCCTTGGAGTTACCAATGGAAAAAGTACTAAATAAATTGAATTATTTGTCAAATGCCAAGTTTGGAAAGCATCCGAGCAACAAGAAAAGGCCTTATGACCTAATAGAAGCGAATTGGACAAAGAAAAGCATTTTATACAAGATTGTATTGGAAAAATACTGAAGCTTCGTCAGAACCTTGATGTGATGCACATTGAGAAAAATATATGTGACAATTTATTTGGAATAATATTGAACATGGATGGGAAGAACAAGGACAGAGAAAAAGCACGCATTGATCTAAAAGATATGGGCATAAGGGCAGAATTACACTTACAAAAGCGTCCTTATGGGTCTTATGTCAAGCCTCCCGCAATATATACATTAACCCCAAAGGAGAAGGAGTGTTTTTATGATTTTACAAAAGCGTCCCGATGGCTATGCTGCAAACATCTCAAGATGTGTGACTACAAAATCTGGAAAATTATTGGGCCTTAAAAGCCATGATTTCCATGTCTTGTTACAACGAATTCTTTCCATTAGGATACATGGATACCTTCCTACAGATATTTATGCTAAACTCGTTGAGTTTGGTGAAAGGTTTCAGGAGTTATGCTCCAAAACATTAGAGCGGACGGATTTGGAGAAATTAGAGGAACGCATAATTCCAATACTTTGCAAAATGGAGAAAATTTTCCCCCCGGCATTCTTTGATGTAATGGTCCATTTGGCGGTTAATTTTGCACGTGAGGCCAAACTTGCGAGGCCAGTACAATATCGATGGATGTTTCCAATTGAAAGGTAAATGCAACTATTATAACGTTAATTTAGTTTAATATCTTGAAAAATGTGTAATATTCATCTAACTATTATTAATTTCAAGGTTTCTTGGAACTTTAAAAGAATTTGTATCTAACCGAGCCAGGCCTGAAGGTTCCATTGCGGAGATGTACATCGTGAAAGAGTGTTTGACTTTTTGCTCAATGTACTTGAGCCATGTTGAAACCATATTTAATAGAGAAGGATGCAATTGTGATGGTGGCGAACATGACTTGGGGCTAGCTGTCTTTAACCAAAATGTCCGTCCATTTGGATGTATCTCAAGGGCTCCTGATGTGTCTAAAAAGGAGCTCAATATGGCTAAGTGGTTTGTGTTATATAACACTGCTGAGGCTGAGCCGTATCTAGAGTACGTGTTTCAAATTATAATATCTATGATCTTTTTGTTTGATTATCCATTTTATTAATAAATTAAATTTCTCTAATTAGGGAACACAAAAGTCTACTTCAAATTCCAAATAGACGTGACATAATTCAAATTCAACGCCAAAAATTTCCGAAGTGGTTTAAAGAACGGGTAAGATATATAAAGAAAGTTACTTTGGATCACTTTAACATTAATTTAATACGACTTTCATATGTTGTTTATGTAGATGAATATTGTACGAGCGCAAGGGTCCCTAAAGCAAATGATGAGCTCTAGTCATTAGCAAATGGACCTAACGTGATAGTGAATATGTATTCGGGTTGAATTTGCAATGGAGTTCGATTCCATACTAGGGAGAGAGACATGCATCGCAGGAGTCAGAATAGTGGGTTGGTCTCCAAAAGGGAACACGAGGGTCGTGATCTAGAATTTTACGATTACTTGTGCAAAATTTATGAGATGACATATATTTACGGGAATAAATTCATTTTGTTCCAATGCGAATGGTTCAACACCGGTAGTAGGAAGACAGTGCGCACTGATTCACATTTTATTAGTATTGATGTCAAGAGTCGGTGGTATAAAGATGATCCATTTGTTTTTACTAGTTAGGTTCAATAAGCTTTCTATGTCAATGATACAAAGTTAGGTGCACAATGGCAAATCATACAAAAAGTCCAACATCGGGGAACCTGGGATGTACCGGAGTTGGATGACGATGATACCAGGGCAACACAATTGCATGGATCTGGTGACGTGTTCCAACAAGTCGAAACAACAAATGTTATCCCAGTCGTCGTTGAAGATACTACTACTCAATTTCATAGGAATGATGCAATTCCTGAGGTTATCCCTAGTGATAGGGTTCTGCATCCAATGGGGGAAAACATTGATGATGATGATGATTATGTCGTTGATGATGAAACAATGTTAGAGAATGGAGATAACAAAGAAGATATGGAGAAAATGGATTATGATTATGATATTGATACCGATATGTAATGTTAAATGTTTTGTTCCTATTTTGTTTTGTATGTGGACAAACTTTATATGTTTTTATCTAGTGTAATTCGTACGTGCTGTGTCAAATTAGTTTTATCAAATTAGAGAATGGAGATAACGAAGAAAATGGATTATGATTATGATATTGATATCGATATGTAATGTTAAATGTTTGTTCCTATTTCGTTACGTGTTGTGTCAAATTAGTTTTATCAAATATTATTAATCAAGTTATATGTTTCCATCTAGCGTAATTAGTTATGCAGTGTGAAGTTAATTTTATTTTATTTTATTTTTGTGTTTAGTCGAAAAATATGGCTTCAACCTAGACATACAAGTCGTATGATGTTAGTATATGAAAAAGAATGGCTTGATAATATTAAGAAGAATCAATTGAGACTGAATGCTTTGGTGCTTAACGAGATCGGATTCAGTAAGAATCAAAATTTTAATGTAAATGTACAAGATGATGACGAGTACATATTGCCCGATGGTGAGGAGGATATTAGGTCGTCCAGTGGTGATGATGTCAGTGATGATAATAATGAGTATTCTAATACTCAAATGGAGAAGGTAATGCATGCATAGTAGTGTAATTGAAATTAATTTTATGTTCATTGCCTCAATTTACTTTAAAGTACATATATAGATTATATACCTTTTTGCATCACTAATTAAACTGTATTTTGTATTGGCATGTCTCGAACATGGCGCTCGTACGACGATTATTTCATCGTTCTCCTCCCTCCCCCCCCCCCCCCCCCCCCCCCGATGAGAGAAGCCTCATTTGAGGAGGCACTCAACACCCAAATCAATATGTCACGAGTACCACCAGTGAGCAACAATGCAAGTAACATAATATATATAAACTTATATATATTGTATATAGCAGTTTATATATAAAATGTTATATATATAATAGTTTATATATAAACTGCTATATATAAGCTGTTATATATAAGCAGTTTATATATGAACTGGTTATATACAACATGTTTATATAGCAGTTTATATATAAACTGTTTATATATAACAATTTATATATAAACAGTTATATATAATTGTTTATATATAAAATTATTTATTTTTCTTCGAAATCTTGTTTAGATTTTTTAAATCTACTTCTTGTATATATAATTATCTTACTTTCGCATTAAAACAGGAAGTTCGAGTCACTCCTCGGTGCGCTTTCAACAAAGAACATCAAATGATAATGCCATCGAAGATATACAAGTGACTGTTCCTGACATTTCCATGATGCGTAAGTCATTTTGTTTAGATTGTTTAAATTTACTTATTGTATATATAATTATCTTTATTTTTTATTAAAACAGGAAACTAGAGTCACTCCTCGATGCGTCTCCAACGAAGAACATCAATCAATGATGTTGTTAAAGATATACAGGTCGATATTCCGGATGTTTCCTTTATATGTAAGTTTTTTGATAATTTTATTAGTAGTTTATTGTGTAATACTTGAAATCTATTATATTACTTTATGATCCTTCTTTTTCTACAGCTACTAGAACCAAAAAAACGAGTGCGAGGATTAACACAAGGAATGAAGGTTGAGAAAACGGTAAAAAGACATGGAAAACTTGAAGTGCGTGTGTTGGAAGGTGATGGGGCACCTATGGGTGTAAATTCTCCTTCTCTAGGACAGCAAATCGGATTTGAGGTTCGAAATACGGTACCACTTCAAGGGGTGACTCGTTGGGGGAAAATTGATTCTGGGACACGAGATGCAGTAATCTCCAGGATTCGCGTAGTTATATTTGATTCTTTCAGTTAGATATTCTTTCAATGTTATTGTGTGTATTTCTAATTGAAGGAAATTTGCTGGCTAAATTTGATATTGTTAATTATGATGAGGATGATTTTGTCAGACATGCTATTCACAGGAAGTATGCACGGAGGTACAGTGGCTGGAGGAGTAAAATGTACATACATTACACGAAACTATTGAAGGATGGAGTCGACCCTAAAAAGAATTCATACGGAGGGGTTAAACCAAGCGATTGGAAGTACATGGTAGATGATGTTTGGAGTGGTGAGAAGTTCAAGGTAACTAATTCATATTTCATTATGTTTGTAATTTAGCTATTCCTTGAAAATTTCATTATTGGAGATCCATTTAGTATTTTTTTTATGTTTTTAATTAGGCAAGACCACTAAAATTTCAATTAGCACGTGCTAGTTTGCTTGGGAATCATACTTGTGGGTCGCGATCATTTGTAGCTGCCATGTCAATCGAGGTGATGCGTTATGTAATTTATGAATTTAATTACTTATCAATGTAAAATCGTATTCTCATTGGTTCCATTTATGAATAGGCCGAAGAAAAGGGTGGTGAGAGACCACATATTACCTACTTCTTTAAATCATCTCATTGGAGTGAGAAAAATAATGATTGGGTGGATCCAAAGTGCAAGGAAAAATATGTATGTACATCTTTGATTAATTAATTATATTGCGATAGATCCCATATTGTTGACTTCTTTATATTGTTATTTCAAAATTTGTTGACTAATTATGTTGTGAGCTTATACTATTTTAAATATGGCAGGAGAAGTTTATGGAGCTTAAAAATAGATCCTCGCAACCAAACGCACACTTCATGTCACAAGAGGAGATGTCAATGAAGTTTTTTAAAAAAGATCGGACCATATTGTTGGATGGGGGTAGGCCCGAAGCCCTCTAAAGCTTCAAGTACAATAGGACAGTTGAGGGCACTTGATGAAGAGGTGAGGTTACTAAGAGAGAATTTGGCTTCAGTCGAGGAGAGAAATGATATCCAATAATAGAAGATAGATGCTCAACAACAGAAGATATAGGCCCAAGATAAAAAATTTGAGGATTTCCAGGAATACACGATGCAAATGTTTGCAAAAATACGTAAGGATCAAGAACGAGGGAGCGTATCCAGAGGATCACCAGTTGCAAATCAATTTGGTAAGTATTTTATACTGTTGATAGAAGATTTTCTATGTATTCCACCTTTACCAAAGTAAAATCTTCGTTTAGCAGTGTGTGCGTATTGTGTGTTGTGTAAGGTGTGTGTGTCTAATAAGGCCTTAACAGTTATATATAGTAGTTAGATGTTATATGTAATAGTTATACAGTTAAGTATATATGTTATAACTATATATATAACATCTATATATAGCTTTTATATATATAGTTATATAACTGTTATATATATATAAATATTACAGCTACATATATAACTGTTATTTATAGCCGTAACAGCTATATATATAACAATTATATATATAGTTGTTACGTCTATATATAACAGTTATATATATAGCTTACATATAACATATATATAGATGTAACATATATATATATATATATATATATATATATATATATATATATATATATATAACCCAACTATATATATAACATGTATACAACTATATATATAACACGACTATATATATAACATATAAATATATAGCTGTATATATATATATATATATATATATAGAGAGAGAGAGAGAGAGAGGGAGAGAGGCTGGATCGTATACGGACCTAGTTTACGGACCGCTACCGTCCAAGAATTATCTAGGGACCGTTTTGTCTTTTTAGGACCACCTTTTGGGACCACGATGTCTTTTAACTTCTTCTAAGTTTTGGGGAATATCAATTCTTACCCCAATGATTTCTAAGGTCTTTTAAGATTATTTTAAAGCCTAATTAATCTGGAAGTCTAATTGTGGAAGTTTCAGGGCTACTGCTACTTCTCAATCTTCTTCCGTCACTATCGTACTGGAATTCTGAATAGCGAGGATTATCTAAATAGATAGTTTCTTCAGGGAGTCTAGAAATTGAAATAGGTTTGGAGGGAAAATATTCTAGTCTTAAATACCTTATACGGTATCGTGGGTTTATCTGTCTAGTTTCTTTATATATTTGATTAATAATATCAATTATATCGTTGTCTATAAATTCGTCTAAATTATTATCACCATAAGATGACAAAAATCTACGGTATGTTCTAGGGGCAGCTGTCTCTACGTTTTTAAGGAGAGGGCGGATTCCTCCGGCTCTAATTAAAGTAGTCTTTGTTTCAGCTAACCGTTTACGTCTAACAAATTTTAATACGTCCATACTGTCTTCGAGTATCCTAGTGTATTCTTGATATTTTTCAGGTCTTGATAGTTCTTCTGCAAAATCTTCAGTTCTTAATTTTTGTCTAAAGAGATCTCGGATCCCTGTTCTAATTATTTCTATTCTAGGTACTTCTCTTCCTAACCACTCAATGATCTGTGAAAAAAACGTCGCTAATGCCGTTTAATACAAGATTAAACTGTATAAGCAACTCCGAAATGTTTGTTGGAGAAACCCTTTTCTTTTGAAAATAAAAATTATAAACAAGATGTGTTTACAAAGAAACTTATGTACGAGATTAATTAAGACTGTGTAATCAGTTTTTAAAACTAAGGCAGATTCAAAAATTCAGCACACTTATAGAATGAGATGAGTAGATGAAGATAATCAACACACAGTTTTTAACGTGGTAAAACCTCTCCCAACAGAGGAAACATCCACGGTGACTTCTAAGTCACAAAAACAAAAATCCACTAATAACAAATAATAGTTACAAACAATACAACATGGAAGCACACAAATCAACCTATTCTAAGTTTAGGAATATACCCCACTTGGTGTCCTTCTAACTTCTCATAGATCTGATTTGTTGATGATGTTCTTCCAGTTTGCTAACTTCCTTTACTTTAGCTTCCTTACGTCGACTCAATGATCTCTGATCTTATACACAACACTTCCAGTGTAGTAGTGTGTTAAGTGTCTGTGAAGTGATCCCTATTCACATGCATGAACTCACACACACTTAGATTTACAGACAGTCCTATAAAAATTACATATAAAGTCTATATGCTGTGATTTTGTTCTCTTTCTTTTTTACAAAACTAAAAACCTTTTTGACCTTTAATATAACCCAGATTCCATGGAAATCTTGCTTCAAAATCGGACAAGACCTTAATCAATCTCTTTTTGAAAACATTTGTGAGATTGAAAATCTCCAAGTGTGAATCCAACTAGGTCAAGGTTAAGTTTTGTAAAAACAGATACCATAAAACATTTTCAAAACTAAATCAGTAAAGATTTTCTTAAATCAAGTAGTAAATATGCAGATCTAGTGAAAATATAACATGCAGAATGTAGATCTAAAGTTTCTATGAAAAAGAAACAAGATCTTCACACGAATGTTTAAGTTGTGAACAAGATCAAGGACAAAGAGGTTACAGCTTCAAAAGAACAAACCACTCTCTCTCTCAAACACTCAAGGTTGTGTTTGGGGTTAAGTGTATACGAAGGTTTGTTTCAGAAAAATGAAGTGTTTAGGGTTAGGGTTTGGTTTTGGGCTAACAGAGTTTCTTTCTCTCTCTTCTCTCTCACTTCTCTCTTCTCTCTATTTTTTTTTCTCTCAGAAAGACGAATGCCCAAAATTCTTCTAAGGCTGAGAAGTGGAGGGTATTTATAGGGCTGAGGGAAGGTTCTGGATGTTCGAGGGAAATCAAGGGCTGAGATCAAGTCTTGCAAACTTTGACTTGATCCAAAGGTTATAAAACAGCGGTGATTAAAAATGACTGTGATTGGTTCATATGGATAGCACCGGGATTAACTAAGAACACATGCAGACCCTCGATTAGGAATGATCCAACGTTCAGCAATCAACCATCCAACCTTCTCACAAAAGAAACACAAATAGGTACACCCGGAGGATGACAAGTGTTGGCTTGTGAGGGTCTCTCTCACGCGCGTCTAAAATAATTACAGAAGGTACCCTGAAGTCTCTAGCGCTTTGAGATTCTACCCAACCAAACAATCGAGTGAGAAATGAAGTTTACAAAATAGAATATTAACCCCACAAATTTTATAATCCCATTTTATTAATAAAAACATTTATTTTAAAAAAATGTTTAAAAATGTTTAAAACATATTTAAAAATTCCCAAAAAAATTATTAAAGCTCCAATTCAAGGGAATTAAACACACACTCAATTTTAAGCAATATATACACATGAATGCACTTCTAATTGTGTGTAGTGTGATTCAATTTTTACCTTCATAGATCATTGAAGAGAATTAGAGAGATAAGTTCTGAGGCTTTTTGGATTCTAGGATGGACAACCAATTTTGTCACTATTTCCAAACTAGATGAACACTTATACAGTATAGACTTAAGCAAGTCAAAGGTATAAGGTGCTTCAATCTCCCCCTTTGGAAATATGAGACAAAATCTCCTTTGAGTTAGCTTAAAACTCGTAGGGAACCAAAAAAAAAAAAAAACCTAGTCCTATACAAAAGATACTATCTACCCATTTCCTAGAAAGTCAAAAATTACATAACTCAACTATTTACAAATATGTACACTAGAAAAGGTAGACAATCGGTAGAAGAGATTCCTGCAAATATACACACTAAGATCAAGCAGTTTAGATGAAATGTGAACAAAATATTGAACTCATAAAACTCAAATTTCTCTCCCATTTTGTCTCAAATGGACAAAGGGTAAAACTTAAGGTCTTAGGAGTTTAATCAGCGCATACCATGCCTATAGAATTTTGCAAATACAGAAATCTGTTATAGTCTAGAGGTTTAGTGAACATGTCTGCAAGTTGCAGATCAGTAGGCAGGTAATGAATTTCTAATTCCTTAGTTTCAACAAGTTCGCGTATAAAATGATGCCTTATTTTAATATGCTTAGTTCGCGAGTGTTGAACCGGGTTTTTAGATATGTTAATGGCGCTTTGATTGTCACAATATAATTGTAATTGATCTTCTTTAATCCCATAATCGCTTAACATCTGTTTTATCCATAATAATTGAGCACAGCAACTTCCTGCTGCTATATATTCGGACTCAGACGTAGATAAAGATGTGCAATTCTGTTTTTTACTACTCCAACCAACTAAATTATTGCCGACATAATAACAGGCACCTGATGTACTTTTACTATCATCAGTACAACCAGCCCAATCAGCATCAGTATACCCTATGATGGTGCTACAGTTATCCTTAGTGTACCTAAGTCCAAGATTAAGAGTGCCTTTTATGTACTTTATTATACGTTTTACACTCAATAAATGGCTCTCTTTAGGGTTATTCTGGTAACGAGCACACAGACATACAGCATACATTATGTCTGGTCGTGAGCAGTTAGATAGAGTAGGCTACCAATCATACTACGATAGAGAGTGGAATCAACTAACTTACCAGTTTCATCTTTACATAATTTAACAGTAGTACTCATAGGCGTTTTGGCAACTTTAGCATTATCTAAACCAAATTTCTTAACAAGATCTAAGGCATACTTGGTTTGAGAGACAAATAGTCCATTAGAATTCTGTTTCATTTGAAATCCTAAGAAAAGCTGTAGCTCCCCCATAAGGGACATGTGAAACTCCTTATGTATTATAGCAGAAAAAGATTTAACTTCAGATGTTGAAGTTGACCCGAAAATGATGTCATCTACATAGACTTGGGCTATAATAATGTTTTTGTCAAAATGTTTGACAAAGAGAGTCTGGTCATTTCCTCCTCTCTTAAAACCCTTATCCAATAAAAAGTTGGAAAGGCGTTCATACCAAGCTCTAGGAGCTTGTTTTAAGCCATACAAAGCCTTTTTTAGACGAAAGACATGGTTAGGGTATTTAGGATCAATGAACCCTTTGGGTTGTCCTACATATGTTTCTTCGGAAAGAATTCCATTGAGGAAGGCAGATTTGACGTCCATTTGATAAAGTGTGAATTTTAAGTGACACGCTATGGCGAAAAGAAGTCGAACAGATTCAAGACGAGTGACAGGGGCAAAAGTCTCGCTAAAATCTATTCCTTCAATTTGAGAGTAGCCTTGAGCAACTAGTCTAGCTTTGTTTCTAAGGATTACCCCATTTTCATCAGATTTGTTCTTAAAAATCCAACGTGTTCCAATAACATTTTTTGTTTTGAGGCCGCGGTACAAGATACCAGACATCGTGAATGACAAATTGTAAAAGTTCTTCCTGCATAGCAGAAATCCAGTGTGTGTCATTCAATGCTTCATTAACATTTTTCGGTTCCACGAGGGAGACGAAACATGCATAATTAGCATAATTTCTTAACTGGGATCTAGTACGAACTGGCTCATTAGGATTACCGACCACGTTGTCAATGGGATGATCTTTAGAAACCCAGCCAGGTACTTCTGGACTCTCAATAGGTAATGAGTCATCTATTTCTGATGAATCAGTTTTGAAATCATTTTCAGATTCAACCACAATAGGTGATTCAGATGTCTTATTTTCGACAATAGTGTCGCTTACAATTACATTTATCGATTCCATAAGGGCCTTAGTACGCAGATTGTATATACGATAAGCACGACTGTTTGGAGAGTATCCTAAGAAGATGGCTTTATCACCACGTGTCTCGAATTTAGACAGATGTTTTCTGTCTTTGCAGACATAACACTGACTTCCGAAAGTTCTTAGATATTTCAGATTAGGCTTCTTACCGTACCACAACTCATAAGGAGTTTGTTTAGAGTTTTTCCTAAGGTAAACCCTATTTATGATATGACAGGCAGTTCTAATAGATTCTACCCAGAAGTATTTAGGTAGAGATTTGGCATGCAACATGACACGTGCCATCTCTCGAAGAGTTCGGTTTTTCCTTTCAGCAATACCATTCTGCTAAGGAGTCTTAGGGGCACTAAATTCATGTTTGTAATCGTTGTAGTCACAATATTCAACTATTCCTGTGTCTATGAACTCTCCCCCTCAATCACTACGAATGCGATTGACTTGAGTGTCCTTCTCATTTTCAATTCTTAATAAAATTATCAAAAAATTCTGAAACGTGTCAGATTTTTGTTTCAAGAAGGCAACCCAAGTGAATCGTGTGAAATCATCAACCATGACAAGGATATAACTGTGTCCACAAAGACTAACAGTTCTAGAGGGACCAATAAGCTCCATATGGATGAGATCTAAAGGTCTAGAGGTGAGAATGTCTTTAACCTTTTTATGCGAAGTCTCAACTATTTTTCCTTCCTGGCAATGACCACAGACAACACTTGAAATAGGTTTAATTTTAGGAATTCCTCTAACAATCTCTTGACTAGACAATCTACCAAGGATATCATAAATTAGGTGACCCATACGATTATGCCAGATCTCATTGTCATCCATTCTAACAATTTTACAGGTTTCAGAACTAGTCTTGACAGTATAACAATTGTCAGGTGTTCTAAATCCTGTAATAATGCATTCACCTTTATCATTTAAAATTTTACAATTGTTCTTTGAAAAGGTGACTGTATGGTCAGAGTCACAAAATTGTGATATACTTAGGAGGTTGGCTTTAAGGCCTTTAACTAATAGAACATTTTCGAGAACAGGCATTCCTTCTTGTTTTAGGGTTCCTTTACCTATGATCTGAGATGAAACTCCATCACCAAAAACTACTTTCCCACCAGAAAATCTGGTTTTGTTTAAAAGTTTGGTTTCATCTCCTGTCATATGTTTGGAACATCCTGAATCTAAATACCAACCAGATGAAGTGTGTTCAGCTTTTAAAGCAGTGATGACTATGTTACACTTCATTTGGGGTAAAAGATCATCTTTTCTAACCCAAATAGCTCTAGTTTTAATTTTGTGTAAGTTTGCCCTCATTTGATAAAATTTTCGAGACACAGCTTTTTGTCGAAAAACATTTGGAGCAGCAAACTGATTATTGTGAAAAAGTTGAGCTTTTGGTTTAGGAAAGTTTCTGGGAGCCTTTCTCTTAAATGAACTCTTAGTTTTGGTCTTTCTATTTCTGTAGTTAGAGTTCTTATCAGGTTGTCTTGGAAGGACATAATTGTTACGATTTTGCCTAGAATAGTTAAAGTTCTTGTAGACAGAAGTGTTGTACGCAGGGGTATTAAGACGCCTAGCATAACAACCTTCAAAGGAATGACCATAAATGTCACAGTACGAGCAATATTGATTGCTTGAGGGATGAATTTCCTTATGAAAACTTCTAAAGATGGGTTTAACAGCATTCTGTTCAGAAGTCTTAGTCCTAGGAGGTATGGTCTTATAGGTAGAATCAGCCTTTCTGATCAAAGGACAGACGTATTTAGTCTTAAGTGCAGTGTTAGCCTTAGAATTACTAGACTCTCCAATGTCTTTCTCTTGTTGCTTTTGATCAAATTCCTTTTTAATAAAATGAAAGTCTGGACATGTTTCAATTGGTCTTTTGCCCCCAGACACAAACTTAATAGGTTCAAGATTTGTAATTTGTGGTTTGTTCTTAGGGAAAAATCCAATACCGGTTCTATCATCAGAATTGGTCTTAGAGTCAACAACAAAGTCAGTAAAACAATTTGAATTATTTTCAAACTTAGAAAAGTTTTTGAAAACAGTAGCTGTCTTTGTTTTTGCTTCCTCCAGTTCTAATACTGTTCCCTTGTATTTCATTTCCAGGGTTTCATTAGTTTTAGTCAACTCTTTTAATTTTTGATCAAAAGTTTCAATTTCAGATTGATGAGTCATACACTGGTTAGTGTACTCCTCAGCATTCAACTTCACAATAAGACTTAGATCATCTAATTTCTTAGTCAGGTCTCTAACAGTCTTCTCCAATCTAGTGCCTTTTTTAAGAGTTTTAGCATACAAAGTATGGATATCAGGGAGGTCATCTGTGTCTGAGTCGCTAAGTGAAGTGTGTGTAGTGACCCCTAACGATTCAGTTTTAGTACTCACGCACCCATTTGCATCGTCATTATCGAGATCACTTTGACTCACACACACGGTAGTAGAACTAGCAACATTTTCAGATAATAAGGCATCTAGGCCAGTCAAAACAGTATTCACACAAGCAAGAGTAGGAGCATCATTATCACACACAGGCATATCATCATTGTAAATGATCTTAGCATAAAAGGACATGCAAGGGTCAAGTACATTTGATGACTCAAGTTCCTCTTCATCAGAGTCACTTGAATTATTCCAAGTTTTACAGACATTGGCTCTATTGTGTGTGTTAGCTTTATTCAGATTAACTCTACAATCGTGAGCAATGTGACCTAGTTTCCCACATCTAAAACATTCAATCTTTTTAAGGTCTCTAGTGGGTCTGGAATTGTTGTCCTTAGGATGTTTGTCAAGACCTCTCTCATGAGGTTTGGGATTAGACAGAGTAGGATAATTAGGCTTGCCTTGTTTAGTTTCCTGTTTGTTTCGAAATTTGACAATTTTCTTAAATTGTTTAGACATTAAGGCAATCTGATTATCTAGTTTGTCTATATCACACTCCTCATCAGAGTCAGAGTTGGTCAAATTAGTCTCAAGTTTAGATATCTTGGATGCAAAACTCAAGTTAGAGTTGTGCTATTTTCTTTGAGAATGATTTAATTGTTTCTTAAAGTTTAATTCCATTTCCACGGTCCTAAGTTTGCTACTGAGTAACTCAGGGGTAAGGTTTTGATCATTCATTTCCTCAATAGCATACCTCTTACTGTAAAACTTTTGTGGTAATGACCTTAGAATTTTAGAGACAATTTCATTCCTATCATAAGTTATACCATTAGCATGCAACTTAGTAACTATATCAGTTAAGTTCATGTAAAAATCATCAAAAGACTCAGAATCAGACATGATCAAAGAGTTGTACTGCTGGATAAGCATTTGAGTTTTAGCAACTTTAACTCTTGAGTCTCCTTCATGGGCACTGATTAATGTGTCCCAAGCTTCCTTAGAAGTGGCACAAGATGAGATTCTCTTGAACTCATACTCATTAATAGACATAAAAATGGCATTCTTGCCTTTATTGTTATTTCAAGAAATGGTTTTCTCTTCTTGGGTAAATTCACGTAAGATTTTCTTTACCCTCTCATCACTTCCTTCAGTGGCTGGTTTAGTAGGATAAGTGTATCCATTTTCAATAATGTCCCAGACATCATCTCCTAAAGTCCCTTGGATGAAGGCAACCATTCTTACTTTCCAGTAAGCAAAGTTGTTTCCATCAAAGAGTGGAGGTCTGGACAGATTACCAAACCTTTCATTCTTCTCGTCCATAGTTAAGTTTTTCAGAAAACGATTTCAGAAACACAAGATCTTTTGAAATAAAAGTTAACAGGGCTCTGATACCAATTGAAAAAAACATCGCTAATGCCGTTTAATACAAGATTAAACTGTATAAGCAACTCCGAAATGTTTGTTGGAGAAACCCTTTTCTTTTGAAAATAAAAATTATAAACAAGATGTGTTTACAAAGAAACTTATGTACGAGAGTAATTAAGACTGTGTAATCAGTTTTTAAAACTAAGGCAGTTTCAAAAATTTAGCACACTTATAGAATGAGATGAGTAGATGAAGATAATCAACACACAGTTTTTAACGTGGTAAAACCTCTCCCAACAGAGGAAACATCCACGGTGACTTCTAAGTCACAAAAACAAAAATCCACTAATAACAAATAATAGTTACAAATAATACAACATGCAAGCACACAAATCAACCTATTCTAAGTTTAGGAATATACCCCACTTGGTGTCCTTCTAACTTCTCATAGATCTGATTTGTTGATGATGTTCTTCCAGTTTGCTAACTTCCTTTGCTTTAGCTTCCTTACGTTGACTCAATGATCTCTGATCTTATACACAACACTTCCAGTGTAGTAGTGTGTTAAGTGTTTGTGAAGTGATCCCTATTCACATGCATGAACTCACACACACTTAGATTTACAGACAGTCCTATAAAAAGTACATATAAAGTCTATATGCTGTGATTTTGTTCTCTTTCTTTCTTACAAAACTAAAAACCTTTTTGACCTTTAATATAACCCAGATTCCACGGAAATCTTGCTTCAAAATCGGACAAGACCTTAATCAATCTCTTTTTGAAAACATTTGTGAGATTGAAAATCTCCAAGTGTGAATCCAACTAGGTCAAGGTTAATTTTTGTAAAAACAGAAACCATAAAACATTTTCAAAACTAAATCAGTAAAGATTTTCTTAAATCAAGTAGTAAATATGCAGATCTAGTGAAAATGTAACATGCAGAATGTAGATCTAAAGTTCCTATGAAAAAGAAATAAGATCTTCACACGAATGTTTAAGTTGTGAACAACATCAAGGACAAAGAGGCTACAGCTTCAAAAGAACAAACCACTCTCTCTCTCAAACACTCAAGGTTGTGTTTGGGGTTAAGTGTATACGAAGGTTTGTTTCAGAAAAATGAAGTGTTTAGGGTTAGGGTTTGGTTTTGGGCTAACAGAGTTTCTTTCTCTCTCTTCTCTCTCACTTCTCTCTTCTCTCTATTTTTTTTTCTCTCAGAAAGACGAATGCCCAAAAGTCTTCTAAGGCTGAGAAGTGGAGGGTATTTATAGGGCTGAGGGAAGGTTCTGGATGTTCGAGGGAAATCAAGAGCTGAGATCAAGTCTTGCAAACTTTGACTTGATCCAAAGGTTATAAAACAGCGGTGATTAAAAATGACTGTGATTGGTTCATATGGATAGCACCGGGATTAACTAAGAACACATGCAGACCCTCGATTAGGAATGATCCAACGTTCAGCAATCAACCATCCAACCTTCTCACAAAAGAAACACAAATAGGTACACCCGGAGGATGACAAGTGTTGGCTTGTGAGTGTCTCTCTCACGCGCGTCTAAAATAATTACAGAAGGTACCCTAAGTCTCTAGCGCTTTGAGATTCTACCCAACCAAACAATCGAGTGAGAAATGAAGTTTACAAAATAGAATATTAACCCCACAAATTTTATAATCCCATTTTATTAATAAAAACACTTATTTTAAAAAAATGTTTAAAAATGTTTAAAACATATTTAAAAATTCCCAAAAAAATTATTAAAGCTCCAATTCAAGGGAATTAAACACACACTCAATTTTAAGCAATATATACACATGAATGCACTTCTAATTGTGTGTAGTGTGATTCAATTTTTACCTTCATAGATCATTGAAGAGAATTAGAGAGATAAGTTCTGAGGCTTTTTGGATTCTAGGATGGACAACCAATTTTGTCACTATTTCCAAACTAGATGAACACTTATACAGTATAGACTTAAGCAAGTCAAAGGTATAAGGTGCTTCAATCTGGTCTATATATTTAAAAGTACCACATGCATATACTAAAGCAGATTCTATAAGTTCTTAATCTTTAGGGTCTGTAAGAGTCCAGTCTTGAATTTCTCTAGTTAAGTCTAAACTTATTTGATTAACGAATTCTAAAAAGTCTTTAGTGATTTGTAAGCTCATATAAGATTCTTCTTAAAACAATAATATGTAAAATAGTTAAGGGTTTGGTTCGAGTTTATACCTTCCTTCTGTTCTGCAATATCTTTATCTTCTTCCCTTTGTCTCTTCAGCTTTGTCACTATTCTTATCCGGTCTCGGCCTCCTACAACTCTCTCTTTATGTGTCGCACCTCAATCCACTACTTTGGCGGTTGACCCGTTTCCTGCCTGTACGCCTTCACGCCTAACGCCCACCTGGCTAATGGCTCACGGCTAATCCGCACCTGATGGCGGTTCACCAGTATAACACCTTGTGTGCTACACCAGAGGTTCCACACAATAGTCCTCTATGAACAGAAAGTTGGAGATAATTTGGAAAATAATAACAACTTAGCATAAGAGATTTCTGGAAAAGAAAACACTTTTATTGCATAGCATAAGTAAATACAACTCTCCCCTCTCCCCTAACTATGAGAGGTTTACTCACTCATATACATATTACTCTCTACAAGTATACTCTCTCTAAAAGTCTAACAAACTCTCACTCTCTAACTCCTGATATCTAAAACATAAATGGACGCTCCCTTTTATAGATCAAGGGCACTACAAAATGACTGGTAACCGGTTGTCAAAAGCAATCCGATTGAAAGCATCAATTATTATTGTCTTCCGAATCTTATCAGCTGGGTCTACAGGCTTTTATCGTCTTTTGATAATTAGGGGGACCTTTTTCTTTATAAAAGGAAAGGCGTGCCAAGTCTTCATCATAGTCTTGTCGTTTTGTAATAATGCAAGAGCATCAAAGTCTTCGTCTTTTTCATCAGTCTGGTGGACCATGTGGGGCAGGAATCTTTATGCTTTTTGGAAAGCATAGTCTAGGCAAACGATTCTTCTGTATTTAATAATTCATCTACCACTGAGGGACCCTTCTTTGTCGTGTCTGTGTCTTCTTCTGCCTTGTCCTGGTTTGGGAGGGTATTGTTGAAAAACTCATCAATAAGGCTTACCGTTCTAAGGCTAGCTCGCAAAGCTATCTCTACCATTTCTTTGGATTCTTTCTTGAGCCTTCCATTGAATGGCTCATCATCTTGGATTATTAGGTCTTCTTTGTGGTAGGCAGTGTACCACCTGTCTTCTCCTGTTAATAACTCCATGATTTCAATTGTCTCCATGGCTTGAGAGATCTGGAGCTTGGACTTATCAATAATTAAATCTTTAATCTCGTCTTCTGATAGGATCTCAACGTCTTCAAATGTATAATTAGAAAATCTAACAAGTCTAAATCCTTCCACTCTCAATCCTCCGCAGGAACTTGGAGCAATCTGGTAAATTCTAGCGAATAAAGGAAGGAAATCTTCTATCTTTTTAACATACTCATGGACTATCTTTCCAAGAGCAACCGAGTCTTATATAGTCTCAATTTGGATGAGTCCGATGAACCCATAGTCTGCTAAGGTTATCTGGGAAATTTCTGCTTTCCCAGCAAGATAAATCTTTGGAACGTCTTTGAAGAAACCTTTCATGATTAAAGCATCTCCATTAGTCTCAGATAATAACATATTAAAATGTTCAATAATGTTATTAGATTCTTTTTTATAGTCTTCAGTTAGTGGAAGATTATTATGACCAAATGGTATAACAATCTTAGTCTTAAAAGTCTTTTTCTGATAACAAAAATTATCAGTAGGTTTAGCTTTGGAGGATTCTCCAAGAGTCTGAGCATAGGTTTGAGTCTGTGGTCTAGGTATAGCAGTACCACTGAGTTGGGTAACTGTAAGTCTTTGAGTCCTCATAAATCTAGCAATAGCTACCAAATTTTGTTTAAACTCGATCCAAAGTCTATTCTTTACGTTCCACCATATGGCATCTATGAGGGTATTTTCGTCTTCTGAGAATTCTCATCTAAATTTGATCAAGTCTGGGTATCTTTGATCGGGTCTATATTGGGGAAAATACATCTTCCCAATGAGTCTATTTTGAGAAATAATCTCTTGTCTAGATTTTCCAGGAGGAACTAAGATATCATCAAAGTTCTCTAGGATTGGTCTTTCTTGAGAGTCTTGAATATGAGTCGGTCTTTGCATTACACCAGCATTTGGTCTTACGCGTCTAAGATAGTCTGCAACGTCTTCCCTGTTCAGTCTATTCGTTTCAGAGGAACTTATGTCTTCTTGGTCTTCTGTTTGCAACATAAAACATGAAATCATATTAGTGTTAGCAAACATTGGCTCTCTTGATATAATGTCTGGAATGGTATTTTTACTTCCCTTAATATGTATAACAGAGAAGTCATAACCATTAAGCAATTGTTGCCATCTAATTAGTCTATTAGTCCTTGATTTGGACAAGTCTAAATCTCTGAATTTTACTGCATAAGAAGAGTCAGTATAAACAGTAAAATGTTTAGGTCTAAGAAACAGCATATATTTTTCTATTGCCCTTACTATGGCTAAAACTTCTTTTTCATGGGCAGTGTATCTTGTTTCTGGGTCTGTAAAGGTTCCAGAACTATGTCTACAAAGTTTCTTCTTTTTTGTCTGATGATCAATGGCAAAGTATATTGCTCCCCATTATTTATCAGAGGCGTCTGTTTCTACTATAAATTGGTCTTCTTCATTAGGTAGTTCAAGTAAAGGAATATTCTTGACTGCATCTTTAATTTGTCTTATTACTTAAAAATCATCTTTAGTCCAATAAAAGGGATTGGTTTTATCTGTTCCTTTTAATTTGGATGTTAAGATTTGTCTTTTTTAAGCAAGGTCTTTAATAAAGTCTGCAGCACAACTAAGCAATCCTAAAAATGATTGTAATTGTTTTCTATCGTTGAGTTGGTCTGGAAACTCAAGAATCTTTTTAGTTATGTGTTCAGCTAAGGATAATTTTCCTTTATTAATATGCATTCCCACAAAGTCTATTTCAGTCTGGAATAATTGTATTTTTCTTTCGGAAATAAAAATACCATGTTTGTCTAATTCTAAGATAATCTTTTTAAGATGGTCTACATGCTCTATCTCAGTCTTACTTGCTACAAGAATATCATCTATGTAAACAAGGAAAAATTCTGAATAAGGTCTAAATATATTATCCATTCTTCTTTGGAAAACTTGAGGAGCATTCAAGTATCCAAATGGCATTATTAGCCATTCGTATTTTCCTTGGGGTACACTAAAGGTTGTCCAAGTAATACTGTTTGGATGCATCTTAATTTGCCAGAAGCCTGATTTTCAATCAAACTTACTGAATATAATTCTATCTTCGATTAAATTAATCAAATTATTCTTATCTGGTATCTTATAAGAATCAAATTCACAATTCTTATTTAATTGTCTATAATCTATAACCATACGTCTTTTTCCTCTTTTACGTTCAGATACATTTTGAACATAGAAGGTTAGGCTATTATGTCTACTTTTACTTTCTCTAATAATGCCTAACTTAAGCATTTCGTCTATGTCTTTCTTGAATTCTTCCCTATCTTCTTGTGAGTATCCTTTCTTATAGGTTCCACCATTAATAGTGGCGTCTGGGTTAATAGGGATGATTTCACAATAACTTTCGTCTTTATCCCACTTAGCGATGGGATTTTCTCCTAAAGTAGGCTCTGCTAGTTGCCTAATCTTTTCCTTTTCTACTTCTATATCCATTTTCTTTTGTTTGGATATAGCTTGAACCTGTAATAAGGTCTGCTGGGCTTGATCTAAAATGTCTTGCTGTATAAGCACTATTTGCTTATAACAATTTTGGTTTGGACACTTACACTCTTTTTGTAAGGGTTTAGTAATTTCTAAGTCTTCTTGTTGGGTTGTAGGTCTAGGTCCAGCATGCTCAGCTGAAGAACTCTGATGTTTAATGGGTCTATAATTTGGTTTGACCTGCATAAGGTCAAAGGCAGTCTTATGATCTATTAGAGGAGCTTTAATATTAAATTCCTCTTAGTCACTAATTAATATCTTATCATTATACTGAGTATAAGGATGATATTTACTAATAACGTCTTGTCCTAAAATAAGGTTTCCTGTGAAACTAGGACGAGGATCCATTATCCAAAATCGATGATTAACGGTTTTGTTGGTCTGATTTCCTAATTTAAAATAAATAGGAATAGTCTGGAAATATAAGGTAAATGGATCTCCATTAGCCACTTTACCATAGATTTCTTGAGTACTTTCTAAAAAATAATCTTCAGGGAAGGCATTAGCCTTACAAATACTCTCAGAGCACCCTGTATCTATAAAAGCTGAAAGTCTTTTAGGATAGTCTTTATGTTGAACAAATAATTCTACAAAACAAGCTTGTGGTTTAGTAGAAATTCCTAAATTGTTCTTTTCTAAAATAGATATTCCTTTCTGAGGTTTATCTACAAAATCTAAAGGTATTTGGTCTTCTGAACTACTATCAGAATGGTATTCTTCTAAATCATAGGAAATTCTTTTTCCTTTGAAGTCTTCATTTTCTTGCAATCTTTTGGCTATATTTCTATCAATGTCTTGATAATATGTTTTAATATCTAAGTCTATTTGAGCGTCATACTGGCTAGTATAGATTGCTCTAAATCTAATTCTCCAACAGTCTTCATGGTAGTGTAATTGACAAACAATACAAACCATAAATAATTCTGTTTGTATAGTCTCAAAACATTCTACACATCTAAAGTCTTTCTTGCAACATTTCATCTCAAACGTGCAATAATGTCTTTCATCAAACTAACATCTAGGTATATAGGTTAGTAACTCAGGATTACTAACTGTCCATCTTTTCTTTAAAAAGGGTCTTAATATACACTTATACCAAGCATCTTCAAAGTTTATATATTCATCATCTAGATTGCCTTGATCAGTCTGCATCATATATAAGTCTAAGGTATCTTGAGAGTCTTCATACTCATCAGTATCACTATAGTCTTCCGAATCACTATATGTGTATACACTATAGATACTAGTGTTGTCATCATCTTCTATGTCTAATATTTCTATAGCATATAAGATATCTAATTCTTCTTGATCTGCATAGTCTAATATTGTATTAATAATCTTAATACTTTCTTTATCTTTCTTATTAGGGCAGTCTTTAGCAAAGTGTCCTTCTTTGCCTCAAGTCCAACATTCTTTGGTGACAGTCTTAGATTGAGTTGCATCTTTTTCTTTCCTATAATTAGGAACCTTCTTATACTTACTAGTATTCTTCTTAAAATATCTTCTTTGGTTAAATCTATTTTTCTTAGTCTTAGGATTCTTTTCTCTAAAGGTAGTAGATTGTCTAAATTTATACTTCTTTGGTAATCCTAAAGGTCTAGTCTTAAACTTCCTATGTTTCCATTCTAATTTCATTTTGAATTTCTTAGATTCACTTCCACATCCCCATTGGATTGGAGCAAGGTCTCTTTCGTCTTTGATTGGAGGGATCTGCTTGAAAGTTTCTTCTATTAACTTTCCTTGAGTTATATCACGTCTTTTAGATATGATATAGTCTTTGGCGAAATTGATTCTTTCACCAAGGGAGTTATTCTTAACTCCAACTACACCTGGCCAATTCCTATATTCATTAATTAGGATTTGTCCTATGGCTGGTATCTTTCTAAAGTATTCATCTTTTAAGGTCACTCCAAATTCTTTAATTTGGTAATATAGTTGTTCGTAATTATTGCTATATTCATTTATCTTATCTAATTTGCAAATGCTAAGGAGGGCTAACTTAGTTTTTGCTAAGTCTTGTTCATTGATCTGAGCTAGATGTCCAGCTCCAATGAATTCCGATGTGAACAATTGAATATATTCTTCAATTGATCTTTCTTCTAAGTTTTCTTTCATCTTCTCAACTTTTTCCAAGGAGTCTTCGTCTGTAGCCTTTCTTAAACTGTCTAAGTAATCTTTTGCAATACCTCTAATGGATTACTCAGTGTATTGTTTACATGAACTTGCATCCCATTGTTCATTAGATGCAAAACACATGTTCATTTGGTTACGCCATTCATCTAAGGCTTTCTTACTATCTTGAACATTGTCTAAGTCAAGGTATATACCTATTAGATTTATGGCTTGGCTTGCCATAGTCTTAACAGGAGTAAAACTCTTGTCACTAGTTGGGAAGTCTTTTATATAATCGGGTTTAGTCTTTACTACGGTGCTTGAATATATAGGAATATTTATTCCTATTGGATTATTAAAAAGTCTAGGAGCATCTTCTAGCCTACTACTACTTCCTATCTCTTGTTTACTAGGCTCTACTTGTGTAGCTGGCATTAGTCTTTGTTCTCCTTCTTCTATTAGTCTTAAGTTTCTAAGAAGTTCTTTAGTCTTCTTAGATTCTTTTAACTTTAATATGCGATCTTGGGCTATCATATTAAATCTTTCTCTTTCTTGAAACCTAATAGAATGACTTTTCTTAAGGTTATCTTTAAATGTCTTCATATCTAATTCTGAGGGTTCATGTCCAAAGTTTTGGATCCTAGCTTTTTCTTTAACTAAGTCTTTTTGTTCAAATGATCTTCTAGGTCTAATTATCGGGGCTTGTCTTAGTAAACTAGCACTAGTCTTACTACTACATTCTCCTTCTGAAGGATCATTGATTATGGCTTCTCCCATATTCCTAAATCTAATTTCTTCGGTCTGGATATTCTTATTGACAATCTTAGGCGGACCAAACTGGATGGTAACATTTCCAGTGACGTCATCTTAGTTAATAAACAAGGATTTCTTTTGTATAGTCTTAGTTTCTTGAAATTCTGGCAATTGCCAGAGGGTCTTAGTTTTTTCTTTCATAGGTCCAGTATTCCTAATACTGTAAGTATGATTATAGTCTGAAACATTGGTTCTAACTAAGATTTCTTCATTAAGTCTACCGCTAGGAATTCCTGACTGCATTCCTTCATAAGGAAATTGAGAGAACATCACATAGCTTTGGAATTCTATATTTATATTAGCGTCTGGGATTATGTAGTCTTCATAACCACTAGCATATAAGATTAACTTAAAATGCTTAGCTGTGTCTACGGTTACTGTAAATGCCGAAATGACATTAAAGTATCCTATGTTGTCTGACATTTCTAATTGGGCTATCCCAATAAGGCTTTTCTCAAAATCTTTCCATTTTTGTCTACTAAACAGCATAATATGTTAATATTATTCTGAGGTCTATGTAATCCTTGGATTCTTGCTTGAAAGAGTCCAAAGGTTAGGAATTGGAACTTCCTATCAGTTCCTCTAGATCTAAGCCATTCTGAGTCAAACACTTGGATCTCAGTATAGGATTTGTCTAACACATGATTTCTACAATGGTAGGTCATGTTATAATTGGGAGTCTTAGGAGTGGAACCTTCTTTAAACAAGTCTATATATCTAACGGCTGGAAGTTGTCCATTATGAATGGAATCTTCAACAATTTTCCAGTCTACTTCACCCCATTCTTTCTATTGAAGGGGATTGGTGAAATTTCTTTCTTTCCACCATGTCCTAACATTGGAGGATGAATCATTAAGTCTTTGGAGCATATGGTTACTCTGTCCTATATTTGGGATAGAGCTAACTATCTTGCTAGTCTTATCTAATCCGTCATTTATGACTCGTCTACCTAAGGTCTTTCCTTCTCTAGTTTCTATAGGAGGGGATTCTTTAAACTTACAGGTGGTTACCTGTTTTTGTTCAAGTCTTTTTTCAATTATTTCCAAGAAGTCTGAATAATCTTTTTGTCTTTTCATCTGATTAAGGATTTCTTCTTTAAAATTCTTATTCTCTTTTCTTGTCTTTTCAGAAGTTTCTTCACTATGTCTAGCTAGAGAATTAACGATGGTTTTACCAACGTTAGTGATATAGTCTTTTACTTCATTATCTTTTTCTAGTTGTTGCATAGTTCAAACTTATATGGCTTCTACAGTCTTTTCAATTTTATCTAACCTAGTTAGAATAAAAGGAGAGTCTATTTCTGGTTGGGATGGTTTATTATATACGGACTTAATTCCGTTTATAATTTCTTTGTATTTTTCTTCTACTTGGGCCATGTCTAGTCTAAGTTCATTAATAATACTATCCATTTTGGATAGGTTATGGCTTTCCCTATTATTAAGGTAATTTGCTAAATTTTGTTGAAATTTAACAAAATCTGTGTAGAAGGTGGTTAATCCTTCTGTCTTAGCTTTTAAGTCTAAATGCAAGTCTTTAACAAAGCTACTGTTATAGTCTTGGGTAGCTGCTATGGATGTAGAAATTAAATTCAATCTTTCTAATATGAGTCTAGTTGCTTTAACCGCGTTGGAAATCTCATTTTCATTTATCTTATAATAAAATCTATCATCATTTATCTTTTCTAAAATTCTTTGATAAAAGTCTGATAAAGTCTGGATGGAGAGGTCTCTTGGTACCTCATTCCAATCTGATCTAACTATCTCCATTAGAAAGATAACTATCTAGTCTAGGGATAAGCTTAGCTTGTTCTTTAGTAAGTTTAATTAACTCACTGTCTTGATTTTTAATTAAAGTCTTAATTTCTAAAATATCTTTGTTAAGGACTTCTATATGATTAGTCTTAATATTTATTTCTTGTAACACGTGTACTAAGTCTATTGGGATTTGATTATCTATGTCTAATAATCTTTTAGAGATATTTTTTATCTCTGTTTCTAATGTATGAGTGTCTTTTATTAATTGTCTTAATATAAGGAGTATACACTTATTTTGGTCTATTATGCTATTAATAGCGCTAGCAGTGACTTGTCTACTGTCTGCGTGTTTGGCTGGAATATGTTCAATATGTGAACAACCGTCTATGTGTGTGGTTAAACAACCTTCTGAGTCTAAATCAGTTATGGGTATAGGTTGGTAGTCTGGGTTGGATCCAAAAATATCTTGGTAAATGCGATGGGTAAATCCCAAGGGCATTAAAGTCTTTTTACTTTTAGTCTAAAAGGAACGTCTTATGGCTCTGATACCAGAATTTGGGTTTTGGTCGGAATTTGGTGAGGTTCTAAAATCTTTAAGGTCTTGATACCAATTTTGGGTCTAAATTATAAATCTTTTAATTATATAGTCTTAAACTAAGGTTTTAGTATAAGACAAGAGGGGGACCATCTAGAGTAAATAAAAAAAGTCTTTGGGACCACGAGGGGACCACTTTCGGGATAAGGACAAAGTCCGCACGGGAAGTCCGCACCTGAGCCTGTCTGTATATATATATATATATATATATAATTGATTGTTAAACACTCTACATACGCACACAGATTATGTGATATTTACATGCCTATGTACAATTCCATTATTTGTTATGTGTGTGTGCTCATGTAAACAATTGGAATATTCAAAGAGATGATTACCTAGCTTTGTGTTGATATGTGATTTATAAGCCATACTTTATCTTATATAAATTACATTTAACATTTCGTCCCAAAAGAGGTTTTAAGGATCTATGTTCTGTTTTGTCATTACCGTACGATGCATTAGTTTGCAAAAATATTTGAATTAGTAAACAATGTGATTACAGTGTAGATGGGAGATTGAAATGTGTTGGATTTGTGGAAAACATGAAAGTTGTATTGTTGCTTGATCATGCGCTTAGCCTCCTACACTATCAGGATATTTGCTAAAATTTAAGACATAAGCATAAAAACATGCCATCAAAGGGTGAAAATGTCAAACAATCACAAAACGGTCCCGTAAGAGTCACAAAAATCTCGCACGGGATCAATGTAACTCGTACGAACCGACCGCGTAGTCACGACACTCCTGGTTTGAGTGTACGGCGTAAATTTGCAAAAATTTAGACTTAAGCATTTAAACATGCAATTGAAGGGTGAAAATGTAAAAAAAACACAAAACGGTCCCGTAAGAGGCACGAACACCTCGCACGGGATTAATGTGACTTATAGGAACCGCCCGCGTAGTCACGGCGCTCCCGGTTTGAGTGTACGACGTAAATTTGCAAAAAGTTAGACTTAAGCATAAAAAAGATACCGTCGAAAGGTGAAAACGTAAAACATCCACAAAATGGTTCCGTAAGAGTCACGAACACCTCGCACATGTGACTCGTAGGAACCGATCGCGTAGTCACGGGGATTCCGATTTGAGTGTACGACGTAAATTTGTAAAAAGTTAGACTTGAGCACAAAAAAGATGCCATCGAAGGGTGAAAACGTAAAACAGGCACAAAACGGTCCCATAAGAGTCACGAACACCTCTCACGGGACCAAGGTAAGTCGTAGGAACCGGTCGCGTAGTCATGGCGCTCCTGACTTAAGTGTACGACATAAATTTGCAAAACGTTAGACTTAAGCATAAAGACATACCATCGAAGGGTGAAAACATAAAACGGTCTCGTGAGACTCACAAACATATCACAGGGACTAATGTGACTCGTAGGAACCAACCGCGTAGTCACGGGACTCCCAATTTGAGTGTAAGACGTAAATTTGCAAAAAATTAAGACTTAAGCATAAAAATATGCAATCAAAGGGTGAAAACATAAAATAAGCACAAAAGCTCCCGTAAGAGGCACGAACGCCTCGCATGGGATCGATGTAACTCGTAGCAACCGGTCTCGTAGTCATGGCGCTCCTAGTTTGAGTGTACGACGTAAATTTGCAAAAAGTTAGACTTAAGCATAAAAAATGACATCGAAGGGTAAAAATGTAAAACAACCACAAAACGGTCCCGTAAGAGTCATGAACACCTCGCACGGGACCAATGTGACATGTAGGAACCGACCGGGTAGTCGTGGGGATCCCGGTTTCAGTGTACGACGTAAATTTGCAAAACGTTAGACTTGAGCATAAAAAAGATTCCATCGAAGGGTGAAAACTAAAATAGCCACAAAATAGTCTCGTAAGAGTCAGGAACACCTCACACGGGACCAATGTAAGTCGTAGGAACTGACCGTGTAGTCACAGCGCTCCCGGTTTCAGCGTACGACATAAATTTGCAAAAAGCTAATCATAAGCATAAAAAAATGCCATGAAAGGGTGAAAACGTAAAACAAACATAAAACGATCCCGTAAGAGTCACGCACACCTAGCACGGGACCAATGTGACTCGTAGGAACCGACCGCGTAGTCACGAGGCTCCCGATTTGAGTGTACGACGTAAATTTGTAAAAAAATAGAGTTAAGCATAAAAGCATGCCATCAAAGGGTGAAAACATAAAACAACCACAAAACAGTCCAGTAAGAGTAACGAACACCTCGCACGGGACCAATATAACTCGCAGGAACCAACCGCGTAGTCACGGGATTTCCGGTTTGAGTGTACGATGTAAATTTTCCAAAAATTTAGAGTTAAGCATAAAAACATGCAATTGAAGGGTGAAAGCATAAAACAACCACAAAATGGTCCCTTAAGAGGAACGAACGCCTCGTAGGTGATCGATGTAACTCGTAGGAACCGACCGCGTAGTCACGGGGCTCCCAATTTGAGTGTACGATATAAATTTGCAAAAAGTTAGACTTAAGCATAAAAACATGCCATCGAAGGGTGGAAACGTAAAACAACCACAAAACAGTCCCGTAAGAGTCACGAACACCTCGCACGGGACCAATATGACTCATAAGAAACGATCACGTAGTCACATGGATCCCTGTTTGAGTGTACGACATATATTTATAAAAAGTTAGACTTCAGCATAAAAAAGATGTCATCGTAGGGTGAAAATGTAAAATAGCCACAAAACGGTCCCGTAAGAGTCACAAACACTTCTCACGGGACCAGTGTGACTCGTAGGAACCGATCACATAGTCTCGAGGCTCTCGGTTTGAGTGTACGACGTGAAGTTATAAACAATTAGGCTTAAGCATAAAAACATGCCATCGAATGGTGAAAACATAAAACAAACACAAAACAGTCCCGTTAGAGTCACGAACACCTCGCACTGGACCAATGTGACTCGTAGGAACCGACTGCATAGTCACGTGGCTCTCGGTTTGAGTGTACGGCATAAATTTACAAAAAAATGGACTTAAGCATAAAAACATGACATATAAGGGTGAAAATGTAAAATAGCCACAAATCAGTCCCGTAAGAGTCACAAACTCCTCGTACGGTGAGAATGCGTGATATTGAAAAACTTCACAAATTTCTAATTTGGCAAACTTATTAAATTTCAGCCCCTAAACATGCATCTAAAGTGCGTGTGTGTGTCAACCCATAAACAAATAAATCATGTGACACCAAGTTAAGGAAAAATCCCCGCAGGGCAAAACCTTTTATTTCACTATAAAGAGTAAATCGCAACTTACAAGATTTACAATGAAATACAGCAATGAATCCACACGCAGCGAACCCACATGAACCTCAGTCCAATCGGCAAAGGAAGAACCGCAGCACTCCTTAATGACACGCAGTCATAACACTTCGTAGAGACTCCCTCGGCAATGACACGCAGCCCTCGGTTGCAAAGTTCTCTCCACAAAGATGAAAAATACACAAAGCTTGTGTTCTAGGGTTCCAAAAGATTCACAATGGTATGGCAAAGTTGTGTGAATCAAACATGAGTTGGGGAACTCAAAAAGGTGAAGACTTGGAGTATTAGGACTCTGGATTTTATCTTTGAAAGTCTTAGAAAAACCACTTCCCGTAGTGGGATTAAATAGGAGAACTTGAGCCCTAAAATTCGGAACATGATCTGAACACGATCTGTTGAAATTATCCTCGTCGGATCGGTCCGGTACCTTTAGGCGGATCGGTCCGGTGGCATCGGATCGATTCTTTTATCTGAAGGCGGATCGATCCGGTTGGCATCGGACCGGTTCGGCATTTTGGCTTCATCGGTTCGCTATGGATCCGGGGTACACTGGCCTCACCTCAGCAGGAGGATCGGTCCGGTCTCTTTAGGCGGATCGGTCCGGAGGAACCGGATCGGTTCTTTTATCTGAGCCGGATCGGTCCGGTCTATTCCCTGATTCCTTTTCTTCTTTTGATATTCGGATTCCGTTGATGAGCGAATGATTCTTGAATTTTCTCAACGGTGTAACGGCGTACGACATATAAAATGCTAATGGACAAAAATGTCTTTACAAATCTCCCCCTATGTCTATGCTGGTACATACATAAAAACAAACATCCGAATTATCAATCATAAAAAATTGCCTATACAAATCTACCCTTCCATGAACCCAAAACTGAAAGAGTACAAGTGAATAAAACTGCATCGTTTGATCTTCAAATCTTCAGGAATCTCAACGCTTTTCTCATCAGGGTGTGCAATTCAGTCATCAGAGTAGTACCTACACACATGAGACAAAGCAAAATACCAAGTGACATATCGAGTTTGAAATGAGATAAACATATATACCAATTTATGAACAAAACTCAAAATTTCAAATCTCCCCCATAAGATGATAATTCTTTCTCCCCCTTTTTATGATGTCCCCAAATAGACAAATGAGAGAAATAAATCAAATAAGCAAGAGCGGGATGTCACAAGGCATAAAATCACACCATGAACATAAAACAACCAAGTCGGTGATAGCGTAAAAGAATGGATGTGATCAAAATTCGATAGGAAAATCAAAGCATACAAACATGACATATGTGCACGATGAATATTGGATATTCCTAACGAATGAACTCAAATGCTTCCTTTGGTGTAAAAGATTGGAAATATAAGACATTGACTATATCAAATCTACAAATCAAAGCTCAAAGTGATTTCTACACCAATAACGTCCAAAATGATTTTCATGCTTTTTCAGGACTTTCAACGAAGTGCAAACCCGTTTTTCAATCTCCAACCAAACTCCCTCAGATTTATAATTTGAATAGAGGAATACTAAATTCTCAAACTTTGGAGAATTGGGTGAAACCTAAATGGCCCATATTTGGCATGAAATGCTTTTTATTGCCTTATCAATTTTTTTCGGGCTCTTTTAACCTCTTAGGACCTCGGATATTAAAATTCCTCCATTTTTTAGGTCCATTTTAACGGTGGCTTTTGCGCAAAGGATAAGAATCAACTTTCGCAGCTCCTCCCCGTTATGAAAATATACACACAGTCTCACCAAAACGGTTTTTACATGCAATCCAATCTTGTCAAGTTTTATCGCATATTGGACATTGTATAGACAGAATTGAGATAGAAACACTCAAGCCAATATGTGATAGACAAGTGCAATAGACAAATACAGCCGTGCATGTGTGCAATAAAGGATAAAGGAGTCAAGCATGTAGGAAATATCACTAATTACATCTCAAGGACTCCAATCAATGTTAAGCACATGGATGAAATGATGTAGCATCTCAAATCTCTACCAAACAGTCACATGGATATATGAAATGAGGTTGTGACTTGGCTATCTTAAGTGTTCATCCATAAACGGTGCAAACAAAAAATAAAATCTTTTTGTATTTTTCAAAAATTTTCAAAACAAAAATATATACAAAAATGATACATACTAGCAATAGGCAAACAATGACATCATGAAAATCACCCTATGCTAGTAAACAAGTCAAACCTCAATCATTAGGTGCGGAGGGGTTTTCCAAAGGTAGTGACAACTTATGAAAAACCTCCATCAAATCTTGTGAAGTTTTGACTAAAAACTTAACTTGCTCACCTAGATGTGCAAATTCTCTCATGTAGTCTCCGGGAGCATGTAAAGTATCATGTGTGGGTGCATGTGTGCCAGAAACACGTGTAGAAGAAAAACGTGACACATAACCCAACTTAAAACAAAATTCCTTAAGGTGGCCTCTCCTCTTACAATGTGAACAAACATAAATAGGCCTAGGAACACCTCGCTCAAAATCTCTAGGACGCACTCTCCTAATAGGAATGGGGCGCCTAGATGGGTTAGGGTGAGACTTTCGTGAATCTAACACTAAAGAGGAAACCGGCTCGAGTGCTAATTGGGAAGTAGAAGCACTGTCATGACTTATTCCTAACTTCTCACCTTTACCCTTAAGAACCACCTTTTCAACCTTCTTAGGTGCGTTCTCAAACTTGACTTTGACCACCCTGGCACGTTCGAGATCACTCTCGAGTTGGGATACACGTGTCGTCAGACTAGACAACGTGTCGGCCAAATCACACTTCTCCTTTCTCAAAACCTCCTTCTCTTTCTCCAAATCTAAAACCCGATGACCTAAATCCCTATTATACCTTTTTGTTTTCAAGGTCTCGGTGTACAACTCTCTAAAAGCTTTTTGAAGCTCACTTTCATCTCCACTCTCACTTTCACTTTCTCCCTTACTCGAAGACCATGAATCACTATTATCGCTCTCGTGTGCACTTTTGTGAGACAAACTGGGTGTGCTTACACGACTAGAAAAGGCGACAACCATCCCATGTCCTAAACCTTTATCCGACTCATCTCCCTCATCATCACTAAGTGTGGCAGGCATGGCTACTTTCTTCCCTTTCTTTCTAAGCCAAGTAGTACACTCAAACGACTTATGTCCCTTACCCCCACATTCAAAACAGGTGATGTTCTCTAAATCTTCCTCACACTCCTCATCAGAGTCATTCCTCTCATCACTTTCTTTGGCCTTTCCTTTCCTTTTATTTTTCTCAAAAAAATTCTTTTTATTGGAAGAATTATTTCTTTTCATGTTGAGAAATTTTTTAAAGTTTTTCGCAAACAAGGCCATATTATCAAAATCAACATCTTCCTCAGAATCAGACTCACAAACTTTTTCTTTCTTTTTCTTAAAATGAGTCTTTAAAGCAATACCATTATCCTTAGCCTTAATGGTTTTAGGAAACATGTCAATCTCATAGGTTTGAAGATCTCCTACAAGTTCTTCCAACTTAAGTGATTTCAGATTTCCCAAAGAGTTCAAAACAGTGACTTTAGGAATAAAGCGTTTTGGAAGAGATCTCAAAATCTTTTTAACGACACGCGTGTTATCAATCACCTCACCCAAATTAAAACTAGTGTTAACAATGTCCGACAAACGTGCATAAAATTCATCAAAGCATTCGGACTCAGACATGGTGATAGTCTCAAATTGGGTGGCCAGATTTTGTAACTTAGACTCTTTAACAGCGTTCGTACCCTCATGTGTCAGTTTCAAAACATCCCAAGCCTCCTTAGACGTGGAGCACGTCATGATTCGGCGATACTCATCAGGAGTGATAGCACCAGAAATAGCACTCAGACCACGGGAGTTAAAATTGGACAACTTATAATCATCCTCAGTCCAGGCTGACACGGGTTTTAGAGAGGTGATGTTATTAACAGTGACCGTGGGAGGAGTCCAACCATTTTCGCAAAGCAACCAAACCCGCTCGTCAATAGATTTTAAAATCGATTTCATACGAGTTTTCCAATAGGCATAATTAAACCCATCAAAAATAGGCATTTGATTATATAAGTGCTCCATAGGAAAAAAAATGCGAATTTTCACAAACCTGATTTTTCAAAAAATCAATATCACACGATTTTACGGAAAATATGAATACGCAATAAATTAGCGTAACCTGCTCTGATACCAATTTGAGAATGCGTGATATTGAAAAACTTCGCAAATTTCTAATTTGGCAAACTTATTAAATTCCAGCCCCTAAACATGCATCTAAAGTGCGTGTGTGTGTCAACCCATAAACAAATAAATCATGTGACACCAAGTTAAGGAAAAATCCCCGCAGGGCAAAACCTTTTATTACACTATAAAGAGTAAATCGCAACTTACAAGATTTACAATGAAATACAGCAATGAATCCACACGCAGCGAACCCACATGAACCTCAGTCCAATCAGCAAAGGAAGAACCGCAGCACTCCTTAATGACACGCAGTCATAACACTTCGTAGAGACTCCCTCGGCAATGACACGCAGCCCTCGGTTGCAAAGTTCTCTCCACAAAGATGAAAAATACACAAAGCTTGTGTTCTAGGGTTCCAAAAGATTCACAATGGTATGGCAAAGTTGTGTGAATCAAACATGAGTTGGGGAACTCAAAAAGGTGAAGACTTGGAGTATTAGGACTCTGGATTTTATCTTTGAAAGTCTTAGAAAAACCACTTCCCGTAGTGGGATTAAATAGGAGAACTTGAGCCCTAAAATTCGGAACATGATCTGAACACGATCTGTTGAAATTATCCTCGTCGGATCGGTCCGGTACCTTTAGGCGGATCGGTCCGGTGACATCGGATCGGTTCTTTTATCTGAAGGCGGATCGATCCCGTTGGCATCGGACCGGTTCGGCATTTTGGCTTCATCGGTTCGCTATGGATCCGGGGTACACTGGCCTCACCTCAGCAGGCGGATCGGTCCGGTCTCTTTAGGCGGATCGGTCCGGAGGAACCGGATCGGTTCTTTTATCTGAGCCGGATCGGTCCGGTCTGTTCCCTGATTCCTTTTCTTCTTTTGATATTCGGATTCCGTTGATGAGCGAATGATTCTTGAATTTTCTCAACGGTGTAACGGCGTACGACATATAAAATGCTAATGGACAAAAATGTCCTTACATACGGAACCAATGTGACTCGTAAAAATCGACCGTGTAGTCACGGAAATCCCGGTTTGAGTGTACGACGTAAATTTATAAAAAATTTAGACTTAAGCATAAAAACATGCAATCGAAGGGTGAAAACGTAAAATAGCCACAAAATGCTCTGATAAGAGTCACGAACACCTCGCACTGGACCAATGTAACTCGAAGGAACCGATCGCATAGTCACGGGGCTCCCAGTTTGAGTGTACGATGTAAATTTTTAAAAAGTTAAACTTGAGCATAAAAAGATGCCATCGAAGGGTGAGAACGTAAAACAGCCACAAAACGGTCCCGTAAGAGTCGCGAACGCCTCGCACGGGTCCAATGTAAGTCGTAGGAAGTGACCGCGTAGTCACGAGGCTCCGGGTTTGAGTGTACGATGTAAATTTGCAAAAAATTAGACTTGAGCATAAAAATATGCCACCGAATGGTGAAAACCTAATACAAACAAGGGACATAAATTTACAATTGAGTCCCTGTATTGTTTTGACTTAATTTTGTGAACAAAACTTGGTTTGTAATATGTCATAGGGAGAATTTTATTTTGTCACGATCCCACTTGGTTTATGACGTATTGAAGAAATTGAAGACGTTGCGGCAAAACTTCAAAGAATTAAATCATGCCGAAGTTTAATTGGTGCAAGTTTACTCGCCTTCAAAATTAATTGCATTCCGAGATCACTCAGGTATGAATGCGTATTATTAATGGTGCTCAGAATTATTTTATAAAAGATAAGGATGTATTTTTTATAAAGAAAAATGTTTTAAATGGTTTTAAGTGTTTTAAAAGGTTTACACTTCGTTTTATGATGATAAGCTCGAAATAGAGTTTGACTAATTTGAATCTCTTTGTTAAGAGACGTTTTAATCAGAAAGTCAAAGAAAGTCAAACTTTCGCGCTGTCGCTAGAACGACATTGGGTCTCGTTCGAACGAGATACAATGTTGCGCGAACGACATGCTTAAGTCGTTCGAACGACACATTTTTGGAGGCGGCGTTTAAATCCTATTTAAATAGTGTTTTCATCATAATTTCGGAGGTGTGCATTCTGGAAAATAATATTCGACCAGAAACTTGTTTTGAACATGTTTTCTAAGGTTTAAAAGTCTTAAACACATCCTTAGAGTTTGCAAAGATCCGAGTTATCATTCTTATATGTTTACGTGATCTTGCTGCACTAAAGTTGTTTGTTCTACAAATTGAACTTCAAAGGGTTTTGCGGTGAAGAAGCGACGGACATCGTGTTCGACATCGTAGACGTATCAAAGCCATATCGGAGGACACCGAGACATACATGGACGCGTGTGTTGTGGACAGGTATCGTGGAAGACAGAATTTCTGCGTGGGCACTATTGAAGAACGATTGAAGATCAGAAGGAGCGTCAAGACCCGTGGGGATCGAGTCTTAGTGTAAGGCTAATGTGTCTTTGTAAAACCATTATTCATAGTAATTGTCTGGCTTGGGCCGTCCGAGGTTGTTTTCCCGCTTTGGGTTTTTTCCTCGTACATCCGGCGTTGTGAGTATTCTTTATTTTACTTTACTTGCTTTAATCACTAGATGCATGTTTAGGATTAATCAAGATAAAACTGGTTTAAAGTAAGAATTGGGTTTTTACAACTTGGTCTGGTGCTTAATTAAAAGTTTGATCTTTTTCGGAGAAAAAATGGTTTTGTTTGAAACACACATACTGGGTACTCTACAAATTGGTATCAGAGCTAGAAAACATTTTTTATTTCTTTTGTGATCCCGTGTGTTTGTTTACCTCTCCTGTGTTTGTTTTCTCTCGATGGATTCTCTAAGCTTTGACGATTTACATCGTTTGAATTTAAAGTTTGCAAAACGTATTGAAGTTTTGGAAAAAGAAAATTTCGATTTTAAAAATAAGATTGAATATTTGAAAATTTGAAAATTCAAAGAGATATTTTTCGTGAGCACTTTAGTTCCTTGTTTAAATATTTTATTATATTAAAATTGGGCAAAAAGGAGAGTGATGATAGAGTTGTCATTTTAGAAAAAGAGTTAGAGGATTTGAGAAATTCTAGTGTTTGTGTCGTTGAGGAAAATAATTCGATTAATGATATTGTGGCACGGGTTAAGGCTCGTAGGAATAGGTTTGCTCACATTGAAGGGGAGCGAGATAACCTTCTAAGGGTAATTGAAAATTTAAAGAAGGAGTCCCTAATTTTTGAGGAGTCTAATCGTTTGCTTGAGTCAAAAGTTTTGAAGATAAAAATTGATTTAAATGACTCGAGTAGTGATGGTAGCGGCTTATCTTGTTCTAGTAGTTCAATTGTAAAAGCCAAAACCATAGTTTGTTTTAGAGCGTCAACCACATCCGAGGGTATTAGAAAAGGTCAACATAAAGGTCCAGTTCCTCGTCGTGTTTTCACTTGTTCGAATTGTGGTAGGAAAGGTCACCTTAGGAGTTTTTGTTTTGATCTTAGAACAGACCCTATGAAGATTCAACGTAGTGTCCCATTGGTTCTCAAAACCCATTTTGTTAGGTATACACCTGTTTGGATTAGGAAATCCGTTTTGGAGATGCTAAATGCTTCGTTGGTTGATTCTCACATGCATGCACATGATTCATCTCTTGCTATTTCTTATGGATAGTAGCTTGCATATTTTGTCATACGCTAGCCCTTGCATCATATTTATAATTTGCTAGTGTTATGACATGTGTATCATTTTGTATTATAGTTTTCATGTGTTTGAGTCCTATTTGAAAAATACAAAAAGATTTTGTTTTTGAGAAAACTTTTGAAAATCCAAAAAGATTTTGCTTTTCTTTGAGTCAAAATATGTTTGAAAAGCCAAAAAGATTTTCAGTTTTTTTTTTGAGTTTACATGTTTGATGTGGCATATTGATGTGCTTGGACCCCCCCCCCCCCCATCGTTTCATTATCCATGTGGATAGGACATTTGGTCATTATTATCGATGCTTAGAATGATCTTAACCATTGTTTATATGGGGTCGTTTCGAAGTTGATATGCATTTTGATTCGACTTTGTATATATGCCAACATCGCAAACACGCATGAGTTTATATGGATGTTTGACTTCTCTTGCATATTTGAATATGGTGAGGCATTCTTATCTCAATCTTTTCATCTATACGTAAGTAGACTTAAGGAGAAGTGTTCATGTAATAACCGTTTACCGTGAGGATTTAAAATTGATAAAAATGATGAGTGATTCACGGGAAAGGGCCACGAGAGTTCAAAATTAACTCGTCGTGAAAGCCACAATTTTAAAGAGCCCAAAAGAAAAATCAAAATGCTAAGAAAATGACCAATAATATTTTCTCTAAGTTGAGAATGCTAGAAACCTCAAAAGAACTTGAAAAAGGTATATATATATATGAGGGAGTTTGGTTGGAGAAAATTTAAACGGGTTTGCACAACTAATCCTAATGTTGAAACACTGCAATTTGACGCTATTGTTTGTAGAATCGTCAAAATTTTGGATTTGTGTGCATGTAGTATGTTTAGTTCATTAAGCTCACACTTTAATTGTCATTTGGCTATGATAAAGTTTGATGATTTATAGCTATCAATTAGAGTTTCTTGATTGTTTCGATGTATTGGAATTGTGACTCATTTGTTGTAGTTTCACGCCCATTCATTTCATATTCATGTTTGCGCACATCGGTACTATGTTTGCATGTAACTCGCATTTTAAGTTTTTATGAGTTTTTGCGTTTTGTGTTAAAAACCTACTGTTTTAACACTATTTTGATTCTGTCAGGCCCTTCCTGGAAATTTTTGTGGAAATTTTTTAACTGGGCAATACTTTATAATATTTCTGGGAAACTGGGAAATTTTGGCAGGTCGCGCGAAGTCGTTCTAACGACATCTTATCTCGCGCGAACGACTTTTGTACTTCGTTCGAGCGACTTCCTCGTCTCGCTTGAGCGAAGTCACTGGCTCGTTCGAACGACAGGCTGAAAAATGGCTTCTGATTGGTTTGCAATCCTCAGGTTCAAATTGGTATACTTCTGGTACTGCGGGAAGCTTTTTTGGACTATCTGGTTTATGTGCAGGTTCTTTTATGTTCCAAATTGATTTTTTGCATATGAGTCCATTTATCACACTTGATTTGATTGGTATACTCTTTGTGTGATTCCTTGGTTTACTAGCTACTGATTTACCATTGCTTGATCATATTTAGCTGGTTGTTTCATATTTATCTAGCATTTTTCGTTTTTCAAAATTGGTATCAACTTAATTCAATTTGGTATCATATTCTCATGCTAGATATTTCATATTGGTTTATCTTTTCACCGGATTGTCTATTCGAGACAAAAAGGGGGAGAGATGTATGTGATGTAGGGGGAGATTTGTTGAGCGCTATTATTGATATCTGGATTTGCATATTGTTTGATTATATTTATTTCAAATTGGTATCACATAATTGCTCACATGTTTCAAATGATTTGTTCTTATTAGAAATATAAATTGGTATCATTTGAAAATTGGAATCATTTGTTCCTCCATAATTCACTGGGTATATATTTGTCTGTTTCATGTGTGTAGGTATGCTTTCATCGATTCGAGATTTCAAGTCTACATCACATTCAGACAGTTCATGCTTGCCGGTGCTACATATTCTAGTCTGTGTCCTGTATTTTTTTGATTTTGGGTTTATGGGATGGGATTTAGGTGTCATACGGCTTGACGGCCCGGTTAGGCATTTCACTGGTTTAGTTTTGTCCCGGAATAGTCAAAGGGGGAGATTTGTAAGGACATAAATTTCCAATTGAGTCCCTGTATTGTTTTGACTTAATTCCGTGAACAAAACTGTGTTTGTAATATGTCATAGGGAGAATTTTATTTTGTCACGATCCCACTTGGTCTATGATGTATTGAAGAAATTAAAGACATTGCGGCAAAGCTTCAAAGAATTAAATCATGCCGAAGTTTAATTGGTGCAAGTTTACTCGTCTTCAAAGTTAATTGCATTCTGAGATCGCTCAGGTCTGAATGCGTATTATTAATGGTGCTCGAAACTATTTTATAAAAGATAAGGATGTATTTTTTATAAAGAAAAATATTTTAAATGGTTTTAAGGGTTTTAAAAGGTTTACACTTCATTTTATGATGATAAGCTAGAAATAGAGTTTGACTAATTTGAATCTCTTTGTTAAGATACGTTTTAATCAGAAAGTCAAACATTCGAGCTGTTGCTCGAACGACATTAGGTCTCGTTCGAACGAGATGCAATGTCGCGCGAACAACATGCTTAAGTCGTTCGAACGACACATTTTTGGAGGTGGCGTTTAAATCCTATTTAAACAGTATTTTCATCATAATTTTGAAAGTGTGCATTCTGGAAAATAGTATTCGACCAGAAACTTATTTTGCACATGTTTTCTAAGGTTTAAAAGTCTTAAACACATCCTTAGAGTTTGCAAAGATTCGAGTTATCATTCTTATATGTTTACGTGATCTTGTTGCACCAAAGTTGTTTGTTCTACACATTGAACATTAAAGGGTTTTGCGGTGACGAAGCGACGGACATCGTGTTCAACATCGTAGACGTATCAAAGCCATATCGGAGGACATCGAGACATACGTGGACGTGTGTGTTGTGGACAGGTATCGTGGAAGACGGAATTTCTGCATGGGCACTATTAAAGAACGGTTGAAGATCAGAAGGATCGTCAAGACCCATGGGGATTAAGTCTTAGTGTAAAGCTAATCTGTCTTTGTAAAACCATTATTCATAGTGATTGTCTGGCTTGGGCCGTCCGAGGTTGTTTTTCCGCTTTGAGTTTTTTCCTCGTACATCCGGCGTTGTGAGTATTCTTTACTTTACTTTACTTGCTTTAATCACTAGATGTATGTTTAGGATTAATCAAGATAAAACTGGTTTAAAGTAAGAATTGGGTTTTCGCAACTTGGTTTGGTGCTTAATTAAAAGTTGGATCATTTTCGGAGAAAAATTGGTTTTGTTTGAAACACACATATTGGGCACTCTACAGTCCAGTAAGAGTCACGAACACCTCGCACTGGACAAATGTGACTCGTAGGAACCGACCGCGTAGTCACGAGGCTCCTGGTTTGAGTGTACGACATAAATTTGTAAAAAATTAGTCTTAAGCATAAAAACATGCCATTGAAGGGTGAAAATGTAAAACAGTCACAAAACGGTCTGGTAAGAGTCATGAATACCTCGTACGGGACCAATATAATTCATAGGAACCAACCGCGTAGTCACGGGGCTCCCGGTTTGAGTGTACTTCGTAAATTTACAAAAAATTAGACTTGAGCATAAAAATATGTCATCGAAGGGTGAAAACGTAAAACAGCCACAAAACGGTCCAGTAAGAGTCACAAACACCTCGCGCGGGACCAATGTGACTCGTAAGAACCGACCGCGTAGTCACGGGGATCCCAGTTTTAGTATAGGACGTAAATTTACAAAAAATTTAGACTTAAGCATAAAAACATGAAATCGAAGAGTGAAAATGTAAAACAACCACAAAATGGTCCGGTAAGAGTCACGAACACCTCGCACGGGATCAATGTAACTCGTAGGAACTGGCTGCGTTATCACAGGTAACTAGGTTTGAGTGTACGACGTAAATTTGCAAAACATTTAGAGTTAAGCATAAAAACTTGCAATCGAAGGGTGAAAATGTAAAACAACCACAAAATGGTCCCTTAAGAGGCACGAACGCCTCGTACGGGATCGATATTACTCGTAGGAACCGATCACGTAGTCACAGGGCTCCCGATTTGAGTGTACGACGTAAATTTATAAAAAGTTAGAGTTAAGCATAAAAACATGCCATGAAAGGGTGAAAACGTAAAACAACCAAAAAACGGTCCCATAAGAGTGATGAACCCCTCGCACGGGACCAACGTGATTCGTAGGAAACGATCGCGTAGTCACGGCGATTTCGGTTTGAGTGTACGACGTAAATTTATAAAAAGTTAGACTTGAGCATAAAAAAGATACCATCGTAGGGTAAAAACGTAAAATAGCCACAAAATGGTCACGAAAGAGTCACGAGCACCTCGTACAGAACCAATGTTACTCGTAGGAATCGATCGCGTAGTCACGGGGCTCCCGATTTGAGTGTACGACGTAAATTTATAAAAAATAGACTTAAGCATAAAAATATGCCATCGAAGGGTGAAAACATAAAAGAACCACAAAATGGTCCAGTAAGAGTCACGAATACCTCGCTCGGGACCAATGTGACTCGTAGGAACCGATCGCGTAGTCATAAGGCTCCCGGTTTAAGTGTACGACATAAATTTACAAAAAAATTAGACTTAAGTAAAAAAACATGCAATTGAATGGTGTAAACGTAAAACAAGCACAAAATGGTCTAGTAAGAGGTACGAGCGCCTCGAATGGGATCGATGTAACTCATAAGAACCGACCGCGTAGTCACACCGCTCCTGGTTTGAGTGTACGATGTAAATTTGTAAAAAGCTAGACTTAAGCATAAAAACATGCCATCGAAGGGTGAAAATGAAAAATAACCACAAAACGGTCTCATAAGAGTCACGAACACCTCGCACGGGACCAATGTGACTCGTAGGAACTGACCGGGTAGCCACGGGGATCCCGGTTTGAGTGTACGACGTAAATTTGCAAAAAGTTATACTTGAGCATAAAAAAGATGCCATCGAAGGGTGAAAACATTAAACAACCACAAAACGGTCCCGTAAGAGTCACGAACACCTCGCACAGGACCAATGTGATTCGTATGAACCGACCGCGTAGTCACGGGGCTCTCGGTTTGAGTGTACGATGTAAATTTGCAAAACATTATACTTAAGCATAAAAACATACCATCGAAGGGTGAAAACATAAAACAAATAGAAAGTGGTCTCGTAAGAGTCACAAACACCTCGCACGGGACCAATATGACTCGTAGGAACCGACTCCGTAGTCTCGGGGCTCCCGGTTTGAGTGTACGACGTAAATTTATAAAAAAATTAGACTTAAGCATAAAAACATACCATCGAAGGGTGAAAACATAAAACAAACACAAAACGGTCACATAAGAGTCATGAACACCTCGCATGGGACCAATGTGACTCGTAGGAACCGATCACGTAGTCACGGGGCTCCCGGTTTGAGTGTACGACGTAAATTTACTAAAAATTAGAATTAAGCATAAAAACATGCCATCGAAGAGTGAAAATATAAAACAATCACAAAACGGTCTGGTAAGAGTCACGAACACCTCGCACGGGACCAATGTGACTCGTAGGAACCGACTGCATAGTCACGGGGCTCCCGATTTGAGTGTACGACGTAAATTTGCAAGAAATTAGACTTAAGCATAAAAACATATCATCGAAGGGTGAAAATGTAAAACAGCCACAAAACGATCCAGTAAGAGTCACAAACACCTCGTACTGGGACCAATGTGACTCGTAGGAACCGACCGCGTTGTCACGGGGATCCCGATTTTAGTGTACGACGTAAATTTGCAAAAAATTTAGACATAAGAAAAAAAACATGCAATCGAAGGGTTAAAAGGTAAAACAAGCACGGAATGGTCCCGTAAGAGGTACGAATGCCTCACACGAGATCGATGTAACTCGTAGGAACCGGTCGCGTAGTCACGGCGCACCCGGTTTGAGTGTACGACTTAAATTTGCAAAAAGTTAAACTTAAGCATAAAAACATGCCATCGAATGGTGAAAATATAAAAAAAATCACAAAACGGTCCCATAAGAGTCACGAGCACCTCGACCGGGATCAATGTGACTCGTAGGAACCGACCGGGTAGTCACGGGAATCCCGGTTTGAGTGTATGACATAGATTTGTAAAAAGTTAGACTTGAGCATAAAAAAGATACCGTCGAAAGGTGAAAACGTAAAACATCCACAAAATGGTTCCGTAAGAGTCATGAACACCTCAGACAGGATCAATGTAAGTCGTAGGAATCGACCGTGTAGTCACGACGCTCCCGGTTTGAGTGTACGACATAAATTTGTAAAAAGTTAGACTTAAGCATAAAAACATGACATCGAAGGGTGAAAACGTAATACAAACACAAAACGGTCCCGTAAGAGTCATGAACACCTCGCACGGGACCAATGTGACTAGTAGGAATCGACCGCGTAGTCACGAGGCTCCCGATTTGAGTGTACAACGTAAATTTGCAAAAAATTAGTCTTTAGCATAAAAGCATGCCATCGAAGGGTGAAAACATAAAACAAACACAAAATGGACTCGTAAGATTCACGAACACCTCGCATGGGACCAATGAGACTTGTAGGAATCGATCGCGTAGTCACAGTGCTCCTGATTTGAATGTACGACGTAAATTTGTAAAACAATTAGACTTAAGCATAAAAGCTTGTAATCGAAGGGTGAAAACGTAAAACAACCATAAAATGTTCCCATAAAAGGCACGAACGCCTCGCACGGGATCAATGTAACATGGAACCGATCGCGTAATCACGGAGCTCCCAGTTTGAGTGTACGATGTAAATTCACAAAAACTTAGACTTAAGCATAAAAACATGCCATCGAAGCGTGAAAACGTAAAATAACCACAAAACGATCCCGTAAGAGTCACGAACACCTCGCACGGGACCAATGTGACTCGTAAAAAATGACCGCGTAGTCACGGGGATTCGAGTTTGAGTTTACGACGTAAATTTACAAAAGGTTAGACTTGAGCATAAAAAAGATGCCATCAAAGGGTGAGAACGTAAAATAGCCACAAAACGGTCCTGTAAGAGTCACGAACACATCGCAAGGAGTCAATGTAAGTTGTAGGAACCGACCGCGTAGTCACGGCGCTCCCGATTTAAGTGTACGGCGTAAATTTGCATAAAATTAGACTTATGCATAAAAACATGGCATCGAAGGGTGAAAACGTAAAACAGCCATAAAATTGTCCCGTAAGAGGCACAAACACCTAGAACGGGACCAATGTAACTCGTAGGAACCGATCACAGTCACGGAAATTCCGATTTGACTATACAATGTAGATTTGCAAAAAGTTACTTAGGTATAAAAACATCCCATCAATGGGATCACATTAGTATAAACTAGCAATAGAGTTTATACATATCTATATCCACAGTAGTTTATATATATATATATATAAATATATATATTGTATCACAATTTATATATGTATATATACAGCTTCTATATGTAATATATGTATATATAAACAGTATATATATATATATACATATAGAAACTGTATATATATGTATAAACTGTATATACATATGTATATATAAACTATATATATATATTGTTAACGAAAATATTATTTATCACTAATTAATTAAATTAGGTTAATTAATGTATATTTTAGTTTAACTTAATATATTGATTTTGATGATTCCAAACAATATTTTTTATTAAGTTATTCTATAAATATTTCTTATTGTATAATATTTATAATATAATCTTATTCATATACTATGATATACATATATTTATTATATTATATAATACTTGCATTTATGTCATTTTGCCTTGATTACATATCTATTCTGACTGAGTTATACCTGTTCGTGTTAAGTTTTAATTTCACGACTCAACATAGTTCACTCTTTTATTGCCTTATGGAGACTTGATACCTTTTAACATTTGGCTAGGTGATTTAGAGACTTTATTTATGGATCCACTTACTTTGCATGATTAAGACCTATTATGTGAGATTGTAGATTTCGTCTTTACCTGTTTAGACATTAGATTAAAAAAATTGTAATGTCCGAGATTTTATAGTCTATAATTGTTGTAGTGTTGGTTTATATTTTATAAACATTGGGTCGAAATTGTCATAACTGTAAACCTATTACTTGTTTCGTCCTATTACCCATTAAGAGCTACACTGTTTTGGATTGTTGCTTTTGATAATTAGACATGTTAGAACTATGTATATTTTTTTATAGGTGGCCTAACGATTTTGGTTATAACTTTTTCTTTGTCCTGTTCTTCTAGCCATATATTAGCTGTACCATTTTTTTTTACCTGCTAGTGTGTCTTTGAAGAGTCTATAGCCCTTGTATAATATTATAGCCATAAGTCTTTTAGTTTTTTGGCCGATTGGACTTGCTAGGTCATTAAGTGACAATACACCTTAGTACCTATTTCGTCCTTAGCTATTAAAGGACAACAATCTAACTTTCGTCATTTTGTGATTTGACTAGGTAGCACTAGATCTTTTCAAAGAAGCCTTAGGCGATGATGTGAGTCACTAGTATTTCACCAGCAATTGTACTTGCTATGTCTTAGTTGTCAACATACATTTCTACACGCAAGATTGACAAGTCTTGGGCCCCGTGCTAACTCTGTCAAATAAAGTACCATGCCTATTTCTAAACAGCTACTACCTGTTATGTCCCATCCTTTTACTCGTACCACATCATTTTTTTTAATATGTTTATATATGTTTTTTCTTAGACTTCACTTTATTTTCTTTGGGCTAGCTCATGTCCGTACTTGCTTCTTGATAAAATATAAGCTGTGTTGAGCCTTGCGCCTATGTTGATTTGACATGTTCGATTTTATAAGGATGCCATACTGTTTTGAGTCGTGCGCTCTATTGGGTTAACTGACATGGTCAGCTTCCTACTATTTCTTTAGTTCGGACAGTCTGTGCCCACTCATTTTTTTAATACATATGTTTAAACCTTGAGCCATGTGAATTTCTTCAAACACGCAATAAAAATAGTTTATCAGTGCAGATTTTACAAGAAGGTTATATTTATATATCAGATTTGGATATTATCTTTTGGACTAACTTTTTCTTGGCAGAAAATATATGAGTCATCTCCACGCTACTTTCAATCACATATATTTTCAGGTTACCATTTTTGTGCTACAATAGCTATATTTTTATGGAGAAGATAAAAATGAAGATTTGCATATTAGATTTGGAGATTATTTTTTTCAGCTATCTCATCTCAGCAAAATCAGGAGCATTTAATGCTCAAAATGCATGTGTCTAACATCTAGTTTTTGGAAGACACATTTAAAGCTTTCAAGAGCTGCATTAAAGACCACCACTTGAATGAGAATATGATCAAGACTTGTAGTATTATTGAGAGCATTTATTTTACTACTCAGCTACACATTCAAGAGAGCAATTAATCTTATTATCTGCTCAATCATTGAAGAAGAATACTTGTGCCTACTTCAACATCATTTATTGAAGTCTCATTAAAGAAGGATAAACTCAGATTACAAATTGTATTTTAAGGAGTTTCAGTATTGTATCTTGTACTACAAAAATTCAGATTTGTTGTGAAGCTTTGTTGAAGCTTCGGTTTGTACTGATAATTGGTTCCTACCCGCAAGTGGGCCACGGAGTTTGAAGCTCGGAGTTATCTTGCAAACAGCTGTACGCGGTGGTTTGATCCTACCCGCAAGTGGATCAGGTTTAGTGAAGCGCAAAGGAGACGGGGGCTCTAGGCGTGTGGACGTAGGCCGGGATTTGGTCGAACCACGTCGGTGTCATTTATTTTCCGCACTTTTATTTACTTATTTGCACATGTTTGCTTGAGTTAATATTTTCAACACACTATCTTGCAAATAAATTAATTCCGAAATTTGACTAAATTAATTTTAAGGTTAAAATAATTATTTTTGAATTAAATGATTAATTTCATAATATCACTTAAAATTAAATACAAAAATTAATTTAATATTCCTAGTGTGTTAAAATCTGCATTTCTAGTTGTTTAAATTAATTGGTTGCATTTATTTGATATTGTTGAATTTATTCTTTATAGTTTAATTAATCTGAAAATTATCAAAGTGTTATAAATTAAATATTTATCTGAAATTTTAATTTGACTTAGAGTCAGTAAAAATTCAATTCACCCCCCCTCTTGAGTATAATCTGGGCAACAATTGGTATCAGAGCTAGTGCTCTTCTTATTTTTAGATTTAACATTCTTAGAGTTAAAGATCAATGGCATATGTTACTACATCCCTTGGTGAAGGCCAATCCATTTTTAAACCTCCTCTATTTTCTGGAAAAGATTATAGTTATTGGAAAAATAGAATTAAATATTTTATTCAGTCACATGATTATGAAGTTTGGAGAGTTGTTATGAATGGTCCCTTTATTCCTATTAAAATGGAAAATAATGCTTCTGTCCCTAAAGAAGAAAATGAATGGAATGAAGTTGATAGTAGGAAAATTCAAATAAATGCTAAAGCTATGAATATTTTGCATTGTGCACTTGATGTAAATGAGTATAATAGAATTTGTTGTTGTGAATCCGCTAAAGAAATTTGGGATAGACTAGAAGTCACATATTAAGGAACTAGTCAAGTTAAAGAAGATAAAATTAGTATGCTTGTTCATAGTTATGAGTTATTTAAGATGAAATCTGATGAATCTATTTCTGATATGTTCACTAGGTTTACTAATATTATTAATGGTCTTAAATCTCTTGGAAAAACCTATACTAACAATGAGTTGGTGAGCAAAATTCTCAGGTCATTACCGGCAAATTGGATGACCAAAAAGTTAGCTATCAAAGAAGCAATTAGAGAAAGACCTATCTCTCTTGATGAGTTATTGGGTTCCTTAATCACCCATGAGATGGAACTTAAGGAATTTGTTGAAGAAGAGAAACCTAAAGCAAACAAAATTATTGCTTTAAAATCTTCAAGCAAAAATGTAGAAAGTGAAGATGACGATGGTGATGATATTTCCTTATTGGCTAAAAACTTCAAAAAATATCATATTTCCAAAAAGAAAGCCAAAGAAAGAAGAAGGAAAAATTCTTCAAAAGAGTTCAATGATGATCATCAATCCAAATCTGAACCAAGATGCTATCATTGTGATGAAGTTGGACACAATAAGCCTAATTGTCCAAAGTATAAGAAAGGGAAGAAGGCATTGAAAGCCACAACATGGAGTGACTCCGACTCAAGCTCTTCCGATGAAGATTCAAATGAAAATGAAGTTGCTCATCTTTGTTTCATGGCTATGGAAAATGGGGTACATTCTAACCCTAACTCTAGTGATAGTGATAATGATGAAGTTGATGATTATGAAGTATTACAAAATATTTTTGATGAATTATGTGAGAGTTTTGAAGAACTTAAAAATAGATATATTAAACTTAATAAGTCTCATTCATTAGATTCAACTAAATATGTTTCTATGTCAAATGATTTTGATGAGTTGAAATTAGAAAAGGAATCTTTGAAAAATGAAATTAAATCTTTGAAAAAAGAAAAATCTGTTATTGTCACTACTCCTCTTGAAAGTGAAAATATTGAGTTAAAAAGGGAGATTGAATATTTAAAGAAATCATTAGATACTTTTACAAAAGGAAATGAATATTTTCATAAAATTGTTGAAAATCAAAGAATTCGATTTAATAATAATGGTATAGGATATGATGAAACAAATGATAAAAAGACTTATTCCAATTTATTGAAAAATGATGCCTCATCTAGTCATCCTAACTCCTTATGCACATATTGTGGTAGACATACACACTATTCCAAATTTTGTCATTTTAGAAAAAGGAAGTATAAGAATACAAAATTAGCATGGATTCCAAAGGAAACAATTGTGTATGTTAACCCTTATCAACCCCACACATATTGGGTTCCAAAAGATAAAGTTTTTAGGTGCAAAACCGGTATTGGCACATGAACACAATTTTTTCTAAAAATAAAATTAGTATTATTTTTTTGTTGTTGAATATTGTGATATATTGTCTTCATATATTATATGCTTATTAGTGATCAATAATCTAATTATTTTTTTATGTGATTATTGTCATGTCTATATGCTTATTTGAAATAGACACCATTGATGAATTGAAAATACTTTTATTGTGATTAATGATTTATAATTTGATTTATTTCATATTAATCTCAAATGGTTGAAAATGTGAATATTTTTATTAAGTAAAAAATTACTATGGATGATAAATTTCTTTGTATATGGATTAATGAAAAAATTATTCTTATCCGTGATAAAATTGACATTGATTTAAAATGTCCATGCTTCATGATTAGTTAAATTTGTTTATTAATATTGCTTTATGGACCTAACACATTCTTGGATGGAAAAGAGAAAATCTTTAAAGTTGTGTAAGTTGCATTTTGAGATGGAATGTGGATTTTCAAGGCACATGAATTGATATCATTACAAATTTCAAAGTATCAATGCCTAATGTTGAAAATGCCACACTTGGAGAAATCTTCATGAAAATATCATTGGTATTGGTAAGGTGGTAAGGAACACCATTCATGAATTTAAAATCATATATTTGTTGATGATTTATTTTATGATATATTTCCATGCATAGAATATTTGTTATATCATATGAGCTTGTTAATAATTTAGTCTTCACATGTAAAGTTGTACATTTATTATTTTTGATGTCTTTATGTTGTATGAACTTACACTTGATTTTGATGATGAATCTTTCAAGATGAAAATTCATAATCTTTTGAATTACATCTTGACATATTTTTGTGAATAATAATATTGGATTATTTCATGACTTCATTGTATATTTATTTGAAACGAAAATGTCATTTTAAAAATTTACAAGTCATTTGTGCTACATATTGATATTGTAATTTGCATTTATTGATTTTGATGATACGAACATATTAATCTCTATGAGTTAGTTTTATTGCATACTACATGATTAATGTCATTGTTCAAATATTTGTAACATTCATGATGAATATTTTTTTAAGATAGTAAAATTTGTGTTATGTATGTTTGAATTGAGAAACCACATGATCAACAATTGGTATCATTTGTGAGACTTTTAAAAAATGATTTTATGAAGCCAGTTTTTAATAATATTTTATCTCATGAAATAGATGCACCATATTTGTTATATGCATATATGCCTTCATTGGTATCTCTTATGAGGAGATAAATGTTTATTGAAAATTATTCATAAAAAAATGCTTCATAATTTTTTGTTGCAATATGATTGAATTTTCCAGAATTTAAGCTCGTATCTTGGAAACGGAAAAGCATGACAAAAATAGAAAAAATTTATCATTATATTTATGTCGTTATCTTCTAACTCATGTGCGCTTTATTCCAAATTATTTGAAAATATCGAGTTATGAAATGTTTCATGTTGTGCGCTTAAAAGTTTATTCTATCATGAGGATTTACACAACAATTGATATGCGCCTATTCAAAATTTATACGCTGAAATTTTATTATTGAGAAAGAGGATTGTGCTAATTGATATATCTCTTGTATTTGAATTACTTGAGAAAATTGAGTTATGATTTTTATTTATGCGTAAAAAGTTGTTTCGGGGAATCATTGTGTGCAACACATGATTAGTGTGAGACTACAACAATTGGTATGAGATTAGTGTGTGACTACAATAATTGGTATCATTTATTATTTATCATTTTTTTTACCCATGCATTATTTGATGATATTTTTGTCTATCTACAAACTCAAATACATGTTATGAATATTTATGATGAATATATGTCGACACATGTCCATATTGAAAATTTTATGCCATTTGCGATTTATGGTTATATCTCATGCACGAATTATTTTTTATAGGGGGAGCTTCACACCTTTACCCGTTGACACTCGATTTCTAAGGAAAATCTTTTTGATAATGTCAAAAGGGGGAGAAGTATGTTTGATTCACTCATTTGTGCTTAATTCATACATTTTATGGATCTTTGTGAATCATTGTTTGTCATCATCAAAAAGGGGGAGATTGTTAACGAAAATATTATTTATCCCTAATTAATTAAATTAGGTTAATTAATGTACATTTTAGTTTAACTTAATATATTGATTTTGATGATTCCAAACAATATTTTTTATTAAGTTATTCTATAAATATTATTTATTGTATAATATTTATAATATAATCTTATTCATATACTATGATATACATATATTTATTATATTATATAATACTTGCATTTATGTCATTTTGCCTTGATTACATATCTATTCTGACTGAGTTATACCTGTTCGTGTTAAGTTTTAATTTCACGACTCAACAGAGTTCACTCTTTTATTGCCTTATGGAGACTTGATACCATTTAACATTTGGCTAGGTGATTTAGAGACTTTATTTATGGATCCACTTGCTTTGCATGATTAAGACCTATTATGTGAGATTGTAGATTTCGTCTTTACCTGTTTAGACATTAGATTAAAAAAATTGTTATGTCCGAGATTTTATAGTCTATAATTGTTGTAGTGTTGGTTTATATTTTATAAACATTGGGTCGAAATTGTCATAAATGTAAACCTATTACCTGTTTCGTCATATTACCCATTAAGAGCTACACTGTTTTGGATTGTTGCTTTTGATAATTAGACATGTTAGAACTATATATATTTTTTTATAGGTGGCCTAACTATTTTGATTATAACTTTTTCTTTGTCCTGTTCTTCTAGCTATATATTAGCTGTACCGTTTTTTTTTACCTGCTAGTGGGTCTTTGAAGTCTTTTGGTCTATAGCCCTTGTATAATATTATAGCCATAAGTCTTTTAGTTTGCCGATTGGACTTGTTAGGTCATTAAGTGACAATACACCTTAGTACCTATTTCGTCCTTAGTTATTAAAGGACAACAATCTAACTTTCATCATTTTGTGATTTGACTAGGTAGCACTAGATCTTTTCAAAGAAGCCTTAGGCGATGATGTGAGTCACTAGTTTTTCACCAGCAATTGTACCTACTATGTCTTAGTTGTCAACATACATTTCTACACGCAAGATTGACAAGTCTTGGGCCCCGTGCTAACTCTGTCAAATAAAGTACCATGCCTATTTCTAAACAGCTACTACCTGTTAATGTCCCATCCTTTTACTCGTACCACATCGTTTTTTTTAATATGTTTATATATTTTTTTTCTTAGACTTCACTTTATTTTCTTTGGGCTAGCTCATGTCCGTACTTGCTTCTTGATAAAATATAAGTTGCGTTGAGCCTTACGCCTATGTTGATTTGACATGTTCGATTTTATAAGGATGTCATACTGTTTCAAGTCGTGCGCTCTATTGGGTTAACTGACATGGTCAGCTTCCTACTATTTCTTTAGTTCAGACAGTCTGTGCTCACTCATTTTTTTAATACATATGTTTAAACCTTGAGCCATGTGAATTTCTTCAAACACGCAATAAAAATAGTTTATCAGTACAGATTTTACAAGAAGGTTATATTTATATATCAGATTTGGATATTATCTTTTGGACTAACTTTTTCTTGGCAGAAAATATATGAGTCATCTCCACGCTACTTTCAATCACATATATTTTCAGGTTACCATTTTTGTGCTACAACAGCTATATTTTTATGGAGAAGATAAAAATGAAGATTTGCATATCAGATTTGGAGATTATTTTTTTCAGCTATCTCATCTCAGCAAAATCATGAGCATTTAATGCTCAAAATGCATGTGTCTAACATCTAGTTTTTGGAAGACACATTTAAAGCTTTCAAAAGCTGCATTGAAGACCACCACTTGAATGAGAATATGATCAAGACTTGAAATATTATTGAGAGCATTTATTTTACTACTCAGCTACACATTCAAGAGAGCAACATAAGAGTTGTGTTGCCAAAAGGCTATACCTTTGGCAACACATGTCTTGTGTTACCAAAAGGCTATACCTTTGGCAACACAGCTCTTGTGTTGCCAAAGATATTGCTTTTGGCAACACAAGACATGTGTTGCCAAAGGTATAGCCTTTTGGCAACACAACTCTTATGTTGCCAAAAGATATATCTTTTGGCAACACAACTATTTTTGTCACTGTTGAGTGACTTTTGGCAACACAAATAATATTTTCTATCATAAATTTGACAAATTATAAAATACTTTTGGCAACACAATTGCGTGTTGCCAAAAGTATACCTTCAGCAACACAAGCCTGCTGTGTTGCCAAAGGGTTTTCTAGACAGACAATGGGCAATAAGGTGGCAACATAGCAAAATATGTTGCCAATAACTTTTAGCAACATATTTCTAACTTTAGCAACATAATTTGTATGTTGCTAATGGTGCAAATTCTTATAGTGTTAACCGAGTGTGTTAAATTAAGTAATAAATGTCGGTGAAGTAAAAAGAGGTTCTTTTACAAGATTAACGCAAATTATTCGGAACAATTGACGTTTTGGTAATAAAAACGGTTTCATGAATTAAAGCATATATATATATTTATACATATACGTAAGTATGAGGTAGTTGCATGTGCACATAGACATAACGTGTTAGAGTCTTTTTTTTATCGTTCGATTCTGTATAGCATTGTTGTATTTTTCCACTGAATATTCGACTCATTCCGTCCTCTTTGTTATGATAATTTGGGCACGTTTCTGTATTTTGAGTGCATTGTACAGGTAAATATCTTTTTTATTTTATGTTAGTAGCTTTGTATGCTTGAATTTCGGGGACGCTTCCCTCTGATCCCTCATGTAGATTAATGTAAATTGGAATCACATGTTAAACAAGTGAAACGCTAACTAAATAAAACTAAATTAGTAACATTATTTAGGTTGTCTCATCGCACTTCACACCTAATGCTCGGGTCAGACTGAGTTAGCCACAAGTAAACCATAAATTTGGGTTGGGGTATTATAAAAATAGTCCCCTAAAACAATCCTAAAACAGTAACAAATAATGTCAAAAACTATACCAAAGCCGAAAACAATTGCAGAATGAACCTAATTTGGGTAACCATTTAACCCACCCAGGAATGATCTATTCAATGAGGCGTATACCGAATTCAAAATCTCCAAAATATGAAATAACTCAAGAAATATACTCCAGATAATAGAGGTCCCTCACCCTGACAAACATCTTGTCAAAATCTGTCCCTCCACCTATCTTTTCCTCGGGGGGATTGACCAAAGGTCTCACCAAAAACTTCTCAACCCTTCAAAATATTATAAATATTTTAAACGTTTAAAAAGAATGTTCACCCCATAACACTTAAATGAAAGCCAAGACCTCAACAAACAATAATGATTTTGAAACCTCCATCAAAATCTGAAGGAATAAATCCAATAAAGAGAACAAATTGGAAAAGATTTTATATAGATAAAAGAACAATGCCATAAAAGAAAACAAAAAAATGCAAAATGCAAATTGTCGCCTCTATATTAAATGACGAAAATAAAATACAAGGAAAGAAAGAAAGGAAACTAAAATTTCACAAGTAAAGATTAAGTTTTAACTGTTATAATGTCACAAATTGTTATTATCTTGTAAAGTCGGATTGATAATAGTTTATTTTGTATTTTGTGCAGAATGATGATAGATTTGCTTGAAGTAGTTATTTACGCGGGAGCTTGGAGTAGTTATATTCGCAGGAGCTTGGAGTTTTGGTTTCTTGTACTACGAATTCATATGGTCGTTGTTTATTTGATGCGGATAACTTCTTGGACATCTTTTGACGTTGAGGAGTTTTGGACGTCAATTGATGCAATATGATGGATTATCATTTGATATAATTTTTGGACATCATTTGATGTAATAGGATTTTTGGTCAACTTTATTTTTAACTTCATACTTGATTGTGATAATGTATTGTTTTGCATATTATATATGTATGGGTTTGAGCAATGGGCAATATAATTTTGGATTATAAATGTTTAGTATGTGCTGACTTTAAATCATCTTTAATGATTACTGGATGAAAAAAAATTCGCAAAAAAAGATTACTGTATGAATTTTATGTTGTTGTCCAAAGTTGTCATATATCTCTCTTAAATCTAATATGGCAACCTAATTTTTTGTTGCCAAAAGCATTTTTTGGGCGACAAAGTCAACTTTGTTGCTGAAAGGTATAAATTTGACATAAAAAAGTTATCATGCCAAAAATATATGTTTTGGAAACAAAAAAATACTGTGATGTGAAATATATACTTTTTGGCAACAAAAATATATTTTTGTCGAAGGTCAGCCCATATGACATTTGGAAACATAAATAATGCTTTTGGTTAAAAGGTTTAAAAATAAATAATATACATTTGACAACATATTTACGTGTTGCCAAAAGTATACTTTTTGCAACATAATTTTTTTTTCTCGTCAAAGACTTTCACAGACAGAATTTGGACAACAAACTCGCAACATAATGGATTTTGTTGTCAATACCTACTAGCGACACATTTGTAATTATTCACGACATACATCATATGATGCCTATATTGATTTTTCTTATAGTGGTTTGAGGTAAGGATGTTTTGATATTCGCAGCAAGGATCATCGATAAAAATAAAAAGGTTATATCTAGTGCACAAGACTCTCACTCTATTGCAAGATTTAGGCTGCTGCCATGTCTTGAACTCGAGACCAACAGTTACTTGAGCGAAAACACTTTTCATCATATGTACCAAGGTACGACTCATTCATAAAAATATAGGCTTAATTTATTGTATTTAGACCGTGCTTGATGAATGGTAACCTTTTGCTTACAAGTTTAATCAATAAGAGCAACAGGTTAATCCACAAGAAGGGCCATGATGAGGTTTAGAACTCGGGCGAACTAAAATTTCTCACTCAATTCCAATGAATTAATCCCATCAAATTTTGGGGATGGTGCACTTGAAAATAGTTAGATGAGAAGAGAAACTACAGTAAATATGTTCACCATATTAATCAACATGCAATATAATTATTTATGACAGTAAGATTAGATGTTTTTTGGTTAAGGATACTTAACTGAGTGTCATATTGCTTAATTAATGGCAACTCTGGCAAGAGAAAAGTCCTTTCTGAAATCCAACGCTAAAGGTTCAAGAATTTTGTTTTAATTTTTAATAAGATTTTTATCATGTGCAACAACAATAATCGAAAATCAGGAGATCATAAACAAAATTTCTTATATCACATATTAAATCATTATTAAAAAAATTATTAATTAATTACAAAATTGTTAATTGATTAAACTATGCATGCGTCATATTGCTCTAAATTAGAGGAACTTGAATTGTTATGTTTTCACAATTGTGACTAAGCTAATAAAAAAGACACACTCATTGGTCCATAAATTCTGATTTTCTCAATTGCAAAAAGCCCACTTGATTCTTGCTGATACTTGTTTGATAAAATATCTTTCCTTAGAAGAGAATTTTGAAAATCTTTGGATTTTTCCCTCTTATCTTATTTTTTAAATATGTTGTTTTTGGTATAAATTGTTAATTGAATTCCACTATATATAGAGAGGGGATCCGCATTTTCTAATTAAACACGACTTCTACAATTCATTATAGTAGATATTGATTGAACAACTAATTGTCACCAACATTTTTAACATTTCGATGACGTATTTAACTGAATACTTATCAAATGTGAATTCTTATATGCATCATATTAAATAGAACTCTTAAAATAATTAACGGATTGCTAATTTTCAGATTCTTAAATTAATAAAATATATCTAATTGTCAGATTATAAAGTATGAAGACAATAACTTGAGATTATACACGCAGTTTACCCTAATTAGTCTAAAAAAGGAGTTGAGAGTTTTGGCAATTTAAGGCAGTTTAAGCTAAGTTAGAATTATGCCAGTCGCAAGCAGAATACAACTAACCCACCCAACCCAACCTTTCTGGAGCAACCCAACAACCCTCTGAGAAATCAGATCTTCAAAATCCCAACTAAAACAGTGTGAAATTCAATTATCACATATGGGTCCCACACCCAACCCCTCATTCAAAGAAAAAGCTAAAAATAACCACACAAACTAGCTTTCACTTCAAAGTGGGTGTCTGCCAATACCCCCAAACAACGAGAGCTAGAGCCATCTGTACATGAAGTTTTTGGCCAATGAGATGTCTTGCTTTCTAAAAGAAAAACATTTCGTAAATCCTAGCCTTTTGTCATTTTCTTTCTTTGAAAGGGCCAATGGGGTAGAGAGATATCATGAACGAGAAATCTACTTTACGCATGAGATGTAAAGGGTTATATTTGTAGGTCATTAGAATTTTTTTTTTCAATTGCTGCCTTTATATAATTTTTTAGAACTGTTCTTAACATAATTTCAAATTCAATTATTAGTAACCTTTTTAGTATGTATGAGTTCAATATAAGAGGAAATAACCAGATTTTTTAGGATTTTACTTATATATAGTTACAAACAAATTTCCTCTTACTTGAATGTAATCTGTTGGTAAAATGAGCCTACCAAAGACAATTTATTAACAAAATGAAACACTACAATGTTTTGGAAGGACTTTTTTACTTGCCTATTAGACTTTGATCACTCCGTCACAAATCAGTTACACTTGAGAATCACCACATGGAAACACAAGATGGAGGGGTAAAGAGTGAGATGAGAGAGAGTTTATGAGTTTTTATTTTATATATTTTTTAAGTTTTACTTTTTACATACTTTTGTCCCTTTTACTTTCAAGGTCTTATTAATCAATTTGTTCTTTTCTTAAGTTCGCGTATTGTAAAAAGAGTATTACAGCTAAATGAATTCTGGCAAATTATACACCAAACAAAAATAAACAAATTATAACAATGTACAAAAGCAGCTATTAACAAGGTAACAAAGTCAAAACATCATTTATTAACTTAAATTATAACACTCCAAACATCACTCGAAGAAGATAGGCCAAAACGAAAGAACAACACTAAGGGCATAGTTGATTAAAAAGGTCTCAAATTTTATGCTCATTTATTGTAGGAGAGTGGATAATGTTGAGGTAAGATCTTAAAGGGTTCTGAATAAAGATAGTAAAGTAACTAGTATCAAATGAGAGTGAGCTCTGAGGGGGCAGAAACTCTATTTTGAAAGTTTACCCTCCAATGTGTATTGAAAATGTCACTGAATGGGTTACCAATATGTAAGGACATTTTTGTCCATTAACAATTTATTATGTCACACGCCGTTACACCGTTGAAGAAATTCAAGATTCATACATTCATCAACTGATCCGAATATCAAAAGAAGAAGAGGAATCAAAGTCTGACAGACCGAACCGGTCCGCCTGCAATAAAAGAACCGATCCGGCTAACCGGATCGGTCCGCCTCAGACCCGGATCGATCCGTCTGCTGGAGGCCAGTATACTCCGGACCGCAAGCGAACCGATGAAGCCTGGAATAAAAGAACCGATCCGGTCAACCGGACCGGTCCGCCTCAGACCCGGACCGATCCGCCTGGGATAAACTTAGACAGATCATGTTCAGATCATGCTCAGATTTTTATGGGTCAAGACTTCTTATTTAATCCCACTACGGGAAGTGGTTTTCTAAGACTCATACACACGATTTTCAGAGTACAAAAAACTCTAAGTCTTCACCTATTGAGCATCAAGACTCTAGGTATTTGATTCACACAAATTGCCAAACATTTGTGAATCACTTTGCAACCCAGGAACGCACTTTTGTTGTTCACACCCTTGTGGAGAAGATCGTTCTTCTTCTTCATTGCAGCCCTACTGGAAAGGGATAGTTCCAGCCACCGACTACAGAATCCGACACCTGAGGGTAATTCTTAGTCACTTTTATTTTCATTGTAATCCGAAATTGTACAGCTACAATATTATAATGAAAATAAATGGTTTTGCCCCTTTGGGGGATTTTTCCTCACAAGCATGTGTTTGAATGTTATTGCTTAGATTATCATCTTATTCAATCACATATTGTTGCATGTTTAGGGTCTGTTTGGGTTAAAAGGTGTTTAATATATAATTTGCTCAGCTGAACGCAAGCACGTACGTTCTCAAATTGGTATCAGAGCAGGTTACGCTAATTTATCGCGTATTCCTATTTTTCGCAAAAATTTTCTAAGATATCAATTCTCTGAAAAAATTGATTTTTGAAAAAGTGTGTGTTCAAATGGAGAAGTTATATAATAAAATGCCTGTTTTTGACGGGACAAATTATGCTTATTGGAAAGCCCGAATGAGGTCGGCTTTAAAAGTCATAGATGAAAGGGTTTGGATTTTAGTTGAAAGAGGGTGGACTCCTCCCTCCGTGACTGTTGATAATGTGATCAACTTGAAACCTGTCACTTCTTGGACTGATGAAGAATTTAAATGGTCATCTTTTAATTCTAAGGGTCTAAGTGCTATTTCTGGGTGTGTCACACCTGATGAGTTCAAACGCATAATGCCGTGCACCACGTCAAAAGAGGCATGGGATGTTTTACAACTCACCCATGAAGGAACTAATGCTGTGAAAGAATCTAAGTTGCAAAATTTGACAACTCAATTTGAAACCATCACCATGCATGAATCTGAATGTTTTGATGAATTTTATGCTAGACTTTCTGACATTGTGAATACTAGCTTTAATCTTGGTGAACATATTCCTAATGCTAGAGTTGTTAAAAAGATTCTTCGTTCTTTACTTAAGCGTTTTATCCCTAAAGTCACTGTGCTAAATTCTATAGGTAATTTAAATACGCTAAAATTGGAAGAACTTGTAGGAGATTTGCAAACTTATGAAATTGATATGTTCCCTAAAACTTCTAAATCTAAAGATAAGGGAATTGCACTTAAAGCCCAAAAGAGAAGGAGTGAGGGGTCGGCTAGAAAAAGGGTAGAGTCGTCTAGAAAGAAAGAGACTGACACGTCAGATTCTGAGTGTGATTTTCACCTAGATGATTTGGCTCTTTTTGCAAAAAAATTCAAGAGGATTCTCAAATTTAAGAAAAAATGGCAATTTTAAAGATAAAAAGAAATTTGAGAAAAATAAGTTTGAAAAGAAAAATGAAAAAGACTCCAAAAATCCTCCTAAGAAAGAAAGTGAGAGATGCTTTGAGTGCGATGGTAGGGGTTATAGAGCCATTGAGTGTGCCACTCGTTTGAATAGAGAGAAAGGGAAAGTTGTCCTTAATGCTACTCTTAGTGACGACAGTGAGGTCGAGACGGTGGATTCAGGAGATGAGTCACCGCATGAGTGTAACTTCACCGCATTCATGGCCAGTCAAGTGAGCACTCCTAATTCTCTTCACGACGATGAAGATGATGCTTCACAGGGACACCTCGACAGTGAGATCGACGTGAGTGAGGGGGAGGATGACTCAAGTGAGAGCGAGAGTGATATTCAACGCGCCTACGCTGAGTTATATTCTGAGTCTTTTAAAACTAAAAAGCATAACAAAGCTCTAATTCTTAAGATCACCGACTTAGAGGATGATTTAAGAAAGGCGAGAGAAAGAGAGTCCTCCACCTTCACCGCCCTGAGAGAGAGAGAATCTGCCTGTGTCGAGAAAGAGAGTTTGTTTAGAGAGAGAGAGAGTGTTTCTGAGAAAGAAAGAGGGGACTTGACTAAACAAGTGGCTGGTCTTACGAGTGAGCTCCATTCCTCCGTGGAGACTCGAAAGAAACTTGAAGCCCTTGTTGCCCAGCTGACTTATGATCTTGAGAAAGCACGGGAAGTCAAGGTTCAAATCGAGGACAGATCTGGAAAGATGGGAAAGATGCTCCTCGGCCCCGCTTTAGGTTTTGGTGATCGGCAGGGAATTGGTTATGATGGTGCCTCCACCTCCCAAATTGCACACGGACCAGTTCCTGAGTTTACTACGAATCCTTATGGCCATCGTCAAAAACCTCAAAGAAGAGTTCGACCAAGAAAGGCAAACCAAGGTCCGCCTTTGACTGTGTTCTTTTGTACTTATTGCAAAAGAAAAGGCCACCTTAGGGAGTCTTGCTATAGCATGGGTCGGACACGACGTACTACTGCTCCACCATGTCATACTGATGAGTTTTCTAGTCTGAGAGAGCGAGTTGAGTTCTTAGCTGCCACGACCCAGAGTTTAATGGAAGACTTCCGACGGGTGTCTTTGCCGTTAGTGAATACTTCTCACATTCCAGCTAAAACCAACAACAACAAAGGCAAACAAAAGGTCATCTCTGCTTGGGTGCCTAAGAAAGATAAAAAGGCCTTTGTTGTTCATGTTGCTCTCAAAGCACATAATACCTCACAGTGGTATTTTGATAATGGGTGCTCCAGACACATGACAGGTGATGCCTTATTTTTTACGACTCTTGAAGACTATCAGGATGGCAGAGTCACCTTTGGAGATGGGAGCAAGTCTAGCATTATAGGACGTGGAACTGTCGAGTTACCTGGATTTCCTAAGCTAGAAAATGTTTTGTACGTCAAAGGTTTGAAAGCAAACCTTCTCAGCATTAGCCAGCTATGCGACACTGACTTTGCAGTAAAGTTTGACCGGGATACCTGTAAAGTCTATAATCAAGCCGGTAAACTTTTGATGCAAGGGGTGAGGACCGAGGATAATTGCTATGGGACTGAGCCCTCGTCCTCACTTGTCTGCAACAGCGCCACGATCACTCCTATGGATCTGTGGCATCAACGTCTAGGTCACGTGAACGTTAGAGATCTCAATTGCTTAGCTAAAAAGGACCTAGTACGTGGCTTACCATCTCTTGGAAAGTCAACTTCGACCATTTGTGGACCCTGTCAGTTGGGAAAACAAATTCGTAGTCCTCATAGGAAGTTGCAATCCATTACCACATCTCGTGTTCTTGAGTTGATTCACATGGATCTTATGGGTCCCGCTCGTACTGAGAGTCTAAGTGGTAAGAGGTACATCCTCGTGATGGTAGATGATTTCTCCAGGTACTCCATTGTAGGTTTTCTGAGAGAGAAATCCGATGCTATAGAATTTTTAACGACCAAGTGCCGTGTCCTGCAAAATCAATACGGTGTCACTATTAATAGGATGCGTAGTGATAATGGCACTGAATTCACAGAAGCAAAGGTAGACCTTTACTGTGATAGCCTTGGGATCAAACATGAGTTTTCTGCTGTGAGAACTCCTCAGCAAAATGGTATTGTTGAGAGAAAGAATAGAATGATCCAAGAGATGGCTAGATCTATGCTTCTAGTTCGTAAAGTTTCTAGGAGATTTTGGGCAGAGGCAGTGTCTACTGCATGCCACACGGTGAATAGGGTTTATTTGTGTCCACACACACTTCAGACTCCTTATGAGTTGTGGACTGGCAAGAAGCTCAACCTGGCATATTTCCGTATTTTTGGGTGTAAATGCTACATCCTACGGGATAGAGAGCAATTAGGAAAGTTCGACTCCCGGAGTGACGAGGTAATATTTCTAGGATATTCATCAAATAGCAGAGCGTACCGGGTTTTTAACCTGAAGAGCTATAAGGTTATGGAATCAATAAACGTCACCGTGCAAGATGACGAACCTCCAATGGTTATTGATCCTAACCTTCAGTGTGCGGATGAGGACACATCTGACAGTGATCCACTTATCTCCCATCCACACTCTGTGGTCCCCACTCCTGTGTTAGGGGACACACCTGCTTGGGTTCGCAAGAGTCATGACCCGTCTGCCATTGTTGGCGATCCCACTCTAGGGGTCAAGACTCGTGCTCAGCTAGAGAACGTTGTTAGCCATCTTTGCTACACGTCCAAAGTCGAGCCCAAGAACCATAAAGAAGCACTCAAGGATGAACACTGGATATCTACTATGCAGGATGAGTTGCTTCAGTTTAAAAAGAATAATGTCTGGGAACTTGTCTCCCGGCCTAGTAAGACTAATGTGATAGGTACCCGGTGGATCTTTAAGAACAAAATGGATGAAAATGGTACCATAATCATAAATAAGGCTAGGTTGGTTGCTCAAGGCTACATACAGATAGAGGGTGTAGACTTTGGGGAGACATTTGCTCCTGTTGCGAGGCTTGAGTCCGTCCGTCTTCTGCTCGCCATCGCATGTCATCTGCGCTTCAAGGTATATCAGATGGATGTCAAGAGTGCCTTTCTGAATGGCATTCTACAGGAGGAGGTTTATGTGGAACAACCAAAAGGGTTTGAAGACCCTCAGCACCCAGAGCACGTCTACTATCTGAGGAAAGCCTTGTATGGTTTGAATCAAGCACCCCGTGCTTGGTACGGTAGGCTTACTTCCTATCTCTTAGCTCGTGGATTCAAGAGAGGGGGAGTAGATATGACGTTGTTCGTCAGGAGAGATGACGGTGCTATTTTGGTTGCCCAGGTCTATGTGGACGACATAGTCTTTGGATCCACATGCTCCCAGCATGCTCACCACTTTGAGGAGGAGATTAAAAGTGAGTTTGAGATGAGCATGGTTGGTGAGCTTACATTCTTCCTTGGTCTCCAGGTTCGTCAGCTAGAGGATGGGATGTTCATCTCCCAATCAAAGTATGCTAGAGACCTAGTGAAGAAATTTGGTTTAGACTCCACTAAGCATGCACGTACACCTATGAGTACCACTACCAAGCTTAGTAAGGACACTTCAGGCAAGGATGTAGAGCAAACCTTATATAGGAGTATGATAGGTAGTCTTCTCTACTTGACTGCCAGTCGTCCTGACATCGCCTTTAGTGTTGGAGTATGTGCGCGATATCAGGCGTCCCCTAAAGAGTCACACTTACTTGCTCTAAAACGTATTATTAAATACGTAAGTGGGACTCTCTCATACGGTATTTGGTATTCCTTTGATACCGATGACCGTTTATCCGCCTATTCGGATGCTGATTGGGCTGGGGATGTAGATGGTTATAGGAGCACTTCTGGTGGGTGTTTCTATTTTGGTTCTGCTCTTATCTCCTGGCTGAGCAAGAAGCAAAATTCCATCTCTTTGTCCACTGCGGAGGCTGAGTACATAGCCGCCGGGAGTTGTTGCACACAACTCTTGTGGATGAAGCAAATGCTGGAGGATTATGGGATTTCACAGGACACCATGACCATTTCCTGTGACAACACGAGCTCGATACACATATCCCGCAATCCAGTTCAGCATTTGCGCACCAAGCACATCAGGATACGTGAGCACTTTATACGACAGCTAGTTGAGGAGAAAGTTGTATCCCTGAGTTTCGTTCCCACCGACTGTCAGTTAGCCGACATTTTCACGAAACCTTTAGATGCCCTTAGATTTGAGAGTCTTAGGAAGTCTTTGAGGATTTGCACAGTTGACTGAGGGGTTGGTCTTTGTCTAGAATAGGATGCTTCTTCATGTTCATATCATATGATTCCTATTGCTAGTCTGTTTTATATGTACCATTGCTTAGTGTACAGCTATTTATTTATTCTTTTTGCTTTTTATATTTCTTTTGGAAAAATACAAAAAGATTTTCTTTTATAATTTTTGAAAAAGACCAAAAAGATTTTTGTATTTTTAAGCACCTTTTATGGATGAGCATTTAAGTTAGCCAAGTCACAACTTCATTCCATTTATCCATGTGACTGTTTGATAGAGATTTGAGAGGCTACATCATTTCATCTATGTGTTTTACATTGGTTGGAGTCTCTGAGATGTAATTAGTGATATCTTCCTACATGTTTGACTCCTATATCCTTTATTGCACACATGCACGGTTATATTTGATTATTGCACTTGTCTATCTCATATTGGCTTGAGTGTTTCCATCTCAATCCTGTCTATACAATGTACAATATGCGATAAAACTTGATAAGATTGGAATGCATGTAACAACCGTTTTGGTGAGACTGTGTGTTTTTGTATAACGGGGAGGGGCTGTGAAAGGTAATTATCTATCCTTTGCGCAAAAGCCACCGTTAAAAAGGACCTAAAAAATGGAGGAATTTTAATATTCGAGGTCCAAAGAGGTTAAAAGAGCCCAAAAAAATTGAAAGGCAATAAAAAGCACTTCATGCCAAATATGGGCCACTTAGGTTTCACCATCAATTCTCCAAAGTTTGAGAATTTAGAATGCCTCTATTCAAAATTATATCTGAGGGAGTTTGGTTGGAGAATCTTTAAACGGGTTTGCACTTCCTTGAAAGTCCTGAAAAAGCATAAAATCGTTTTGGACGTTATTGGTGTGAAAATCACTTTGAGCTTTAATTTGTTGATTTGATTGAGTCAATATCTTATATTGTCATTATTTTACACCAAAGGAAGCATTTGAGTTCATTCTCTAGGAATATCCAATATTCATCGTGCACATATGTCATGTTTGTATGCATTGATTTTCCTATCGAAGTTGATCACACCACCTCATTTACGCTATCATCGACTTGGTTGGTTTGTGTTCATTCATGGTGTGATTTTCTCCTAGTGACACCCCGCACTTGCTTCTTTGATTTATTTCTCTCATTTGTCTATTTGGGGACATCATAAAAAGGGGGAGAATGAATTATCTTATTATGGGGGAGCTTTGAAAGTTTGAGTGTGCTCATAAATTGGTATATATGTTTATCTCATTTCAAACTCGATATGTGTCACTTGGCATTTTGCTTTGTCTCATGTGTGTAGGTACTACATGGATTATCATTGGATTGCACACCCTGATGAGAAAAGTGTTGAGATTCCTGAAAGAGTTGAAGAGCAAACGCTGTAGTCTTATTCAATTGTATCTTTCCAGTTTTGGGATCATGGAAGGGTAGATTTGTATAGGCATTTTGTTAGTTGTTTTGATAATTTGGATGTTCTTTTTTATGTATGTACCGGCATAGACATAGGGGAGATTTGTAAGGATATTTTTGCCCATTAACAATTTATTATGTCGCACGTCGTTACACCGTTGAAGAAATTCAAGATTCATACATTTATCAACGGATCCGAATATCAAAAGAAGAAGAGGAATCAAAGTCTGACAGACCGGACCGGTCCGCCTGCAATAAAAGAACCGATCCGGCTAACCGGACCGGTCCACCTCAGACCCGGACCGATCCGTCTGCTGGAGGCCAGTATACCCCGGACCGCAAGCGAACCGATGAAGCCCGGAATAAAAGAACCGATCCGGTCAACCGGACCGGTCCGCCTCAGACCCGGACCGATCCGCCTGGGATAAACTTAAACAGATCGTGTTCAGATCGTGCTCAGATTTTTATGGCTCAAGACTTCTTATTTAATCCCACTACAGGAAGTGGTTTTCTAAGACTCATACACACGATTTTCAGATTACAAAAAACTCTAAGTCTTCACCTATTGAGCATCAAGACTCTAGGTATTTGATTCACACAAATTGCCAAATATTTGTGAATCACTTTGTAACCCAGGAACGCACTTTTGCTGTTCACACCCTTGTGGAGAAGAACGTTCTTCTTCTTCTTCATTGCAGCCCTACTGGAAAGGGATAGTTCCAGCCGCCGATGATAGAATCCGACACCTGAGGGTAATTCATACTCACTTTGTATTTTCATTGTAATCCGAAATTGTACAGCTACAATATAATAATGAAAAAAAATGGTTTTGCCCCTTTGGGGAATTTTTCCTCACAAGCATGTGTTTGAATGTTCTTGCTTAGATTATCATCTTATTCAATCACATATTGTTGCATGTTTAGGGTCTGTTTGGGTTAAAAGGTGTTTAATATATAATTTTCTCAGTTGAACGCAAGCACATACGTTCTCACAATCTAACTATGACAATCAGCCAAAAATTTGAGTGTTCCCGGGACTGAAACAATATTAAGTGAGTGAGTATCCAAGCTAAGGGTTAGGGCTTGGTCTATGACTATGCTAGATTAAGAGAGAGTGGCGTTTCAGGCTGACGGGAAGGAATTTGTCCTAGTGAAAGAGTGTTGTGGTAATAGATATCAGTTTAATCTATTAAGTAGGAATGGTGGGAAGAATTTTGGTGTGATCCTTGCTAGGGGGAAGTGTGTTGGTTGGGGGCATGCCTCAGGGATTCTACTTGGAATCCACATAGGTATTTCAAAATGTGTCAAAGTCTGGACAAGAGAGTGTTTATATTTACGTGTATCAGAAGCCGTAAATATTGATTTAATCATTTAATGAAGAAGGAGGGAAGTAGAGTTCACATTCAATGGCCGGAGGAAGCTGACCTTATAGGATGGAGAAGAATTGGTGAAGTATTTCGGAGTTTCGAAAAAGTGGTTCCCTGTATCAAACTGGAAATAAACACAGTGACGTGGGCGACTGCGACGAATGGGCGCACATATTTACAAGCAGCCAAGATTGAGCCTTGGCCTCTATCTAAAATCAATGTCATTGAGGATTCATCGGGAGAGAATGATATTCTGGTGGAGTACGAGTCATGTCTTTCTAGAGTGCAGTTCTTCCAAAGAGATATACTGGGTCGGATTGGAAGATTGAACACGTCACCACCGTCGTTGGAGAAGATGAAGAAGTGGGCCTAAGAAAAGTGGAAACCTATAGGTAATACAGAGATAAGGCAACTCCCCTCTTCTATGTTCTTGATCGTTTTCGCCTCAATATGGGAGGCGGAGAGAGTACTAGTGAAAGATTCATGGAGCTTCTTTAATGATCAGTTATGGGTACAAAGGTGGTACCCTCTGGATGGATTTTCTAGTAGTAATGATACTTCGGAGCTTCGTTGGATTCGAGCGATGGGTAATCCCCTACATCTCTGGGGGGTTGAAGTATTCCAAGCTATAGGTGAGAAATGTGGTGGATTTGTGGAAATAGACAACGCGACTGTGACGGGAGAAGAGTTACAACGGGCGCGTATAATGTTTAAGAGGACTCAACCACTTCCAGATCGCCTAAAGATCAGTGTAGGGGGTGGGTTTTTGAAGTGTGTGTTTGGGATGAAAGCCAAACCTGTGTATACCATGGAATCAACAGTGAGAGAAGAAACGAGGGCAAAAAAATTGGAATCGTCCACCCACCCGGGAAGCATGATAATAACAAGATGGGAGGACAACCCCCTGAACGACTATACAAACGCAGCGCTAGCTTCCAGGAGGAATCACGCACAGGTAAAGTGCTAGCTTCCAGGGGGAATAAGGCGATGGGGGAAAAAGAAAGCTCACAAAAAGCAGGTGGGAGCACAGTTAAGACGAGATTTGGCCGTAAGACAACATAGGGAGTGGAGCGGCTGCCGCCGTTGTGCCCAGCAACGTCAAAAATGGAAAGCACGACAGTCTTTACGATGCTATTACCAGTGCCGCTAAAGTGAGGAAAGGAGGCAGGGGCGAGGACGGAAGTCGAGCAGGCGGGGAACACAATGGAGGAGGCGTGCTTGCATGGGAAAGAACATGTGTATGCGGATATGGGTTTAACGGTTGATACGTATGAACTAATGGGAGAAACAAAGTGCATGTCGCCCAATGTATTTGTTGAGCAGGAATTAAGGGTTAAAGAATCTCTACTGCTTGGGGGACCCCCATGTTTGTCAAAAGAAAAATTAAGTGTGGGTAATAAAGCAGACCACAAAGCCACATGTGGTGACAAAATAGGTGGATGCATTAATTCTGACAAAGGGGCAAAGTGTGATGGGTCTTTTCATACGTTTGCTCAAAACAAGGTGGGACTTACTGGTTTGGGTACGAAGGTCGTGGATAATCAATTTGAGAAAGAGTCCTCTAGTCTGACCAACTCCATTTTTGAGGAGGTATTAAATAATATGCCTGAGCATATAAGTGTAATTGATTTTACGAAAGTGGGGAATGTCAGGATGGTACCTTCTGAGCAATTTAGCGTGACTGAGATTAGTGTCAGGAGTGTCAGGGTGACCCCTTCAGTGCATGAGGCAGATATGGATAACTGCGCCACATCAGCTCAAGATGGGCCACCTGCCACTGTTTTTATGGTTGCGCCTCAGACTGGGTTAGGGGAAGGAAAGTTTGATGGGCAGGAGAAGATTGCTGAAATTAATAGTAAGCTGATTGGGTACAATAAAATATAAAATAAAAAAGGTACTTCAATCAAAGATGTCAAAAGTAGCAAAGAGGTTTACCTTGGTAATGCCAGGTTAGGTCTTAAAAATATTAAGACGTTTAGAAATAATGGTAAAAATAATTATAAAGGTAAGGTTGCGGGCAGGTGTGGTGGTAGTACGGTAACATCTAGTGGAACGATTGGCTCGAGAGGGCGGGGCCGGGTGGAGGATAAAAATAGCAAATTGGCCGTGATGGCTAGTGAAACAGTTGGCTCGTGTGTAGTGGGGTGTGCATCCATACGAGACATCTCCAGGGCTCATTTGAAGGATGGAGATAGGGGGTTTCGAATTTTGAGGTGTTAGATAACTCTAAATTGTGGGTGGACATTGTTATACCGACTCAAGAGGGTAGTGATTGGGGTAGCGAGATAGAGGGTTATGAAGAGGATACGATGGGTTGGAGGGAGGGCATGTTTGAAGCGGTTAAAATCGACTCGGGCATAGACTTAAAAGGGGACGAGAGGGATGCTCGGGACCTATTCGAGAAAATAGAGAAGAGGGGTAGGAATGGGGAAGGGGTGAGGGGTGGTGGGAGAGTGGTAAATTTAGTGTCGTAGACTAATGAAATTAAGAATTATATCGTGAAATGTTAGGGGGTTGAATGATAGAACAAAGAGGGGGTGTGTAACACCCCGCCCGCCCGGGGAGAGCGAACGGAGCGCCACTATCGATAAAACTAAACTAATCCACAAATAACAAGGTATAGAGCATCTAAATCCCACAATAAAACAAGAAACCACTATTCTCATCTTCAAATTAATACAACAAATCTCTCGAAATAATTACAACAATCCAACTATCTCGAAAATAAAATAAATCTCCAAATGCTCTATACATCAAAATAAATACAAGTCTTCTCATCTCTTGTATTAAAAATCTTCCCAAATAATCCTCGCTAAAATCATCCCAATTGGTCCATAGCACTCAAATCCGTGCTCACCTGCCAACTAAGAAAAAGATGGGGAAGTACACAATACGACAGGAATATACTCAACAAAGATGCTAGCGATGAACAAAGCGCAACAATATGACTACGAATACTCAAATCAAATAATGCAAATCTCAATAGCATTTTATCAATAAATTTCTCAACAACACATTAACCGGAGTCATCAAGCCTCACCATACCGCGCCATACTTTATCAAGTAGCCGGAAAAGGAGTCTTGGCGGGTGCCCAACATCAGTGCCATATTAAAATCTCATGACAGCGTGCTCAAAACAACATGAATAATACCTCATGAATGAAAATAATTCCAACAATTATTTTTCCAGATTTCCAAGAATTTAACAATTCAAAATATGAGTTCAATTAACAAGAATTCAACGGAATAAACACTCGCGAGATTTAGGAGCATATTGTGTAAAACCCCATACCTTAAAATCATCACAACATCCTTCGAAAATCATTCAATCCTCGAAAATCCCAAAAATTACTATTTCGGGAAATTCCTCAAATCTCCAATTTATAATTAATTATGGAATTTAAACGTCTCCAAAAAGGACGGGTTGTTACACTCCCCCCCTTACAACGGAATTTCGTCCTCGAAATTCGGATACGACCTACACCATCTACCTAGGATCACTCCAAATCCTAATACCTCAAGGGAAACGATACTAACCCAATGGTTCCCAACCATATGCTACACGACTACCACAATCGTAAAGTGACTCTAATACGTCACATAATACCCATCATTTATAATGCCTATCGGCATGAATTTCAACCTTATATACTACGCCCATTCTATTTCAGGCGGTATATAAACCAACTTACCAAGGTGCCCATACACCTTTCTAACTTGTGCATATCTGCACATATATAGTGAACGTCAGACACGTAACACTCTCTCCCAATAAGGATCTCCTTTCCTCGGTGTAGTACTCATCTATGGGTCCTCCCGACCCGCAAAAATTCAATCCTCCTAACCTCGGCGCCACTAACTCTAGCGAACCTACATCCTACTAATGCTACGGTCTAAGCGTTACCCTACCTAAGCGAAACTAATATAATCCTAAGTATGTCCCTAGTGCCCAAGGCCTCTCTCAACTCCCGACAATTGCTTGGTTTCATGCGTGGGACGTCTCGCCGAGGCAAAATCCAAACAAGGAACCCTCCCGTTATACTACTCCCTCGCGTAGTCGGTCATCGAGATATAACGACCCAAGGCACACAAGCGGGACGTCCTAGATACTGCCTACGCTAAACTACGAACGCATTCCTACTATCTTATCCTTCCGCCCATACAGAAGGAAACCTAATCAATCGAAGTGCCCACTTTCTGTAGAAAGTGTCACGAGCATAATACCCAATATGTATCTTCTTAAAATCTGCCTTTTCATTAAGGCTGGTTATATTCCTCAACCCAATTTCTCCAAATTTTCCTTCTTATTAAGGCAGGGATATCATCCTCAAATCAAATTCTCTAAGTCCCACTCCACCCAACTACTTGTGGTGAGAGGACCAATTTAGTGCTTTTCCATAGCACAATATCTCCCTAAACATACCATCACCACAGGGCTCGTAGTCTATAGTGGTTCATCCACACTATAAGACTAACCCACATCCTTGCATCCAATAACAGCTCTCCACGCCCGACGCCGTTAAGAGTCATGTGTGGAGTGTCTCGCAAAGCGAAATCCAAACAAGGAACCCCTCCACACATTAACCCTTGACTTCGTTGGTCATGGAGTTCCGTTAGTTCAACATGCAACCGGGATAATCCTATCCCTAAACAACAAAAGGTGGTATGAACTCCTATATCTAACTAAGAGTCACACCACCCAGCGCTCGCACTATTTCTAAGTCCTTGCGCAAACCAATACTGAGCTAAATCGTACCGCTCAACAACGATCCTGTGGGCCTTAAATTATATCTATAAGGTTGCCACATATACCATCCAAAATAAGGAAGCCTCTGCTCATCGAGGTTCCATAAATCCATAATAACAAAGGTGTACTCAACCTGTATCAAGGTGAGACACCACAAAATCAACCTGCTCCCTCCAGGAACTGCGGACACGATAGACTTGCCATCGTTAGCCTGCTATCGCTCCGTTACACCATATACCGTATACGTATATATATACAAAATATAATCACCCGCCTTTACGGCAAATGAAGGGAAATAAAATTCCGCTATTGCGGAAAACACATAGTCATACATTATAATGTTACCGAGACCGCCACAACTCAAAATACACACACGAGTCTAGGGCTAACTAATACCGCGACTTTATCTAGTCACGCCAAACACTCACACCATATACCTCTGCTGAACCTTAGGCGAATAATTCCCAAAGCTTCATTCTTCTCATCCTGCTGATTCATGGGGACTCACGGTTAGAACTATCCGTAAGATTCCTTTCTAATCCTTATCTCCACGGGGAATTCCAATTTTAGTACCACACTCTATTACGGCAGCACTATGGTACTCGTAACTACTATGCTTTAGTAGTCATTGAGATAATTCTTAACAATTACCATAGAGAGAGTGACCTCTACTAAGGTACTCATCCCAACCTTCTACCAGCTGCACCAACTAAGCCTCACCTCCTGCTACCATCCAATCTCCGCACACGATTCTCAAACGAGCGCGCAAAAGATTTCTATAATCTTCTAATATGGCAGGAGAACGAAATCTCACAATAGAAATCAACAATCCTAGTACTGAGGCTCTATAACAAATGAGAGCAACGCTGAAAGCGTAGTACGTTCGCACAGATTCCTAAGGACACTAGAACCTGATGCTCTGATACCATTCTGTAACACCCCGCCCGCCCGGGGAGAGAGAACGGAGCGCCACTATCGATAAAACTAAACTAATCCACAAATAACAAGGTATAGAGCATCTAAATCCCACAATAAAACAAGAAACCACTATTCTCATCTTCAAATTAATACAACAAATCTCTCGAAATAATTACAACAATCCAACTATCTCGAAAATAAAATAAATCTCCAAATGCTCTATACATCAAAATAAATACAAGTCTTCTCATCTCTTGTATTAAAAATCTTCCCAAATAATCCTCGCTAAAATCATCCCAATTGGTCCATAGCACTCAAATCCGTGCTCACCTGCCAACTAAGAAAAAGATGGGGAAGTACACAATACGACAGGAATATACTCAACAAAGATGCTAGCGATGAACAAAGCGCAACAATATGACTACGAATACTCAAATCAAATAATGCAAATCTCAATAGCATTTTATCAATAAATTTCTCAACAACACATTAACCGGAGTCACCAAGCCTCACCATACCGCGCCATACTTTATCAAGTAGCCGGAAAAGGAGTCTTGGCGGGTGCCCAACATCAGTGCCATATTAAAATCTCATGACAGCGTGCTCAAAACAACATGAATAATACCTCATGAATGAAAATAATTCCAACAATTATTTTTCCAGATTTCCAAGAATTTAACAATTCAAAATATGAGTTCAATTAATAAGAATTCAACGGAATAAACACTCGCGAGATTTAGGAGCATATTGTGTAAAACCCCATACCTTAAAATCATCACAACATCCTTCGAAAATCATTCAATCCTCGAAAATCCCATAAATTACTATTTCGGGAAATTCCTCAAATCTCCAATTTATAATTAATTATGGAATTTAAACGTCTCCAAAAAGGACGGGTTGTTACAGGGTGGTGGCTGGGGCCATCGCTAGGTGGAAGCTCGACATTTTGTGTCTGCAGGAGACTAAAATGAGTTCTATGGATGTTTGTTGCATGAGGTCAATTTGGGGGGGGGGGGGGGGGGGGAATGGGAGTTAATTGGGTTAGTTTTGACGTGGAAGGAGCTTCGGGCGGGGTGGTTATTTTGTGGAATTCAGGGGTGGTGGATTTGATTAGGAGTATGAAGGGGGGATGGTCCCTTTCCTGTCTGTTAAAAAATTTGGAGGACGGGTTCACTTGGTGCTTCTCGGGGATTTATGGACCAGTGGAGGATGCTAGTAGGTGGGAGTTGTGGGAGGAGTTGGCAGGAGTGAGTAGGGTCTGGGATGTCCCCATATGCTTTGGGGGGGATTTCAATGTTGTGCGGTTTGCTTCGGAGAAAAGTAACGGACGAAGAGTGAATAGATATATAAGAGACTTTTCAGAGTTTATTGATGAGATGGAGTTAGTGGACCTTCCGCTAAGGGGGGTTATTTTCGTGGTCTAGTTTTTGTGATAGCCCGACCATGTCTCGTTTGGACCGATTTCTCATTTCCAAGGGGTGGGAGGAGCATTTTCCTGGGGTGGTCCAGTCCTGCTTGCCTAGAGTCACCTCAGATCATTGTTCGATTCTTTTAGAGTGCGAGGGATGGAAAGAGGGTTGTGCCCCTTTTAGGTTTGAGAATATGTGGCTCAAGGAGACTGATTTTGTGGATAGAGTTGCTACCTGGTGGACAGGTTATGAGGTGGAGGGGAACGCCAGCTTTAGGTTGGCCACAAAGCTGGGATTGCTAAAGGAGGATATTAAGCAATGGAGTATAGAGATTTTTGGGAAAGTGCGGCTAACTACCTCCAGATACTTGGAGGAGGTCAGGATTCTCGATGAGAAGGAAGGTAGATTCGGGCTCTCTAAGGAGGAGAAGAGGGTGAGGGAGGTTAAGAAGGGTGAGATCGGTGTCAGGCTCATTCAGGAAGAGATTAGTTGGAGGCAGAATTCTAGAGCGTTGTGGTTGAGAGAGGGGGATTCGATCACAAAATTCTTTCATTCGGTGGCTACTTCTCACAGGCGTAGCAATCACATCGGGAAAATTGAAGTGGGGGAAGTGGTGTTTGAAGATGAAAGAGATGTGAGGGGGGGCATCTCTCAGTATTATGAGGATCTTTTTAGGGAAGAGGAGTTGTGGCGTCCCACTATTGATGGGACCAATCTGGGGAGTATATCCAATTCAGAGGTTGTCGACATTGAGGTCATTTTCACTGAAGATGAGGTCGTTCAGACTCTAAAGTCGATGTGTGGGAATAAGGCGCCTCATTCGGATGGATTTTCTATGGCGTTTTTCCAGCACTGTTGGGCCATTATTAGGAATGATGTGATGGATGTCTTCGAAGAGTTCCACGGCAGGGGATATTTTGTGCCTAGATTGAATGCGACTTTCATCTCTTTAATCTCCAAGAAGGGGGGTTCTTATGATATCAGAGATTTCAGACCTATTAGCTTGATCGGTAGTGTCTACAAGCTTCTTGCCAAGATGTTGTCGGTTTGACTTAGAAAGGTCATAGATCCTCTGATTTTCGAGTCCCAAAATGCTTTTGTTGGTGGTAGGCAGATTCTTGATGCGGTCTTGGTGGCTAATGAGTTTGTGGACTCTAGGTCGAGGAGCGGACCCCCTGGTATCGCTTGTAAGATTGACATTGAGAAGGCGTATGACCATGTTAACTGGAATTTTCTTCTGTACTTGTTAAAGAGGATGGGAATCGGTGTTAGGTGGTGTCGGTGGATTAGGAGGTGCATTTCCACGACAAGAATTTCAGTGCTGATTAACGGGGTACCTGAGGGTTTCTTTCCTAGTTCCCGTAGTCTTCGACAGGGGGACCCTTTATCCCATTTTCTTTTCATCTTGGTCATGGAGGCGTTTAGCAGGATGATGGGGAGGGTGGTCGAGGCAGGGTGGATCAGGGGGTTCTCTATTGGGAGTCCGGGCCCTAATCTGGTCACGATCTCACACCTTCTATTTGCGGACGATGTGATTATTTTTTGTGATGCAGATCGGAGGCAGGTTTGTGCTCTGAAGATCCTTCTTATTTGTTTCGAGGCGGTGTCGGGCCTTAGGATCAATGCGAGTAAGTGTGAGTTGATCCCGGTTGGGGGATAGGGTGTCGTGGAAGAGTTGGCCGACATCTTGGGCGGCAGGGTGGGATCTTTACCCAGTACTTATCTTGGCCTTCCTCTTAGAGCTAAGTATAAGGCTACAACGAGTTGGGATATGGTATTGGAGAGAATGCGTAGGAAGTTGGCTGGCTGGAAGCATAGTTCTTTTCAAAAGGGGGGAGATTGACGTTGATTAAGAGTATGTTGTCTAGCTTGCTGACTTATTTCATGTCCATTCTTCCCTTGCCTGGGGTTGTTCGCTTGAAGATGGAGAAAATTATGCGAGATTTCTTATGGAAAGGCACAGAGGCTAGTTTTAAATATTGCCTTGTAGGATGGGAAGAGGCGTGTAAGCCCATCAAGTTGGGGGGCGGGTGTTCAGAACTTGGCTATTTTCAATAAAGCTCTTTTAGGGAAGTGGTTGTGGAGGTTTCCTCGAGAGGAGCATAGGTTGTGGAGGAGAGTGGTTGAAGCAGCTAGACAGACCATCCTGACCCTCGAGGGGCTTCAGAAGCGGAGTTTTCGGCTTGCTAGTCGGTGTTGGTTATGTAAGGAGGAGGAAGAGAAGACCAATCACCTTCTTTTACACTGCAAGGTGACAACAAGCTTGTGGGATATTTTCTTTGCCATTACTAGGACTTCTTGGGTCATGCCTAGTCAGTAAGGGCGCTTCCGACAGGGAGGCAGGGTGTCAGGCGTGTGTGGCGGTTAGTTCCTCACTGTATTTTTTGGACGATTTGGAAGGAGAGGAATTCGAGATGTTTTGAAGGTTATGAGACTGCATCACCGACACTTCGATACCTATTTCTGAGCACGCTTCTATGTTGGTATAAGGGTAGCTTGACAGTCACGAGTACGGAGGTTCTTGACTTTGTGGATGATCTTTAATCTCATTTGTACGTAGCATGTGACTTCCTTGGCGTGGGTGTATTTAGCTCCTTTTCTTGTATATTTCCTTTTTCTTCAGCATGTTAGCTGCTTAGTATACTTCCTGTATACGGGTTCACACCCTTTGCAAGGTTTTAATGGCATTTATTTATATAAAAAAAAGATCTTAAAGACAGAGGTGTAACTCGTCTAGGGAGATCTTGACGAGAAGAAAATGAGATATTAAGTAGTAAATGATGGTAATATCTAGGCTAAAACCGTAAGGTAAAAAACTCACAATTTTACATAACAACAAACCCTCTGCTCTTTGAATGATATTCACGTTATCGAGGGACGGAGCTAGAATTTTTCAAGTTAAGAGCTAGTTTAACGGTAATTTTTGAAAGTTCGGGAGAAAAACCCTTAATCTAAATTTTTTAAGATTATTTTTGAGCATTTATCAAAAAATTACTTACATATTTATTTGATCTACTAAAAAGATAAACAAAAATTAATAAATTAAAGATTTTAAATCATGAAAAAGAGGAAGCAGAAATGAAAATTTCAATTTATAATTTAAATCAACAATTCTTAAAATTAATCCTAACATCAACTCCAAATTTAACATCAATATATATATATATATATATATATATATATATATATATATATATATATATAGGGAGAGAATAAAACATACATTTTTTAAAATAGTTCTCCATAATTTAAGTGTTTTAATAAAAAAAAATAACTTCATCAATTTCAAATTTAAATCAATATTTCAATCAAATTTAAATCAATATTTCAATCCCAAATTTAAACCAAAAATATTCCTAAAATTAACCCTAAAATTTGGCCTAAAATTAAACGCATTTCCAAAAATGCATATATTTGAATTTATTTAAAAAAAAAAAAGTTAAGGTAGCTCGATCCTTGTCGTTATCCATAAATATTATGACAAAATTTTGTGTCCTAATGGAATGAGTAACACTTCTCATGTGTAATAGTTGTACCCTTATGGAAAACTTGGGACAATTCGTTTGTTGAGTCAAAGGTAATATTATCCTGGAACTTTGTGGGGAGGGACACGTCTCCATACACATTAACAAATTTTATCATATCTTCATACACATCAAAACATTTAGTGACTACATGTATATAAGTCATATGAAGTTCCTCTCCCACATATCAATGTTAACTGGAGCCTACTAAAAGTTCACCTCAAGTATGGTACAGTTTTAAGAGACAACTAGAACTTTATTTTACTTTATTACACCAAAATTTTTACATCCACTTACTAGCACCTTACAAAACTACCTCCCTTCACCCTTCACCCTTCACCAGTACACTAGTTACTAGTAGTATTAGTATACATACAACACACATGATCAATTGATCACGAACATTAATTACGTCACATAATTGAACATCCACCTTCCTTATCATCATGTTGATGATCATAACCATACACTGGATCTGAAAATGGCTGTGGTGGATGATAAGTACCCGGATGCAACTCTGTATAACCATACACTGGTGGCGCATAATACCAAGAGCTAGTACTAGGATACGCCGTGGTATTGTAACTCATCCCATATGCCGGAACTGGAGCTGGATAATAATAACCAGGTGGAAGTGGGTTTTCATTTTGGTACACTTGCTGACGTTCAGACAGACCTATTACCCCAATTGGTGGGCCCAATTCCCCACCCATTGCATTGTCACCGTTTGGCAAATTACCATTTCCCCCATTCTTTTTCTTCTTCTTTTTACCTCCATTGCCATCACCGGCCACCGGAGAAATCTCACCTCCGGCGACCGCATCAGGTTTCTCCGGTGACTTCTTTTTATCCTCGTTATTATTGTTATCTATTGTTGGTTTGTCAACTGAGTTGGCTAAATTTATTTGTTTATCATCACCATCATCATTACCAAGACCAACCGATTTTGCTTCATCTTTTGGACCATTTTGTTTCTTGTTGGTTTTTTTCTTTGAGTTGCCGGCATTTTGGGGAGAAATCTGAGGCCAAATCTCGGCAATTTTGCCTGATTTCATCAACTTCTTGATCAATGTGTCGGGGTCCACGCTTCCGGTGACTGTAACCTTATGTTGCTGAGAATCAATTGTAACCATATAAACACCTGAAATTGGAACCCAAAACCCATGATTACAAAAGTAATTGTAAGTCTAACTTGTGATTTCTTATTTGCAAACACGAACTAATGCACAAAGGAAACATCTTTATATCACAAAAAATGAAATGAAATGAAATGAAATACAAGATTGACATAGAATTACTATTATAACAAAGTGATCAAATATGTTATAGGATCACATTAAAGTTGAAAGTATTATAATGATACATGCAGGAATATAAATATATAGTGAAGGTGTACGTACGTACCATCGATTGTTTGGAGGACTTTGTTGACTTTCTTCTTGCAACCTTCGCAATGGATAAAGACTTTGAAATCCCAGGTCTGTGATGTGATACAACAAGGAATATAAGTGAGTGTAAAGTTCTAGTAAAACACGCTAGAAAACTCAGGAGCAATGACTGAATATATGTGGCAACATAAAAAGAGTTCATTTGAATGTTTATGTATAATTACCTGGTATTTCAGGGGTTCTGAGGACGCGTCATCATCTGGGGTCTTCGCCATCTCAGACCAAAACACTAAAAGAGAGAGAGAGAGGGTTTGATAGAGTGGGTTAAAAGGCACGATAGACAGACAAGAGATTATATAGCTCGAGGGAAAGACGGTTTGCGTGCGGAGATTTACGTGATAAGAAAGAAAATAGACGTCCGTATGCGGGGCACATCAGCTCCACACTATTGTGTGATGACACGTCATTAAAGTCAAGTGACCACACACCCTCAACTCTACGTGCTAAGTGATGTTCAACTATGGGAAACCACTGGAAAATACTAGAAACTACCAAAACTTACTTATGCCTTGAGTCATATTTTAGCAAAAAAATTTGCCTTGCAAACATATATGATTTTGAATTTTTTTAAATAATATTATACGATAATTTCATTAAAATGTTTTTAAAACATCTACAATATGTGACTTAAAAATTGAAAGTTTAAAGTGTTAATCGACAATAATCAATTATCTTAACAAAATGATTATCCCCTAAACGTGTGCTGAATTTTTATAAACAAGTAACATTTCAAAAAATAAAAAAATTCTCCATTGTTTTACATTGAAATTTCTCATCATTGTTATCTTCATACAAATATTGAGTTATTCCATTTGCATACTGTAATATACGTTTTTTCTTATACATTTCTCATTTTACCATGAATCATGTTCATTTGCGGTAGAATGTCAACATTTTTTAATCTTAATAAATAGCATTATCAATAATAAGTGAAAACGTTAATTTAGAATCAGATCTAGCTCTGAAACGACTAGATGAACTTTGTTTGTCTTTTTGCAAACAAAGAACAAACAAAGCGATGACTCGCTATATTGTTTGTTATTTTATTATTTTTCGTTGAAATTACATTGAAATAGATAATTACAAATGTACTTGTAAAATAATAATGCAAAAATAACAATCATTTCTTTTATTTTTAATATCTTTTTTACAAAATTGCTTCATCAATATATCTTTTTCCTCTTATGTCAATAGTCCCTTTTATCATTTCTATCATTTGTAATATTTTAATTTGTGAAATTGAGGAATTAATGTCTCTTTTATTTGGTGTTAATAATGCTCGCTAGATGAATTCATATTACAAAGAACAAACAAAGTTCACTATTTTTATAAAATATCGCATTGCGAAAAAAAAAATTCTCATTTCGAAATTAATATCTTTCACATTGCAAATTGAACATTTCACAATGCCAGATGTACATTTGTTCTATCATATTCTGTGTATGATACTATTTTTGAAACTTAGAAACATAACATAGGTTGAGCATGATAATTTGAAGCTTACACTTAATTTTTTAGATTATTGGTACTTTACTACCCTGAAGTTTAGTCGCTTTTGCACTTCAAATCTTAATGTATCAAAACTAGCACATAAAACCTTAAAGTTTCCATATTGCTACAATTTAAACCCTAGCGTTAAATTGACTAACGTAAATAGTCAAAATGAGGGTAAATGCGTAAAAATATTATTTTTCGTCAAATTTTGGTGTTTTAAGTGTCAGTCTTGATACACTCGGGGGTTGAAGTGCAAAAGTGACTAAATTCGAGTGTACTAAAGTGATAATAACCCTTTTTATCAATTATATTAATTATTTAAATTTGTTTTAACAAATAATTATTTTCAACTCTTAATTTTTGTACTTTTAATTACTAGATATTTGTAATATATGCAGTATATCTTCAATTTTTTATTTTATAGGTAAGACATATACTTGCAGATTAAACCATTAATATAATGTTAACTGCAGAAAAATTGTAGTTAAACTGTGTCAAGTAATATTCTTAAGTCAAGTTCAAAAGGCCGTGAATGTAAATTAAAACCAATCTGACCGTCATTTCCCAAAACCCCTCGCGAATTTAAGATCATCATATATAAAGTAGAAAAAATTAAACCGCATAGTCGGAGACCATCTCCATCAATTTTGATTGTAAAATTAAGTTTTTTACTATTTTAAAAAAATGTTTTTGTTTTTTAGGTACATTAATAAAGGCCCGCACTTGAAGAACTCTTTTTTTATATACAGACGAGCTAAATTCCAAATAAACACAAAGAGATAAATAGTAAGATATATTATACTGGAGTTAGGTGAGATGAAACTTTCGACTAGAATGTTTGAAGACGAGAAATGTATCGTTGAGAAAAGGGGAAAGAGTTGATCAAAATTGACCTTATTTTTCCACAAATGATACTTAATTGTGCGTTAAAATATTACTTGCATGCATTGACATAGAAATTCAATTATTACACATAAATGTCATTTTTAACAATAAGTAATTACGAAGAGAACATTTAGGATAAAAATATCACACTCATAATTAGTTATCATTAAATAATTCAATATGAAATCAATATTATCTATTACTAATATAAATAAAACTAAACTTAAATAACATATATTGTTAATAGTAATAAGGGGGATATTGGCACTTAACTACTTTAAAGTTTAATCACTTTTGCACTTCAACCCCCAATGTATTAAGACTGACATTTAAACTATAAAAACTTGGCGGGAAAGAACATTTTGACGCATTTATCCTCATTTTTTACTATTTTTGTTAGTCAATTTAACGGCATGGTTTAAATTGCAGTAATGTGAAAATTTTGGAGTTATATGTGTATGTTTTGATACATTGGGATTTGAAGTGCAAAAACGACTAAACTTCAGGGTAGTAAAGTGTTAATAACCTTCAATTTTTTTATATTTCTATATTGATAAAATTAAATCTCTATTTTGTAATATCATAATATTTTATGATATTTTAATCAAAATTATTTTTTAATATTATTAATAATTAAAACTTTGTTTGCTCTTTCGATCAAGGAAATCTAAAATAACATATACTAATGTATGTGTTAGAATTATCGTCTTCGTAATTATGGATTTCATTCAATGAACTGAGCAGTTAAGTGACCTAATATACAAAGAGTACTTATGACAAGCTACGTATATAACAAATTGAATGAATGGTCTATGCATAGGCTAAGAAGGAGATTTTGCATCTCTCACTCTATATATATACATTCATATCTCAAAATCTTTAAGTAATGACCCGCCCGAAGCAGATAGCAAGGAAGTCGACCAGCAGTAAGGCTCTCGGGAAACAGATGGCGATAAAGGCAGTTAGGAAATCTGCCCTAGCCATCGGAGGAGTGAAGAAGCCTTACTGGTTCAGACCTAGAACTTTTGCCTTGAGTGAGATCATAATGTACCAGAAGTGCACTGAGCTTTTAATCCGAAAGCTACCCTTCCAAAGGCTGGTGAGAGATATCGCTCAGGACTTCAAGATCGACCTTCGTTTCCAAAGCTCAACCGTGGCTTTCCTACAAGAGGCAGCTGAGGCCTACTTAATGGGTCTCTTTGAGGACCCAAACCTCTGCTCTATTCACGCTAAGAAGGTTACCATCATGCACAAGGACATTCGACTCGCCCGTAGAATCCAAGGGGAGAGGGCTTTAATTTTACCCAATCGAGATGTTAGATTTATATGAATCATGTTGCCTATATAAGGGTCCGTTTGATAGAAAACTGGAAAATGCAAATGATTCCAGGACATTTGATTCCAGGGTAAACAATTCCAAGGCAAATGAATATTTTTCAACTTGTGTCTGTTTGATACAAGTTGAAAAATCATCAATTTTCCACATTTTCTATCAAACGCAAAAGTTGGAAAATAGATATAAATGTGAAAAATTTGTTTACGGAATATATATATATAATAAATATATATTATTAAATATATAAATATATGAATATATATTATATTATTTGCGGAATATATATATTCCGTATATACAAAATATATGAATATATATTATATTATTTGCGGAATATATATATTCCGAAAATTAATATAATTTGCGGAATATATATATTCCGTATATTATTATTAATTTCCGGAATATTCATGTGTTTTGTATATTTTTTCAGAAATTAATAATAATTTGCGGAATATATATATTCCGCAAATAATATAATATATATTCATATATTAAATATAATAATATATTTAATATATGAATATATTCTGTAAATAATATATTATATTTTCATGGATTTTATACATTTAATAGATTTTGTACATTTAATAATATATTATATATTATATTTTTATATTATTAAATAAAAATAATATATTATATTTTTATATTATTAAATGTACAAAATCTATTAAATGTATAAAACCTATGAAAATATAATATAGTATTTACGGAATAGATTTATTAAATGTATAAAATCTATGAAAATATAATATAGTATTTACGGAATAGATTTTGTACATGTAATAGATTTTGTACATTTAATAATATAAAAATCTATTATATTTAATAATATAATTTTTATATTATTAAATGTACAAAATCTATGAAAATATAATATAGTATTTACTGAATATATGAATATATATTATATTATATACTGAATATACTAAATATATATTATTTACAAAATATATACATATATATAGAATATATATTTACATATATACAGAATATTATATTCTGTATATATGTAAATTATATATATATATATATATATATATATATATATATATATATATATATTCTGTAAAATATATATATATATATATATATATATATATATATATATATATATATATATATATAATATGAATATAATATATAATATATTCATATTATATATGTATATTATATACATATTTATATTTTATATACATATATATAATATAATGTATATTATATACATATATATAATATATAATGTAATATGAATATAATATATAATGTAATATGAATATACATATGCATATTATATACATATAATGTAATATGAATATCATATATAATGTAATATGAATATACATATGCATATTATATACATGTATATACATTATATTATATACATATATATACATTATATTATATACATATGAATATACATTATATTATATACATATATATAATATACATATGCATATTCGTATTACATTCATATTACATTATATATTATATTATATACATATATATAATATCTGCATATTATATACATATTATATATATTATATATATACATGCAAAATAATGTATATTATATATATACATATACATATGCATATTATATGCATATATACATATGCAGAATAATGTATATTATATATATATACATATGCAGAATAATGTATATTATATATATGTATATATACAGAATATAATATACATATAGATTATATATATGTATATATTTTGTAAATAATATATATTAAATATAAGGAATATATGAAATATACAAAATATACAAAATATAAATATATATTAAAATATATAAATTATATTAATGTACGAAATATATAAATATAAGAAATATACATAAATATACGAAATATACGCAATATACATATATGTGCTAAAATATATAAAATATACGAATATATATTAAAACATACGAAATATATAGAGTTATAAAAAAAATTTGGTTTTAAGTGATTTGCCACCCAAAGGTGGCAAACAAAAACCTGACCCCCCCCAAAGAATTGAATTCCACCCTAGGGTGGCAAATTGTGCTTAAGGGGTGTTGTACATAAAAAACAAATTCCAAGGCAAATTAAGGCTATCAAACAGCCTAAAAGCTGGAAAATACCAGAATTTTCCAACTTTTGAGAATTTGCCTTGGAATTTTTGTGCTATCAAACGGACCCTAAAATATTTATCTCTCTATAAGAAAAGGCTAAAGAGGCGGATTCGATATCTGAAAAGTCAGATAATTAAATGGTGTGACGTTTTTATCATCCACTTCTCTACATGCATTCATATAGAAATATCTGTGTTCTAAAAAACCCGCCTAGGCACGAGGCTTATTAGATACGCCAAGTTTTGGCCCATGACGTGGATTAAGGCATGGTCAACGATGGTCAACGTTTTTTGGGGTAAGGCGTGAAAAAACAAGAGTTTTTTAGAAGTAAGGTGTGAAAAAATGCGATTTTATTTTTATTTTTTTAGTATCTTAAAAAAATAGTATTTAAACTTACAAATAGTTAGACATAGTTTAAAGGTATGTACCATTTTAATATTTTTAATAGCCTTGTCATAGTCAAAAAAATATAAGAATACATTAAAAAGGCCTAAACGCCTTTTTACGCCTAAGGCCCGCCTAGACTTCTAAGGCTTAAGCCTTGGCCTCTACACCTCATTCATGCCCCGCATTTTTTTAGTTACTTAAGAAATATACATTACTCCCACTCTCATTCAGTATTCATTTACATATTTTCTACAAAATATGAACACACAAACCCTAATACTCTTTTAACTTTTCATGTCAACAATAGTTCAACTTATCAGATATTTGCAAGATTGTCTGGATATGAAAACGAAGTGGAGGCAAGAAATTGAAGACATTGAGGATGTTATCCATCAGTACAGTAATACATACCATGATTTCTTCATATATGTAGGAAAAGGTTGCATTGGATTACCCACAACACACTATCTAAGTAAAGGGGTTAACATTCCTCTCAACTTTGATGATTTATGAATTTTTTTATATCCAACGAGTCATCCCACATTATGAGGTTCTACTTTTGCAAAGGGATTCAAGACTACGTCTACGCACTTTATAAAGGGCATTTATATACCCCCTTAAGGCCACCTTTGGAGGTGGGGGTCCTGTATCTTCTACACCATTTCCATCATATTCAAGGCTTCATTTGAGGTGGGAAACACTAACTTTGCTTTAAGGTTAAGGAATATTATATTTCAGCATATTGTTTACATATATTATATTAAATATATGTATGTAGTTTATTGGCTTGCATCCTAGTATTGATTATTAGTCATGTTGGTATTGCATGAAATTGTATCAAAGGATGACATAAAATAGAATAAATTTCAGAAAATAATAATACACATTTTTATGGAATAAAAATGGAAGAAATATCATTTTTGTGTATTTTTAATGAAAAATGGATAATACACATTTTTATAAAAATGAGATAATACACATTTTTATGGAGTAAAAATGTAAGAAACGTCATTTTGGTGTATTTTTAATGAAAAAAAGATTAATGAAAAAAAGATAATACACATTTTTATGAGTAAAAATGTAAGAAATATCATTTTGGTGTATTTTTAATGAAAAAGAAATAATACACATTTTTACGAAATAAAAAAATATAAGAAAACATTATTTGTGTGTATTTTGGGTAAAAAGAAATAATGGACATTTTTATGAAATAAAAATGAAATGTGGAATGAGGCTAATGTTGTCAAAATATTTATGAAATAAATATTTTAAGGATCTTACAAAATGGAGTTTTTATGGATAAACGACCATTGTCAGGTTTGAAGAAATTGACAAAATGTCTTCATTACACGAAATGCATGTTTAGTCCACTTTCAATGCACATAAGCTTGTAGTAATTTGATAATAAATATGTGAGCAAGTTTAAAGAAAGATTGACGGGTTTAAGTATGAAATAAGACAAACAGAAATTTAGGAGCTTAAAATGTAAAAGGTGTTATTTTGACGCGTTAAAAGTGTTAAAGAGATAAGTGACAGGTGGAAAAATTAAAAAAAAAATGTGGTATTAAACAAGTGTTAAAATGACTAAAGCATTTAAATGCTAAGTTGGAAACTTAATAATCATTTGAGAAATAATGCTTGTCAAAGGACTAAATTGCAAGTTTAGCAAATAAGGGGTAAATTGATAATTCACTTAAAGTAGAACATTTTTATGGAATAAAAACATTAAAGAATGTCTTACACTAATATGTGTAAAAATGAATTTAAGTCCTAAAAGCGTGAATGATCTTAGTGTAAATCACGTGTGTGGGGGTAAGGGACCTAAATAAGAAAAGAAATAATTTTTCTAGTGTTAATGGAAAAACGAACGGTTAAATTCGGGTTTTGGCTTAGGGCGGGTAAAAGCAAAGAAATTGAATAATGTGGACATGTGTAAATGTTAAACACATTAAAAAGAACTCGTATGCAACCGAAAATAAGCAAGAAGGACTCGAAGCCCTTGGGTGAAAATTCCTAAACCACTGGCCAGAGCATATGGTGCGCATAGGTGTCGATGTAGAACCCGTATAAGTATGCGGTATTGGAAGATTGTAAGAAAAAGATAAAGAAAATATCGAACATATCAAGAAATGGGTTGTGTGGTAAAATGTGTTAAAACAACCTAACTTGAATGAATGTAATAAATGTTCCGATGTAAGTAAAATGGACAAGTAAATGCATAAATCTATTAATGTACATAAAGGAATGAAAAGGGTTAAAGGAAATGGATAAATGGGTGGTTAAGCAACGTTACTGGTTAAATCCATATTTAACACAAGAATGTGTTGTAAAAAGGATTTTCAAAAATTAAATAAGTATTTTCTAATACGAAGAATGTGTGTGTTGAAATGGTAATTTTCAATGAATAAAAGGGTTAAATTCCGGTAAAGGAATGGATTTGTATCAATAAAGTGTAATGGTTTTAAGTGTTGAACCGGGTATGTTAAATAAAGTGGAAATTTCTAGATATGAATAGTGAAAACCTTTAATAAGATTAATGTCAATTAATCTGGGCAAATTAGGTTTTCGAAAATAAAATGGTTAAAGCATTGGCATGTGTATTTCAAAGGTTTACGTATGTAGATATATACATATTTTCGCATGCGTGTGGTTGTAGCGTGTGAGTATTCCTTTTTGCCGTTCGTTTCTATACTGTTTGTATAAATCCCACTTGGTATAAGCTCACGTCCACACTTTGTTATGACAGGTTGGGAACACTTCCGTATTTTAAGGGCGTTTTATAGGTAAGTACACTTTATTTATGTTTACATTAGTAGCTCTGTTTACTTGGACTTCGGGGTCCTCCCCATGGGCCCCCACGTAGTTTATCTGATAAATTGAAATCACATGCTAACATGTGAAATGTTAATTTAAATAAAATTGGACTAGCAACATTACTTAGGTTGTTTTATTGCACTTCACACCTAACATTCGGGTCGAATCGGATTGACTCACGGATAACCAATAAACCCAGGTCGGGACATTACATCTACATGGCTACTTTTCCATTATCAAAGTCCCCAACTCATTTCGGTAGTGTGATGATCCAAGAAGAATTATGATAACTGGCATCATTAATCACGACATGATCATAGAAATGTTATTGAATATATCTCACTTCATAAAGGGTACTTGTGTTATCAACGCCATCTACCAAATGAGTTTTTTTCTCAAGACACGTAAATTTTTAGGAAAATACGTTACCCTATGTCTCGACTACTTCATATCCACACTATACAACCTCCTTTGACATGATCACATATCAAGGTCTTTTTTTAAAAGACCCACATCTTCCACTAGCCAAAATCAACTATCTCCTCGACCTACCTTAACCAATATCGATACCAATACCATTCCTCTCGTTACCCTTTTTATTTTCTTTCAAGTTTATTATTTCTTTGGAGTTTTGAGGTTTTTGAATTTAGTCATGTTAAAATGCATTTTCCTTTTTAGTTTCTTAATATTTTAGGATTTTTATATTATTTTGAATTTAAAATGTCACGTGACAATTAAAGCTTATTTTTAACATTTTTGAAAAAGTCTAATTTTTGAATTATAATGTATTTAAGTTTAAACTGGAAATTAATATTTTATTAAAGTAAAAATAGTTTTTTTTAAAGTGTGTCGATTATAAAAAAAGAACCCAAGTAGATGTTAATACATTCTCTTCTACTAAGCTTGTTTTCACTATCAATTCTTTAAGAAGGCCTTGAAATGGCCTTTATTTTGGGTGGAAAAGGTACTGTCTTCTTTTAGGGTCGGGGGTCTAAAGGTGAAATGGCCTTTATTTTGGGTGGAAAAGTTACACGATCAGATGATATGTGGAATAAAAAACTTGCATCTCTTGGGCTCCTCATGATAGCACATTTGAGGCTTACATATTCAACAGTTTGGGCTGATAAAAGATATACAAAAAAATGATAATAAAAAACATTCGACTACCATTTTATACAATAAATAGTTTATATATTTTTAGGACTTAAATTAATATCAATTATGGATATAGGACAACAAATATTTTATTTTTATTTTTAGTTCTTATTTTCAAATTATTGATTGACGCGACATTCTGTGATTGATTAACATTTTATAGATATAGGTCCGCGCCAATGACTTTATTAAAAAATAGAGACTAAAATTATAAATAAAATATATATTGTCCTATTTTCAGAATATATATTACAATAGATCATAAATTTACAACGCCCCATAAATAGTTTACGCAAGAACCTCTCCAAGTGTTTAAATAAAAAAACATCTATAAAGAGTACCCCAAAATATGTATGTACAATAAAATGCATAACATAGTTTAGGGATTATTTATTAGATATTCATGGGGTTATTTATCTCTTTCCTCTTGATGAACAGATTCGTCATGCATAGCCTATAAACTAAAATATAATACTACATTCCTCTTTTATCTTAACGAAACATAGTGAATATCATCTAATTTTATATGAATTCATATAATAGAGGATCAACATATATAATATAATCATTGTTTTATTTTGTACACTATCATTTAAACAAATTTAGTCTTGTTATTTTTGAGTAACTTGTGTCTAACGGAATCTCATCCCGTTTACATGCTTGCAGGTTGTGTTAATTACGGTTTCATATTAAGAACTAATCAACTTTAACACGCAAGCTTGGTGTTGTGTCGAAATTGGTAATCATGACATGCTGCAAATTGGTACCCGTTATTAGAGTGATATTTAGCATTAAGGGTATTTTAGTATTTTTTTCCTTTTCATATATTATTAGGTGGTTGTAGTAGGTGATATCTTCTCTCTTCTTCCTTTTATTGTAAGATATTCTAAAGTATGATAAGATGAAATCTTAGTCCCTCTTTTTCTCTCTTTCCATTTTAATTGTAGATCTTTAATATATTATCACCGGTATCACAAGAGAATATTTATAACAAATTACAGACTTTAAGTGGGTAATTTATAACCAAAAAAAATAAAAGGAAAGTTCAAAGAAGTTTCTTAGACTTTAAAAAAACTGTTTTTGTTAAACTTTAATTTTCTTCTCATGAATAGTTTACTTCAAAGTTAGAGATACGATTTTTGTGGTGCTACAACAAACAAGAGTTGCATAAACAACGGGAAAGTGGCATTTTGTTAGATGATAGGCATAGGTAAGTCAATGATTAATTGGATAAAAGTAAAAGGTAATCAAAAGTGAAAGGCAATCCAGAATACTGAAAAATATAGCGGCCATCGTCCTTTACTTGGAGGTTCAAAGGTATCATGAAGAGGAATATATAAATAAGTGGGAAAAACAAAGAAAAAGAAAATTATTATAAAATATGTATTTATTGAATGCAGTGGCGGATTCAGGATTTTTGGTTAATCGGGGCCAAAGTTTGCAGTGGTGTCGGGGGTTCAGGGACGGGAGCCCCCGAGACGATTTTTTTTGGGTTATTTCGAATTTTATACAAATCATAACTTTATTTCGAGTTTTAGACAAATTATAGTTCGTCCAAAATAACTACAAATTATATGTTTCGAGTTTATTTCGAGTTTTTTCCGGCATATATGTTTGGGATACAAATTACAGAAATTTGACAAGGGGCGGATTACAGAAATAAGGGTATATGTTTGGTGAGACTACAAAAAATCATACATACAATTTTTCTAAAAAATCATACATACAAAAAATCAGCTTAAGGTTAAAAAAATACCTGATGGTGCTGAGTTAGTGGCTCCGGTTAGCATACACAAAAATCCTATATATTTTAGGTTTAGATTTTTAATTAATTACAATCTTACACCCTCAGTTTTGAATATAATTAGAGTTGTACCTTATAGTTTGAAATTTTACCAAAAGAATCTATATATATATATATATATGTATATATATATATATATATTTGTATATATATATATATATTTTCAAAAATTGAACGGGGGCCAAGACCCCCCTTGGTCCCCATGTGCATCCACCCCTGATTGAATGTCCCCTTATATTTTATAATTATTATAATATTTATTGAGATATTTTATTTTGTAATAGAGGTCATACTCATTGAGTATTTACACATAATGATATAAGAAAGTTTATCCCCTTAAATTTTCTCTATGTCCGTCTTATTTTACAACACGTTATCAATAGGTCGCAAGTATTTCTCTCCCCCACCTCTTGTCACCGGCACAAATGTCAAATTTTGCATCTTGTTTTCTCTTAATTGAAAACGATAAGTATATGCACATGTCCATTTTTTTCTTCTTCTGCCTACTAAGGTACATGTATGGATCATTTTATATATATTTTTTATTAATGTTTATATATTTGTTCTGGATCCTACTGGTGTGAAATTTTTTTATTGAATTTTTTGATGAAAAAATTAGAGATGATTATCTAACCGTGGACATCATATCCATGAAGTTTCATAAAAAAATCATTTTTTTACTATTTTGAAAAAATGGTATGTATCGGGATATGTACCATAAGGAGTCATTACCGGAGACTATATATATATATATATATATATATATATATATAGAGAGAGAGAGAGAGAGAGAGAGAGAGAGAGAGAGAGAGAGAGAGAGAGGTTCTCATGCATACCCCAGTTTGCATACCGCTGGCGCAGACCAATTTTGATAAAATAGTAAAAAAAATATTTTTGATGTAATTTTTTTTTTATAGTTTCTAAACATTTCAATAGGACCATAAAAAAAAATTCAACTCAAAATGAATTTTTTTGCTATTTTAAAAAAATCGGTCAAACTTTGTCAGTTTTTAACAACTTAAAAACTGACAAAGTTTGATCGATTTTTTTAAAATAGCAAAAAAATTCATTTTGAGTTGAATTTTTTTTATGGTCCTATTGAAATGTTTAGAAACTATGAAAAAAAATCAGCCCGAAATTATTTTTTTTACTATTTTAAAACAATGGTCCGCACGGAGGGTATGCAAACTGAGTATGCATGAGATCCTTTCTGTGTATATATATAAAAGGAGCTTTTACATATAGCTTCCATTTGAAGAGATTTATTAAATAAGTCCTATTGACTTTTCAACAAGCAAATGAGTCATATTTCCAATTTTTGGAATTTTTTTTCACAACTTTGTCCTTTTAAAAACAAACATCCTTTTTGGGAAAAGTTACTCAAGTGGTTAAACTTTTTTTTCTTTCAATTTTTAATCTTCAAATGATCATAACTTTTGATTTACAAATTCATTTATTTTGTAAAATTACTATTTTTGGAATCTCTTATCAAACAAGATTTGTGAAGCCCATAATATTTCAAAGAAATAATTTTTTTTTATACAAATGGTATATATTTACTGTGTTCACCGAAAAATGAAAGAGTTGTATATTTGGGACATTTTCACACATTGTAAACATTTATTGTGCTAATATTACACAGACAGTAAAATTAACCATGTTCACCAAAAAATGAAACGATTTTATATCTGAGATATTTTCACATACAGTAAACATTTATTGTGCTAATATTACTGCCTAATAACGAAGAAAACACGTCAACATGGGTCATATTTTATATGGCTCAATTAGTCGCTTTCAAAAATATAAATTTTATAAATTTTGAAATTGTATATCGAATGTTATAGTTCTTTAAAGTTTGAAAGAGAAAAAAATAAATACCATTTTTTAATTTGGAGGGAATATAACGATATGGATATATTAGTAAAGAAAAAACCCGTAAATTTAAATATAGAGCTTAATTAATGATTGACTAGTCAATAGGACTTAAATAATATATTTTTTTAAAAATAGTACTTAGATATAATTATTCCTAAATATAATCGTCGTGTTGAAAAGTTTATATTTATTGACCGTATGCATGGATACGTGCTTTGTTTCTTTGTGGTTTAATATTGTGGAGGCAATTATTATGTAACAGAAATAAATACGAGAGAAGCAATTATCAACACAAATAAATACGAGAGAAGCAATTATCAAGAAAAGAACAAGGAATATAAGATACCAATCACACAACAAAGGATGTACGTGGTTCAGCAAAGATGTGCCTACGTCCACGGTGGTGCAGTCGATATTATTTCTATATACTCCGGAGAGTGATTACAGAGAATACAACTTGTCCTTTTGCCCCGGACCTAGGGTTTAATATATACATGTACATGCAGGTAAGTGAAGGTGATGGGTTTCTCCACGTTTTCCATATCCCGTGTAACTTCCGATTGTGGGAACGTGGGGGAGACCGGATCAATAAGAGATGAGGGGCCCGGACTTTGGGCCGTCAGGACTGGGCTACTCGTCCGGGCCCATGGTTCTAAATTTCGGGTACCCACAATTGCCCCTAAATTTGTTGGGCCATGTTTATGGGTTCAATGGATTTAAATGATCAGCCATTATGACTGATTTGCGATTCTTCGAAAACTGTGAAGTTGATTTGGTGGCACCCGCTTCGCTTATTGTGCGCTATGATTAGAATTGAAGGCTTGTTGGGATAGCCACTTTTTCTTCCGTCGCTTCAGCCCTTCCAGTACTCTTCTTTCTTCTGAGAAATCTAGCGCCTCGTATCTTCTTCTCTCAATCCCCATTCCCATTGCTTCTTAGTCGTCTTGAGCTCGTGCTTCTTCATCACTTGAACCGATCTTCTGTTTTGTAAGTTTCTCGTGCCCTTTCTTTGCACTTTCTCTTTGGTTTGTAGATTTTCTTGAGTTTTTCAATGGAGAAGATTGGAAATAGGTCAATCTCTGAATTTAGGAAGTTCTACAACATCCCTGAGTGGGTAGATATTGAGTGTTGTGCCTCCCCTCCTAGGAACGTTAGGGATATAGAGGATGCCCACTGGATCCATGTTTTGTTACTTTCCCAGGGGGGACTTACTTTTCCCCCTAATGATCTATTTTTGCACTTTTTTGGCTATTTTAATATTGTTCCTGCACAGTGCTCGCCCAATGTATGGAAAATAGTGAATGGTGTGCACAGGATAAATCAATTGTACGGCACTAGGTTAGGACTTGCCGAGGTCTGCTTTTGTTACTCCTTTTCTCGAACTAGTTCAGGTGTCTTATACCTCAAAGCTAGGAGCCCTGATAGGGTATTGGTAGTAAACCTACCTGATTCCCATAAGAACTACTGGCAAGAGGGTTTCCTTGTTAGGAATTGGCAGTTCGCTCCCCAGTTTGAAGGGTCGAGGTCGGAGAGGTTCACTATTCCTTTTTACGGAGAAGAATATATAGGTAGACATTGTACTTTGGTTTCACCCTTTGCTGATTTGTGACTTTTCTAACCCCTCTCTGCTTTTTCTTGAGCAGCGAGGTCAAAGAATTTGGAGCCTGCTCTCAGCGAGGTTCGTATCTCGGAGTTGGTAAAACCTTGGAATATCAGGGAGCCTCTGGGTGACGGCGAGCATCCCAGGTCTGCTGCCTTTTTGCTCAAGTATAAGAACGTTGGCTCCAGCTTCATAGTACGGCCCGTGGATAGTGTACCAGAGTTCGATTCCTTAGAAGAGACTACTGCTGAGCCAATCCAGTTGGACGAAGAGGAGAGCAACTCTGAAAGTGAGCCTGCAGGAGCTGCGAGTAATTTGGGTGAAGGGAGCTCTGACAGTAGCAGTTCCTCTGACTGTGAGGAGGATTCTGAAGCTCTAGGATCATCGAGCACTTCCAGCAGTTCGGGTGAAGAGATGCCTCCAAGGAAGAACTTGATTAGGGATGATGATGATGAGGACCACGTGATTCTTGCACAGAGGTCAAAGAAACAAAAGTCTACTTCTGGGGCCGTGGCTACTGGTTCTCGATCTTCTACTCAGGAGCAAGAGAGGAAGAGGAGAGAGGAAGAGCAGGTGAGAGAGAGGGAGAGAAAAAAGGAGGAGGAAAGGAAGAAGGTGGAGGAAAAGAAGAGGATGGAGGAGAGGAAGAGAATGGAGAAGGAGAAAGAGGAAGAGAGGAGAAAGATGGAGTCAAGGACGAAGGCTGGGCAAGCCTTGGTCCCGGTGTTTGCTTTGCCCGAGGGGGCCTCAGTTGTCATTTCTCCTCAGCTGGCGTCTGCGCTGCTCGAGAGGGCAGTTCTCCCTGCAGATCGCCAGAGGGCGTTGGGGTCTGATCAATTGGCCCTTCAAGCTAGTCAGAGGCTAGCCTTGGTAAGATCCTCTCCATTTTTTAATTCTTTAACAAGTTTTAGTTATTTCTCCTTCTTGATCTCTTCTTTATTTTTGGCAGTTTGTGACTGACTTCGCCGTGCTCTATCGCTCTCGCGACGAGCTGGTGAGAAGGAATAGCGAGCTAGAGCAGCAGAATTCTGCTCTGGAAGTCAGGGGTTCTCAGCTGGAGGCTGATTTAAAGACTGCTGACGCCACCTGAGCTTCCTCTGATCTGTCCCTCATCAATTCTAATCGAGAGAGGGATGCGACGGTTAAGGAGCTGAGCAAGTTGAGGCAGGCCTATGACCTAGTCTGCTCGAGCAAGCTGGGTGTCGTGGAGGAGAACAAGGTTCTGACCGAGCAGTTAAAGGAGAGAGAGTCCCAGGTAGCCACCATCAAGGAGGATTCATATAACTCCGGGTGGACTGCTGCTTACGAAGACGCCGAGGTTCAGATAGGCTACATCAGCCGTTTGAACTTCAAGAAGGGCTGTAACAAGGCCCTCATAGCTGCTGGGGTTGATGCTGAATCTCCTCTGTTCGACGAGCATGACCCGGGTTCGAGGCCAACTGTGGACGAAGAAGCCCCTGCCCCATCCATCGAGGGTGTTGATCTTGCCTCTCAGACAAGTCCTGCCGGTGCTTGTCCTGCCCAGGCGACTGAGGGAATCCCTGTAGAGGGGGATGCCTCTGCTGCTGCTGATAAGGGGAAGAAGCCCGCCACCTCTAGGCAGCCTGAGGTTGCTAGTTGATCTACTTTTAGGACTATTCTTGTATTTTTGCTTGTAATTTTTTCAATTTCTGCTCGATGTACTTGACTTTTATCAATGAAATGAAAAGGCTTCTTTTTCCAGTGCATTGATTGATTTTTCTTTCCATTGCCCTTTTATGTCTTGTAGTTGACTGATGTAGAAGAGTATATTCCTGCCACATCCCAGTTGGGCAGGACTCTTGGTCCCAATGCCAGTCCTCAGGTTCGTCAGTCCTTTGTTAGGCTTTGCAAATCTCTTAGGTCAAGGAATCAAAAGTATAAGGAGCAGTCTGAGCTCGTGGTCAAGCTGAAGGACAGGTTCCAGGAGATGGAGGACATTGGTGCTTCAGTGCAAGAAGAAGTCAATGTGCTGAGGACCAGACTCCTAGAGGCCACCGAGGCCAACCAAGTTGGGGAGTTCCTGCAGCAGGAGAATGAGAACCTGAGGAGGGAGGTCTTACAACTTAGAGAGCATGCGCCGAGCACTATTTCAGTGGTTCTGCAAGGCTCCTCGTCGTCGCGAGTTGGATATACTCCTCTTATGCCGTGAGGTTCCACTCGTCCTCCCCTCCCGCGAGCTGGTAGGAGCACCAGGGGAAGGAACAGGGAAGTAGAAAAACAGTGTGATAAGGAGATTCAAGAGCTCCGCGATGATGTCCGACGAGCATATGTAATTGCTGTTGGGCTTCAAAGGGACGTTACCCGATTGCGGCACTTATCCAAGAAAGGTCCTCGGCAAGCGCGGGCTGACAGTTATGATCAAGGCTGGCTAGATGCTCCAACAAGACTATATGAGTTCGAGGAACTTTCTGTCATCAGAGGGTGGTTAAGTTCCTTGAAAGATCTTCAGGTCCTGAGGAACTCGGTGTTATGGTATCGTCACGAGATGTCCTCCTCCACTCTGATGCCCAACCCATTCAGGAGGGATGATCGATGGATCCCCATTGATGCTATTCCTCGGCAACTATTGGAGTTGGACGCAGATGAGGTTGTGGAAGAGCTAGTCCCCGCTCCTGATGACGAACGAAGAGCTAGAGTGGCAGATTATCTTGTTCGGAGGCTTCCACCTTCTTGAGATTTTGCAAGTTGTTATTTTTTTGTCTTTTTTGATAATGTAAATGCTTTGGGCGAGCTTCGCCGACTAAACATGTATTATCATTGTTGTAAATATAAGAGATTAATGAAAAGTTCGTGTTTTGGGCAATTTTGCCGACTAAACGTGTTCATCCAATCTTTTTATATTCTTGCTTCTTCATAATCCTTTTTGTTTTGTCATGCAAGTGCCCCCCCAGTCCAGTATAATACCAAAATACCATTATGCCCCACTTTACCTTTTAGGTTGTGTCGTCACACTCCCTTAGGCCTAAGTAGGGCGATTGGCGAGGACACACCTGGTATTGAATGTCTTCATCCGATCAGGATTTTGCTCAACCAAAGTAGGTTTGATGACCAGTATAAAATCTAGTCGCATTGCCTAAGAATCCTCTGTAGGGCTTTATATATTGCCAGGGGCAATGCTAAGAGGTCTCTCGTGTTTCATGACGATGACCTGAGGAGGGGTATTCCCCTGCTAATAAAATCTGGTCGCATTGCCTAAGAATCCTCTGTAGGGCTTTATATATTGCCCGGGGCAATGCTAAGAGGTCTCTCGTGTTTCATGACGATGACCTGAAGACGGGTATTCCCCTGCAATATCGACCATTGTGCCTGTGATTTGGAAAAGATGTGTGATGAAATGCAACTGTTACTGATTTCATTAGTAATAAGGGAAATGAACTGTCCTTTCACATAACAAATACAAGAAAAAGATTCAACAATAAAATTCCTTGAGAATCTAAAAATAGAATTTCTTGAGATTAGCTGCGTTCCATGCTCGTGGTATCTCTCTGCCCTCCATCGTTTCCAAATGATAGGCACCTTGCAGGTCGTCTTTAGTTATTTTAAAGGGTCCTTCCCAGTTTGGGCCTAACTTGCCATCTGATGACTTCACCGCGTTGCCCAGGACTTTTCATAGAACATAGTCCCCAACTTGGAACCTTCTCGGGTTAACCCTTTTGTGGTAGTGCTTTGCGAGCTGTTGCTGATAGCTTTCAAGCTTCACTAGGGCAAGTTCTCTACGCTTGTCGATGAGGTCGAGTTCAGCGAGCAATGCCTTATCATTCTGGCCTTGGTCGACAAGGTTGGATCTCATTGTTGGCAAACCTGCTTCTAGTGGGATGACTGCTTCCATGCCGTATGTTAGCAAAAATGGGGTTTTTCCTATTGCTCGCCGAGGAGTTATTCGGTAAGCCCATAGGATATGGGGTAGCTCGATTGCCCATGCGCCTTTGGCTTGCTCTAATCGCTTCTTCAATCCATCGATCACAGTTTTGTTGGAAGCTTCTGCTTTGCCCATTGCTCTGAGGGTAGGCCACCGAACTAAAGTTGTGCCTGATCCCGTGTTCGTTACAGAAGTACTGAAAGGGGCCACTCTCGAATTGTGTCCCATTATCAGCGATGATGGTTCTGGGGATTTCGAATCGAGTGATTATATTCCTCCATATGAACATTATCATATCAGCGTCTCGGATGTTTGCCAATGGTTCTGCCTCGATACATTTAGTGAAGTAGTCAGTTGCAACCAATAGGTATTTGCGATTTCCGGCAGCGGTGGGCAGTGGTCCCACGATGTCCATTCCCCATTGGGCGAAGGGCCATGGACTGGTCAGGGATTTTAGGTCGCTGGCGGGTTGGTGGACCATAGGAGCATGAAGTTGGCATTTCAGGCATTTGCGGACATATACTGCGGAGTCCTTTTGCATATATGGCCACTAATAGCCTTCCTTCATTGCTCGAAAGGCTAGAGACCTTCCTCCGACATGACTTCCACAGATTCCTTCGTGAAGCTCGCGCAGCACTTGCTCGACATCGCCTGGGTGGACGCATCTAAGGTAGGGACCGGAGAAGGACTTCTTATACAAGTCGCCTCCTGTGGATAAGTGAAAGCGAGCATCTTTGACTCTTATCTGGTGGGCAGTTTTCTTGTCCTCTGGGAGCGTGCCCTCCTTTAAATAGTTCTTTAAGGGGTCCATCCAGCTGGGGGCTGATCCCACCTAGAGTATTTGTTCCACGTTTGGCAGCTCGCTATTGCGGTTAATGCTCGAACAAATGAGGAAATCGATGGGGATGACCCTCTTAAGGTCAGAGTCAACTGCCGAACTCAAGACTACTAAGGCATCAGCGTGACTGTTTTTCCCCCTGGGAAACTGCTGGATGTTGATCTCTTCGAAGCTTGACATTAGTTTTCTCACCAGGGCGAGGTAGGCTGCCATTCTTTCATCCTTCGCGTTGTAATCTCCACTTATCTGATTGGAGACTAGTTAAGAATCGTCGAACACCTGTAAACGTTTTGCTCCCAGAGTTTGCGCCTTTTGGAGACCGACTATAAGGGCTTCGTACTCTGCTTCGTTATTGGAGGCTGTAAATCCAAGCCTGATTCCTTGCTCAAGGATGGTGTTTTCTGGGGTGATGAGAACAATGCCTATGCCTGCCCCCTTTGAGTTGGAGGCTCCATCAATGAATAGTTTCCAGATTTCCACTGTTGCTTGGTTCTCCTTTTGCTTTGTTGGTTGAGGTTGGTCGGGGAGTTCTTCGCCTGTGAATTCGGCTATGAAATCAGTAAGGATCTGACCCTTGATAGCTGTCCTTGGTTGAAATTGGATGTCGAACCGACTGAGCTCGACTGACCACTTAGACAATCTGCCCGATAAATCCGCTTTCCTTAGGACCGCCTTAAGGGGGTGCGATGTAAGGACGATGATAGTATGAGCTTCGAAATAATGCTTCAGCTTCCTCGAGGCTATTACTAGGGGAAATGCGAGCTTCTCCAATGGCAGGTACCTTTTCTCGGCGTCTAATAAGGTCTTTCTCGCGTAATAAACGGGGTGTTGGATCCCTGCAACCTCGCATATTAGCGCGGAGCTGACTGTGTGATTGGATACAGAGAGGTACAGGTACAAAGAATCCGTTTGCTGTGGTATGACCAGAAACGGTGGAGTGCTTAGGTAGGATTTGAGATCGTCCAATGGTCGCGAGAAATCTAGGCTCCATTCTATTGGTTTACTCCTTTTTAGAAGCTGGAAAAAGGGCTTGCACTTCTCGGAGGATTTGGAAATGAAGCGATTTAAGGCAGCGAGCATTCCAGTGAGCTTCTGCACATCCCGGATTGTTCGAGGGGATTGTACCATGTTGATTGCATCGATCTGGTCTGGATTAGCTTCTATGCCTCTCTTACTGACCAAGTATCCAAGAAATTTTCCTGACTGGACACCGAAGGAACACTTGCTCGCATTAAGCTTCATTCGGTACTTCCTGAGGATTTCGAAGGTCTTTGACAGTTCTGAGAGGTGATTTTCCTTCTTCTTGCTCTTAACGAGCATGTCATCGATGTAGACCTCCATTGTGTCTCCCATTTGATCCTTGAACATTTTTGTGACCAGCCGCTGATAGGTTGCCCCCGCATTCTTAAGCCCAAATGGCATGACCTTATAGCAATATAGCCCAACTGTCGTGATGAACGCCGTTTTGTCCTGGTCTGGGGCATATAAGGGGATTTGGTGATATCCCAAGTATGCGTCCAGGAAACTCATTCGCTCATGAGCTGCAGTGGCATCTACTAGTTGGTCTATCTTTGGGAGGGGGAAAGTATCCTTAGGGCATGCTTTGTTGAGGTCAGTGAATTCGATGCACACTCTCCACTTTCCATTATTCTTCGAAACTACTACTGGGTTGGATAACCACTTGGGGAATTGTACTTCCCGTATGGATCCTGGATCCTGCATCCAGCAGTTTTTCAACTTCCTTTTCGACCGCTTTAGCCTTCTCGGGTGCAGTTCTCCGTGCCTTTTGCGTGACTGGCTTGAATGTGGGGTCGATGTGCAGCTAATGACAGACCATATCAGGATCAATTCCAGGCATCTCGTATGGTTCCCATGCGAAAACATCTACGTTGTGTCTCAGTAGGGTCGTCAACTCCTTCTGTTCTTGGTCGGTGAGAGATGCCCCAATCAAGAAGACTCTGCTATTGTCACCAACTTCTGCTATAACTTCTACCAGGTCCTCGATGATGCGCTCGGAGGGGAGGAGGATGGTCTCCTCTACTCCAGGTCTTCCATACTTTAATTGCTATTTAGAAGGTATCACACCCTCTTCAACTTTCTCGCTGGGTTGACCGGCCTTCTTCTCTGGCTTTGGTCGGATGGCTGTTATGAAGCACTTCCTCGCCATCGCTTGGTCACCGTGGATCTCCATTACTCCTCGCTCGGTTATATACTTGAGCTTCTGGTGGTAGGTCGAGGAGACCGCCTTCATTGCATGGAGCCATCCTCTGCCGAGGATGGCCTGGTACGGTGATTTGATGTCAACTACCAAAAACTCAATCATCTTGGAGACGTTCCCAGCACGAACTGGCAGCACTATTTTGCCTAGGGGCATGGTCATTTTCCCAGAGAAGCCAACCAAAGGAACAGTAGCTTCCTTTAAGTCGATGACGCTCAACTTCAATTTCCTGAATAGGTCGAGGTACATTACTTCGGATGAGCTCCCTTGATCGACGAGCAGCTTGTCGATATCAAAGTTGGCTATCCTGAGTGTAATGACCAGGGCATCATGATGTGGGGTCCTTACTCCCATCAAATCTTCATCCGTGAAAACAATATGCTTGTTATAGTCGACGTCCTCTGCTCGTCGACGCTTTCCTGACTATGACTTTGCTGGATTGATTTGAAAAGCCTGCATTACTGCTGTAAGTTTTTTCATCTCCATTCGAGCTGAGTTCCCTTGTATCTGCTGTGACACCCCGACTAATTAAATACCGGGTAGCTACTCCTTTATTAAATCAATACAAAATATCAAGTTGATTCAGTTAATAGCATCACTGTCGAAAACATTTTAAAGATTACTAACCACCTAGTATTTAAAAAGAAAGTTGCCAAATTTTAAGTTATCTGATTAACATGAAAAAAGAATAGTGGAAGTACAACATAAAACCATTCACCATAACGAAGTAATGAAATAACCAACAATAGTAATAAGTCCGGAGGAAAACTCCTCACAACAATCCCACAACTAAAAATAATAAGACAAGTCTGAATTCTGAATTAAGTACATGCCCGAATTCTGAATAACTGAAATAAATGAAATGCCTCTAAAAGAAATGGGCGACATGCCCTACAACTGATAAATACTGAGTATAGAGTCAAGATAGATGAAGCGTCTATAATCAATGTCCTGTAACTCCCACAAACCGCTACAGCTCGTCACCTGAATGAGGATCCTAAGCATGGTGTCCTTGTGGCTGGGCACCTAAAAATGGTTTTTACGAAAAGATAGATTTGAAAGCAAACGGGTCAGAGCCCGAATGTGGAGAGTATTTTAAAACAGCAAGTGCTTTAATAATAATTAAAACAATGAATGCAAGATACATGTTAGGACGTGCTCTCACATGAAATACTCACCTCTCGTCTAACTGTGCACTCCTAACGTTCCTGTACCCATTCATATGTTATCTCATAACTATCTAATTCCAAAGAGTTTCTGACACTTCTACTTGGTTCATGTTTAATTTCCAACCTTAACAATTAAATAGAGAGTTCTACTTTAATTCTCGGATTCCCAATTATTAACAAAACCATTTATGGATAATGTCCCCTTTTATCTTTTCATAATATTACAATTACTATACTCACAATTTAACATAGCAATTTCCTTATCATATAACCGTATATTATTCACATCATAGATATACTATACAAGCACCCAAAGGCTAAGCTGCGGTGCACACATACTCTGCTATCCATCCCGGTACATCACGTACATAAGGATTACAAATTCCGAGTCTCTCAGGAATTGTTGGAATAAGCACCACACACAAAAATGGAGGCGAACATAATTCAACATATCCATGGTCACGTACATACCTACGCTCCATAGTCAGCTGGCTTATTAACTCACAAATAAGTCGTTCTCTTGAACTATGTCCTCAAGGTACCAATCTAAATCCGGTCAACACAAGGATAAGAAGGCCCTAAGCGAACGTAACCTCCCGTGATAGCAAGTATGGTAGGTATGTCATACATATAAAAATCATATACTAAGCATTCGCACATCTTAGATAATTCAATATTAATAAAGTTATACTCTACATCCTTATACCATTATTCCAAATTTGTATATTTTACGTCTCCCGATAATATAAAAGTTAAACTGTCGACACGTCTCACGTCGTAGTTTCTTATACTTAAAACCTATCTAAAATAGATTATTAAGTTCCCATTATTCCCATGTATAACTTCTTTATTCCTAAGGTCCCTACTTCTGCCCCAAACCTCATTTCATCGAATTATTCAAATATATACTATTAACCCAAATATTAACTCACTTATCGAATCTCATTAGTATATTAATCAAGGGTTAACATCCTTAAAATTTAAATAGGGAAAAAACTTTACTCATTCTGGGAAGGTCGATCGATCGACCTTTTCCTTCGATCGATCGATGGTGGTCGATCGATCGACTGATGAATGTCGATCGATCGATTGCACCAGGTATGGTTACGGACTGCTTCGTTTTGCAGTTTCCAAATCAACCCAAAACATACTTTTAATGCAAGAATCTCTAATATAACGTTATAGTATCATCATATAACCATCCTACAACATTAATAACATTCTAAAACCAATAATTCATCATTCAAGGGCTTTGTACGGATCAAATCTTCATAAAGAATTCCAGATTTCTATTTCTCTCAAGAACATTAATAAACTTCTTCAAAAATCCGTTTTTAAATCATCAAGGGTCAAAATTCTGAGTTCATAATTCGTCCAGATTGTTACTACATGCAGTCCCTAACATAATTCATAGTTTTAAACTTCCAATTCATGGGTCTATATCATCTTCCAAGATAAATTCGATAATTTCCTAAACATGGAAACATAGCTTTGAATCAATTGTAATTAAACCACTTGCCTTAATCTTTCTCTGAATTTGGGGTTGAAACTTGAAGGTTGGATTGTCTTCTCTCTCTCTCTCTGCAGAATTCTTCTCTTCCTCTCTCTCTCTCTACAAGTTCTTCTCAAGGTTCTTCTCAAGGTGTTAATGGAGGTGGAGTTGGTTTTTGCCAATCTTTATGGTTTCTAACTTCTCCCGTAGCCCACTATCTAAGTTGGTGTTAGAACATGGATTAGTGGGTTAATACTAAGTAAAATATTAACTCTAATTTTCGTGGGTTTTAAATCCCAAATTTCCGAAATTACCAAAATGCCCCTAAAAGTTACCGGTATGGCCCAATAATGCCCCGAGACCCAAACTTAACCCCCGGCTAGTGTTTTCTGACTATTTCGACCCTTACGGACGCGTTGGCGCACTCAAAATGACCATACGGGTGATAAAAATAAAATTCACTTTTAATTCAAATAATTATATTCCTGACGCGACTGTCACGCGCGTCCCAACAAAGTTTCCCAAATTGCCGTATTTCAATCTTGCGACAATTTCAATATTTCCAATATTCATATATTGCCAAATCTACACATTATAATCAAATACTAACTCACATCTCGTTAATATTTTTATCTGGATTAATTTCCAATTAATACACATATAATTCAATTAATCCCAAAAATAAATATCACAGAAAATACGGGGTATTACATCTGCTTGATGTCAGATACTCCGTGGATCACTGCGAACTCGTGTCCAGCATCATCCTCCAGCACATTGTCGGGTCTCACCTCTCTGTTGGCAGTCACTTTCTCTGCCCTTTTTTCCACAAAGTCGTTCAAATGCCCGGACTGGGCCAACTCTTCGAGGTGAGACTTGAGAGCTTTGCAGTGATCAGTCTTGTGTCCTCCCTTTTTGTAAAAAGCGCATCTCAACGCATTGTTCCTCTTCGAGGGGTCTCCTCCCATCTTCCTGGGCCACTTGATGAATGGCTCATCCTTGATCTTCGCGAGAACCTTGTAAATTGGTTCTTTGAAGACGGTGTTGACCGCCTGGAATGCTTTCGACGCGTCATGGTTCCCTCCATTCTTGGAGCCATTTTTGCCTCCGTTATTTCCTTCTTTCCTCTGGTTCTCAATTTTCTCGCCTACCTTGGTAGTGAGCTTAGCTCGACCATTTTCTCCTGTATTAGGGCGGGTGACATCTTCCACCTTTGCATATTTCTCGATTCGGGCCATTAGGTCGTTAATAGTCATAGCTTCATTCTTCGTCAGGGACTGGTAGAGGAGGGATGAACTAGGGAGCCCAATTTTGAAGGAGGCCACTGCCACTTCCTCCGTGCAGTCCTCGATCTCATTGAATAACTCCCAGTACCTCTTCGCGTATTCTCGGAGGGTCTCCTGAGGCGTTTTCTTCATTATTAGTAGAGCATCCATCCTTTTGGGATGGGATCTACTGGTAATGAATCGGGCCGTAAAAAGTTCGGCTAGGGATTTGAAATTCTTGATCGACCGGTGGGGGAGCCTTTTGAACCACTTCTGTGCTACATCATGAAGGCTCGAGGGAAAAATGCGGTACATCAGGGCATCTCGGTGACTCCAGAGGGTCATGGCCTGTCGGTATTGCCTGACGTGATCGATGGGATCAGTTTTTCCGTCGTAAATCTTGAACCTTGGAATGGAAAATTTCTTGGGAGCTTCCTCCTCTTCGATTTCTCTTGTGAAAGGTGACTTCATCTGGGTTTTGAGAGCTCGCCTCGCGAGTTCTCTGGTTGATCTTATTCCGTGGTAAGCGGCATGCTGGTCCATCTCCCTGTGGACCATGTTTCGTATGTTCTTGTCGCTACGAGCAGGGCTCTGGTAGCGACGAGCTCTCCGTAGCTGTTCGCGGAGGTCGTTGTCTGACTTGCCTCCTTCATCCCACCTAGGGCTCCTTCCTCGGTTGCGAGATTTTCTCGTCTGAGGGCTAGGAGTGCGATATGGGCGTCTCCTGTTATCAGAGCAAATCTCCCTCTCCAGTCTTTCCAGTGTTCTTTTCAAGCGATCATTCTCAGCCTCGTATCTGCGAGAAGACTCCCTCTGCTCGTGGAGCCTTGCCTCGTACGCATCAATCAACCTGGATATCTGTGTGGACCTCGCTGGCCCCTGACTTTCTTCTGAGGCTGGTCTTTCCAGGCGGGCTCTCTGATCTGAACGTCGGACTTCAGACCTAATCCTGCGAGGAGCAGGTGGCTCTTGAATATCTCCTGCTTGGGGAGCATTGCTGCTGTGGCCAGACATCTTAAACTCCTCTCTTGACGTGGGCTCTTCTCAGGGAAAGATGAACGCTTCCCACAGACGGCGCTAATTGTGGAGGCAATTATTATGCAACACAAATAAATACGAGAGAAGTAATTATCAAGAAAAGAATAAGGAATATAATATGCCAATCACACAACAAAGGATGTACGTGGTTCAACAAAGATGTGCCTACGTCCACGGTGGTGCAGTCGATATTATTTCTATATACTCCGGAGAATGATTACAGAGAATACAACTTGTCCTTTTGCCCCGGACCTAGGGTTTAATATATACATGTACATGCAGGTAAGTGGAGGTGATGGGTTTCTCCACGTTTTTCATCTCCCGTGTAACTTCCGATTGTGGGAACGTGTGGGAGACCGGATCAATAAGAGATGAGGGGCCCGAACTTTGGGCCGTCAGGACTGGGCTACTCGTCCGGGCCCATGGTTCTAAATTTCGGGTACCCACAAATATATATAGTGATGCTTACCCAATATCGATGATGAACACATATTGGCTAATGACTAATCTATTAAGTTGGTCACCTTCGCATCATTGGTGCAAGCATCTTCATTTAGTATATTAATTGAAACTGATTATAAATTCATTGAAGTTTAATAATTAATTATATTAAATTATTATACATATTGATTTTTAAATCAATAAATATATACTTTAATTTTTTCAAAACCCCAAAGATCAGGTTACATAAAACATAACTATAAGGTTTTTGTATATTTACAAATGGATTTCATACTTTTGGATACTTGTACTTTATCTCCTACACTTTTGATTATTTTTATATTATTCTTGTACTTTTATTTTAATAAAAAAACTTTGCATTTTTTGTCATCTCATAAACTTTGGGACATGCTATTTGCCCTTTACATTTAAGTGTAAATTATATAAAAAAATATATTATGAAACCAGAAGTTCCTTATGTTTTTATTAGGACCCGAAGTTCCTAATTATCATTCAAAGTTGGGACCTAATGTTCCCATTTGATATTTTACTTTAGGGCTAGAAGTTCTCAAATCCTTTGAAATTAGGACTAAAAGTTCTCAATTATTATAAATATTTTGAACATAAAGTTCCAAATAATTTTACCACTTATCAAACTTGAAGTTTGGGTATAATTGGGCAGATAGTTCAAAGTCCCTAAATATTCAGGGTTGTAACGTGAAGTTTCCCTTAATATTTACAATTGAGACTTGAAGTTCCCCAATAATTATTCAAATATGAAAATTAAATTTTCTCCATTCGAATGTTAGGACGTAGAGTACATAAATTATTTGGGCATAAAATGTCAAAGAAAATATATCACAATCAAACCTAAAGTTTTGATTGTCTAATTGAATTTTTACATACCAAGAGTCTCCCAATTATATTGGTGATATGAAGATCCATAATCATTATTATGACCAAAAGCTCACAGAGTGTTATTTATAATTAGGATATAGTATTTTCTAATTACTATTGAAAATATTTGGACTAAACCTCCAACAAAATTTACTATAAATAAAAACTTGAAGTTTTGATTATTCACGGGGTATAAATTTTGAAAGTTCTCAAATAATTATTTATAATATGGACTTGAAGCTCCAAATATATCACTTTTTGTTAAGATTAGTTTCAAAATAAATTAGATATTAGAATATATCTTTTCAAATATCTCTAACATATGATAAGAATATGAAATTTTGATTTATCAATTATGAACCCAAAGTTCTAAACGTTAATTGGCATTTTTTTTCGTCCTTTAAATATACATCCTGATTTGATATCTGCATAGCTAAAGTTTTTTTGTGCTTGAAGCATAATGACTAAGTTCTAATTTGTGACGATCCAAAGTCATAATAATGCATGATTTTTATACACATATTTCTTTTGATTATTTTTAATAAATGATATATATCCTGAAATATGAAATTCTTTTGTGATTATTAAGTATTCAAAGATTCTTTGTTGCAAAACATAAAGTTTTTGTTACTCATTCCATTCTTTGAATATCTGATAATTATTTGATAGAAATTTTTTAAAAATAATAAAAAAATACTTTCATTTCTTAAAGTTTGGCCAACAAAGACTTGATCATATTATAAATGATTTAATCGAATGAAGAAAATTATGGTGGAATACTTACACTTTATCTCACCTAATACCCTTATATCTCTTAATGAAAAAAGGAAGTGAAAATAGTATTGCAACATTTAATGACTACAAACCTTAAAATTTTAGATATAGTCACATAGACTAACTGCAAATGTGCTTATCAAAATCATTGTCCCAGTAGAGAAAAATAAATACGACAGGAAATAATTTTATTACATGCTACAAGTATTTTAAACCTAGAGGTCATAAATACTTGACTCCTTAATAGTGGAGGTTAAATAAAATCAGGCCCAAATAAAGCTCCAGGAGAGGTTATACATAACGCTCCAGAAGAGATTATGAACAAAAGATACGCTTTATCTAAAACCCACGAAGAGGTTATTATCTATGAAAATACATATATTCTTTAAGCGACTATGAAGCCTCTGAAGTAGACAAAGATGCCTAATATTTAATAAGATCTCTGGATTTTGTAAATATACAAGAGAAATGTTGGATTTCAAAAGATGGTCATTATATGTTGGAGGTACAAAAAAATTAAAGGGAAATGATACAATAAATCCACATACTATGAATGAATGTTGACAAAAATATATATTGTCCACAATGAGAAAATGACATGATGATATAATTCGAGTCTCCAAATAAACGTGGTGTATTTGGACCTATAATACAAACCCATGATACATTTAGGTTACATATGGGCATTTATAAGAAAGTGGAGTGAGAAACTCGCTAAAAATTGCACAACATATTGCATTAGGTTTCTTGAAGAAAATGAAATTGATTATATATAAACATACTATCATGTTATAACCGTAAATAGTTTATAGATATCTGAATTGCTAATAATAATTTTTTGAAATATATTATATGAGACTCATGAATATTATAAATGCTTATATATATGGGACTTTGGCAAAAAATACATATAAAAATTCTAGAAGGATTTTCTTTGCCTGAAGCAGAGATGATGATACCTACAAAAATACATTAACACATTTATTGTATAACAGACAATAAATTGATATAGGCATAACTGTCTTACCAAATACTTGTCTAACATATGACAATGTGCCATTATAAAAATATCCTTAAATTGATCCTCTTCTAAAGAGCTCAATTGAATTACAAAATACCCAAATAACGAATAAAAATATGAATGAACTTGGGGTAGTTAGTTATTGTTTCAGCCTACATTCTGAGCACATAACAAAAATCCATTAGTCAAATGGATTGAAAAGTTATACAATGCTTTCATAAATATTAGTCACACAATTTTAGTATACACATGGTCTTCTGTATTTGGATATTAAATTATCCATATCATTCTAAAGAGGGTGACAAATATAAATTTGGTCCGGAAGTACAATATGTGCATGTTATTATTTTATTTGGTTCAAAAGTAATATACTTGTACGTTATTAGTATATTGCTATATATGACACAATGCATGATATCATATATAATTGTTGCAATCAATATCTTGGCAAGAAATAATTATCATTGACTTGCAAAGCATGGGACTAATATTAAATTTTTTTTATACATTCGTGGAATTATTGATATAATACTTTTTTAAATCTAACCATCCATGTCAAGTTAGTTATGTGCATGCATATTATCTCCATAATCCTCACAAGGAGCAATCAAAGCACTTATGACTTACCTCAAATGATATATGGTCCTACTACTAATTATGAAGGCAATGTTCCTAATATAGCCCAAATTGAAATAGGATACATCAAGGAAGATATGACCAACACATTTTAATTCTTGTGCATACACGAATTGAAGAAGAGTTATGAAACACATAAACTCTAGAAGAGATATGATATTTGAGTAAAACATATTCGATAAAGTGACATGTTCATCCCTCTTCACCAGTCTTATGGAGGTCAAGCTTCTGAAGAAAAATGAGATTGAAGCTTTAACCTATTAAATCTATTCACCAAGTCAAAGAAACATTTCAGAAGCTTGTGTATGAGATAGAAATGCATCAACTCGGTTATCATAGAAACGATATAATCATGGGGAGTATTCAATCAAGGGAAGAATTAAAGAACAAGATATTTTGGGACATATGCGTGTTGTACTTTTTTTCTTTTAACTAGTTTTTTTTTCCATTAAGTTTTCCTGTTAAAGGTTTTAACGAGGCAAGACTAAGCGCATCCAACACCGATTCAATGTGGCAACAATCATTGAATGGTGGATATAGTGTGCATCCAAGGGGGTGTTGTAAAATATGTATTTAGTGGATGTCCACTGGTATTCCATAATTATTATAGGGTTTATTGAGAGACCTTATTTTGTAATATAAACGGGGATCATACCCCTTTAGTATTTTCACATAATGAAATGAAAATTTCTTTCCCTCTAAATTCTCTCCGTGTCCTTTTTATTTTACAACAAAAAGGAGGTATCAATTTCCTCACGTGAAGTTCATAAGCCAATATGTTAAGGCCACTTACCAAATTGAATAATAAGCTCCTGACGAGTTTGCCAAAGCGAAAAGGGAATAATTAATTTTGGTAAATCAATAAATGTAAGGTTTACTATTAGAGGTAAAGTTTTTACTATTTTGAAGTCACAAACAAGGCACATGATACTATATTTAAAAAAATATATATTGGCTATGCTTGGAAAATATATTTGAGAGTGAAAATCTAACAAAATTAAAATTTGAAAGTTTAATCAAGGATTCGATGTTGTGGAAATTAGGGCTTTGTGACCTTTCCCTTTTTATAATCCTTGTTGTGACTTAGGCATCCAAAGTTTTATGAACTTCATGTAATTAAACCAAAAGTTATTTAAATACTTAAACACTTCATAAAAGAGTATTTATAACACTTTTTAGTTCAAACGCTATATTATACAAAACTTATAAGCTCAAAGTTACCATATTCAAAAAAATATGGATCAAATACCATATATCTCTCAAAATTATGATGTAGTAAATGTTTATTTTCTTGAGATGTTTCATAATGTTTTTAATGACTAACAAAAAAATGAAAGAAATCTTGAAATCACTACAGGAAAACATATTTTTTCCTCGGTATTATTTAAAAATGCTGGGAATTTTATTTTACCAACATTTATTTATAAGTCCAAAAAATTTACGTCATTTATATTTATATGCCTCATAAATACAACATTTTAAAGTTAGTTCTGAAAAAAATAGGTTTTTTTCAAGTCAAATCATAACTAATGCAACTAAAATTTAGGAGGAAAGTTTGGCCTATAATTCTTTTTGGTTGTCTTTATTTTAGTTGTTGAGTAGCACATTTCCTTCTCTCTTGCCCCATCTCTCCTTGATAATCTCGTCCCCTTCTCTATTGCCCCATCTCTCCTTGATAATCTCGTCCCCCCCTATCAAGAGGACTCACACGCCTCCTTATCTCCCTAACATTTAGATTCCTCACGAAATTCTTACCCTTACGATTAATCCATCTCACGAAGGAGTTATGAACCATTCAGGCTAACACTCCCGGTAACTTTATCTACCTATATTCTCCATATATCTTCATATTTTCATTTCATTTTTATTTTTTCATTTTACTAATTATTTTTACTCCCCGCCTCTTGTGGTTATATGCTTGTGCAGATTGGTGCTTTTCGTATTTTTGTAAGTAACCTATATCCAGTTTTATGCTTTGTTTCTTTCCTTTTTATATTTTTTGGAATTAATTAAATTTGTGTTCGATATTTTTTTTTCTGATTTATTGTTATATTTGAGCTTGTGGACTGTGCTCAGGGATGACTGTCCGTAATTTTTTTCTTGATATAAAGGAGTAACTTTTCAAACCACGATTCTAAATGTGAAAAATAACATACAATTATTATATGAATCTGAGAACTAATGTTGAAATTGTGAATTTGGAAGTCAATAACTAAAATTGAATTTGGTTTATTATGTACCAGTTATGAAATTCATAAACAATTTATGTTATGCAACAAATTTCCTTTTACATACATGAACCAATTGTAAAAGTATATTTATAGCTTAAGATACAATTATTTATGAATTTTAAAAGTAACACATACCCAAATACAAGGTTTTGTAAAATCAAAGACAGAAAAGTGTGAATTCAAAAATATAAACATAAAAGTACTTAACAATAGAAGGTATGAAATACAGCTTATGATTTTCCTAAACTAGAACAAAATTTTGTGAAGATACACAGCCAAATACACCGTACGAATATGGTAAAAAGTTTATTATTTCACCAAAATATAATAAAGCTTATGAATATTGCATAACATACACTTCTTTATTCTTTCTTTCTGTACTGAAAAATGTTACTTTTATTCCATGTTTGTACAATATTTATTTTCTATATGCTAATAAAATGTCTTGTTAGATTGTTTTATATTTATTTTTAATATTGACTTTGTCATTTTCTAGAGTCCTCTGTGTCGTGTGTTGTGATATGGGTTGTAAAATTTATTTTTTATAATGATTTTGTTGTTTGTGTTATTATATTCACTAAAAAATATATAAATTTCTTCGATTTCTGTACACAACATATTGCTATGCTGCATAAATGCTCCATTTATGTCGTAAATTTTATATATTTTTTGACATTAATTAAAAAAAATGCTCAATTCATATATCATTTATATGTCCTATCTATATGCCACATAAATGGAGCATTTTTAAATTAATGCTGAAACAAAGGTCATGCTTTTAAGTTAGCCATTTAGCTTGATATCATAACACTTTATGTCTCTTAGGTCTTTGTTATTTTAAACTTTTCTAGAATGACTAATTTAAGCTTACTTTTATGTGATTATGTCTAGGCTGCAAGTTAGAACTATTCTCAGGAGTTAGGCAGTAGACTTGTTGTTCCAAAGCAGCTTCACGTAAGAATATTTTTTGCAATATTTCATTCACTTAACTTAGTTTCTATATGTTCCATTTGGTCATTAATGCTGCCATTTGTGGTAGTATCTTTACAAAATTAGTTTTTTAGTTTGTAGTTGAATTTAGTAATCCCCTATATTCATGCAAAATGTGTTGAATTTTTAGATAACAACCAAGTTTTCTTCTTACTTTCTAACGTGGACAATTTGATTTAGTAGTTATTTTTATCTGGATTCTATGATTTAATTATGTTATCTCATTATGAAAAAGATTTTTTTTTAATGTCTATTCTTCAACTAAAGTTGTTTTTTAAGAGAGAGCCTATGGCGCATTATTTTATGTTTTTTTAATCTTTTTATCTTGTAGAAAATTAAGACTTGATGTGAGTTGTTGTGTTGGGCATTCAGTAGTTGTACATTATTTTGGAATATGATAAAATATTTTGGCATTAGACATATTCTTCTTCTAAAAATTGGTAGTTGTCATATAAAGCCATATCTAAATGATGTTACAATTAAAGTTTTTATATCGTTTGTGGTATCTAGTTTGTCGTGTTTTTATAATCATAGTTAAGCAAAAACAAGCGACTTAAGTGGTAATAGGATTGGCCATTTATCTTGCTTGCCTCTAAATAAAAAATTTCCCCAATTGATCTTTAGCTAATCAATTCAAGATTTTGTATTTTCGAAACAAACCAAAATCTATATTTAATAAGGCTTGCTTTTGTCCACCTTTGAGTAAATATTGTCATATCTTCTTATTATTTGCAAATCAATATAGTTTTGAAGGAGCATATATTTGATATATGGTTTAACATGTGTTTATTTATTGTGTTTTTTTAATTCTTTTTAATGAATATAACAACAAATCCGTGATAGTGTGAGGTAATCAACAAGATTTCAAATGGATACCGGTAAGAGTTGGATGAAATTGTTAAGAACATCCCAACCTCATATTAAAGGAGTTAATGGGTTTATTGATCTTGCATTTTATAATAAATACCCTGAGTTACCGATCAAGTGCTCATGTAAGAAATGTCGAAAAAGAATTAACCATGAAAGAGAAGTTTTTATGTGCTTCTCATCATACAAGGGTTTGTTAAGAACCACACTAAGTGGATTTATTATGGAAAATATATTGCATACAAAATGTGAATTAGTGGAGTGGATGAAGTGCTTGACTCAAATACAAGAGATGATATGTGTGGAATAATACTACATGATATATTTGGAAATCAAAGTGAAGAGGGTATGTGATGTAATGATGAATATGAAGGCCAGGAGGGTTGGATGAAAAGGTATCAACATTTTTCAAGTTGTTTAAAGATGGAAAATATGAGTTTTATCTTAGTTGAAATCTTTCTCACTAAATTCATTTATTGTTCGACTGTTTCACATCATAATACTTTATAAGTAGCGCCACGTATAATTAATAGCATTGCTTCAGTTCTTAAAAGAGATATTTACAGAGGGTGAGAAATTTTCAGATTTATACTCTAAAGTAAGAAAGATGGTTAGTGATCAGGAATTCGATTATTAAAAGATTCACGCATGTCCAAATAATTATACGCTGTATTAGAAAGAGAACAAAGATCATGATGATTGTATAATATGTAATGCACGAAGTTAGAAGAAGTTTTCAAGTGAGTCTGATGATGAAAAATAAGAGGTCAAAAAAATCCCCACAAAGATTGTGAGGTATTTCCCAAGATTGTGAAGTACTTATGAGAGTGCACTTGCAATAATTTCTATAATTAAGTGTCCAGCACACACAATACCAATTTTTATTTATTACCCTCAACAAGCATATAGGTGATAAATGAGATAACATTAAGCATGCAAACATGACAAGGTAATATAAGGAAAACCCCCTTGCGGGTAAAACCTTTTTATCACCATTATAGAGTTTTTACAAGACACAACTTACAAAATCTCTACAGAAAACGTCCCAGTCCAGAGTCGTCCATAGGTGGTGGTCAACCCTCGGTATCCAACGATAAACCTTGGTATTCCTTTCAGCAGTGATGCCCTCAAGAACCACAATGGTTAGTAGTGAAGAGAATCTCTCCACAAGAATAACTCAAATATAGAACTATCTAAGGTTTCAAACAGATTTACATATATAATTGGGAGTGAGGATTGTGAATTAAATGAGGTTTTTGACCTAAAGAAAGTGGGAACTTTTGTAGCAGGTTTTGAGAAATCATTTTCGCAAAAGTCTCTCGAAAACACTGTACGAAATAGGTATTTATAAGTTGGCACAAAATTCGAGGGAACGATACTCGTTTGAATGAAATTTAATTCTCATTTAAACGAGACAACAACATCATTAGAATGAAACTCTAATCTCATTTGAACAAGGTTCAAATGAGCTTCAAAAATAGTAAGCCCTCGTTAAATGTTCGATCGAAGAAACTTTCAAACAACAACATTAAACGAGATTGCATCCTCATTTGAACGTGATTCCCATCTCGTTTAAACGATATGCGTATATTTTGAAAATTATTAAATTTAGAAAGATGTTAGAAAAATGCCTCGATTTTAAATAAAATAATTCCCAAATATAAATGTAAATAAATTCAAAATCCTAAATTATTTTATACCTTTGTTTTATGAAGATCTTCTTGAATTTGGAGATGATGGAAACTCGGTTCTTCGTGATGGCTTGAATCAAATGGTAGTGGGATATGCCAAAAACTAAAATTATCCTAAGCTATGAGAAAATTATGCTCTTGTAAATATACCCATTTTTGGTTATTCCGGTACAAACATAAAAGAGAAACCCAAATTACAAATAATTCCCTAAGATGAATAGAATATCCTAATACCCTCACAAACCCTAAAATGGATAGGTAAAAGATAGAGTTGTCTTCAAAATAATGTCTTCGAATCTTCACTTCATCTTTGTCTTCTCTTGGGCATTTTATCTTCATCGAGGGTAATCCAAATGTGATCGTTTAAAGTACCTACACACATGAAACAAAGCGAGTACGCCGTGATGCATCGAGTTTGAAATATGTTAAATAAAATGTATAAAGATATGAAAATTCTACCCCATAAGTTTAACTCCCGCACAATTTGTTCTCCCCTTTTTATTTTGTTCGAAATAGACAATGAGTAAAAACTAGGCATGAAAAATATAGGGAATGTCATCAAGCATAAAAATATATTATCATAATAAGATATGAATTAATAATCATGCAATGATAATCTTAAAAGATACCACAAACTATTTTTGATTTTTTAAAATTTTTCACAGAATTTTTTTTTACAAAAACAACACACAAAGGAGTGACACAAAAATAATCGAATCATGGAAACATATTGTAGGGGTATGGACACATTCTATTGGTTAATCAACCTAGACAAAATAATATATGTGCACGAAGAAATGAGGCACCACTAACGCAAGATCTCAAGGTCTAGCTTAGGTGTAAATATGATTAACTCAAGTGCAGGACATGCATACCCATTGATCTTCGACTAAACTCCCTTAAAACTCACATATTGAGTTTTTTCTCTCACATATTTTTGATGAAATCAATGCTCATATGTAGCGAAGCATCAGTGTTCTTTGAAATTGGTACGACACTTTCTTTTTTCTTTTTATGTGCCTTTAATCTTTTAGGCTCTTTTATTTTTAAGTGCCTTTAATCTTTGTGCCGCTTTTTGGAGTTTGACGCACTTGAGAAGAAATTTTGGATTGTAATTCATTAGTTTTTTTTCATTTTATTAGAAGTTTTGTATTAGGCTTGTATTGCGGTGCTTGGAGACACCATTTATTTTTCATTTAAATTTGTAATAATTCAAAAAAGAAGAAAAGCGTGATAGGGAAACTGTAAAAGGTAGAGAAAGGGCGTCCGAAGGTGAGAATTTAGAAGCCTCTCTACTTTGGGTCGGTAGGACTCCCAAGGCCGACTGAGATAAGCGATCTCCCCCTGATCGACTCAAATCATTCTTCACCCCACGTGTGTAAATGCTGTGGGAGGTACATTTTTTGTGTGATTATTTTCTTCATCACTTGAGACTCTCCCGCAAGCGAGTTCATTTTTTGTATGATTATTTTCTCATATGTGCTTTTAGTTACCACATCGCACTTAATTTGAATGGTTTGATGAATTAATGAACCTAAGACCTCAATCTGGTCATTGAAATGAGAAGGGATTTCTTCACCCGACTCACTCGCTTATCCATTTTGTGCTACCCTAGATATTAGCACAATTTTTACAAAGGCGATCATAAAGATAAATTTCGTGATTTTTGTCACCCGCAGACTTAATTAAAATTTGACTTCCCTTTCACTAATTTTGAAGATATAAATTGGCTACGTGCTAGTTAGGATTTGTCCTGTACTTGTGTGTGTCCAATTCAATCTTATGGTAGTCGGTTTTAGTGAGTTCGTCCAATTTAAGAGTACAAATATTTTTCTCCCGCCTTTTCTTCCAAAAAATCAACAACATTTTCTTCCTTTCATTTAAAAGAAAATAGTTCTCTCATCATGACTGAAGAACGTCCTTTACGGGACTACTTTGGTTATTGTCCATCGTTTCGAAGCATGTTTGAAGTTGAGCCCGAGTCCAATCTCCATACTTTACTTAATGACTTCAACTCTCACACACACATCGTTGATACTCATGTGTCACCCATGCATGAATCTCATATTCCATCACCTCCGATGATGAGTGTCAACACATCCAATGCTTTGCTGTGCACATATTTATTTCAAGCCTAACACTTGCCCTATGAGTGTCCCTACCTTTCGTATCCATCCGAAAAAACCGTGGCCCAAGTGTATCTATATGGCATTGTTTTGAAATGAACCTTAGATTATTCTCATGACATATCCAATCCCGAGTGGTGTGAGTACCCAACTTATTCATGGAGGATTGATCACCCTCCCACGCAATACGAATCCCAACCCCATGTTGTGGATTCTCACATATTTGAATAACCATCATGTCAACCTAGTGCGTCCCATCCCGATTAGTTCCCTCACTACGCTATCCATGACTATCAACCTTTTTTATCTCACAGATATTCTTCTCCCGTGTACGAATAACTTGACCCCGCTCCCGACACTTCATATGAGTATTCTCCACATCCTAGTGTCAATAGAGAGTTGTGTCCACCTCAACTACTACCACTACTCGCTATCACTTCACCACCTTCATCCACATTCGCTATCGAAAGCCTCTTGAAAAAGTTCATTGATATGACCAAGCGTGACCTCGTCCTAAGATGAGGCTCAAGAGTATCCATAACGGAGTTCAAAAAGGGACCCACCCAGGCTGTACCCACAACACGTTCCAAACAGGGTCAGCCTCGTGATTACATGCTCTCAGCCCTCTCATGAGCCAAGACTCCGGGGCAGTGTCTCATCAGCAAAGACATGTCTTATTTGATATTTCGGCCGAGACCTGGTAATATCACATAAGGCACATCTCGGCCTGATGTGTTCAGCCGAGACTACATTTCCACCAGAATATCAAACATGGCTATGTTGGGGTTTCGTACTCGTCCAGGCCGAGACACCTCTAGACGACATCTACAGTACGAGAAGTACAAAGTTCCAGGATGGAATATCCCACATAGATAAGTCTGTTACAACAAGATTACCCCCTCATGTGAGGGAATATTATATCATGATTAGTTACATGTGTGAGGGATACGTGTCAACTCATTATTGGGAGACTCTTCATACATATGTTGATTACATAATTGAGGGTACATTACACCCCCAAGACACTATAAATACCCTTCATCTTCTACATTGTAAAGGGATCACATGTTGGAAACCATGCTTAAACTCTATCAAACTCACTATTAGAGAGGGAAAGCTTGAGTGCATGTATCTTAAGCCCATTAGAGCCTGTAGTAGTGGACTTCGTACACTTACACAGTGGACGTAGGCCTTTAATAGGCCGAACGACTTAATTATAGTGTTTACTTCCTTCTTACCTCTTCTCCTTTTATTGTTATATTACTATATTTCTGCCATTATTGAACTGGTGTGAGCTTATTCATCACTTTGATCTGGTGATACCAATTCTGGTATCATCAGTCTGGCACCGTCTGTGGGAACGAGATAAACATTCTCTTACCTTTTTTTACAGTTACTCTATCAGATTCTATGGTGGTGGTCCAACCTCATCTTTGGTTAATCTTGAACTACCATTGAAAGTGCTTTGGTTTGACTTTTAGCTCATTTTCTGCTCTTCGAGCTTACTACCAGTACCTCATTTGATTTTTTTAGTCATCAAAATTCTCCAAATGGAAACAGATCCATGAATTATAGGTGATCCTAATACCAGTCAGGACCCTCCTCAGCATAAATGGATGAGCTGGCGACGACCTTGCGCTCTTTTGTAGACAACCAACGACAGATGCAGGAAACTCTTGATGCTTTCAGCCAGAATATGGTGGCTAGACCTGCCAGAGCTGAAGATGAGTTTATAACGCCGACTGCTAGGAATAGTGCTCCAGATCAAATGACCAGGGGACTACTCATGCCCCACTCAAAGATCTTCCTCCTCAGCAAAGGCGCAGAGACATGGACGACCCTAGGCGCTTACATCTGGGGAGGCTGGGTCGTGAATGCCCTAATGATGAAGATGAGCAATATGATGAAGAAGATGACATGAGCTGTTGGGGACCTTATCAGATCTTTAGAGGCACTATGAGATGTATTTAGCCCAAACGAGGGTGCAGTGGCAGGTCGAACCGAGAGTGTAGGCCAAGGGCATTAGCTCTAGACAAATTAAGAAGGGGATCAACCTTTGATAGGCTCGACCCAGCAGAAGACGACCTAATAAATTGCCTCTCTAGGTCCAGAAGCACTACACCAAAAACAGGAATCTGGCACGGTTTAAAACTGTGCCAGATCAAATATGGCACTGTTTTGAACTATGCCAGAATCAGGTGTTCCAAAATGGGATTTTTTTCTGGCACGGCTCAAAAGTGTGCCAGATTCAGCCAAACAGGAACACTTCTGGCACACTTTTAAACCGTGCCAGAATTTGATATTTCTGGCACACTTTTGGCACAGTTTTTAACTGTGCCAGATTCAGCAAAATAGGAACACTTCTGGCACACTTTTAAACCGTGCCAGAATTTGACATTTCTGGCACACTTTTGGCACAGTTTTTAACTGTGCCAGATTCAGCACAGTTTAAAAAATTTGACACAGTTCAAAACCGTGCCAAAATATGATACACTTTTGCCACGGTTTTGAACTGTGCCATTTTTTTTTTAATAAAATTTTTTTTATTTAAAAGCACAAAATTGACAAATTAATAATATTGCGCGTTATTAATAAACTAATGTACATACAAACTTCAAAATATTACAAATCTTTAATAGCTCACAGGTCCAAAAAAAATTGGGTAGAGTTTCCTCTATTTTCTGGACATTCCAAAACCTGTTAATACAAAACCTGCCTAACATAAAGCCTGCACGGCCACAAAATATAACAATTAACTTACAAAAGCCCTCATGGCCATAAAAGTCAATAATAAAACAACAAAAGACCGTACGGTCATGACACAAAAAAATGGAATCATTAATAAACCCCTTGTTGTAAACCATTGAGTTCTTTGTGTGTTCCACGTGAATAAAAGTCAACGATAAACTGTTATCCTGCAAAAAAAATAGAATACAAAAAAATTACGATATCAGTAACCCAGTAATTAAAAAAAAAAAAAAATACTCAAAACAAAAAAATTACATATATGAGTGGAAATTATCGTCATACTTACAAACCGGGAGATCCGGGACTACACGGTCAGTTCCTACAAGTTACATTAGTCCCGTGCGAGGTGTTCGTGCCTACTACGGGGTCGTTTGGGGGCCGGTTTGGGTTTTCACCCTTGAACGACATGTTTTTAATTAAGTGTGATTTTGGAAAATTATCATCATATTCTCAAACCGGGAGACCCGGGACTACGCAGTTAGTTCCTACAAGTTACATTGGTCCCGTGTGAGGTGTTCGTGCCTCCTACGGGGTCGTATGTGGGCTGATTTGGGTTTTCACCCTTTAACGACATGTTTTCAACTAATTGTGATTTTGGAAAATTATCGTCATATTCATAAACCGGGAGACCCGGGACTACGCGGTCAGTTGCTATAAGTTACATTGGTCCCATGCGAGGTGTTCGTGCCTCCTACGGGGTCGTTTGGTGGCCGGTTTGGATTTTCACCCTTTAACGGCATGTTTTTAAGTTTAAGTGTTAATTTTTGCAAATTATCGTCCTATTCACAAACCGGGAGACCTGGGACTACGCTGTCAGTTCCTACAAGTTACATGGGTCCCATGCGAGGTGTTGGTGCCTCCTACGGGGTCGTTTGGGGGCCGGTTTGGATTTTCACACTTTAACGGCCTGTTTTTAACTCTAAGTGTGATTTTTGAAAATTATCCTCATACTCTCAAATCGGGAGACCCGAAACTACACGGTCAGTTCCTACAAGTTACATCAGTCCCAGACGAGGTGTTCATGCCTCCTACGGGGTCGTTTGGGGGCCGGTTTGGGTTTTCACCCTTTAACGACATGTTTTTAACTGTAAATGTGATTTTTGCAAATTATCATCATACTCTAAAATCGGGAGACCCGGGACTATACGATCAGTTCCTACAAGTTACATTGGTCCCGTGCGAGGTGTTCGTGCCTCCTACGGGGTCGTTTGGGGGCCGGTTTGGGTTTTCACCCTTTAACGGCCTGTTTTCAAGTCTAAGTGTGATTTTTGCAAATTATCATCATACTCTCAAACCGGGAGATACAAGACTACACGGTCAGTTCCTACAAGTTACATTGGTCCCGTGCGAGGTGTCCGTGCCTCCTACGGGGTCGTTTGGGGGCCGGTTTGGGTTTTTACCCTTTAACGGCCTATTTTCAACTCTAAGTGTGATTTTTGCAAATTATCGTCATACTCTCAAACCGGGAGACCCGAGACTACGCAGTCAGTTCCTACAAGTTACATTGATCCCGTGCGAGGTGTTCGTGCCTCCTACGGGGTCGTTTGGGGGCTGGTTTGGGTCTTCACCCTTTAACGACATGTTTTTAACTATAAGTGTGATTTTTGCAAATTATCGTCATACTATCAAATCGGGAGACCCGGGACTACGCGGTCATTTCCTACAAGTTACATTGGTCCCGTGCGAGGAGTTCGTGCCTCCTACGGGGTCGTTTGGGGGCCGGTTTGGGTTTTCACCCTTTAACGACCTATTTTCAAGTCTAAGTGTGATTTTTGCAAATTATCATCATACTCTCAAACCGGGAGACCCGAGACTACACGGCCAGTTCCTACAAGTTACATTGGTCCTATGCGAGGTGTCCGTGCCTCCTACGGGGTCGTTTGGGTTTTCACCCTTTAACGGCCTGTTTTTAAGTTTAAGTGTGATTTTTGCAAATTATCTTCATACTCTCAAACCGGGAGATCCGAGACTAAACGGTCAGTTCCTATAAGTTACATTGGTCCCGTGCGAGGTGTTCGTGCCTCCTACAGGGTCGTTTGGGGGCTGATTTGGGTTTTCACCCCTTAACGACCTGTTTTCAAGTTTAAGTGTGATTTTTGCAAATTATCGTCATACTCTCAAACCGGGAGACCCGGGACTACGTGGTCAGTTCCTACAAGTTACATTGGTCCCGTGCGAGGTGTTCGTGCCTCCTACGGGGTCGTTTGGGGGCTGGTTTGAGTTTTCACCCTTTAACGGCATGTTTTCAAGTCTAAGTGTGATTTTTTCAAATTATCGTCATACTCTCAAACCGGGAGACCCGAGACTACTCGGTCAGTTCCTACAAATGACATTGGTCCTTTGCGAGGTGTTCGTGCCTCCTACGGGGTCGTTTGGGGGCTGATTTGGGTTTTTACCCTTTAACGACCTGTTTTCAAGTCTAAGTGTGATTGTTGCAAATTATCATCATACTCTCAAATCGGGAGACCCGAGAGTACGCGGTCAGTACCTACAAGTTACATTGGTCCCGTGCAAGGTGTTCGCGCCTCCTACGGGGTCGTTTGGGGGCTGGTTTGAGTTTTCAACCTTTAACGGCCTGTTTTCAAGTCTAAGTGTGATTTTTTCAAATTATCGTCATACTCTCGAACCGGGCGACCCGGGACTACGCGGTCATTTCCTACAAGTTACATTGGTCCCGTGCGAGGTGTTCGCGCCTCCTACGGGGTCGTTTGGGGGCCGGTTTGGGTTTTCATCCTTTAACGACCTGTTTTCAAGTCTAAGTGTGATTTTTGCAAATTATCATCATACTCTCAAACCGGGAGACCCGAGACTACACGGTCAGTTCCTACAAGTTACATTGGTCCTATGCGAGGTGTCCGTGCCTCCTACGGGGTCGTTTGGGTTTTCACCCTTTAACGGCCTGTTTTTAAGTTTAAGTGTGATTTTTGAAAATTATCATCATACTCTCAAACCGGGAGACCCGAGACTACACGGTCAGTTCCTACAAGTTACATTGGTCCCGTGCGAGGTGTTCGTGCCTCCTACGGGGTCGTTTGGGGGCTGATTTGGGTTTTCACCCTTTAACGGCCTGTTTTCAAGTTTAAGTGTGATTTTTGCAAATTATCGTCATACTCTCAAACCGAGAGACCCGGGACTACGTGGTCAGTTCCTACAAGTTACATTGGTCCCGTGCGAGGTGTTCGTGCCTCCTACGGGGTCGTTTGGGGGCTGGTTTGAGTTTTCACCCTTTAACAGCCTGTTTTCAAGTCTAAGTGTTATTTTTGCAAATTATCGTCATACTCTCAAACCGGGAGACCCGAGACTACTCGGTCAGTTCCTACAAATGACATTGGTCCCGTGCGAGGTGTTCGTGCCTCCTACGGGGTCGTTTGGGGGCTGATTTTGGTTTTTACCCTTTAACGACCTGTTTTCAAGTCTAAGTGTGATTTTTGCAAATTATCATCATACTCTCAAATCGAGAGACCCGGGAGTACGCAGTCAGTTCCTACAAGTTACATTGGTCCCGTTCAAGGTTTTCGCGCCTCCTACGGGGTCGTTTTGGGGCTGGTTTGAGTTTTCAACCTTTAACGGCCTATTTTCAAGTCTAAGTATGATTTTTGTAAATTATCGTCATACTCTCGAACCGGGAGACCCGGGACTACGCGGTCATTTCCTACAAGTTACATTGGTCCCGTGCGAGGTGTTCGTGCCTCCTACGGGGTCGTTTGGGGGCTTGTTTGAATTTTCACCCTTTAACGGCCTGTTTTCAAGTCTAAGTGTGATTTTTGCAAATTATCGTCATGCTCTCAAACCGGGAGACCCGAGACTATGCGGTCAGTTCTTACAAATTACATTAGTCCCGTGCGAGGTGTTCCTGCCTCCTACGGGGTCGTTTGGGGGCTGGTTTGGGGTTTAACCCTTTAACGACCTGTTTTCAAGTCGAAGTGTGATTTTTGCAAATTGTCGTCATACTCTCAAACCGGGAGACCCGGGACTACGCGGTCAGTTCCTACATGTTACATTGGTCCCGTGCGAGGTGTTCGTGCCTCCTACAGGGTCGTTTAGGGGCTTGTTTTGGTTTTCACCCTTTAACGACCTGTTTTCCAATCTAAGTGTGATTTTTGCAAATTATCGTCATACTCTTGAACCAGGAGACCCGAGACTATGCGGTCAGTTCCTACAAGTTACATTGGTCCCGTGTGAGGTGTTCGTGCCTCCTACGGGGTCGTTTGGGTTTTCACCCTTTAACGGCCTGTTTTCAAGTTTAAGTGTTATTTTTGCAAATTATCGTCATACTCTCGAATCGGGAGACCCGGGATGACGCGGTCAGTTCCTACAAGTTACATTGGTCCCGTGCGAGGTGTTCGTGCCTCCTACGGGGTCGTTTGGCGGCTGGTTTGGGTTTTCACCCTTTAACGGTCTGTTTTGAAGTCTAAGTGTGATTTTTGCATATTATCGTCATACTCTCGAACTGGGAGACCCGGGACTACGCGATCAGGTCCTACAAGTTACATTGGTCCCGTGCGAGGTGTTCGTGCCTCCTACGGGGTCGTTTGGGGGCTGGTTTGGGTTTTCACCCTTTAACGACCTGTTTTCAAGTCTAAGAGTTATTTTGGCAAATTATCATCATACTCTCAAACCGGGAGACCCGGGACTACGCGGTCAGTTCCTACAAGTTACATTAATCCCGTGCGAGGTGTTCGTGCCTCCTACGGGTCCGTTTGGTGGCTAGTTTAGGTTTTCACACTTTAACGACCTGTTTTTAAGTTTAAGTGTTGATTTTTATAAATTATCGTCATATTCTGAAAACGGGAGGCCCGTCACTACGCGGTCAGTTCCTACAAGTTACGTTGGTCCCGTGCGAGGTGTTCGTGCCTCTTAAGGGACCGTTTGCGGGTTGATTTAGGTTTTCACCATTTAGTGGCTTGTTTTTAAACATAATCTAGATATTTATAAATTATCGTCATATTCTTAAACCCGGAGACCAAAGAGTACACGATTAGTTCCTACGAGTAATATTATTCCCATACGAGGTGTTAGTGCCTCTTACGGGGTCGTTTGGAAGATGGATTGTGTTTTCACCCTTTAACAACTTGTTTTTACTTTTAGTCTAGATATTTCCAATTTATCGACATATTGTCAAACCAGAAGTCCCTTGACTACGCGGTTAGTTCCTATAAGTTATATTAGTCTCGTACGGGGTGTTCATACCTCGTACATGGCCGTTTGGGGGATGGTTTGGGTTTTCACCCTTTAGTGTCTTATTTTTAAGCATAATATAGATATTTTCAATTTATCGTCATATTATCAAACCGGAAGACCCGCGACTATGCGGTCAGTTCCTATGAGTTATACTAGGCACTTGACATGTGTGAGAAAAAACAAAACATAACAATACTACTTTATAATGTAATAATGTATGTAATCATTCAATTTCTATAAAATTGGATGAACAAATAAAAAATATCATAAAGTTTACCATGATACGTGTAGGTAGTAGCATTGCACCCCTATCCAGATGCTCACTCATTGTGAAATACCAAATCTGAAAAAATATTTACACGTTGTCAAACTTAAAGAGAAAAGTGAATAAAGGAAAAAATTGAATAAAAACATGCAAATGATTAAGTTAAATATCATAATGATGGTCATAACGAAGTTTAAATTGAAATTCCTGAATCTCAACATCCCACTCATTATAATTAAGAGCCTTTCCAAAACCACCGGGTGTGAAATTCTTGGAAAATCATTGTTCTTGAATCCAGGAGGGAGTGTTAAAGATAGAATCAGGGGCACTATGAGGGTCTGGTTAATATGCCGTTAAAATAATTGGTTAATTTACACACTCCGTTAATTTTCTGTTATAATATGAGGGTCACTATGACGACATTATTTTAACGGCATATTGCCCCTGAACCGTTAATTTCAGTAGAGAAAGGACTCAAGTCAGGAACACGAGACAAATAAAAGGACTGTAAAGTTAGTATAATAGATCATAATATTCAAGAAACAAATGTAAATATAATTGGCCCTTGCCTCAGCCTCCCTTAGACGACTCTCTACCTCAGTTCTGGCTTCATTATTGTCCCTTGCCTCTGCTAATGCCTTAGCTTCCCTGGTTGCGCTCAATGCATTTATATAGAATTCCTTTTGAGTTGCAAGCTCGGCTTGGTGGTTTTATATTGTTTCTTGCAGTAACTTCTCAGTTGTTGCCTTGTCCCTTTTATACCGACTACTTGATTCGTTTCGACCTGGAAATAGTCCAAACAAATGCATAAAAAATACTAAGAATCATTTATTTAAATATTGTTCAGGGGCAATATGCCAATATGGTCCTCGAAGACGTCACCTAAATATATATACGCACACACAAAATAAAAATGAAAAAGATTGAATCACACCAAATTCAACCCAATTAGTATCCTCACTCTGTCAGCATAGGGAAAATATAAGGCCGCCCAACTTCAGGTTCACAAGACCCTTGCGCCGCTGCAGTTAAATCATCCATAACCTCATCAACTCTTTGTTTTCGAAATAGTGTTTTTATAGCCATTTTAGCTTCAGAGATTTTACCTCCGTGCATAAGTTAATGTGTGCAACTCAGCAATAGGCAAACGACATAAATAATATGCAATGTAAGTGAAGAAATTAGAATGCTCACTTGGGCGTTTTACCAAATAATTGGCGTGCAACCTAAAACAGCTGAAAATAGAAAAAGAAAAAACAATTTATTCAAACTCATCATTTGATCTATAATTTTACCGAAACATCAATAGGAAACATTAAAAATCAAAATATAGTAAATATAATACGAAAACTTGCGTATTCTTTAGAACATAAAGCCTGAACCCTCATCACTCCGATTGCATTTCTCATCAGCCATTCATGAGGAATGGAATCCACCAGTGGCAATAGATTAAATCAAATCATAAATACCAAAGTTTAAGTAATAAAATACCTAGAAACGTGATTATTACTATCATTAACATGAATGTATATACCCGTAATTTCACAATAAAATAACTCAAAGCAATATTTTAGTTTCAGAAGAAAATACAAATTTAATTGGGTTCAAACTTTATGATAGGTAGCAGTTGAATAGATCAAAATACCGAAGTGAGATGAGAATTACCTCTGACGGAATCGATAAGAGAGAAATAAATGTTGGGAATCATCCACTTCATTAGTCTACTCTCGTCTTTGGTCACCGATGGCTTCTCCACCATCAGTGGAGAAGCCAATACCCCATAACTCCTCCATCTAACCCAATACCCCATAACTCCAAACTCCATTTTTAATACCCACTTCGACCATAACCCGGATACCCACCAAAGGCGACCACCCCATAATCTCAGCCTACTCCGACCGGTCTCAAAACCTCCAGCGCCGGCAACCTCCATCAAAGTCGGCGACCTTATCACTCCATATACGGCCAAGCTTCCTACCCAAACCCGAGTTTAGATCGGAATTGAATGCCAACAACCCAGATGCAAACCCGATTTCTACAACCACCTGCAGAACCTGGATTCCAACCTTTACCCACATCTCCGGTCGGGAAAACCAAGTCGAACCTCCATCTCAGGCGACCCAACCCGACCTCATATTTCCCACCAACCATACCCGTGACCCAGTCCAATAATCCGAGTAGACCCATCTCCATACCCATACCTTTCCAAACCTTATCAAATCCAATTCAAACCATAAACCGTATTTCCCATTTTCCCCAACGATTTATCCATCAGTGATGGAGAGAGATGGAGATCAAGTCTTGTGAGAGAGAGAGAGTTGGTCTTCGTGGAGAGGGAGCGGGAGAATGACGGGGTCGAAAAGTGACCTCCCTCAAAATGAAAATCAAATGAATATAATATTTGGTCTTTTAGTTAACCCTTTCAAATTTGACACACTTTTGGCACGCTTTAAAACCGTGTCAGATTCTGGAACGATTTTAATCCGTGCCAGTTTATGCTAAAACCGTGCCTAATTCTGGCACGGTTTAAAAACGTGCCAAATTCTGGCACGGTTTGAAACCGTGCCAGAATCCCCTTGCCACAGCATGCCAGATTGGCATTTTTGGTGTAGTGAAGTATAGCTGGATCTAAAAGGAATGATAGATGTGATGATTACTGACCTCTTCTTGGTTGAGACGAGGAACAACGAGAGGTAAATAGCCGACAGAGAATAGTTGGTAGAGTGCCCTTGGTTCACCCAGATGGTATAGAAGGGATTGTAGATAATGTGGCCCAGGCTGAGGTTATAACAACGGTTGAAAGACCTTAGAATGATTCTATTCAAAGGATGGAGGATAAAATTTAGAAACTTTCTGAAGAGCCGAGACCCCTTGCAGAGGGGATACAATAAAGGCTCCCCCTTCGTTGCAAATATTGTGAGTTATCCTACCCCGCCAGTGGTCACACCATAGTACGATGGGAGCACTAATCCTGTCCACCATGTGGAGATGTATTAGTCAGCTATTGATATTTACGTAGTCTCAGATGAGATGAGGTTTCGTGCCTTCTCAAGAACTTTGACTGGAGCAGCTCATGTATGGTTTACCTCTCTACCTCAAAACTCAATTGAGAATTTCAAACATCTTGCAGAGAGATTCATATATAACTTCTATTTTGGGGAGAGTCCCCAAAAGAAGATAACATACATGCTGTATGTCAAGTAGGGGAAGAATGAAAGTCTGAGGGAGTATATTACGAGGTTCAATAAGGAGAAGCTAGAGGTCGAAGATTATGAAGAGAGTATTTCCATGGCCGCCCTCATGGGAGGTTTGCAGAAAGGAAAGCTACTTTAGAAGCTTGCAGAGTATCCTCTAAAGTCTATGGCCGAACTCCTAGCTACGGTCGAGAATGTCATAAATGTGGAGGATGCAATGGCAGCCAAAGTTGAAGACGAGAAGGGGACGAGCAGTGGGGGTAAGTTCCATAAGAAGAATAAGGACGGTAAGAAGAGATCAGATGATAACAAGTTCGCAGACTACACCCCTTTGGTTGTCCGTTATGAGCACATTTTGAACGAAATTAAGAATGATCGGTCTTTAAAGTGGCCTAAAAGACTGAAGGCTCCTCCTCACAAGAGGAATATAAACATGTGGTGTGAATTTCATCATGACTATGGACAAACGACCGATAAGTGTTTTGATCTCAAGGACGTGATTGACAAAATGCTGAAAGCTGGAAAACTGAGAAAATATGCTGATAAGGGAAGTTCTAAGGGTGGCCGAGATGACACCCAGAAGAGGAAGATAAATGACAAGTGTAAGACTGATACTTCAGTAGGCTGAGACGATGATGACTCGAACTATGATGATGAAGAGAACCCAGACTTTCCTCCCCCAATTACTGATCCTAAAGGTCGGCTTCATATGATCTCTCTTAGCAATAAGATAATCTATGGAGGATTAGCTGGAGGAGGAAAAGAAGTTATCAATAGAAAAGATCATGTAGCGGAGGCCAAGGCTCTCCCTCCCAAACCTAAAAAAGTGAATTCAGTATCCATAGAGCCGAAGAAGGTAAAAAGAGCTAAAGTTGATATAAACACTTTGATTGTGGTTTTTTTAGACTGGATTTCAAGGGGATTCTATCCCTACACGATGAACCTTTGGTTATCACCACTCTGGTGCATGGTTATGAGTTTCCAAGGATTTTGGTGGATGGAGGTAGCTCGGTCAACGTTATATTTTGGGATTATTACAAGGCTTAGGTATAAGTAAGAAGAGGCTAGTGACGTATCATCAACCTCTCATTGGATTTAGCGAAGAGAAAGTACACCCTTTGGGAATTTATGAAATGGAAGTCAAAATGGGAAATTATTGGCTAAAATGCCTCATGAAGAAGATTAGTTTCTTCGTCATGGATGAAAATGTCTACTCGGCCTACAATATAATTCTTGTAAGGGTATCCCTCAAGGAGTTTGAGGCCGTTCCCTCAACAGTCCACTAAATGATTAAATTCCTGACTCCATATGGGGTATGGGAAGTTCAGGGGGACCAAGTTGAGGAACACGTTAGCTGAGGAGAGGGATGCATAAAAAAGGGACACTACGGCCTATAACATTGATACCTTGGACCGTAGAGATGAAAAGAAGCTGAAGAAGGTCAACACCGCTGAGGAGGTAGAATCCATCATCCTCAATGAGGATGAGCCAGAAAAAACTGTCCAAGTCGACAAAGCCCTAAAGAAGGAGGTCAAAGAGGAACCGATCAAGATGTTAAAGAAGAAGCAGAGCATCTTTTCTTAGGCCCATGAGGATATGCTCAACATTGATTTGAAGATTCTCTGCCATAAGTTGAATGTGGATGAGGATGGAAAATCGGTCCGACAGAGAAGAAGAGTTTGTTAGCGATAAAAGTATGATGTCATCTGGGAAGAGGTGAAGAAGTTGGAGAAGGCCGACTTCATCAGGGAGATCATTTACCTTGAATTGCTTGCAAATACTGTCATTGTGCCCAAGGACAATGAAAAATGGAGGATGTGTGTAAACTTTACAGATTTGGAGAAAGTCTGCCCCAAAGACAGCTTCCTCCCGCCAAGGATAGATCAGATGATTGACGCTACTGCCAACCATGAATTAGTGATCTTTATGGATGCCTACTCGGGCTATAATAAAATATTTATGGATCTGGTCGATGTAAAGAAGATAACTTTCATCACTGACAAGGGGACCTATTGCTATAAGATTATGCCCTTCGAATTGAAAAATATCGGGGCAACATAGCAAAGGTTAATGAACAAGATGTTTGAAGAACAGATTGGGAAGACAATAGAAGTTTATATCGACGACATGTTGACGAAGATCCTCAAGGCCGACACTCACGTGGCTGACCTTGATCGCACTTTTGACACGATGGATGAGTATAGGATAAAGCTCAACCCCGCCAAGTGTATCTTTGGCATGGGAGGAGGCAAGGTCTTAGGCTTCATTATGAATCAAAGGTGGATTAAATCCAACCCCGAAAATATCAAAGCTTTGTTAGAGATGAAGACTCCCACAATAATAAAGGATGTGCAGAGACTAACTGTATGGGTGGCTACAGTAAACAGGTTTGTGTCTAGAGCTACCGATAAATGCCTACCTTTTTTTAAAGTATTGAGAAAAGATTTTGAATGGAACGATGAGTGTGATAAGGCCTTCGAATAATTTAAGTCCTATATCGGTTCTCCACTCTTATTGTCAAGACCAGTCCAGGGAGAGAAGTTGTATCTTTATCTAGTGGTTTCGAAGTCGGCCATTAGTGCCGCTATCATCAGAGAAGAGGATGGAGTCCAGAAGCCAGTGTACTTTAATAACAAGACCCTCCAGGGGCGAGCAAAGATATCCTAGATTGGAGAAGCTAGCCTATGCTATGATCCATGCATAAAGAAAGATGAAGTCATATTTCTAGGCACATACCATGGTGGTCCTCACAGACTCACCTCTCAGGCATGTCATTCACAAGCATGAGAAGTCTGGAAGGCTAATGGGATAGGAAATTGAATTGGGTGAATTCGACATCATCTATCAGCTGAGAACGACCATTAAGGGGTAGGCCCTAGCTGATTTAGTAGCCGAGTTCACATGGGACGAGACAAACACTTAAGAGATTAAAGCTACAACTTATGAGCAAAAGAGGAGGGTGTGTCTCCCCCCAGCTTAGGACGATATGAGTTCAATGAGAAATAAGGTGTTAGAGAATAAGTAAGAGTGATACCTCTTTAAGAGTGGAATTGTAAAGGAGGGTAATTTTTCTCAAAATGGTACAGTGTGGAGCCTATTCATTGATGGATCTTCGTGTGAGAACGGAAGTGTGGCATGTTTAATTATGTCAGCCCTGGATTGGACCAATATTGAATATGCACTAAGGTTTAACTTTAAAACTTCTAATAACGAGTCAAAGTATGAAGCTCTCGTATCAGGTGTCTCCCTTGCTCGGGCACTGAACGTAGTACAAATCCTTGTCCATAGTGATTCCGAGTTAGTTGTGAAACTGAAGAGGATACCCCATCTAGACAATGGTCGAGCCGACGCTCTGGTAAGGTTAGCTTCAGCCTCAAGAACTGAAATTAGAAGAACGATCCCGATAGAGATCCTCCATCAGCCAATGATTAAATAAGAAGAAAATATTGTGGAATTTTTCTTCAACTTGAATATAAAAACTTCTTGGATGGATCCTATCATCCGATATATTAGAGGTGGAGAGCCACCAGAGTCTAGAAACGAGAGAAAGAAGCTGTGGTATAATGATGCTAAGTTCTCCATTAGAGGAGACATCTTGTATAAAAAAGGGTTCCTACTTACTCTACTCAAATGTGTCCATCCATCTGAGGTAGAGTATATTTTAAAGGAGGTGCATGACGGGTCTTGCTCTAGTCATATTAGAGGAATGTCATTAGTCAAAAGGATCAACACTCAGGGATACTGGTGATCGACCTTGGCCAAGGATGCAATTGCATGTGTTAATAAGTGTGATAAGTTTTAAAGATTTTCCACTATACCCCATCAACCTCATCAACCTCTTACTTCTATCACTTCTCCATGGCCATTTGTAGTCTAGAGATTGATTTGGTAGGGCCACTGTCAATAGCTATGAACAATCATTGCTATCTGATTATGACGATTGTTTATTTTTCAACGTGGGTAGAGGCCGAGCCGATGATCGTAATCATGGAGAAGAAAGACTTTAAATTTATTTGGAAAACATCATCTGTAGGCACGACCTCCCTAACACTCTGGTTTCTGATAACGGGACATAATTCAAGAACATCTCAAACAGTGATTCTCAACTCCAGGTCGACCCTAGGCTAATGGTAAAATAGAGGTCACCAATAGAACAATTCTCAATGGAATCAAGAAAAAGTTAGAGGACGCTACGGGGAGATAGACTGAGGAAGTGCATGCTATCCTATGGGCATATAGGACAATAAAGAGAACTTCGATGGGGGAAACTCCATTCATGCTAGCCTATGGCTCAGAGGTTGTAGTGCAGATAGAGATAGGTCTCCCAACCCATAGGGTACAAGCATATAACCCAGATTAGATTGTGGAATAAAGGAGACTGAATTTGGATCTCGTAGAGGAATGGATAGAAGATACTGAGGTTTGGCAAGTTGTCTATCAACAAAGGATAAAAAAGTTTTATAATAAGAGGGTGAAGGCCCGCCACTGGTAGTAGGAGACCTTATTTTGAAGAAGACATGGTAGAAGCCCAACAAGTTTCATCCTAACTAGCATGCTCCCTGTAGGGTGATTGAAGAGGTGGTTCCAGGGACGTATCAATTGGAAAACTTAAAAGGAGAGCCATTCTCCAATCCATGGAACATTGACCATCTCAAGAAATACTATCAGTAAGAAGTTTTGTGTTTTTATAAGTCATTTTTTATTCTGTTTTGTCCATGTATATGAGAATCAGATTATGAATGAAAATTTCCAAGTGTTCTCTCATAACTTATCTATTGTTTAAATATGTATTGCTTGTTTGTATCAATTCAGCTTAAGCTATAAAACATCATCCGTGGTGAGGTAGCTTTAAGGTTCTCTCGGTGATATGACAGTCCAATTTGGGTTGACCTCATCCAAGGAATCTCAAATAACATCAAGAGGGATTAAAAATCACTTAGTGTGGTTCATTTTAAACATCATTAATTTGGTGAAAATTCTCTCTCGGCCGAGACGATAGTGCATCGACGAGACGATTCACATCCATACACTCTCAAAATGATGAGAGGGGACCTATAATCTAACACCATAATATTATGGATTCAAATTCAAAATTACTTAGTTGTGGTTGATTATAAAACATCATTAACTTGGTGAAAATTATCTATTGGCCGAGATGACAGTGCATGGACGAGACGATTCTCATCCATACACTCTCAAAACGACAACAAGGACTTATAATCTAACACCATAATTTGGTGGAGTCAAATTCAAAATCAATTAGTTGTGGTTCATTATTAAACATCATTAACTTAGTGAAAGTTCTCTCTTGACTGAGACGACAATGCATGGATGAGACGATTCTCATCCATACACTCTCAAAACAATGAGAGGGGACTTACGATTTAACACCATAATTTGGTGGATTCAAATTCAAAATCACTTAGTTGTGATTTATTTTTAAACATCATTAACTTGGTGAAAATTCTCTCTCGGCAGAGATGACAGTGCATGGACGAGACAATTATCATCCATACACTCTCAAAACAATAATACGGGACTTACAATCTAACACCATAATTTGGTGGATTCAAATTCAAAATAACTTAGTTGTGGTTCATTATTAAACATCATTAACTTGGTGAAATTCTCTCTCGGTCGAGACGACAGTGCATGGACGGGATGACTCTCATGCATACACTCTCAGAACGATGGGAGGGGACTTGTGCTATAACACCGTAATTCACTACACCAAATCTGCCGAATTGTCATGATCATTGACCTTGACAAGTTGGACTTATCAAGGTCAATGACCGTGATAAGTTTGGGGGTGATAACTTTTGTTGTCACAGATGTGTCACGGTCATTGACCGTGATAAGTTCATTTGACTTATCACGGTCATTGACCGTGATAAGTTCATTTGACTTATTACGGTCATGTCGCGATCTTTGACCTTGACAAGTTTTTTCACAGTTTAGGATAGTGACAAACCCGTGGCAATATTTAAAGAATTGTCACGTTCAATGACGGTGACAAGTACGTGACAATTATCCTTTGTCACGGACTTGTCATGGTCATTGACCGTGATAATTCTGGGCAGAATTGAAAAAAAATCTGTTTGGAAGTATAGCCACTGCCACTGCCCAACAGTATATTTGTACCTGTTATAGCAACATTGTACATGTTCAAACATCATATATCCAAATAAAATAGAGATAATATAAATATACATTCAAAACAATATGAATCACAATATAATCCAAATATAACAACTTAAAACAATTCAATTCAAATAATGTCACTACATGTCTGGGGTAAGGTTAGCTATGAGGAGGTGAGTAGGCCACACGATATATGAATTGACACACCCAGCAATATACATCGTTACATATTATTTGCGCAACCACAATGGGGAGTTCTCCTTCACGAGTATCACATGCGTGATGAGCACCTTAGACTCAATGTCTTGAAATGAACGTCCATGAACTAGCATACCCTGGACGGTATTTGGGTCCCTCAACCCCCGCCCGATATGTTGGCCATCAAAAATGTCCAGTATAAACACGCTAGGACAACCAAGTGTTGACATCGGTCAGTCGAAGGGAGCCAAATAGGGGACTGGATCATCAAAGTCCGCATGTGTCGGTGATGAAGTAACGAGGTCACCTCCTCGTCATCCTGCACTTCCTCCTCCACCACCTTCTCCTTCCCTTTCCCCTTACGGTTTTTGTCCAACGAACGCTTCACGAATGAGAACATATCTTGGACCGTCGCCTCTAAACGGGACATCTTTGCGTCATGTGAGTCCATCGTTCGATCCAACCCGGTGTGCTCGTTTCCAATCCGATGATCCTAGATTTGGCCACCCGCGAGCTCACCCCCCTTATCCTCCCCTTGTGATCAGTGCCAAGCACTTGACTGAGTGCGTCTGTGGACAAAGTTGCCTTATCAGCATCAGACTGCGACTCATGCACTTCTTTAAGCTTTGCCTGAAATGACAAAAAGAACATGATTACTTAAATAAGTAAATAAAAACATTACAACGTAATTAAGAAAAAGTAAATTGTCAGATTACTTACAATCATGGACGCGATAATCGGGGACACCTACTTATCCTTTCCTTTCTTCATCCGAATAGCCACATAAGTATCGAGCCTATGTGGCATACCCCCAGGGACACTCCTTCTCCCATGAAATAAAACAATGCAAAATTAGTATCATCCCCATAAAGTAAAATAATGCAGAATAACATATTTCTGTAATTATAGGAAAATTAAATCTTACCATCAGCTTATGCTCCACCTCGACGTAAGACGTCCCGACGGAGTAGTGCACGTCCGGCTTTTTTGCCCGATTTTCCCTCACCGATTGGCGAGATGCCAATTGTCGCTCCCCGATCTCATTGTCAATGAACTTTTGCCATTGTGACAATGAGATCGGCTCCTTCGGCGGGACGGATTCACGCATTCGGATAACGGACTCTCGGGTCTTTCCAAGGTACTAGGTTTGCATATTTTTCTTCCACGTCTTGTGTTGTTCCCTCAAATGCTCCAAGACGGAATCGCATAGTTTTGGGTCCAAGCTGAATTGTTCCTGTCCAACCAATACAATGTTAGTTGCGAATAAATATAAATATAAATTGAAATCGAAATTGAATTTGAAATATTGATATAAATATAAATATAAATATAAATATAAATATAAATATAAATATAAATATAAATATAAATATAAATACATTACCTGTAGTGCCACCCAAACAGCTAACTTGAGCTCATTTGGCACCTCCCTCTAACTAGTGTACCCCAGGCCGATGATAGTCTTTACCAGCTCGAGGGATCTCGCTAATAGTCCCATCTTGTTCTCGACGGCCATCCCCAATTTTCCCCATTTGGGGAGCCTAGGGGCCGAGGAGACCTCCTCGCCTCCGCTACCACCGAGCCCAGACGACATCTTCATAATCAACATCATCATCCTCGCCTTAATACCTGAAGGAGACATTTTCTATAAAAAAATGTTTTTATTAGTACAAATCCAAATGAATTTGAAGAAGACATGAAATATGTACAATTACTAGAAATCCAAATCCGAAACATCCTCCCCCACAATACACACACGAACACTACACACACATTGTTAGGATTTAAGAAAAATTTGGCAGCATATCCTCGTAGTTCTCCAAGTACACGACGTAGATTGGAAAGTGTGAGTGTTATTTCAATTGATCAATTGAAATAACAGTCACATTGTCAATCTAGTATGTACCCAGAGAACATTAGGATACGACTGCAGAACTTCCTCTAAAAGTAACAACTTTAAGTCACTAAGAATATTATTATACAAAAATTATGCAGTCCCAAACTGTCCAAATGGGATAATTCAAGAGATCTAATTACAGGGGTAATGACTCTCGAACGGGTCTAAGGGCTATTGAATGCGTATGCATAAGAACTAGAAGGCTAGTATTTATGCGCACTATATGTAATTTCAAGTATGTTTCATTTAATTATCATACTATATATATATTGTTCATTATACAAAGTAATTTTTTAAAAAAAGTTGAAAAATCCCACCCCCACATGGACAATAATCCAGTGGTAATGCCACTTTTAAAATTAACCAATCGAACATAGATCCACTATAATCCAACCGCAATGGCAACAACAAATGTGTATCCCGTACTCCTTCTAATTCATCTACTCAATTAATTCTTTTCATCAATTAAAATAACAATTAAAGTATACAATTATTAATTTACTAATTTACAATGAGGGGCAATCCTACTAAAAATTTAATCAATCAATTCTTTTACAAGGTGCACTACAATATGAGGGGAAATATCTAATAAACCAATAAAAATTTAATTAAAAAAACACACGCACACACACATATACACCCACACCCATGCCCCCTTCTCACCACACACGCACATATACACACACACATGCATACTCTCTCTCTCTCTCACACACACACACACACATATACACACACATGCATACACACACACACACACACACACACGCACACACACACACACACACATATATATACACACACACACACACACACACACACACACACACACACACACGCATATATACAACCCCCTCCCCCCCCCCCCCCACATACATATATACACCACACACACACACACGTACATTTACACACACATATATACATACACATATACATATACATATACATATACATAAATGGAGGAGAAATAAAGAGAAAATGTACCAAAATCGTAGAGAGAGAGAGAGTGCAGTCGCTAGAGAGAGAGAGAGAGAGAGAGAGAGAAATGGAGGGAATTAGAATTAGTGGGAAAAAAGAAGAGGGATGATTTTTTTACTGACAAAATTGTCACGGACATGTCACAGTCATTGACGGTGATAACTTTATAGGATTTTCATGGTCATTGACTGTGACAAGCATTTGTCATGGCCTTGTCACGGTCATTGATCGTGACAAAAAATGCATGTTTTTTTTTTGTCACGGTCAATGATAGTGACAAGGCTAGCCACTTGAAGGGTGCCAATTTGACAATTTTGTTGTAGTGGTTTGGTGGAGTCAAATTATTTAATAATGAAAAATCATATAAGACATATTTGCATAACATAAAAAGAAGACATGAACAAACAAAGAGTGTCATTTGATAATGATGAGGTTACAAAAGCAGTTTAGTACGAAAGCTACATAAGGTAGGGAGTATAACCACAAACGGTCATCCCAACAAAATAAAAAATAACAAAACAAGCTTAAGGTTGTAAATTATCCTCAACATCTTCCTAAGCCGACCCATTGTAGGAATAGTCTCGTCCCTAGCATGGGTAGTCTCAGCCCCATCATCATTAGCGTCTGTCTCGGCCTCAAGATCCTTATTTTTGGTGACCTCATTGGGGTTGACCTCTAAAGTGTCGCTCGTATTTTCCACATCGGCCAGAGCGGTCTCGAGATGGGGGTTGCTGAAGTCAAGACCCACGAAATCGTCAGGGGTTAGGTTCCCAACCCCGGTGTGCTTGAGTGCAGCCCATCGGCTGACAGGCTTTATGCCTATTTTAAGATACTCAAAGGCATAGCCCTTGAACTTATCAGACTCCTTGAATTCAGCTATAGCTTGAGCCTTAGCCTCGTCCAAGGCAAATTTAATGGCAACATCAATATCGGCCTATTTATTTTCGGCCATCCACTTCAAAGTATTGGCATGCTAAGTCTTCAGATTGGTAGCCTCGTCGATCGATTTCTGCAGTGTTGACTTAGACTTTTGAAGTTTGTCCCTCAGGTTACTCTCGATCATCACTGCATCTCTTCCCTTCTAAATCAAGGGAAGTTTCTTATGGATCCAGTTCCCCATCCGATAGGGAAACTACGCTTTGCAATAAAAAATATGGACAGATAAATCAGTATGAGATGGGACAATAGAGACTACGTTTGGCAAACCTATCTAGGTACTTGAACAACACTATGGAGAGTAAACTCGGTAAGCAGTGTTATGTCCATAGACTGGACGAAGCACTGATCAACGCGTGAATCGTAGTGCGTCGTCAGCAAGCTAATCGTTGTACTCGTTTCACCGCGTTAATACAAAAAACTAAATTACGACTGCACTTGCGATACAAGTCTAGCGGTAAGTCGGGTATCGAATCCACAATGAGTGTTCGATAGATTTTAATCGGTTTATTATTTCAGGAATAAAATTGTAAAAGGAGATGAGATGTTTTAAATAAAAGGGAAAAATAAGAAGTTAAGTCAAAACAATAATTAATAAAACGAGGATCAAGATCACGTACCCACCATGGGCTAAACACACAGAATTAAAATTTCAGTTCGAAAACATTTAATCGAGCATTTTTAATTAATCATAAACATCACATATGAAGGAATTTAAGCCAATGATGCGAGATTAAATATTTAATAAAAAATGGTCACGCACGGATTAAAATCGGACTATCGCCTTAAATACTAACGTTGTGTGACAATGAAAGATAAACGCATAATAATCCCATTTTAATTCGCGAGGTTTCAATTAAATACAATTTTACACGAAACCTAATTTTCGGAGCTCAACGCCCATCAATGGCGGACACAAGACCCAAACCTTATTTAACTACTCACACAACATGATTAAACTAAATTAAACAACTAATTAGTAATTAATACAAGAAATAAATAAATTACACTAATTAACTAAGCATGAAGATAAATAATCATGGAAATTAAATTAATACAAATCTTGGAAATAAAAGGAAGAACAACTATATTAATTGGTTGGGATAATTAAAAGTGCACTTACAATCCACAAATGAGGAACACCCAATATGGAGAAAGAAATGAGCTCCCCAAAACCCTAACCCTTACCTAAAACTATCTAAAAATTAATACTTTACAAAAATAAACCAAAGCTTCCTTTTATACCAAGTGGGGAAAAGGAATAGAAGAAAAAGATAAAAGAAAATAAAAAAGGGATAAGTCTCCTAACTAAGAGAGAAAGAAAAAGAAAAAATAAATAAAGAAAAAGGAAAAGGAATAGCTGGAAATTTTTTTGGAGAAACGGAGTACCGGTCGACCGGGGCCTCAGGCTGGTCGACCGCGGAAAATGGAGAGGTAACACTGGGAAAAATCCATGGCAAAACATCAAAAACTAGTCAATCGCGTGTGGTGGACGGTCGACCGGTGCTGTAAAAAAGAGCCCACGTAACCACAGTGCAAGAGCCACATCGTAGCTCCCATGGTTGTCCCAAGTCGAGACCCACCATTGCGAAACCAACAAAAAAAGCGAAACCCATAATTGTTGTGGCAATACATACCAAGACCAAAATGAAATCTCCATTAAATTTGAGCCGAGAGAAGCTATGGAGGAGACCCATTTCCAAAAATTCCAACAACCTCCATTAATGGCCAAAGCTATGAAATCCAAGCTCCAAAAGTGGCCCAAGAGACCCATTTGCGTGTGTGGTCTCAAATCAAGCTTCAATTTCGAACGAAAGTCCTCAATTTGGGATGAACCCAAAACCCGAGCAAAACCCGAGCTTGGACCAAAATAGCTAATGGTATGAATTTGTTAATAAAGAAGAAAAGGGACTAAAGGGGAATTATATAAATTGTTAATGAATCTTTTATAATTCTTTCTGATTAAAGGTCCGTGTTTCCTTCGTTTGGACTCCGATTCGTGCACCATTCACGACCACGCGAAGCTCGGCCCGAGGGCTACAACTTCTGTGAAGACTTCAAGCAAAAATGCCGAAGTGTAAAATTACCGATTGAAGTTAACCAGAACGCGCTCAAACTTCATACTAAGTACCGTAACACCTATAAAGTCTCAATAATACCTCAAATAACATGTTAGCATATAAAACAGAGGTTTTCTGGTTATCGATCATAATTATTGCAATTAAGGTACCCAAGGGGCTAAAATGCCTAAGTTCGAGGGTAATAATGTGCAGGATTTGATACGAATCACACCCCCTAACTTACACATTGCTAGTCCCTAGTAATGACATTCAAAGCAAGAAGAACTATAAGAAAAACACAACATATATATATACATCAAAATATAAATGCCACTTTCGTAGGGAGCACGATTGCATTTAGTGAATGCAATAAGTCGTTAAACCCCTCGGTTACCCTGGTGGACGAGTGTCGTCTCGTGAGGGTTTTCAGGGATGAAACCACAAACATAAAATTGTTTCCTCAAAATGTATGGCCAAACAACCAATATGAAAAACCCAACAACAACAAGATATTTTAACATATTATTAACAAAGCAAAAGAGAAATTTTCCCACTAATCCGCAACTATCAATATTAAAAGACTAACTACATGGAATTGAAACCTCAAATGTGAGTGGGGTGCATGCATATGTAAAAAGCTTCGATTCGGTAAAAACGCCTATAGCCCGGATAACAATTAAAGTATGCTTCCACTCAATCCTCTCCGGATATTACACTAAAAAAATAGAAGCACTCGGAATAGGGTGGTAACACACTCGGGGCATGCGTGCATAAAGAGTAATTGTAAAAGGAAACAAGGCCGCGCACATGTCATTAATGAAGAACGAAATATAAAAGTAAAAAATACAATCTCATGAAAGGATATCGCATATTAACCGATATGAAAAACACTTAAATAGATTATCACTAATGTTAGACCTTTGAATCACATTACCCTAGGATCAAATATGACTTTTCGGGTATAGAATTAGGATACGCTAGGGTTTGGAATGAAGGAAATATGTACGAATTCAAAGATGTTTGGATTTAAAAAACTCGGGATAATGGAAAATAGCGGGCAATTTCAAAATTGGAAAATGATTTCCAAACAAGCATTAAATATAATCAATCGAGAGAGTAACAAGGATTATTGAACTATACACATCACATACACAAACTTTCTCTTTCTTTTCTTATTTTTCTCACTTTTTCTTCTGTTTTCTTTTGTTTTCTTCTTTCTTTTTTTTTCCTTCTCTTTTTCTTTACTTTTTTTTTTCATTTCTTCCTTTTCTTTCTTTTTCACTACACTTTCTTCTTTTCTCACTCTTTTCATGCTTAAATTGCAACCACACTGCACAACATCACTAAATCCCAAATAACATTCCAAATAAAGGCATGGAAGGTAATATGTATGGTTTAAAACTCCAATGTGGAGTTGGTTAGGGGATTTTGGACGAAAAGAAAGATCATAATAGGTCTCAACGGGGTTGACTAAGGACATGTATAAGGGTAAGGTCATATGGGTTAAACAACAAAGAGGGCCTATGATCCTTTACTAAAGTTCCATGTGATTCTCGAGACTCAACACCATTGAAAATCATGCTCAAGTGATAATTCAATTAATATACAATCAATGAAAAGAAAATGAGATCGCCAACAAGATACATTTTTCAAGGAAGAGAAAGAGTAATATATAAGCACTCCGAAATGAAGAAAAGCACGAAGCTCGCTAGGTTTTTAGTGTACACACAACAACGAAAAGATACCAAGCTATAATATTCCTACCGAATGATTTTAGAAAATATGCTCAAGTGCTTATGGGTTTTTAAGGTTTAATTCATGCATTTATTCCCAATATTGAATAATTTGAGGATTAAAGTTTAATAACATGAAAAAAATAGAAAATACATCATTATGTTAGGGCAATCATTAAATTTATCATAGGAAATTAAGGCAAAATGCCCAATAAAGGAGAAAAAGGAAAGAAAATCTTTTTGAAATTTTTAATTTTTACACGAAAAGCATGCTTGGAAATAACATATAATCAAAATCATGGACACTACCAATGAATGGATAGAATATCCCACACCCCCTAACTTAAAACCTGACATTGTCCTCAATGTGAATTAAGAACCAAGTTGAAGAGAGGAAAATAGCGATATTACGCAAAATGGAGCGATCTCTGGAAAGTATAAGTCCAAAGATTCTACAAAACATGTTAGTAACAAGCATAGCAAAAAAAAAAAACTTAAATAATTACACTAGACTATAAGTAAAAAGAAAAATACATGAACTATTTACAACCTACAATTTTAACTTCTAACTAACTATACACTAGAAGTTGAAATTTTTTAGGGTCCACCCAAAATACAATTTGACTTTGGAGGCTCAACGGTGGATCCTCCCTTTCATGCAGGCCTCCCGAAATATAGGAATTCCATTTGAACAACGGAAGGCATGTGGGTGGTGAAAAAGGTGAACCATCGCCAATTAAAAGGTTTTGAGGGACGACGGGTGATTTGGATAATAAGGGGGAGATGTACACATGGGTTAAAAAAACAAAATTTCCTCCCAAATATTTTTCAATTGGAATGGGAGGTGATGCACATGAGGGAAAAGATGCCTTCATGGAAGGCGACCCGAGTGAGTACTCCTCATCAGTGAAAAGGTTTGGAACTATAAAATTTTGAACCGATTCATTGGGTACTAAAATTGGTGTGATAGTATAGAATAAAGATGGGGACGAAGGAAATTCAATATCAAGAGATGAGTTATCTTCGCTTGAAGGTTGAATTTCGAAGGAAATATGGTCGTTTTCAATGAAACTTTCTTCTTGGAGAATCAAATAAAAAACTCTTTCATTGCAAATGGATACTACGTCCATTTCTTCCTTATTTTTATACTCTACTATACCATGGGTCAAGTCAAGAATGATTTGTTCCAAAGTAGGCACAAAGTCCTCATTTGGTTCAAACCATTCCTCGACTTCAAAAGTCTCGAAAGAAAAATCGTCATCAAATTCAAATAATAAATCCAACTCATGTTCCCAACAACGATTTTCTTCCCGATAACGATTTTTAATTTTTTCATTTTTAAGCATGGGCAAGCCTCACCGAAAGCCATAGGGCGAGGTGCGTATTATTGCAAATCGGAATTTTGAAAATAGTTCTCGGGAATACAATCAAAATCATTAAAATAAATTTTTTGAAAATGATTGCAATTCGTTATCATAAGGATCTTGCGACCCAAAATAGAAATGATCATTCCCAAAATTTATGTAATCCATACTTTGACTTTCGTAATACTCACCCAATGTCATTTTAGATGTTGCAATTTTTTAGGCTTGTAAGTATTGACCAAAAGTCATAGGTTTACGAGAATTTTGAGAATAATCATTAGGATTACCAGAAATATTGGAAAAAGACATGTGTAATAACCCTCGCTTCTGAGAACGTATTTTATATTAATTACTAGGTATGGTAATTAGATATAAGTTCTGGATTATGAATTGAGTGCTAATTTAATGAAGAAAAGTTAATATTCACTATGAGTTTGCATATATACCATAACTATGGGTGAATATTGCTATGTTATGCTTATTAATATCACATGAATTAAAATGATATTTGGCTTAATAATGAGACCGAAACTTAAATTGGATTATAAAATGTCCAAATGATAATTTAGAGGCCGCAGTTGATTCCGGAATGTGTGAGATAGTCAGATATTGTGCCATTATGTGTTTTGAGATTTTGGGCATTTTTCACTGATTATGCCTTAAATATGCAATTGCATATTATTTTATCGCAATATTGATCAATTGAGTTGGGATTTTGGCTAAAGGCACGATTTATGTCTTGAGTGAATCACTATTCACCTAATTGTATTTCCTAAACCTAGAGAGCTAAAGAGAGAAGGAGAAAGAGTAGAGAGAAGAAAGGAAATTGAAGATTTAAGAAGGATTCTTGCTCCCACACCAAGAAAATCTGCATTTTCTTCATTGAGGCAAGTTTACTACTTGCTATTTATGGTTTAAGATAAATGATTTGTGTGAGAATGATGTATTTGTTTATGGTTTACTAGTTTAGGGTTTGGATGTTGGTTGGTTTTGAATCATTAAAGGATAGTTGAATGATTGTTGATGTTGATGGTAGTGGTAGTAGCATTTATGTTGTGTGGGTGAGAATAAATGAGTTGGATTTGGGATTTGCTTGAATATAGGAAATCGTGGTCTAGGTCTGCTTAGACCGGTCGACCGCGGTTCACAAACCGGTCGACCGGGTCTACGGGAGAGGGTTCACTGCATTTCTTTCAAAGGCCTAAAATTATGGCGCGGTCGACCGCTGTCCCCTGACCGGTCGACCGGTCCTACCGAAATGAACTTTCTGCTTTTCTTCTTAGGCCAAATCTTGAGACGCGGTCGACCGCGGTATTAGGACCGGTCGACCGGTCCCCTGTTTTCTTCCCAAACATTTTATTTTCAGTCCTTAACTTCTTCTTTTCATAGGAACATAGGGACCTTCTTAAATGAAGTAAAAATAGTGACTTGGAGTATTAGTTGAGTTCGGTCAACTCCCTAGACTCGAAGGGGTTCATCTAGGGTTCCTGTCAGGGGGGGGGGAGATTTAAAGAAATGTTTAGGTATTATTTCTGTCAGGTAGTTCTATAAGAGTCTAGGAAATCTTAAGGTCGAATTTGGAGACTTCAGGAGTAAATGCGAACTAGATCTCATTTGATGGGTTAATATAAAGTCCAAATAAGGACATTTGGGAGAGATAACTTGGGGAATTTAAATATTCTTCGAGGTTATTATGATGATGTGAAGTATACCATAATGCATTTGATAAAATGTAAAATGGATAAAGTAAAATATAATTTACTGAATCATGAAATGGAAATTAATAAAATGGATGTTACACACCTCTCTAAATACCATCTTAAGGGAAGTCCATGCGTGAGGTGAAGCCCCCTGGCTAGTGAATGCAGGGTGGATATAGTCCTAGGCCATATGAGCGCTTGTTTTATATTTTTCTGCGATGGGTAGGAGATTCTGGGTGTGGTCTTGACTACCCCGCAGGCATATGGACGCTTCCCGACGTTTGCGATAGGATCCCAGGTTGTCTTATGTTAGGCCCTGGAAGATGATGGTTATTTAGGGACGCGCACAGTGGGGAAACCCGGACGGGCGGTCTTAGAATCGTTATATATATATTTATAACTATTCTATTATAGAGTTGGACTCGATGGGACATTAATGCCATAAAGATCAAAGTATATGCCACAAAGAGCATACTATTGAGAGAAGTGCCATAAAGATCACATGGTAATAAATCCATTCCTGATAAGGAATGGAAAGAAGATGGAATTAAAAATGATGAAAGATGAAAAAGGCTTATAAGTACTTTTACTTCTTTGTATAATTAAATTTCATTTTAATATTTATTTAACTGTCTTAGTTCTTTATATGATGTTACCATGCTAGAATATCATCCGTATCATCCATGCTTACCTGTACATTATTGTCATACCTGTCATTTATCTAGTGATCATATAAAACCGGCCTCTGACCGATTCTTCGTTTTCTTGTGGTGTATGTATATTCTATATTCTTTCAGGTGTTCTGCCGCAAGGTCGCCCGTAATGACTTTCTTTTCTCTAAGTCTTTTGAGGATCCGTGACATTTTGCGGGTATCACGGGATATTTTGTGTAGATGCCTCTATTATTGTTTCCTAGCTAAGATCAGTCTTTATTCGGGCGTGTGGCCCAAATGGTTGTAATTGTATAAATGATGTATTATGTAACACATGAAACTTATTGTATGTTGTATGGATTGTATCGACCGATGCTTTATTCGGTCCTTTCTTATCTATTGGATTACATATAGATGTTTGTGGGAGTTTCCACCCTCTTTTTCTATTATGGGTTGTTGAAAGTGTTTTCTTTAAATTACCAACTACAATTTTTGATAACCCATTTTCTGGAATATTGTGTGGTTATTCCTGATTCTCTGTATGATAGTGTGATGCTGAGAATGATATCTATCCATGATTCCTGTTTCATCGGGGTATCGGGCTGGCCACCCTTTATTTCGGATAGCGGGTTGTCACAGATAGTATCAGAGCATCAGGTTCTAGAGTCTTTAGGATCTATGCAGACTTGTCACGTTCTACCGTAGCGTTCTTTGATATAGAGCTTATAGTTAGGATTGTCTTGTTGCTTATGTATGCGATCTTCTGCTAGATAGATTGTTTTATATAATATTCTAACTCCATCTCTTCTCTATCTCAGATGCCGCCAAAGAGAGGACGTCCTGCTAGACGCAATAGGGTTGTCGAGGATGAGGTTGGTCCTCCACCGCCGCCACCGGGGAATATCAGTGTCGCTGATGTGGCAAATATCGTGGCCCAAGCTGTTAATGCAGGGATGACTGCAGTGGCACAACAATTGCCTCAAGCCCAAGTGAGGGGACAAGAAGCACTAGTTCCTACGGGACCTTCTCAGTGGGAACGGGTAAGAGAGTCTTTCCTAAAGGGTCATCCCCCAGAATTTGAGGGAGGTTCGGAAGTTATAAAGGCAAACCAGTGGAAGAAGGACATGCAGCGTCATCTTAGGATGGTGGAATGTAGTGAGGAGAAAAAGCAAATCCTCATTACCTTTAAGCTTGTCGGATCGACCTTACACTGGTGGGAGTCAATGACGACACCCGAACAAAGGGATACAATGTCAATCACCAATTTTTGGGCTTTGTTTGATGGAAAGTATTTCCCTCCCGCAGTTCAAAGGGAGATGCATAGGAAGCTTCAAGATTTAGTACAAGGGGAGAGATCGGTTGCCGAATACGAAGAGGAGTTTACCCGGTTAGCAAGCTTTATACCGGATGAAGTGACTCCGGAAGCGAAGAGGATCTCCAGATTTGTAGGAGGTTTGCACTGGCGCATAAAACAACATTTGCTTGGAAATATATCTTTGGTAACCTTTGGGGACGTGATGAATGCTGCTTTACTTCACTGTCAAGAGCATAGATTATTTGTGCAAAACAATAAGAAGGCTGTAGCAATGGGGCAAGTGGTGAAACCGGGAGGAAATGGGATTGGAGGGGGAACATCTTCTTCGTCCCAATCCTCGGGGAACAAGCAGAAGGAGAGAGATCCTCAGCAAGGGGATTTGTCCACGCGTCAACGTTTTGGTGGGTTTAATGTGGGTGGCAATAATAATAATAACAGGATGGGTCAAGGCGGACAACAACAACAACAGGGAGGTAGAGGTGGAAATGGAGGTAGGGGCCAGCAGGGCCGGGGTGCGGGGCAATTTCGAAACAATTAAGGTAGGAATCAGGAGAATGCGGCTAATAAATGTTTTCAGTGTGGGGAGTTGGGCCATTATAAAAGGGCGTGTCCTCAGTTGTTTGGAGGGCATCTTCCCAAGGCTCCACAACAGCCGTATGTACAGTTTCCGCCCCAGGCGCCTAATCCGATTGCCCTTCCTCAGCAGGGACAACTGCAGTATGGATGGGTTTACCATATTCAGGAGGCTATGCTTCCTCCAGCTCCTCCGGCACCGCCATCGATCAGGGTAAATTTTTCATTTATGGGCATATGGGTCGAGTACTATTTGATACGGGTGCTACACACTCCTTTATTTCTAGGAGTTTTGCTCAGACCACAGGTTTGATAAAATCTGCTGAAAGTACCTTCACTAGCGTTGAATCTTCTATGGGTGATGGTTCATTGATTTTCTTTATTTGTAAAAACGAAGGGATTAACCTTGGTAACTTGTGTTTTGAGGCCGACTTGGTCGTCCTTGACATGGTCGGGTATGATGTAATATTGGGTATGGATTGGCTAGGGAAATACCACGCGATAGTAAATTGTTATGGAAAAAGCATAGTTTTTGCAGTTCCGGGACAAGAAATGTTCCTGGTTGTTATGCCTTGTATGGAAGGGAGTACGAGTGCTTATATATATTGTATTGCGGAAGATACATCTAGGGATGTTGTGGTTCCCCTAAATTCTCTTCCGATTGTTAGAGATTTTGAAGATGTTTTTCGGGAGATACCGGGATTACCTCCAAGTCGGGAGATAGAGTTTATGATTAATTTAATGCCAGGAACTGGACCGATTGCTAAAACTCCGTATCGAATGGCTCCTGTGGAGATGAGGGAGTTGAGAGATCAAATTCAGCAGCTATTGGAGCAGGGATTTATTAGGCGTAGCACATCGCCATGGGGTGCTCCGGTATTGTTCGTGAAGAAAAGAGACGGTTCTCTCCGGTTATGTGTGGACTATAGGGAGTTGAATAAAGTCACCATCCAGAATAAATACCCTTTGCCTCGCATCGATGATTTGTTTGACCAACTTAGGGGAGCATCATACTTCTCCAAAATCGATTTGATGATGGGGTATCATCAATTGAGAATACGGGCGCAAGATGTATCCAAGACTGCATTTCTGACCCGTTACGGATCCTATGAATTCTTGGTTATGCCCTTTGGGCTAACCAATGCTCCTGCTGTATTTATGGATCTTATGAACAGGGTGTTTCGGGATTTCCTTGACCAATTTGTTATTGTATTCATCGATGACATCCTAGTCTATTCTCAGACAGAGTTTGACCATGCTACTCACTTATGGTTGGTCCTGCAGAGATTGAGGGATCACAAATTGTATGCAAAGTTTGAGAAATGTGGCTTTTGGTTGAAGGAAGTTCAATTTCTAGGTCATGTGGTGTCATCTCAGGGCGTATCTGTGGATCCTAGCAAGGTGATTGCGGTGAGAGAGTGGGCTTAGCCCATGACACCTACTGAGGTTCGTAGTTTTCTGGGCTTGGTGGGTTATTACCGTCGATTTATTAAGGTTTTTTCAAAAATCTCTAGCCCGTTGACGAATTTAACCCGAAAGGAAGTGAGATTTGTTTGGGACAGTTCATGTCAAGATGCATTTGATGAGCTCAAAAATAGATTAACTTTGGCTCCAGTCCTTGCATTGCCAAAACCGGGATTGGAATACCTAGTCTTCACCGATGCATCTCTTCAAGGGTTAGGAGGTGTTCTTCAACAAGAAAGACAAGCTATCGCTTACGCTTCTCGTAAGTTGAAGCCTCACGAAAGGAACTACCCAGTGCATGACTTAGAGTTTGCCGCAGTTGTTTTTGCCTTGAAGATATGGAGGCATTATCTCTTGGGGGAAAAGTTTAGTCTTTTCATAGACCATAAATCGCTGCAATATTTATTTTCCCAAAAGGACTTGAATATGCGTCAGCGTCGTTGGTTGGAGTTTGTGAAAGACTACCAATTTGATATCCATTATCATCCTGGAAAGGCGAACGTAGTAGCGGATGCCTTGAGTAGGAAGCCCGAGGGAGACTTAGCTAATGTGTGGAAAGATAAGTGGAGAGAGCTCTGTTAGGAGGATGTGGGGTAAGAGCATTCATTTCCGTGATGACCGTTACTCCTACGATTATAGCGAGAATTGTGGAAGCCCAGGGAAGACATAAAGGTTGTCAAGATCATATACACCGACTGTTGTCCAAAGGAGCGGAGTCGTACTCGATTGGTTCTGAGGGTGGACTACGCTTCCATGGAAGACTTATTGTTCCCGAAGATGGGGACTTGAGACGAGTGGTGATGGCGGAATCTCACGGGTCAAAGTTTACGGTACATCCAGGTGGGGACAAGATGTACCAAGATATGCGCCGTCAGTATTGGTGGGCTGGTATGAAGAGGGATATCTCAGAGTTTGTATCCCAATGCACTACTTGTCAGTTGGTTAAGATTGACCACCAACGACCGACAGGTTTTTTGCAACCGCTGGAGATTCCAGTATGGAAATGGGAAAGCATCTCGATGGATTTCATTACAGGATTACCTAGATCACAGAGAGGTCATGATTCGATCTGGGTGATTGTCGACCGTTTGAATAAATCGACACACTTCTTGCCTGTACGTACGGATTATGATACTGCTCGTTACGCCCAATTATTCATCGAGGAGATCGTTAGACTTCACGGGGTACCTTTAAATATTGTTTCTGACCGAGATAAGATATTTGTGTCCCATTTTGGCGAAGTTTTCAAGAGGCCATGGGGACCGAGTTGAAGTTAAGTTCTTCCTATCATCCTCAAACAGATGGTCAAACTGAAAGGGTAAACCAAATGTTGGAGGATATGCTTCGTATGTGCATGCTTGATTTTAAGGGTGGTTGGGAACAATACCTCCCATTGGTTGAGTTTGCTTATAACAAATCATACCAATTTACTATTGGAATGGCACCTTATGAAGCTTTGTATGGCCGGCCATGTAGGTCACCCGCTTGTTGGTTGGAAGTGGGTGATAAAAAATTCCTTGGACCTGAAATGATTCTTCAAAGATTGAACTTATTCAAAATCGCATTCGGATAGCCCAAGACCGTCAAAAGAGCTACGCCGATGTGAGTAGGAGACACATGGAGTTAGAGGTTGGAGACCAAGTGTTGGTGCGAGTATCTCCATTGAAGGGCATTAAACGTTTCGGGAAGAAAGGAAAGCTTGCGCCGCGTTTTGTTGGACCTTTCCCAGTTATTACAAAAGTTGGTTCCGTGGCGTATCAACTTGCTTTACCGGAGCCTTTGCAACAAATCCACGATGTATTCCATGTCTCCTCCTTGAAGAAGTATAGAAGATGTGAGGGTGCCCTTTGGCACATCCCTTTTGATGATATCGACTTACAACCCGATGTTTCATATGAAGAACAACCGGTTGCTATTCTTGAGTATGGGGAGCACAAGTTGAGGTCTCGTGTGGTGCCCTTGGTGAGAGTCCAGTGGAGTCATCACAATGTGAAAGAATCAACGTGGGAACGTGAGGACGAGATGCGGGATAAATATCCACATCTTTTCTTATAAGGTACGCCTGAATTTTGGGGACAAAATTCCCTCATAAGGGGGGGGGGGGAGTATGTAATAACCCTCACTTCTGAGAACGTATTTTATATTAATTACTAGGTATGGTAATTAGATATAAGTTCTGGATTATGAATTGAGTGCTAATTTAATGAAGAAAAGTTAATATTCACGATGAGTTTGCATATATACCATAACTATGGGTGAATATTGCTATGTTATGCTTATTAATATCACATGAATTAAAATGATATTTGGCTTAATAATGAGACTGGAACTTAAATTGGATTATAAAATGTCCAAATGATAATTTAGAGGCCGCAGTTGATTCCGGAATGTGCGAGATAGTCAGATATTGTGCCATTATGTGTTTTGAGATTTTGGGCATTTTTGACTGATTATGCCTTAAATATGCAATTGCGTATTATTTTATCCCAATATTGATCAATTGAGTTGGGATTGTGGCTAAAGGCACGATTTATGTCTTGACTGAATCACTATTCACCTAATTGTATTTCCTAAACCTAGAGAGCTAAAGAGAGAAGGAGAAAGAGTATAGAGAAGAAGGGAAATTGAAGATTTAAGAAGGATTCCTGCTCCCACACCAAGAAAATCTGCATTTTCTTCATTGAGGAAAGTTTACTACTTGCTATTTATGGTTTAAGATAAATGATTTGTGTGAGAATGATGTATTTGTTTGTGGTTTACTAGTTTAGGGTTTGGATGTTGGTTGGTTTTGAATCATTAAAGGATAGTTGAATGATTGTTGATGTTGATGGTAGTGGTAGTAGCATTTATGTTGTGTGGGTGAGAATAAATGAGTTGGATTTGGGATTTGCTTGAATATAGGAAATCGTGGTCTAGGTCTGCTTAGACCGGTCGACCGCGGTTCGCAGACCGGTCGACCGGGTCTACGGGAGAGGGTTCACTGCATTTCTTTTAAAGGCCTAAAATTATGGCGCGGTCGACCGCTGTCCCCTGACCGGTCGATCGGTCCTGCCGAAATGAACTTTCTGCTTTTCTTCTTAGGCCAAATCTTGAGACGCTGTCGATTGGTCCCCTGTTTTCTTCCCAAACATTTTATTTTCAGTCCTTAACTTCTTCTTTTCATAGGAACATAGGGACCTTCTTAAATGAAGTAAAAATAGGGACTTAGAGTATTAGTTGAGTTCGGTCGACTCCCTAAACTCGAAGGGGTTCATCTAGGGTTCCTGTCAGGGGGGGGGGGAGATTTAAAGAAATGTTTAGGTATTATTTCTGTCAGGTAGTTCTATAAGAGTCTAGGAAATCTTAAGGTCGAATTTGGAGACTTTAGGAGTAAATGCGAACTAGATCTCATTTGATGGGTTAATATAAAGTCCAAATAAGGACATTTGGGAGAGATAACTTGGGGAGTTTAAATATTCTTCGAGGTTATTATGATGATGTGAAGTATACCATAATGCATTTGATAAAGTGTAAAATGGATAAAGTAAAATATAATTTACTGAATCATGAAATGGAAATTAATAAAATGGATGTTACACACCTCTCTAAATACCATCTTAAGGGAAGTCCGTGCGTGAGGTGAAGCCCCCTGGCTAGTGAATGCATGGTGGATATAGTCCTAGGCCATATGAGCGCTTGTTTTATATTTTTCTGCGATGGGTAGGAGATTCTGGGTGTGGTCTTGACTACCCCGTAGTCATATGACCGCTTCCCGACGTTTGCGATAGGATCCCAGGTTGTCTTATGTTAGGCCTTGGAAGATGATGGTTATTTAGGGACACGCACAGTGGGGAAACCCGAACGGGCGGTCTTAGAATCGTTACATATATATCTATAACTATTCTATTATCGAGTTGGACTCGATGGAACATTAATGCCATAAAGAGCAAAGTATATGCCACAAAGAGCATACTATTGAGATAAGTGCCATAAAGAGCACATGGTAATACATGCATTCCTGATAAGGAATGGAAAGAAGATGGAATTAAAAATGATGAAAGATGAAAAAGGCTTATAAGTACTTTTACTTCTTGGTATAATTAAATTTCATTTTAATATTTATTTAACTGTCTTAGTTCTTTATATGATGTTACCATGCTAGAATATCATCCGTATCATCCATGCTTACCTGTACATTATTGTCATACCTGTCATTTATCTAGTGATCATATAAGACCGGCCTCTGACCGGTTCTTCATTTTCTTGTGGTGTATGTATATTCTATATTCGTTCAGGTGTTCCGCCGCAAGGTCGCCCGTAATGACTTTCTTTTCTCTAAGTCTTTTGAGGAGCCGTGACATTTTGCGGGTATCACGGGATATTTTGTGTAGACGCCTCTATTATTGTTTCCTAGCTAAGATCAGTCTTTATTCGGGCGTGTGGCCCAAATGGTTGTAATTGTATAAATGATGTATTATGTAACACATGAAACTTATTGTATGTTGTATGGATTGTATCGACCGATGCTTTATTCGGTCCTTTCTTATCTATTGAATTGCATATAGATGTTTGTGGGAGTTTCCACCCTCTTTTTCTATTATGGGTTGTTGAAAGTGTTTTCTTTAAATTACCAACTAAAATTTTTGATAACCCGTTTTCTGGAATATTGTGTGGTTATTCATGATTCTCTGTATGATAGTGTGATGCTGAGAATGATATCTATCCTTGATTGCTGTTTCATCGGGGTATCGGGCTGGCCACCCTTTATTTCGGATAGCGGGTTGTCACAACATGCTTACCCAAACAAAGGGTCGAGATGGAGAAATCCATAAAGTGATGCGCGCGCGAAAAATTCAAGCGTTTGTTGGTGCTCAATTGTGCAAATCCTGTAAAAAAGCTTAAAATAAAAAATAAAAATACAAAAGAAAAATACTACGAAATAATAAGACAATTACAATCAATAACAAAATAGTCCCCGACAACGATGCCATTTTGATAAAGCGCATGAAATGCGGCGCATCATCTGCACGTCGATCGTTGTACTCGTTTCACCACGTTAATACAAAAACCTAAATTACGACTGCACTTGCGATACAAGTATAACGGTAAGTCGGGTATCGAATCTACAGGGAGTGTTCGAAATATTTTAATCGATTTATTATTCCAGGAATAAAATTGTAAAAGGTGATGGGTTGTTTTAAATAAAAGGGAAAAATAAGAAGTTAAGTCTAAGCAATAATTAATAAAACGGGGGTCAGGATCACGTACTGACTATGATCTAAACACGCGGAATTAGAATTTCGATTCAAAAACATTTAATCGAGCATTTATAATTAATCATAAACATCACACATGAAGGAATTTAAGCCAACGATGCGAGATTAAATATTTAATAAAAACTGGTCACACGCGAATTAAAATCGGACTATCGCTTTAAATACTAATGTTGCGTGTCAATGAAAGTTAAACGCATAATAATCCCATTTTAATTTGTGAGGTTTCAATTAATTACAATTTTACACGAAACCTAATTTTCGGAGCTCGACGCCCATCAATGGAGGACACACGACCCAAACCTTATTCAACTACTCACACAACATGATTAAACTAAATTAAAGAACTAATTAGTAATTAATACAAGAAATAAATAAATTACACTAATTAACTAAGCATGAAAATAAATAAGCATGGAAATTAAATTAATATAAATCTTGGAAATAAAAGGAAGAACAACTATATTAATTGGTTGGGATAATTAAAAGTGCACTTACAATCCACAAATGAGGAACACCCAATGTGGAGAAAGAAATGAGCTCCCCCAAACCCTAACCCTTACCTAAAACTATCTAAAAATTAATACTTTACAAAAATAAACCAAAGCTTCCTTTTATACCAAGTGGGGAAAAGGAATAAAATAAAAAGATAAAAGAAAATAAACAAGGGATAAGTCTCCTAATTAAGAGAGAAAGAAAAAGAAAAAAGAAATAAAGAAAAAGGAAAAGGAATAGCTGGAATTTTTTTTGGAGAAACCGAGTACCGGTCGACCGGGGCCTCAGGCCGGTCGACCGCGACAAATGGAGAGGCAACACTTGAAAAATCCGTGGCAAAACATCAAAAACCGATCAACCACGCGTGGTGGCCGGTCGACCAGTGCTATAGAAAAGAGCCCACACAACCACAGTGCAAGACCCACATCGCAGCTCCCATGGTTGTCCCAAGTCGAGACCCACCATTGCGAAACCCCCAAAAAAAAATGAAACCCATCGTTGTTGTGGACATACAAACTAAGACCAAAATGAAATCTCCATTAAATTGGAGCCGAGAGAAGCTATGGATGAGACCCATTTCCAAAAATTCCAATAACCTCCATTAATGGCCCAAGCCATGAAACACAAGCTCCAAAAGTGGCCCAAGAGACCCATTTGCGTGTGAGGTCTCAAATCAAGCTTCAATTTCGAACGAATGTCCTCAATTTGGGATGAATCCAAAACCCGAGCTTGGACCAAAATCGCCAATGAAGTTTGCTGCCAAAATCGCGTTAGGGACATGAATGTCATTTATGAGTTTGTTAATAAAGAAGAAAAGGGACACAAGGGGAATTATATAAATTGTTAATGAATCTTTTATAATTCTTTCTGATTAAAGGTCCGTGTTTCCTTCGAAATACGATTCACGCACCATTAATGGCCACGCAAATCTCGGCCCGAGGGCTACAACTTCCGTGAAGACTTCTGGCAAAAATCTCGAAGTGTAAAATTACCGAAATGCCCCCGAATGTGCGAATCGCGACGGAACTTAACCAGAACTCGCTCAAACCTCATACTAAGCACCGTAACACCTATAAAATCTCAATAATACCTCAAATAGCATGTTAGCATATAAAACGGAGGTTTTCTGGTTATCGAGCATAATTATAGCAATTACGGTACCCGAGGGGGCTAAAATGCCTAAGTTCGAGGGTAATAATGTGCAGGATTCGATACGAATCAAGCACTTATCACCGTTGGAGATGAGACAACCGACACCACCCGTGGCCTATTTAGCATGGACAATTACGCTCTCGTTGTCTAGTTTTAATTGGAAGATACGAGCTGTCAGAGCCTTATCTGTAGAGATGGGAATTGCTTTATTAGGACGACCCTACTTAGCTGGAAGGTTAGCAGTATTGTCTTTGGCTCGTCCTTTCGTCTTTTTTATAACACCGTCATCTCGACTATTTGTTAATTGGGGCAGCAGGGGCATCAGACTTCTTGTCGTGTTTGCCGTCAAGTTTGCTTAGGTTTGGGGCCCCCATATTCCAAATGTTATCTGGTGTGTTCGCTGGACGATCTGCAAAAAATGAACGAGATCAGAAATGAAAAACTATAAGATACAACAAAATAATTAGTAGGAAAATCACTTACGCAGCTCGGTTAGGGGGTCAACCCCCAGACTAGTCTGAGCCGAGTAGTATGGGGTCATCAGATGCTCAAACTTAACAAGATCACCACAATCACCTTATTTACGAAGTTTCTTAAACTTTTTAGTAGCCTCGGGGTTCAAGCCCGGATCAAGTTTGGCCTATACAAAGACCTTAGCCCATCGCGGAGGAGTCCTGGGCTCAGATGTTCCACAAGCGATACTGGGACCAAATTACCAATCCTTGGAGATGAAAAAGTAACGAGGCTTCCAGTTATGGTTAGAGGTTTGGGTGTCCTGTATAACTTTCTTTGTAGATTTCCTGGCTACAAAATGATAGTAGACAGGTTGAGTCTTGGAACATGACACAGTATAGCAAGCCATAAAAATGTTAACAAGAATGTCAGTTTAATGAACAATGTTCCAGATAGAAACAAAGCCGAGAATAATTCTCCAGGCATTCGAAGATATCTGAGCTGGTAAAGACCTAAGAGGGTTAGGATGGCTTGTATGATTGGGTGAAGAGGTAGTGGGAAGACGACCATAAACATCTGCTCAGAGACACATATCTCACCCTTTCAGTCATGAAAGGCTCTCTCATCTTCAGAGAGTTTTCTCATGGAAATGGAGGATTCTATTCCATAAAGGTGTCTCCAAATTAGAAGATCGGCCTTAAAAATAGTTGTCTCATAGGACTCAATAACATAAGTATCAAGTTCACTATTTTCACCACTATCTTCTGGTGATTCAGCCGGGGGATTTTTTGGGTCACCACTTGGGAATTTTTGGACAAACTTATCTCTTGTCATAGCCGAGAGAGGAATCACATCTATTGGAGGTGGAACGGTAACACTGGGCTCAAGTATCTGGATAGAGGAGTCATATTGATCTGATGTCTCGGCACTGTGAGAGGACGAGACATGAGGAGAGGCCTTCTTTACCTCAGACGCTTCAGCAGGGGAAGAAGATTGAGCCATGGATTCCTGAAAAGAGTCAACACTCTCGGTCGGCTGAGAGATGGACATCTTATCATTTGCAGAAAATGACGAATCAGACATAGAGTCACTCAACTCAACAACTGAAAGACGAATGACAGTTAGTGGGGGGGGGGGGCAGGATAAATGGGATGAGTAGGAAAAGCCTTGGCTCTATGCCTTTCGACTTCCTCAGCCTCTACCCTCTTAATTTCTTGAAAACACCTCTCTCGGAGGCATGGAAATTCCTCGAATAGTTTATATAAATTCCTTAACATCAAAAGTACGAGACTCAACTTGGTTGAAAAATGAAAAGGGGGCAAACAAAATACAAGTTTGACTATGGTTGAATAAAGGATCTAATGTTGGAAACTTAATCATTTTCAATAAGAACAATTAAAAACTACCTAAAAACCCACTAGAGAAGATAATTAGAGAAGGGCCTAAAAACCCTTCCTACGATGCTTTACCCCTAAAAACTAGTAAACACAACCTCTACCTCTAGTAACAGCCCAAAGGAGCAAATAGAAATGGGGGGTTCAACCCCTAAAACCACTCAACAAGCTCGCCGGAAAGAGAAACCTCGCCGAAAAAGCAAGTGCAGAAAAAATTCACAAACCAAAGGCACAAAACTAAAAAAATCATAGGAAATTTGTTAACTGGAGGAGAGGGAACCTCTTGGAAGGGAAGAAAACTGGAAAAGCTTGGGAACAAAGATAATCAAGGAGCTCTGTAGAAATCGCCAATGGTGTTTGCAGGAGACTCAAAGCGGGAAAGTTTGGGTAAATCAGGAAAGATAGAAAATTATAGGTTTAAATACCTTAAAATGACTGTGCATATTTCCCAATACACCTCATCATTAAGGGCACAAAGTCCTAAATGCCCAACCGTTAAATCATACTTGGGGCAGATGCTACCTAATCAGAACAAGGACATGTGACACTCTCTCATCCTATAAGCCGTAAGCATCCGACACATCAGAGACGTCTCATCAAGACCACGTAAACTCATATACTTCTGCAACCTCTGTACATAGATGGATAAGGTCTAGGGGTTATTGATATGACCAAGTGTGACCTCGTCTTAAGATTAGGGTCAATAGTATCCACAACCGAGTTCAAAAAATACCCCACCCACACTGTACCCAGGTCTCGTCCAAACTAGGGTTGGCCTCATGAATCCATGCTCTCGGCCCTCTCATGAGCCGAGACTCCATGCTAGCGTCTCATCACTAAAGACACGTCTCGTTCGTTATTTCAACCGAGACTTGGTAATGTCACATAAGGCATGTCTCGGCCTGACGTGTTCCTTCGAGACTATATTTCGACCAGATTATCGAACAAGTCTACGTAGGGGTTTCGTACTCAGCCAGTCCGAGATCCCTCCAGACGTCATCTACAGTATGAGCAGTACAAAGTTATAGGATGCAAAATGCCACATGGAAAAGTATGCTATAATAATATTTTCCCCTCACATGAGGGAATATTACATCATGATTAGTTACATGTGTGAGGGATAGGTGTCAACTCATTATTGGGAGCCTCCTCATACATATGCTGATTACATGCTTGGGGGTACATTACACTCCAAGACACTATAAATACACTTAATCTTCTACATTGTAAAGGGATCACATATTGGAAACCTTGCTTAAACTTTGTAAAACTCATTGTTAGAGAGATAAAGCTTGAGTGCATGTATCTTAAGGCCATCAGAGCATGCATTAGTGGACTGTACACATTTTCACAGTGGAGGCAGGCCTTCAATAGGCCGAACCACTTAATTATGGTGTTTAGTTCCTATTTACCTCATCTCCCTCTATTGCCGTATTACTATATTTTTGCCATTATTGAACTGGTGTGAGCTTATTCATTACTTTGTTCTGGTGATACCAATTCTGGTATCATCATTCATACTTGAGTAAGAGTAAGCTACTAAATATCAAAATGAATCCCCTCCACGGCTTGAACAAAGGTTAAATGAATTTGAGTGTGAGAGAGAGTTAGATTTCACCCCAAGTCAACCCATTATTGACCCTACATGGAGTGATGATAATTCAACTTGTGCCATGAATTTTGAGTGTGACCAACCCTATCCTCCCGAGAATAATAAAGGTACGACCACCCCATGGTCTGGGACCCAAGTTGACAATTGTGTTGATTTATCCATCGATTGTGAGAATGCTCCCGACCCTGTCGCATTCAAGGAACCCATTATTGAGGATCATATTTACCCTCCCATTGATTCCTAAAAAAATTCCGAGTCTACACTTATTGATCCCATCGAATGTGTCCCTGAGACAATAATTTCTCATAAGGTAACTCCGGCTACGAGTACTCACCATTTTCTCGAGATTGCATGAGAGACGATTCTCACCTCTCTTAATATGGATGATGTCCCACTATGCATGGCTCCCTTTAAGCCCAATATTTCTAGTGATTCATGTATCTTGGATTTTGTTGTCTCGTATGACTTCACTACCACGGATGGTGAGACATTGGTGGATACTTTGATCTCTCCATCACTTGATACCACACTCCCTCTACAGGAGGACCTTGAGGATTATTCTGACCCTCAATATGAGTGTGTTTCCCCTACTCTCGAGTTAGATCATCTTCCTTCACCTTTAGTCCCACCTGATCCACCTTTTGTCCCACCTAACTCATACTGCTAGAAAATGATAATTAAGGACACCGATATTAGGGGGATCTTTTATGTTGTCCTTTAAAAAAATGTATAAGGGACAACATAATATAGTTATCCTTTTAGATATACTATAAAAGACAATATTTTTTTAAGAATCCTTTATAATAATTTTAGGGACATCAAATATTTATTGTCCTTTATAAGAATTCTAATCGGATAGTAAACAACTGTCCTTTAAAATTTTCACTTCCTGTTTTTTTTCCCTCCATTTTGTGTTTTATTTTTTCATTCCCTCTTCGACCAAATAACTTACTCCAACCCTCTACCCAAATCTCACTCACCCACTTCTCTCTCCTCTCTCACCAGCTCAAAGCCAAACCCCATACCCTATACCTAAATCGTACACTAATACAGTGTATGACTTGGATCAAAGCCAAACCAAAACCCTATATGCATGCCAATCAAAGACAAGACCCATAATGTAATAAATAGTGAAACCCCTACTCGATCTCTCTCTCTTTCTCTCATGAAACCGTCGGACAGTGAAACCTCAGCTCTCTCTCTCTCTCTCTCTCTCATCTACAATGGCCTTATCTCTCTGAGAAACCGTCGGATAACTCTCTCTCTCTCTCTCTCTCTCTCTCTCTCTCTCTCGTGAAACTCGTGAAAAAGTCGGATTCTCTTCCTCTCTGGCCTAGAAAAAGTTATGAAAAACTCGTGAAGAATAAAGGTATACTCTCTCCCTCTAATTTTGCGATTTAATTTTTTGTTTCATTTTAGTATTTGTATGCGGACTTGCTCATATAGAACTGATTTTCCTTTTGATTTTGTATTTGATTATATAATTGATTTTATGTTTGATTATAGAACTGATTTTGTGTTTGATTATACACTGATATAATGCAAAGTCATTCAAGTTCATAACTTAGGATCTATAACTTATGAACTACACTACAAATCGGTTATGAATCATACATTGAAAATTAGATGACTATGTACCAAAGAAGTTTTATTTATCATTGAGTGAATATAAAAAAATGATAAGTTTTTTTACAATAGTATTACGTCTCAATGAGATTATTATGAGAAATTAGCGGATCCACATGTAGTGAATCTCACCATGAAGTCACAATTTAGTAAAAAAAAGAACACTTACATAAACCGTGCGAAGAATTTGATCATAGTGAATTCAGAATGGTTTATATTGACATCACTGATTTGATTATTTATATTGACATCAAAACACAAATATCTATTGTAAACACATCATAACATAAGTTAATGGAATTTTTTACAAGTACAAAAATCATATGCACATATAATGTCTACACTTTGATTTCATGAATTAAGCATCTCGACATTCAAAACTCCTTATCTCGATACCCAACGTGTGTAAGCATATCCCCGATGTGTCTGAACATGTCCAATTTAATAAAATATTACTCTTTTTTAACAAGTCAACATGTGTTTGGGCATGTTTAGAACACGATGTCCTACCATGACGCTCAAAACACTACTTTTTGAGTGTACGCGTTTCCTAATTAAAACCACTATCAAGGAGGCTCATCACTACAATATATAAAAGCCTTACACATTGCTAAAATGATGTTTCCTTTAATATTATGTCACACCAAATCTCTATCTCTTGTGTATATATATATATATATATATATATATATATATATATATATATATATATATATATATATATATATATGTGTGTGTGTGTGTGTGTGTGTGTGTGTGTGTGCGTGCACACTTGTTATGTTTTAATTGTATATCATGTATATGTATCATAATATATTTTTATTAACGTGATGAAATATTTATCGAATTACTTCTTTGGAGATGATATGGATAAGAGTTGGATCGTATCACGTTTTTCGAATTCAAAAGAATACATAGAAGGGGTTGAAAGTTTTATTAGCTTTGCATATATGAATTATGAATATGCAATCCATATGCATCAAAGGACCATGTAGTAAATGCGTAAACCAAGTCTACCACAACCTACACATTGTGAATGGTCACATAGAGATGCATGGTTTTGACACGAGTTATAAGGATTGGATTTATCATGGGGAGTTGATCAATGCATTGGATGACAACACATGCAATTTTGGTAATGATGTGTCACTTGATGATATATCATACGAATAAATCTTGGGGGAAATATGATTGAAATGGTTCAAGAGGGAAGGGGGTTCGACAGATGCATGCAAATTCATGTAGTGATGAACATGGAGTAGAGGATGTGGTGCATGATGGTGACTTGCCAAAATATTTCAAACTCCTAAAATATGCGGAAAGAAAGTTATATGAAAATTATTCGGAGGGCATCATTGAACTCTCATTTGTAGATGAACTCTTGCACTTAAAGCAACTTAATGGATGGACGACTAGTTAGTTCACAATGTTGCTAAAACTATTTGAGAAGGCATTCCCTAATGCCAGAATTCCAAAATCCTTTTATCTGGCTAACAATATCACTACTGATTTGGGGTTCAAGTATGAAATGTGGGATGCGTGCCCTAACAGTTGTATGTTATATCAAAGTGAAAATGAGACTTTAGAGAAGTGTGTCATTTGTGGAGGTTCTGGATATAAATCAAATGTTGACAATAATGTTGATCAAGCCCAATAAAGTAATCAAAGTACAAGATTAGCTACTAAAAAGGTAAGGCATTTTCCTTTAAAACCAAGATTGCAAAGATTGTTTTGGTCATCACATACTTCTTCGCTAATGAAATGGCACACCGAGGATCATATTGAAGAGGTTGTTCAACGTCATTTTACAGATTCTCGTGCTTGGAAATCATTTGATGAGCGTAATCCATCTTTTGCGAGTGATAGTCGTAATGTTAGACTTGGTCTAGCAACTGACGGATTCAATGCTTTTGGTAATATGAGCATTGCTCATAGTACTTGGCTGGTTGTGCTCATGCCCTTGAACCTGAGCCCATGATTGTGTATGAAGAAACAAAACCTAATTTTATCTATTCTTATTGATGGGCCTAAAGGTCCTGGTTATATGATTGTTGTATTTTTACAACCATTGATTGATGATCTAAAAGTGTTATGAAGTGATGGAGTGACTACTTATGATGTATCGAGTAAACAATTTTTCTAGTTGCGTGCAACATTATTGTGGACAGTTAATAAGTTCCCGACATATATCATGCTATCGGGATGGATCATGAAAGGTGAATTTGCGTGTCCTTGTTTTAACAAAGTTATCAAGAGACTCGATTAAAGAATGGTAAAAAGAATTATTATTGGGGTCATCGTCAATTCTTACCGTTGCGCCATAGTTTTCGGAAAGAGAAAATAAATTTTAATGGCAATGTTTATTTCAGACCACCTCTGTTGAAATTATTAGGATCATAAGTTTTACAACAGTTAAATGAGGTCGAATTTGAAACTGAATACAAGAAGGAAGATGTTTTTAGAAAGAGGAAAAGAGAACAATTAGAAAAGTAGCTCATGAAGACAACAAAAGATGTGGTGTCGAAGACAAGATTAAATTGGAAAAAAAGTATCTTTTTTGGATTGCCATATTGGGAGCATAATTTGATCCGCGACAATCTTGTTGTTATGCATATTGAAAAAATGTGTGTGACATTATCTTATTTACATTTCTGGGCTCTAAAGATAAAACCAAAGATAATTTGAAGGCCGAAAAATACCTGCAAGAGATGCGCATCAAACGACAACTACATCTCCGAACACGCGAGAAAAATTTGGAGTACATAGCTCCAGCGGAGTTTGCAATGAGAAACAAAGAGAAGGATATTTTTCTGAAAGTGTTGCAGGATGTTAAAGTACCAGATGGCTATTCATAGAATATTTCGAGATGGGTTCACCCTCAAGAGAAAAGTATATGGGGACTAAGGAGCCATGACAATCCCATTTTAATCCAACAATTACATCCAATAACACTACGGAGGGTACTTCCTAAACATGTTGTCAAAGCATTAATTGAACTAAACAACTGATTTTTAGTGTTGTGCTCAAGTACAAATACTTTAGCTGATATAGAAAAATTGGAAGATCGTATGGCTCTTACACTTTGCACCTTTGAGAAAATATTCCTGCACGTGATTCTTTGATGTGATGGAGCACTTGCCAATACATTTGGTTGACGAGTTAGTAATTGATGGTGCAGTAAACTACAGTTGGATGTATCAAATTGAAAGGCATTAGCATATACTAAAACTTTTTGTGCGCAATCGTGCTCATCCTGAGCCTCAATTGCTAAATCTATTGTTATGGAAGAATGCACCACTTTTTTCTCGAGATATATGGCTAATGATGTGGAAACTAAGTCTAACCGGCCTTCTAGAAATGATGATGGAGGTAATGACCTTGGGCATGGTGTGAGGCAAGGCAAAAAATTCCGTCTTGATTCAGTAACTTGTATAAAGCGCTTCGGTATTTGCTTGCTAACAATGACACATTTGAGCCATATATTGAGTAAGTTATATATTAATTATAAGTAATTTTTATATAAAATGAATTATTGAATGCCATTTCTAACTTGACACACGTATGATATTTTCAGAAAGAATATTATTGAACTTACAAAATAATATCCTCACGTTTCACAACATTTTTTGCAACGCCTTCACAATGAACATTTCCACATGTGGTTCAAGGATTTTGTAAGTACGTTTATTAATTCTTCATATTCGAATTATATTTCCATATCATAGTTTTCTTATTTATTGAAATATTAGGTGGATGGATTGCCAAAATATAACGAATTATCTAGCAAAATATCGAGTTTGGCATTGGGTCCTCTCGAGGATACGTTAAACTTCAAGTCATATATTATTTGTGGGTTTATATTTCAAATAAATGAAGTTCATATTCATCGAAAAACTCAACATAGTGGAGTTATTTTAAAAGCAGAACAAAAGAGCTATGCTAGTCGAAAAGACTCTAATCCTTTGTCTGGGGATGTTACTTTCTATGGACAACTGATTGACATTATTGAAATTCAATATTTTAATGGCAAAAAATTATACTATTCAAATGCAATTGGATAGAAAATCGTTTGGGGAAACGATTATATGAGTTTAGCTTTACATTAGTAAATTTCAACCACTTGTTGTACAAAGATAATCAATCAAATGATAAGCCTTTTATCTTTACATCTGAAGCAGAACATGTGTGGTATGTGCAAGACCCTCTAGATCCAGATTAGCATGTAGTTGTTTAAATGACGCCCAGAGATAGGTTTGATAATTATTCAACTACAAAAGAAGAATTAGAAGTCCATTCATTCGATCTGTCTAGTGTGCAAGAGTTGGAACATGATCAAAACATATCTTGTGTTTGACAAGATGTAGATGGATCCATAATTAATACATCTATGCCAGGTGTTGATGATTGTAAGGATGATATGAACGAAGAATGATGGTTGATAAGTTGTAAATTTATATGCGAGCATTATGACATATGTTTCTCTTATTTTTATCATATGATTTTTTATGTTTTATCATTTTTTTATTAATACAATAACTAATCATATATATTGTTTTGTTGTAACAGATTCAGTATGACTAGATCCTTGTCTACTAGCGGAGTGGCACATGCATCATCCCCCATCTCAAATTCAGGTATATAAAATTTTACTTATTGTGGAGTTTAAAAATTGCACTGAACACAATATACTCATTTGCGCCACTTATTATTTGCTTGTGTTATACTACACCCTCACATGGAATGACAAATGCCTTGTAGGGCATCTCACATGATGGTATATACTAAAAGATATTTATACATCAGAATTTTGTAATTTTTTATGTATGCTTGCTCATTACTTTTGAATAACCGACACTAATGGTACACGTTCTATGAAGAGGAAAGTTAGAGGGAGTGTCAAACAATGGAATCAATGGGGGTAATGGCGAGAAAAAGATAATTGGTTGGGACAAAGATTCACTATAAGAAAAATGGTCATTTATGTCAGTTTTAGAAATTTTCAAAACTGACATACAAAGTCCTGACATAAAAGTTCGTAAAACTGACATAAATAAGATCACATTTATCTCATTTTTTAAGAACACACATAAAAACTACGACATTCAACATGTTTTTAATCACATTTTCATAAAAAACTGACATAAATAAAATCACATTTATGACAGTTTTAATAATTTTATGAGAGTTTTTTCAAAACTGACATAAATGTTAATATAAAAATAAAAAAAATCATTAATCCATCAATAAACAACTATTATTTGAAGTCAAATCAACCATTGTAAATAGATAATAACCAAGGTCATAAATATCACTAACTTGATATACATCAAGATATTTAGAATCAAATTGATGTGAAGTTACATCATATCCAAAAACTAGCTATCCAAAAACTAGCTAACGTCTAGTTATCTACGTGATAATATCCTAAAAATAGTGATGATACATCACAATATCCAAAAACTAGTATTGCGAATTACATAATAAGAACCACAATCCAAAATAATACTCAAGCTAGTACGTTGTCGAACATAATATTCGATCAAATTTGTTCTCGACGCTATCCAACCCAGAATGAGTAACCCTGCAATCAAATATAATCAACATAGTTTTCATCAAAACACAATCATCTCAACACATTGTCATTACAGCATAACAAAATACAATTACTCGGAAATACCTAGTATATATAATTCATAATGAACTCAATGAACTCCATTTGAACTTCATTTAGTTCATTCAACGTGTATGTCACTTTATCAGACAATCTTCTCATCTAAAAAATTGAAGATAGAATTGAATTTATTATTACGGTATATAATAGTTAATAGCTAAACAATATTTTATATAATAGGACAAAAAGAGAACATTGGTAACATACCTTTATTTCAAAAGGTATGGAAGGATCTTCCATATAGTACTTCATTAACTTCAACACAAAATATCCGCAATAAAGAGTACCATTTCCTTGCATTGGGAACTAGTTAACACAAAACATTATTACTGAACAAATAATAAAAGAGTACAAGTCTAAAATATTTTTTAAACAACACAAATAATTGCAAAAACTATAATAATTTTTAGCAGAATTTCCTCTCTTTACAGGACTATCCACCCTATTCAAAAAATATAAAATACTCCAACAACAAAACTATCAAGTGCACCTCATCCATCTAGCTGAAAATCATTGTACTCAAAAACAAAATTTGAAAATTCCAAATTCACATGGCCATATGCCAACTACCTCATTCTCTATGATAGCAAAATTAAACATTTGTCTATTCCTTACAAAAAAAAAAAACTCTTGGATATTATATCATTAAAGACATGTGAGTTGTTGAGAGTCTAAAAATTAAGCTGATCACCGATTGAAGCATTGACAGTTTATATCAAACGTGGAAGTGAAATTACACATTTAATTAGAGAACAGAAACATACCATCTAGTACTAGTATATGTTATAAGAATATCAATGTGGAAGAACCTAAAATCAAACTTGACTATAATTCTCGACTCCCCTACTTTCCCATACATCCTAACTTAGGAGAACAAAAGGTGTTGGAGGTATTGAAATTAACTCTCAGCTATAATGTCGACCCAAACCTTGCTTGCCCTCCTGCAGCAAAGAAGCAGGGAACTTCTTCAACTGATCATGTTGGAAAAGTACATCTTTCTCTCTCTCTCTCTCTCTCTCTCTCTCTCTCTCTCTATATATATATATATATATATATATATATATATATATATATATATATATATATAGCACTGAAATGTGTAATCTACTTGATGAAAAATCAGTGGTAACACTGAAATGTGACGTCTGCTATGAAAAATCAGTTATTTAGTATGCAAATTTATGTTGTGAATGGAATCCTACACCATATTATGTATTATTTTCTTATTCTTTTGGATTTGAGATACAAATATCAGTTGAATTATCATAGTTTAGCTAAAAGTTCAGATGTTTTGTTCATTTTTATTCCAATTTAACGTTAATTTCTTTGATTTCCTTTTGGTTTAATAAGAGTGGGAGTGGGGTGTATAATTATTTTGTGAATGGGAGGTATGAAGGGGATTGGGTGGATGGGATTGATGTGTATCTCCCCCTACCCCACCCCACCCCACATATATCCATATGCATATATGTTGCATATATGCATATATCTACATATATGCAGATATATGCATATGCATATATATGCATACATGATTGCATATATGCATATATCTGCATATATGCATATATCTGCATATATGCAGATTTTTAAGACATCGTTGGCGCTCGGAGCCTCATTAAACACTCCCACCCCAATCATTGACCCATCCACCTTAATAGTCCCCAATCATCCCAAACCGATGATGAGTACGCACTCACACTTTGAAACAGAAATCCCCTATGCATGTCATCACCTGTCATAAAAATCAACACTGAAACTATGACCACCATTGATGACATGACATTATTCGTCATGGCCATACACTTATTATAAACTAACTATTGTATCTCGAACTTTCATAGTCATGGAGTTCATTCTCTCAAAAGAGCCAAGGATCCTTACTCCTGTTATAGAGAAAATAGATCATCTAGTAGAATGTGAAGAGAAATAAGATGAGGCCCTCCAACAAACCGATCATATCACCTTGCGGTACTAATTTAGTCATCGAGTGGGGAGGTTTGATCTCTAAGGCACGTCTATTTTCTATCATAGATTCAGGAACTAATAATAGGCCCCTTTCACCCTCTACTTCAAACATGTTCTTAATTAACTTTTTGGAAAATAGTGGGAGATCCACCTCTATCGATCGTTAGACATAATAACCCGTAATTTGGACACCTCGATATCTTATCTCCCCAGTACAAATGACTAAAAGGGATTAAAGTCTTAGGGTTGATGATCACATTAACTAAAAGTATCGAATTCATCGCCAACAATTGTATAAATAAGAAGAAAGAATGAGGATTGACATTTCCCAGAGGTACGCCGCATCCGAAGTTGAACAAGAGATAACCCTGCTCTAATAACTTATGTCACACAAACAAGAGATAACCCTTCTTAGGGTTTTTCAATCTAAAACATACTTAGTCTATTATTCGTATTAGTTTGATGCTCCATATAATTTGAGTTGGCTATTTCCATATTTTAAGATGAACTTCAGTAACTAGACAACAACCAATATGCAGGCATCAAGAGCAAAGATTTTCAAGGAATACAAAGAAGTGCAGAGAGAGTAAATAGTTGATCCAGATATTCAATTTGTTTGTCATGATTCTAACATATTCAAATGGAGTGTGCTTATTAAGGTACCATCCGAAATTCCCTATGAAAGAGGTTGCAAAACTGGATAGGAAACAAATGGAAGAGGACACAGTAACTACTTCTTTAAAGGACGAGGAGACTGAGACAAGCCTGGACGAAGATGGAGTTATTGAAAAGGATTCTACTTTGTAGCATTAATTGAATTGTATCTTAACTGCTTATAGTTTCATCTTTTGTTATCTTATGCACTTAGTTTACTGCTAGACTTGATTGTTGTCATGGACTTTGAGGTTTTCTAGAGGCTTTCCTTGTAACATCCGCGATCTTAGATTCTTCTACGATGAATATTTGCTCAATTGTTGTTGTAAGCTTAATAATGTGTCATGCCTAAGGTGTTTAGATAATACTCTGTGGCCTAAAGGGTACAATGACCCCCAGGGCATTCGATATGGTTCTTTGATCTTTACTAGATACGAATATTAGCGATTGAATAATTAGAGGATGTTACGAATAAGTGGATAGGAAGATTTATAAATCTTGTTCAAACTGGAACAATAGGAATCTCTTCATCGACTTTGATGTTTGGGGACTAATTAAATGTTCTCACTGGTTGTTTATCAATGAACCATTGGTCTCTCAACCAAAAATTATGAATGAAATCCTCTTCATAATTTGGTCCTATAAGAATGTGTTTCCCATTAAGAACACCTATAGAATAAGAAGCCTTTAGGGAGAAAGAGAGAGAGATTTTTCGGATCACTTTTAGAGGGGGTCTACCATGTGATAACTTCCCCAATTACGGGATATTTGAAAGTTAGTGCAAGGACTCCTATATCTTCAATGGAAAACTGTATGTTAGTATACATGTTATATAACAACACCTATATGATAAATTTACCTTAATACAACTCCATGATGCGTTATGCCTTTTCCCATCGATGTTTAATGTGTTAATCCCACTACATGTAAAGAGAATTCAAAGACGTGTATTAAGAGATCGCAATAATAATGTACTCATAATGCATGTCAAACAAAATTAAAAATTATATTATACTCACATAGTGATATACATCTTATCTTTGTCACTCGGTACCGTATTCAATGAATCCAACCAATAAATAGTTCTTGTGGACAAATCAATGACAATTAATACCCAATGGAACCTCTAAAACGAATTTTGTCATAATTATATAGTACAAAATATAATAAAGATTTGTTTATTCATGTGAAAAAAATTAATTTAACTACTTACATATCTTCGAGATTGTAAGGAATGAAACAAATATGACTTTTTTTTGCATTCCCCAACCTTTTTCCAATAAGTCGAGTTAAACCAATTTTTTTTGTACCAATGAAAGACTCGGGATTGAAGAATTGAAACTCTTCTCGGGAGCACTGAAACTTATCATACAAGAACCTGTAAAAGTAAGTAACTAAATTAGTCACTACGCATTTTAAATAACACAATTAAATCAAGTTATACCTCATGTATACAACAATGCAAGTTACGTCTAAAGGCTTCAATGCACAAAAGTCCAAAAAATCGTTCTTAAAAACATAGCATTGACCCTTATCTTCTCCAAATATCTCTTTCTCCAGTGGAATAATTATTTGATTTGTATTCATTATAAATAAATTATGGGTGAAGGCAGTTATCAAATCGCAATCAATATTCTTGTTTACTATATCACATCTACTTTCACCGAAGATATCCTTCTCTTTCTCATGGCCTGCTTTTTTCCCAACTTCCACTTCATTCTACATTGAATCATGTGAAATGTCAGAAAGCAATGTCATTCATAGCATAAACATAAACTTATAGATAAAAATAAGAACCAATGGTTTACCTCAAATCCCAACAACACTAACTCTTTGGGCCAATAAACATATGACCCAATAGCCTCTTTCACAAAATACATTTCACTTGGAACAGGTATCAGGAGGATGGCCCTAGAAGAAATAACTTTAGTAATGGAAACCCGAATATTATTTTCTCCCAACGCTATATTATGAATTTTCTCGTTCGGTCCATTCCTATCGAATACGATACCCTCAGCAACGATGTTAGTTTTATTGCCAATAGCCAACCTACATTCTCTAACCTAAATTATGAAAAATAATCACATAAAAATTTAGCAATGTATTAAAATTGAGAAATTTATTGGCCCCAACCTAGTAAAATTACATAAAATTCAATACCCTACTAATCCAACCAAGTAAAACTACAAAGTTATCACCATCGAGAAATGTGATCCCATTACCTTTGAAGAAGACACTTGTTTCGTACTTTTATCACTAGCTATCGAAGAAGGTTTCTTACTTTTCACAGCAGCTATTGATTGAGGTAGTAACTTTTCACTATGTGTTACACCACTATCTTTGAACTAGTCCAAAGAAATAAAAAAACAAATTGCAATTACAACAAAAATCACAAAACCTTAATGGTATGCATTTGTATAATTATTTTTGTGTCATGATACCTTTGAAGAAAGTGCTTATGTTGCAATTTTTCCACTCGAACTTGAACGCTTTATATTTTCACTTTCACGCATATATGAAGCAACTTTCTTAGCTCGGGGTGCGACAGTTAGGGTTGCGGCAACCGGCTCATTTCTTAACCTCAACTGGGCTTCCATATCTTTTAATCTTTTCTTCGCTTCTCTTAATTCAGATTCTAACTAAGTAATATGTCTCTTGGAACCACACTTTGGAAGATTGAAGTACCTTGTGGGAACAACTCCGAATCCCAACCCCCGAACACGACCTGAGTGTTGGGGAGTACCCAATGTCATAGTAAGAACATCATTACTTCCTTCAGTGATTAATCTACCATCTTTAACTTGTCTTTTCAATTCAGCCTACAATGAAGTAGATTCAATCATTGAGAATGTCATCTAAATATTATCAAAATTACAAATCATACACTAAAAAACACCAAATAAAGGTACTCGTGTCGTAATTTATAAAAACTAACCATTTTATCCGCCATCTCTTTTAATGAATCATCTCTATATTCACCATATTTCTTTTCACGACCTTTCAACCATAAGAAAGCTCTGTCATCTTCATATTCCGAACCCATCTTCTTTTTCTGGTATCAATTGTAAAACAAAAAATCACATTATTAAAGAATAATTCAATGTTTAAGTTCAAACCATCACAAATCTAATGAAAATATTCAAACTAAAATATACCAAATCTTCAGCAAGACCGTCATAGTCCTTCTTGCTCATACGATGATTGTATGTGACCTTGAATCGCTTTTCCCTTTGTGCCTCACTTACAATCTTATAAATCAAAGCAAAAACTTATAAAATAATAACAAAAAGTACCACACAAATCTTCTACTGTTTTTTCAATTATACCTCAAATCCTTTGGTTAGCCTGTTGCAAACAAATTCAGTCCACACATCTGGACTAATGAATTTCTCGTATTTTGGTGGAGGATGTTTGAGAAGCTCGCGTTAGTGTCTTAATGGTATAATCCAAAGTATCGTGAGGTTTGTTTTGAACTCTCTCCAACTGCAACCCATAGAGGATAGCACTATCCTCTTGCTATTCGGATCAATATAAAATTTGATCTGAAAAAGAAAGATGTTGATACATATCTTAAAATCAGTGTAAAGATGTCTTCAAATGAATGTCGTATTTGGGAATATAACATAAAAAATCAATCAAAATTCATCTATCATATACAAATCACATTCTACATCATTATAATATAAGAAAACGTTCTCATTGATAGAACATCGAATGGGGTTTAAACAACAGATAAATCATATAGACCATAGCTCAACTTAATCAATTTCGAGTGAAAAAATTATCAAAGCACACAAAGCCATCTACTATCAGTTATCTCATTATACAATTTGCTAATAAAAATCAAGCAAATTCGTCATCATGATATAATTAGCAGCTCTTATGAATAGAAATTCAAATTCTAGGTTTAAATAGACAATATGTATTAAATTTGGTATTTTTATTTTTAAAATATGAAAGTTCTAATTCCAAATGATATGCGTATCTTTCTACAATAATTTGTCTTGAGATTCTTTGCCAATAACAACTATTTGATTCTTTCTACATCAACTATCCGCTTGATTTATATAAAAATAAAAAATTACCCTCGATCTCAAATAATCCTCGTTTAACATGTTGGTAAGAAGGCTCGGGTATGTACTTGCGATGATCGATGATATGGGATCATCATTTTTAGGGATAATTAAATCATCGATGATTAGGAATCCAAGTTCGATCGAATTCGTCTTCTAAGCAAGTCGAAAGTATTGTACCTTCTCCGATTCCAAGTACCCAATATATGAGTTTTGATGAGTCTTGGAAGCGCTCCACAGTCGTAATGGTCAACAGTTAGTTAATATAATATAGAAAAGAGAAATGGTCAATACAGATGGTTAACATAAATGGTCAGAACATATAAATGGTCTATAGAATCAGCACGGGCACACCTAATAAGAGTGAAAACAAACATGAATGAAGTAAATAAAATAGTATAGACCATTTATCTGTTCATTTTTCTTCTGCTCATCGTGACCCAATGGTACCAAGAATACAACATATACATAAGAAAAGGAAGAGAACACTTTTCGAATAGAATAAAGCGGGGAATTATAGAGTGCAAACAGTACTGCGAAAAAAAGATTTTATAGCAAAAAAATTGTAAATGTCATATTGTATGAAAAACAAATATCAAAATAAATGAATATGATGTGAAGTTGAAGAAATTATCACAGAACCACTGACTTAAACAATATACCAATTTGAACATCATAACAAATGGAGTAATGTGAAGCAAAAAATATATGTCCAATATCAATATTCATAAGGTAAATGCATTGACACTAAACATTAAACAATGGTGACCTTAAAGACTGAAAATGTGATTTGCCTACAATATGAAATTAATGTAGAACTACAATCCGAACAATTATTTTAGTAGCAATTGAGCCTAATGAAATCTAATTCTAAATTACAAATGTGAACGGAGAATGCTTTGTACACATCCACAACATACACCTATAGGAATGCAAGAAGTTTAAAACATACACCTATAGGAATGCAAGATCAGTAAATTACCATGATTATAGGTATTTACCAGTAACATTATCATGTTGTTTGTCCAACACATGAGTTATCGAATCTTATAGAAAAACATATTCTATAAAAAGGACAACTCTACAAATGTTATCCAACCCAACAACATAAATTAAACTATGAGCATTACATATCCACACTCCTAATTGGAACAATTTTGGCATAACATATATGCATACAAAAATAGGGCACTTGCATACTTTTCGAAATCGTCTCTGCGAACACCCTAAAAACATAAAAGAATCATATTTGGAATGCACAAACGGACAAAAAGGACCTCAAAGCATACAACTTAAGTAACTAACCAAACTTTTTCTATTCATCACATATTCATTTGACAAACAAAGGGTCGTAATGTGGAAACAATTATAAACAGATCACAAAACAAAACAATATAAAATGTTCACTAAAACCTAATTTTATAAGAATTTCACATACATATGGCCAATATACTTTACCATATGCCTTTTCCATATCCAGGTTCATTATCACATTATTACCAAATACTTTTTTTCCCTAAGTATTGCATCATTTCTTGAGCTAGAAGAATATTCCCTCAGATGCTCCTCCCTTTTACAAAACCACTTTGATTTGTGAAATTATGAAGGAAGAATGGTTTTCCTATTAATTGTGCAATAGAGTAGAGGGAATATTTCCCATATAACTGTATGGGTAATTTTGGTAGGTTTATCCACACAGGTACAATAGGACTTTTCTCCCCTTGTTTAAAGTCAGCTGACCATTTAAATGTACGCATAAGAGATTTTCCTATATACCATTTATCCTATAACCAAAGTCGAACATTGTCTTCTTCAAACTCGAGTCGGATTAATATGTGTTTTGAATCTATCAATCCAATTGTATAGGCAGGTTTTACAAGAAAAGGCTTCAAAGGTTTTGCGAATGATCTCAATTGATGGCCTACCATGTTAAAATTTGCCAACAATCGAGTGTTTGAATGGTTAAGTTAGGGACAAAATATCTTCATTGGAAAAGATTATAGCAGGCTCTACCTTGAATGTAATGGGTTTCTTAAGATCAAGTTCTTGGGTTGTATTATTCATGAGTACACTGGCAAAATATTTCGACCAAGTATTAATTGGATTAGGGGTTTTTGGGAGGATCATCCTCGCAATTAGGGAATTAGCCATAAAATTACGGGGTATTACAATTATTTTGTGGACTGTCATGGAGTTAAATGACCTTGACAATCACACTATTGTTAGGAGGGAGATTTCTTTATGGATATCATATGTCTTGTGTTTGCAAGAGACCAAGATTAGTAAGATGAGTAAGGTGGTGGCCCAATTTTTTTTTTATGTGTGTGTGTGGGTGGGGGGTGTCACGTTAGTGGTGTACATTTGACTTATGTGGTTCATCAGGGGAGGAGAGTTATGATTTTATGGGATAAACAAGTTGCGAAGTTCGAGGATAGCTTGGTCAGAAATCACTCGTTATCTTGTTTGTTAGGGGGTATGTGTGAAGACAATTTTTGGTGGAGCTGTTAGGGGGTGTATGTTACCAATGGACAATGAAAATATACCTACAATGCCAAAAATGAATTTAAAATGTTTCTCTTTTTCTTCGTTAATCTGGCGTACTTTTCGAACTGTCTAACCTAACCGAATTGGTTTCTTCACCTGATCATACAATCAACTTTTGATAGGAAACCATAATATCTATATATTTATTTGTTCGTAAAATGAAATCTATTTTATGGTTTGTACATATCTGGTAAATTTCTCCTTTAAGACCACTCTTTCATCAAAATATGTATGTTTCTGAGATGCATTTTATTCAAGATACATGCTTATATTTTGTTTTTGTTTGTTTATTTTTTGAAATTTTAGACTGACCACAGTGTATTAAAAATCAATCCATGAACTGTTTTGTTCCTGTAGGAATGAGTGAGGGTTGGATCCGTGAATTATCATCGTGATCCCTAAAAGGTAGTTATCTCTAAGTCATTTTGTGTGTTTGGTTATCTCTTAGTGTGAGTCTGATTATCTCCAAGTCTGATGGATGGTTATGCATTAATTAGAGACTAATTTAAAACTATTTTCATATTTTGCAGTTCTTATATTGTTTTGTTTTGTGATCTTTATAGAAATGTTTTCACATTAATTGGATATTGCATTTACTGATGATCTATGTATACTTTTTTTTGTGATTTGTATAGAGATGTTATGTTCAGTGTTTGAAAAGGATGGGCAATAAGTATGATAGTCATAACAGTATGATCGGTGACACCGTTGACATAGTTAATCTTTTTGAACGACATTCATTTGAATATTTAGCTGTAATAGTTTGGAAGTCTGCTATGAGTTGATTACTTAGCTTTGATTGGACAGCTAGCTAGGTAATTTAGTAGGTTAGAAAACTAGTGTTGCATAAAAGGGGATTAAACCCAATTGTAATCGACACCTTGGATAATAATACAAATTGATTATTTCTATCTCTAAACTCTCTGTTTCTCTATAATTCTCTATTTTCTTCGTTCATCTATCTTTTAATTATGTAGTTTAACTTGAATGTCATATGATAAGGCATGACAATAATTGGTATCAGAGCAGTAAGTTAAGATTGCACAAACGATAGAAACTAGATGGCAAGTGATAGATTCGGGGTTTGCATAAATACACCAAACATAAGATGTAATGGATCACAAATTGGAACAAATACGAACAACATTTAAGAGTGATCTGAATTCAGCCATGGATACAACAAAAATGCATCAAACAATATTTTCTATATATAACATCTATATATATAAATAATATATATATATATATATATATATATACATATACCTGTATTGCCTCCCCCAAATCATTCTTCAATTTGATTGGCACTTTAGGCCAACTTGGATAAGTTATTAGCACAAAGCACTTCACCATCAAACCCCCATAACTTTATAATTCTTTTTTGCTAGTACTTATTGGTTGCCCAAGATCATTATATAAAACTCTTATCTGTTCTTCACGGCTCTTTATTTTAGTCAATCGCTTTAGCTTCGCCGCACCTCTACCTTTACTACTATATTGTGAAGGTTTCTCCACGGGTTCGAGATCAATGTCTTCCATTTCAAGTTAAAGAAATCGAACTGTTGAAACACAAAAAAGAGAAATAATATAGATGTCATCAATACAAGTCGTCAATACTCAAACAATACAATTATTGAAATGTACCACAAATTAAAATTCACCATTTTATCCGATGTTAATTAAAATGTACAAGAGCACAATTGTCAAAATATTAAGAAGAAAATAATAATCCATAGTCTAGAACAAATGTCACATAGCCCATATTCCATACATTCAATTTCCAATAATCAACTATTGTAGATTCCACACAAAAAACTAAAAATTTGGACAAAATCACCAAACAAGCTAACATTTTAAGCCACTATAACTAATAATAAAGAAAAATTCAAACATTAAGCATCATAACATCATCTAACACAATTTTTTGTCTATTATCTATCCATGTCCCCTCACAATCTTCACGCATATAAGTTTCGGAAGATTCCTCAACCACGTCAAAGGATTCAATAGTTGGCAAAACTATAGTGCAAATATCATCCTCGAGACATCCATCATTGAGATCATCTTCATCATCTTTATCATAGTAATCCCTTTGAGGAGTTGACAATACAATTGAATATTTAGGATTCATTTGGTCCGGAACATAGAAAACTTGTTTCGCTTGAGAGGCTAAGATGAAAGAATCGGATTTATGACCAACTCTATCAAGATCGACAAATGTAAAACCAAGCTCGTCTATGTTAAATCCGTTTTTGTTATCAACCCAATCACACTTGAATAAAGGAGTCTAAATAGAAAAATAGTCAAGTATCCATATCTCCCTTATGACACCATAGAAAATCATATCGGTACGAACGCGATTGTTGTCCTTTGCACTAGCTATCTGCAACGTCTTAGTAACTAGGCTCACTCCACTGTTTTGGGTTACTCGTGCATCATCCGGATCCTTTGTTAGGTAACGAACACCGTTAATGACATATCCTTGAACTTTAATGACGTCTCAACGAGGTCCACGAGCAATCCATTTTAAGTCATTTGAGATATTATTGTTTGGGAGTTCTTCTTCGAGAGCAACCTATTAATATAAGAAATTTAGTTACTTACAAAAAAAAATTCAAATTAACATAATAAAGTAAGGGGATATTTCATCTTTATTCCCACTTTAGTTTTTAATATTAGACCTCACCAACTATTTAGTTTTACTTTACACTCTACCACTATTTTCTAGTAGTTTGTATTAGACTTCGAAATTGTTTTTCACTAAGATTTGCAACTAATAAATAAAAAAACAGTGGCATTGTTTAAAAGAAAACTAAAAAATTGGTAAAATGTAATGAATATTAAAGTGGTGGTTAAGTCAACATGTCCCTAAATCACACCCTTTTACTTAACCAATGGATAAACGTGCAGTTGTGCTCCTCTTCAAGCCACTTCTTATTTTTCCCTTTTCGAGGATGGGTTTCTTTCAAGTACTATTCATGCTCCCTAACATGGTATTAATGAGTAATGCAACATTAGTTATTAATATATATATAGAGATAAGTATGTGAGGAACTAACTTCATATTAATGGGAAGTTAGGAAAGTCATACTCTATATAAGGTTGAACATCATTCGTGTTATGTAACACATGAAGATGTGCCTACTCTAAGGACATGCGATCAACTTCAACGACATCCGAACCTCCTATCGGTTTATCATCATCCTTCCTCATCGGAATTACAATTGAATCTAATTTCGATAAGAACTCGAAACAAAACTCAATAGCTTCTTCTGCTATGTAACATTGATCAATACAACCTTCTGGGCGATTACGATTTCTCACATAACCCTTTAATACTTTCATGTACCTAACACATTAAAAAGAAAACTAAATCGATACACTTATTTACTTATATTAATACATGATAGTAAAGTAAATTGACTTAACCTTTCAATTGGGTACATCCATCGAAAGAAAACAGGATCACAAAGTTCCACCTCCCTCACAACATGCACCATTAAATGCACCATAATGTTAAAGAAGGAAGGTGGAAAGTATTTTTCCAGCAAACACCACGTGATCACAATTTCATTCTGAATTTCTTTTAGTTTTTTCAAGTCCACTACTTTGGCACAAAGGGCATTGAAGAAAAAACATACTCTCATGATCACATATCTCACATGTTTTGGCAACACCGATCGAATTGCAATTGGAAGAAGTTGTTGCATTAGAATATGGCAATCATGAGACTTCAAGCCATACAATTTCAAATCTTCCATAGAGACATGGCTTCTAAAATTAGAAGAGTACCCATTCGGGACCTTAAGGTCATGCAAAGTTTGGCAGAACATTTTTCTTTCCTCTCTCAATAACGTATAACATGCTGGCGGTAGGTATGTCCTTTTTTCATTAACCCGCGGTCCTAACTCACTTCTTAAGCCCATTTTTTCAAGGTCGAGGTGACACTTCACCCCGTCTTTTGTTTTTCCTACAATGTTAAGCAAGGTTCCAATGATACTATCACATACATTCTTTTCAATGTGCATGACATCTAAGTTATGTCGAATAGGAAAATCCTTCCAATAAGGAAGTTAAAAAAATATCGATTTCTTCTTCCAAAAATTTCCAACCCTATTGTTACTAGGACTGCCTTTTTCAACCCCATTAGCTACCCTCCTCGGTCTCTTATGCTTTTATGATTTCTTCAAATTAACCGCCCTCACCTTTTTTTCCTTCTTTCCCCATGCAACCTTAAGTCTCCCAAATTTTATCAAAATTTGTTCGCCGCTTAAAGGTTCACGGGAGGCTTGGAACTCTTGCTCACCATTAAAAGCCTTTTTTTGGCTTCGAAATGGATGGTTTTGTGGAAGGTATCTCCTATGTCCCGTATAAACGCACTTGCCACAGTGTTGTAATCTGATGGAATACATTTTTTCACTACATATTGGACAAGCATTATAGCCTTGAACAACACTTCCAGATAAATATCCATAGGCTGGAAAATCATTAATTGTCCACAATAGTATTGCCCTCAAAGTAAAAGATTCTTGTCAAAAGGCATCGTAGTCTTTAACTCCTTCATGCCACAAGGTATTCATATCTTCTATTAATGGAGCCAAATAAACATATATATTATTTCCCGGTTGTTTTGGACCCGATATCAACATAGTAAAAATTGTAAACTTTCTTTTCATACACAATTCCGGTTCAAAGTTATATGTGTTCAACATGACCGAACAACAACTGTACCTACAAATAAGGGAACTATGAGGATTAATTCCGTCCGGTGATAGTGCTAATCGAAGATTTCTTGGTTCTGCTGCAAAATCGGGCCACTTTTCATCAACTAATTTCCAAGTTGGTGAGTCTGCTGGGTTACGCAACAAACCACCAACAATTGTATCATCTGCATGCCATGTCAGAGACTTAGCGATCTCTTTAGATTAAAACCACCTTTTGAATCTCGGAATGGGTGAAAATTACCATAACACTTTCGCAGGAACACCTTGTTTCCCCTCTTCCCTTTTTTGTTATTTCAAATTCTTCTTCTGTTTGAACCTGGATGTTGCACAAGTGGGGCATTCAACAGCTTCTTCATACTCTTTTCTATAGAGTATACAGTCATTAGGGCATGCGTGTATCTTCTAAAAGTCCATTTCGAATACCGATAAGCAACATTTTGCCTCATTATTGGATGAAGGCAATACATTATCATCCGAAAGCATGTCGGCAATGATTGATAGCATATTTGAAAAGCATTTATCGGACATCCCACTCTTCGCCTTAAGATTGAATAGCTTGAAGATAGCGAATAGCTTTGTATACTTTTTACATCTTTCATACAATGGCTTCTCCTCATCTAAAAGCAACTTCTGAAAAATTTCTGCATTTCCTGTGAAGTCTTCTTTTATAGCCTCCACCATGTCAATCAACTCTTCAACATCCTCCATGGTATCCATATTAAAATTGTCACAGATAGGATCGCCTGTATTAACATTCGGCAGTGTTTCACGATGTTCCTCCTCTCCGTGCCATTTCCATATAGTATAATTCGGATCGATAATCGAACTATACAAATGTTGTCTGATTTCTTAAACACCCATTTCTAATCTATTCTCAAATTGATTACAAGGGCATCGTATGAAGTTCTCATGCAAGGAGCCGTTTTGAGCAACCCTAAGAAAATTATCTACACCTTTTATGTATTCTTTTGATAATATGTCCTTGCTCATCCAAAACCTGTCCATTCTGGCCTAAGTATGTAAACCACCACGAGTGAGATATAAGCAATAAAAGATATGTAATTGTTAAAAATAATGCAATATTATACAACATAATACATTCACACCATTAGAAAATATCGTAGAAAGTATAATATCCCTCTAAAACTATCACAACAACTACCAAAGACACCAACACATAATAGTGATAAGACTCAATCAACCATAACTAACCTACTCAAGAACCCTAACACACCACCCAAACACTATACAACCAAAACCAATTTTAAACATTGAAGAACTTCAATTCACAAAATTATTATAGATATTATACTATAATGTTATATATAATATGTATAACAACAATTTTTATACATATTATACATAACAACAACAACCAATAGCGATTATATACCTATAATATAATGATGCAATTAATGAAAGCACATAGTATAAGCATGGGACATGCAATGCTAAAAATTAATAAAAGCACACAAGTGAGGCATTAGCGAGTATATGATATACATACTAAAACAAGACAATGAAACTTCAAAAGCAAACTGACATAGCGTAATTCACCCTATGATACTGAAATCATTGAGACAAGCAAACACTAACATAAAGTTAAAGCTAAAGAAAATGCTCTGACCATCATATCGTACTAAAATCGTGTAAACTTTTCGAATAAGTTTCATCAGCCCGAAATCAAATGTCTCTTTTAATCATGGAAACACGTTAATGAATCAATTAATTTACAACAATTCTTAATGAATGATCAATTACAATGCATTATGGGATGTAGTTGGATTGATATCACACTTTGTTAAACAATAAAGAGTAGGGGATATATACATCACACTTTTATATAATCTAACATAAATTGTATATCATTTATCTCATCTTTGCTACAAATGTTAAAAAAGATGAAATCACCGGTCCAAATGTCTAATCACAAAAACACTGAATCAAAAAACACAATAGTCATTGAGTGTATAAAAATATTCAAGAATCCATATAATGATTTTATTAACAAACACTTGCTTAATCATATTTTAAAAAATAGGAATTTCATAAAGAACAACACATGATTTGATAATATAGTACCACAAACATGCAGTAACCCCGTTTCAAATGAGAATCAAATGAGGGAAATTTAACCAAGTACTAACTAATAATCAAATGTTATTTAAACATTACAAGGTAATCCAAAAAAAATCAACTCATAATTCCACCCTGATACACAAACACACACATACACATTGAAATTAATTGCAATCTAAAACATCACACACTGAAATTAATTGCAATCTAGAACACTGAACATCAAGGCTGATACGCACACAATGACGGATCAAGGATTTTATTTCAGGACGGGTGGAACTGTAAGACTGATTTTGTTTTTCACAACTCAGGCAAAACATCATTTAACATGTTAAAATTAACGAGTCCGACTCGAAAGAAACCCGAATATGATAGGTCTGACTCAAAAGAAACTCGAAAATTGAAGGACACAAAAGCGATACTGCACAATTACATATCAGGAACAAAAAATCTTAACAAAAATTCAAGTACTAAGCACTAAATGAATTGACCCTACATTTCGAAACCTCTAAATATTATACATTAAGCATAAGATTTTACATTACGTCAAAAACTAGATATTTTACATTTAACTTAAATATTTTATGTCAACTGGGACAATTAATGTTTAGTCGCTAGGAGATAAGTATATTTTACATTTAGTCCACCTTATTTTTTAATTTTGCAAAAACTCCCCTGTTTACTTTTTTGATAATTATTTCTTAAAGTTTAGGATAAGATAAAAAAAAGTTTGTAACTGTTTTATGCGGCGAGGGATCTTTTGGAACAAAATAAAAAAGTTTGGACTATATATTAATTATAAAATTATCGAGGAACTTTTCTTCGAATGACCCTACTATTTTTTGCAACTAGTCATTAACCAAACTTATTAAACGTTGAACATAAAAACTGAAAAGCAAATAAAATTACGCTTGAAACTAATGACACTCAACTATTTCTTTAATGTGTATTTAAAAAAAATGACAATATATAAACTGAATATATAATAGACACAATTCTTTAAAGAGTATTATTGCTAATAGTTGTAACAAATCTAAACAAATAAAGGCTTGAACAATGCTTGGCACAAACATAACTATTTACTAATGTAAAAAGAGTTGGTAAAGCAATGTACCCAAATTCTCTATGTGCAGACTGAGTCGGGGTAGAAAAAAGGAGAAGAGGGAAGGCGTCCCAGCTGCGAGTCTGATAAAAGACACAATAAAAAGGAAGAGAAATCAATTAGGTTTTCAAACAAAAATATTACAAACACATATACAAAAATCAAGAATAAATCGCATATACACAAATCACACACACAAATTAAGAAATCGCACACACACATATCAAGAACAAATCGCATATACACAACACATATAAACAAACCCTTGCAAATCCATATTAGGGCTTTTTGTACCCGATTGATTGAATCTCGCCGACGCCGGAGGTGATGAGGCTTGAGAGAGCCGGAGGTGCTGTGAGATATGAGGAAGAGTCGTGCGAGCGAGCCAGAGAGAGAGAGAGAGAGAGAGAGAGATGCACGAGCCAGCCAGAGAGAGAGAGAGAGGGAGAGTCGAGCGTGCGACCTAGAGAGAGGGAGAGTCGGGCGTGCGACCCAGCGAGAGAGAGGGACACAGTACGCAGATGTACGAGAGAGAGAGAGAGAGAGCGGGGAATTTTGAGGCTCCAAATTTTTGGAGCGGGGAATGAAAAAAAATAGCCCCGCTTTTTTTTTCCATTTATCTCAGTTTTTACTCCAAAGGGGAAAATAACTAAGATATATTTGTGTCATTTATATATAAATATGAGATAAATGATTTGTTTTTTATGTCAATTTTATTTAAATTGAAATAAAAATTTACTTTAAAAGTAAAATTGAGATAAATGAATATTATTTATGTCAATTTACATTTGTCAGACATAACGATCATTTTTAAACTGACATAAATGATGTTTTTTCTTGTAGTGATTACCTATCAATTGGACCATATGCGAAGAAGTTGACGAGTCAAATCGGTTATTATGCACGTCAAGGGGATTTGTTTCCTTGGACTTTGCCTTATTGGACAAAAGCGAATCAACGAAATATAGACTTTGTTCGGGAACAAATGCAAGTAACATTAAATTAATCTCGTATTAGTAAAATAGAATATTTTTTGTTTACAAGATCCAAGATTCATAACTCATATACTTTGAGATCATGTTTGGGCACCTGGTTTATTTCTTTCATCTTGAGAGAAAATATTTTCGTGCGGTGGACTCCATATGTGCTAATTGCGGTAAAGAAGCAGTGGAATCGGTGTTCGGAATCATAGACGGTTGTCGAGATTTATCGATGGATACCGAGGCACACGTGGACTTGTGTGTAGTGTACCTTGTGTAGGTTAACTCCTATGTTTCACTGTGGAGGAGCGATTGAAGATAGAAGAGCGTCAAGACTTATGGGGGATCGAGTCGTTGTGTAAGTGTACTGTCTCTTCGTTGTAAAACCATATCATAGTGATTGTCTGGCTGGGTGATCGAGATTTTTTCCCTTTGGGGTATCCTCATAGATTGGCGTCTTGTGGTTTAATTTATTTAATTTATCTATTATCACATGGATGCATATCGCTTCTCACAAGAAAGGCTTAATTTGTGCTAAGTTTAATTGGGTGAATTTAGTTCAGTCATTAAAATTGGAAAAACATAAAAATATTGAACTTGTGTTTATTTGAACCATCCATAATATTCTCAACTTAGTATCAGATCTTTTATCTAATTATTACCCTTTACAAATTGGTATCAGAGCGGATTGCACTAACTTATTAGTTTTTATCCCATTTAGTGATCTTGGGTTGTTATTTTTTTTTTTTTTTTGCTTTTGTCTCAATGGATTGCGTTAGTAATAACGTCATTTATAATCGAGATGAGTTTGATATGCTGCTTGACCATACTGAAAAGTTGAATCTTTTGAATTTGAAGTTTGCGAAAAGAATTAAAATTCTTGAAAAAGAAAATTCTCGTTTAAAAAATGTTATTGAATATTTGCAAACGTTTCAAACTCAAAGAGATATAATCCCTGAGAAGTTTTTTGCATTGTATAATGACTTTGAATCCTTAAGATTGTCCAAGTAAGAGAGTCCTTATTTTTTAGAAAGAATTAGAGGATGTTAAAAATTCTAGGGTTTCTGTTTGTGCTAATACGGATAAAAATAATTTGATTGATGATTGTAAGGAACGCGAGAATACTCTTAGGGATAAATTTTCTCACATTGGGGGGGGGGGGGGGGAGCAAGATAACCTTCTAGGGGTAATTGAAAATTTAAATAAGGAGTCCCTAAAGTTTTAGGTGTCTAATTCTTTGCTTAAGTCTAAACTTTTGAAGTTAAAAGATGATTTAAAAGATGCAAGTAGTGTCTGCAGTAATGGTAATGGCTCACATGTTTCTAATGCTTCGAGTGATAAAGACAAAACCATTATTTTAGAGGGTCAACCAAAACCAAGGATATTAGAAAAGGTCAACCCATAGGTAACATTCCTTCCATTTATACATGGTGTCATTGTGGTAGGAAAGGTCTCCTTAGACACCTATCATCCATAAAAATCATTCTTAACAATTTCTCCCCTACTCTATTAGTCATAAATGGGTTATAGACAATCACGTGTCATGTACAAACTCTAAACATCTCCCGGTGACATAAATATCACCAATTTCAATGTTGAAATCAAGGCTTCAAACTAGGTATCATCTCCCACCTAAATTCATATGAAAACAATTGTTACCTGACTCCCGGTGACATAAATATCACCAATTTCAATCCCTAAATCAAGACTTCAAACTAGGTATCATCTCTCACCTAAATTCGTATGAAAATAATTGTCACCCGACTCAACGGGTTATTTAAGTACAATCTCATTATATATAATTTCATTGCTATATGGACTCTAAGAAATGCGACAAACCTCTAGTTGAGCTCTCACTAAACTAAGTATTATCATTCTATTTGAATTGAAAAAACTCAAAACATCTATAAAAATAGCCAAGGTTCAAACTGAAGTCTCCAAATCAAAATTCCTAAAATTTATTTTTACATTGAATTCGTTCGAATGACCATACATCTCATTCGAATGAGATCACCCAATTCATTTGAACGACAGTCTAAGTCATATAAATGAGAATCCCAGTCTCGTTCTCACCAAACTAAAAGTCATTTGAATGAGATAATTAATTTCGCTCTAACGAAAGCCCAATCTTACTTTAACGAATTTGACGTATATTTCTTCTTCTCCAAGTGCCAAAAAAGTCCATTAATAACCCCAAACCTAAATCCAAAGCCTCTAATCAATCATAAACTCAATTTACTTTAGATATAAGTCGATTATCAACATTAATATCTTATAGGTGATTACAACAAGGAATTACGCATCAATTTCATAATATACATCACGAGAACCTTAGGTTCATGTTGTTGCCAAAGCAATTCAGATTTGGATTTATTTTTGAATTAAAAACAAGGGGCTTTTACTTGATTCATTAACATGAATTAGTTTCTAACAATTAAAATCGAATTATAATATAAGATTCTTAAGATTTAACATCAAATTATTAACATGAGTTTTAAACTTAATTTAGCCATTTAACCAATTTGTAAAATTAAGTTTTGATGATTAAAAATCAGATTATACATAATTCAATTATACATTACAATGACCACTGCTACCATAAAATAATCTCGATTAAATTCTTAATCGATATAAACTTTTCTTGGACAGATTGAAGAATCAAAGCAAAAAAATCCCAAAATTCTTTTGACCCTTGAGTGCCTCTTCTCTCCTTAGCATTATAGGATTTCCCAAATGAAATATAGTTTTTATAGTTTAATGACATAATAAAGAAGTTTTCCACGAAATTATTCATGTGCCCGAAATAAGCATCAACCTAATGAGTCCAAATGACATTTTAAATAGCCCAAAACTCTGCTCAAGCCATATACTGACCCAATAGACTTAAAATTCAATATTTTAAGTCAAAAAGGACTTTCTACACATTTTAAATGGGTTGATCTAACTGAGGAAGATTTGGTGGGGTTTCACGGTATAGATGCCTCATACCAAGTGAAAGATGCCTATGTACATTTTCATAGTCTTCTTAATAGGGCAGTTCGAACAATGTTCCATACTACGAGATGATTGAGAAACTATAAGATGGCCATAATCTTTCTTGGGTATTGCTCCACTCTGATTATGAAGCTAAGTATGAGGCACTAAGTGCAGGTTGGGCTATGATAAAAAGCTATAGGAGATTACATATGCCTCGAAGAAGAAGGAAATCGTGCTGAACTGAGAACTAGAAAGTGCTAGAGAGGTTGCTACTCTTCTAGGGAATGCCAATAACAGTTTTAGGAATGAGTTATAGAGCTTAAAAAAGTCGGCTAATGTAGCACTGAATGAAGGTGCCTCTTTTTTGAAACTAGAGAATGCTAAACTACTAAAGGATCTGGAAAACTTAAAGAAGAAAAAAAACAAGTCTGGCCAACCTTCTAAGAAGGTAGTTATCGCTTGGCCCATTGTGGATGAAGAGAGAACTAAGAAGACCTTATCCGACCAAGAAAATTTGTTACAGGAGAAAGATAAAGCCATCGAGAAGCTCCAAGACATTGTAGACCGACTAACTTTTCACTTTCATATAGAACCCAAAGTTGGCTAGATGGACGGATATGATGAATCCTTAACTCATCTGGACGATTATATGGAGCAGCTCGTCGGAAAAGACACAATTGAGGTTGGTTAAATTTGTTAGGGTTGTTTAAGATAGAAGATAAAAGTGACTTACGGTATTGGCATGATCTAGGCATGTTGGGTTATCCAGACCCTCCCTTCAAGATTGATGTCAACTTGATTCTGACCGATTTCATTCCTCATAGCTTAGTGAGAAAATACATAGAGGATTATGGCCTTCAAGGAGAAGATTAATAAGTTCTCCCCCCACATCTGTTGGATTGACTAAGCAATAACAAATGTTATAGGCTAAAATATTTTAAAACTACAACTTTACCCAGCAATCCTGATGATCCTCCTGTTGGGATGAGTAAAGACAAAGGAAAACACTGAGTACAATAGACTTATATTTCCTTCTTTTTTGTCTTTGTACTATAACAAAAAATATGTTGGAAATAAAATAGACAACACTTTTATATATACTGATTAATACATTTTAGCCTTTACTTAAGCTTGTGATTAGTTAATCAGCTTATCGACTAAGTAATCTGCTTAAATGATAAGTGTTTGTTCCAGTGCTGAACCTAATTTGTAATTCCTTAGATTCTACTAATTCACTTAGGTAAAATTGTAAGTAGTTTTTTGAGGTAAGTGTTTGAATCAGTTATCATTGACAACCAAGTGTGTTAGGAATGTATTTATTCATGTGCTTAACCCAGTCGGGTAAAACTACTTTTATTTAACTATAAGTCATACATGAAGTATTACCGAATTCTTATTCTTGACTAGTCAAAGACGAAATCATACATGAAGTCTCAAAGAAAATTTTAAATTTTTTTAAAGTTAGGAAAATTTAAATTTTGAAGTTGGAAAGGTTTATTAGTGTGGTGGATGTACATCACCATATCGTGAAAAAAATAGAAAAATAAAGCATCATAATTTCATTAAATTGGATAAACGATTGCATCAAATAAAAATTATTGATAACATTTTCGGAGATGGTCGGCATTCCATAGATTCTTAAATTTTTCCCCTTCAAGTGTTTCAAAGCAATAGGTCCCTAGTCAGATGACTGTCGATATGCGATAAGGACCATGCCAATTTGCCTCCAACCTTTTCCCTTTTGAATCACTTTCTTGAGAATGTAATCCTCGTCTTTTAAGTTGGTCGTCTTGACCCTTTTGTTGAAAAATCTAGTTATTCTTTATTAGTAAGCAGCTACTCGAATTGTCGCATCTTCTCTAACTTCTTCAATTAAGTCTATGTCCAAGCATCGCATAAGATCACTCTTAGGGGAATAAATATTCAATACCCTATGAGTTGATAGACCTATTTTAGCAGGTACCATTGCCTCAGTACCGAGAGAAAGCATGTACCGAGTCTCTCCTATTACCGTTCTCGACATAGTCCTATAAGCCCAAAGGACACTTTGTAGCTCATTGATCTAGTTTCGATTATCATCATCCAAAATTTTCTTCAACCCATAAATCAAAGTCTTTTTAGTGACCTCTGTCTGACCATTACATTATGGATGCCCAAGTGAGGAATGAAGTTTTGGAATCTTAGAATGGATACAATTTTCCCCAAATTCCTCATTATAAAACTGAGTACCATAATGAGTGATGAAAGAATATGGAATCCCATAACGACATATTATCTCCTTTTATATGAACTAGAAAACTATCTAATAAGAAATATCATCCAAGGGTTGAACTCCACCCATTTGGTGAAGTAATCCACTGTTACAACTAAATACTTGAACCTTACTTTTATTGTCGGCAACGGTCCGACCAAGTCAATCCCCTAAATAGCAAACGACCAAGGAGAAGTGATGGGAGTTAGGGAAGCCCTTTTATTCTACGAATAGTAGCAAACTTATGGAATTTATTATACTTCTTGATAAAAGATACACAATCTGCCTTCATCATTGGCTAATAATAGTCGTGCATGGATATTATTTGTACCAATGATCTGCTGACTTAATGATCTCCACATGAGCCTTCATGTACTTCCTTGATCAAGTCATGTACTTCGGTGGGACGAACACAATGAAGTATGGAGATAATGTATCCCCTCCGGTACAAAATGACTTTCTCCAATACATAACTGGCTTCTTTATAACTCAATTTCCTAGCTTCCTTCTGGTTGGATGGATGCAACCCTTTGTCAATGTAATCTTTAATTGGATCCATCTAGGAATGTCCCAATTCCACAGAGATAACATTGACATCTTCCACATCGATGCTTATGTGTGTTAGGATCTCTACTAGAATAGTTTATCTGAGTTATATCTTAGTTGTTGACACTATCCGAGCATGTGCATCTGTTCGGGCGTTCTCCACTCTAAGGATCCGGACCATCTTGACTGTAGATAATTAACAGATAACATCAATGGATTTATCCAAATACTTTACCATAAGTTATGCTTTAATTCGATATATCTAAAGCATCTGATTGAATATGAGTTGAGAATTATTGTGTGCTATCACCTGCTCGGTACCCAATAATAAGTCTAGATCCAGAACTATAATTAATGCCTCATACTCGGCCTCATTATTGGAAGCTTATAACTAAAAATGTAAAGTGTATTCCACATATGGGTCATCCTAAGTGTTGATGATAAGTCCTGCTCCACTGACAGTGGTGCCTGAAGATCCATCCATGAATAATTTCAAAACTGGACTATCGTTGTTAAAGGCTTCCTCTGATTGTACCCCCTATCTGAATATTATCTTGCTTTGCGCAGCTAATTGCTAAGACGTTTCTTGGGCAACTGATGTTTTTGATTGGTCATCGACAACCTCAGTTTTCTTTGGAGCTGAGCTCTCCTCCAAAGAAGTATGATCGACAGGTAAACTTGGGTTATTGGTCACCTCTATCTCTGTGAACTCTGCAATGAAATCTTCTATTGTTAGACCTTTTAATGTAGTCCTTGGCTCATAGAGAATCTCATATTCCAAGAACGGATACTTTATTTCTTCTCCTCGGAATGCCTTTCTGGTGTAGTAAACATGATTCTGAACTCCACCTTCTAGTCTAATCAGGCAAAACTAATAGTTAACTCTGAAATAACCAAGTACAAATATAACCTTTCTCCCAATACTAGTCGGGAGAGTAGTGGTGGAGACCCAAATATTTCATCAACTCCAAGAAAGCTTTCTCACATTAGTATTTCCACTCAAATGTCTTCTTAAGCACCTTGAAAAATGGAATACACTTTTATATTGCTCGGGAGACAAAACAGTTGAGGTCTGCCACTCTTCCAGTCAGTTTCTGCATGTATTTCTTACATGTGGGAGATTGCATCTCAATCTAAGCCTTTATCTTGTCCGGATTGGCTTCAATTCCCCTCTGGTTCATAATATAACCTGAGAACATTCCTTTTTGTACTTGAATAAGAAATTTGTCGGGTTGAGTTTCACCTGGTGCTTCTCCAACTAGTCAAATGTCTGAGCTAAGTCTTTAATGTGGTTCGTAGCAACCTTGCTCTTGGTGAACATGTTATTCACACATACCTCCATGTTTTTGCCAATATTCTCTTCAAAGACTTTATTCTCCAGCCTCTAGTATGTTGCTCCAGTATTTTTTATCCCCAAAAGGCATAACATTGTAGTCGTATATACCTTCACTAGTGATGAAAGAAGTTATCTGCTTGTCTTCTGGCTTCATTTTAATCTGGTTGTAAAAAGAATAGGCATCCATAAAGCTGAGTAACTCATGACCTGTAGTTGCATCTACCAATTGATAGATCCTTGGTAAAGGAAAATGATCATTTGGTCATGATTTATTGAGGTCAGTAAAGTCTATGCACATAAACCATTTTTCATTCTTGTTTTTTACCATCACTGCGTTATTCAACCAAATAGGATACTTCACATCTTTTATGAATTGAGCTTTCTAGAATTTCTCCACTTCATCTTGGATGGCCATGTTTTTCTAGGAACTTAACACTCTGTATTTCTTATTGATCGGCTTAGCATCTTTGTTAATATTGAGCTCGTGACATATAAAATTTTGATCAATCCTAAGCATATCCTCCTGGCTTCAAGAAAACACGTTATTTAGCTTTCTAAGGAATGCAATCAATTCTTCTTTGAGGGAAGGTGTTAAGTTTGAGCCAATTTGAGTGGTTTTTTCTGGCTCTTCATCATCAAGCACAATAGTCTCTATTGCTTTCATAACCTATCCCTTGACCAAATCTTCTTCCTCACGAGAATCCAGAGTGTTAATATGATAGGTGTTAGTGTTCTTCTGCACTTCTTTCTAGTTGAGAAAAGTGTAATAGAACTCTCTAGCTTCCGCCTGATTACCTTTCACTATGCCGACTCCATGAGTAGAAAACTTTATACACTGATGTACAGTAAACGACACTGCTTGCAAATTCTTCATTTCAATTTTTCAGAGAATCATGTTGTAGGCTGAATGGACATTTTTATCCAGTACGAAGAAATGAATCCTCTCCTTCTACTTATTGGCTATGTGCTGATCAAAACATGCAGCTTGATTATTTCCAAGGTAGAATCCTATGAGGCACCTATGACATGGTTCTAATTTCCTGTCTCATAGCGCTATACTGTTAAAAACATTCTAGAACATGACATCTATCGAACTCTTATTGTCTACCAGGATTCTCACCACTATACCATGATGAACCTGACAAGTGATAACTAGTGGGTTATCATGAGGATAAAGTAGTCCTCATGATCACTTTAGTGGGCTGGCGTCCTTCGACAAGCTAATCTCCCTGATGGAAGAACAGGCTTTAGCTTCATTTAGAAAAGCCTTTCTCTCATCCATCTCATCTCTGCCACCGATGTCTCCTCCTCCAATGAAAATACATCCCAAATAAATCATTCCCATCTTAACTTCTGGCTCCTTGGGTTTCTTCGGTAGGTCGGGAACATCCTCATAATCATCATCGTAATCCTATTTCTTGTCATCAAAGCGATGGATGAGAGTTTCCACTTCATTTTTCAAAGCGATGCGGCTATCAGTGGTGTGCCCGTGATCTCTGTGAAAAATCATAATATTTAGACTTATCTCTCCTGTTGGGAGGCGACTTCAGTCTCCCAGGCCCGTAACTTTTTATTGCCTCTAATCTCATCTAGTATGCGATGCACACCTTTGCTAATGGGGTATATATATCATACTTTATGATTTTATCAATATTCTTATTTTTCCGATCCTTTTTGGATGAACTCTTGTGTCTTTCAGTCCTCACCTTTGGAGCTTATTCACCATCCATTACCTCCTCGGCATTCAAAATCTTCCCATCCTTAGCCATCAATTCTGTCATGGTCTTAGGAGGATTTTGTGAGCGCAAAGGTCCATGGCGAGTAATCCACTCATCGACACTATAATGACAGTCTTGTCTTCATAATCAATACTACAAGAAAAAAGCCTTTTTATGACGTTTTTTAAGTGTCATAAAACGCATTTTATGACGCTTTATTTTTTAATAAAAAGTGTCATAAGTTTGGGTGTCATAATTAATACCCATAAAAAGTGTCATAATAGGTAACTGTTATTTATGATATTTTTTCAAAACTATCATATCTGCAACAAAACAGAGTCATAATATACTATATGATGTCATATTTGATTTAAAAAGCATCATGATAAAGAGTTTTCCAAAATTTTAAAAAGTCATATAAAAAATTTCATCACATGAGGGTTTAATATGAACGGTCATAAATTAAACATATAATAAAAAATTAATAACCAATATTAATGTCATAGCTGGCAAATAAATCTAAACACAAATCAAAATTCATAGAGATATAAAAACAACCTTGAAATTTTTTGTATTCAAAGTGACATACATCTAAAATGCACTGAACAAAGTCATTTGTCCATATCAAAAAAATAGTGGGACACAAATAAATATACCCACCATCTACATTATTCACTATTAATTAATGGCCTATTACATGTATCATAATTAGATATACCCACCATGTATCTTAAAAAAATGTCTCCAAAAAAATTTACATCCAAAAATCACTCATAAATGCATCGGTCTTCCTTTGGCTTTTGTGAAATTGTGTTGACACCTCAAAATCTCCAAATCATATAATATAAGTCTTAATAAGCTCCCATTATTGGCTTTCTTGTTCAAAGTGACCTACAATAAAGCAAATTATCAAGAGTGTTGTTAAATCATATTCTTTTCAATCCTCTTATCTAGTACATGTCGAAATTTATAAAGATTATATAAAAAAAAATATGTCTTCATAACGTTTGAAAGAAACTCACAATTTTTTAATCGACTTCCTTGGTCGCATTTTCTTCATATTCTCTATTTCTCGTTTTTCGGGAGATTATCCACATTAGAAACCTATCATCCTCATCAAATGAATCTCCATTTATCTTTTTTTGTCCCAATTGTAAAATAAAATATAAAAAATTAAGCACACAATATAAAATCGCCACAATGAATTGATTATGGTCATATACTCTACAAATAAAAAAAGAATTTAACCACATGACTCTAATCTAGCAAAGATATGGCTTTCACATATCTCTAATTAAATTATCTAGCATAAGTTTAAAACAACATATATAAATCTCTAGTGCAACGTAAAACACAACATATAAATTCCAATTTTTCCAAAATATTACTTCGTGTATAATGTAAGTCGAAAAGATTTTTCATCTAACACAAATAATTTTAAAAAATTGGGCATAGTTTGATTTGTTTATAGGACTATCCATCATGTTTAAGAAATAAATAAAAAAACTTTAATAATATTCAAAGAGACCTAATTTATCAAACAAATTCAGATATTATTTCATTCACTAATACGAAAAAAAACCATTGACACATTGATATTTCTGTTGCGCTTCACATTAAAAAGAGTCAAATAAGATTATCCCCACCTTCAAGTAATTGATGCTCAACCCTGAAAATAATTGCTTCCAGCCTTGCTTTTAGATAACCATAATAAGACTTTCCATTATTTCTTCCATCCCTTTATTATAGGATGGCGAGAGTTATTGGACGTGTTGATTTATCTCGTTAACATTCAAAATTATGAGTTAAGCGTTATATGCATTTCTCTGTACTTACTAATTTAACAATATTTAGTTCTTGTATGAAAAAACAAAGAATGTCGTATTACAAGAACCAATTTAACCTTACCGAGTGGTGAAAGTGTACATATAGAAGGTAAGGATGCACATATATGACAACCCAACTTTTTAAAGTGGTTCATTTTAAAGTTTCTCCATCTTGACTTAACATCTCTCGCTATTTAGGGTTCGGTTGTATGGATTGTGCTTGGAATTATAAAATGATTTCTCTAGCTTTAGCTTTGTGGATACTCTTTGTATTCTTCATGTTTCAATGTTTTTTAAACCAAATTTCTCATTTCACACCTCATTACCTCAACTTTCTAATTTGGGGGAATACTATAATACTGCTATTTGGTGCCGATTGACCATTTACCATCCAAATAGTTTTTTGTGTGTCCGATCTAAGCAAAGGGTGGCATAAGTGATAAATATAAGATAAACAAATCCAAAGATTCTTAATCAATTGAGACATAATAAAAAAATATGTCCTGATATACGTTAATACAGAGTCTCATTCTCAACCCAAACTCATTTGAAATATAAAATGGAAAACATTAACATGTGCCCTTAGGGCTTATTTTATGAGCTTCAAAATAGTAAGTATACAACTTTCTTCTCTTCAACCAAATATAGAGGACACATCATACTATTTTTCATTGAGAATGCCCAAAAGTTTTCACTCCAAAGAAAACTTTTTTTCTCAACATAAAAATAATTCATGGAAAACCAATAACTAGACAAAACAAGGTTCAACATGTTTTTTAAATGTGGTTTTTAATCGAGAAAGAATCTATTCTAAGCAACCAATGCATAATGGTTTTCAAAAGTAGAACCATAGAAGTCCAAATCATCTAATTGATTGGCAAAGCTTTGGTGAATGTATAAACACACATAATATTCTTAAGAGCAGTATGCGAACTTTATAGATACAACTTCTAACTCATGCGTTTTTCATAAATCAATTATGCAGCTTACTACTTTATATACCTAAGTAGTTGTTCAAATATGTAAATATGTATGTGCATACAAATTCATAAACAATCCCATACTAAATACAAGAGCCATATTAGCTTACTTTTCATTGAGATTACATCCACCCAAATAATTAGAGTCCCTTGAATGACCCAAAATAGTCTGAGCTTGCACTTCCTCTGCTACCTTCATCACCAGATGTGTAAAAAAGAAGTCACAAAATAAGCAAGATAACAAGACAAAAAAACTCATACAAAAAAGAATAATTCTTTAGTGAAGTATATTTACTAAAATAAGTACATTTTCTCGAGCTTACTCAATAATGTCCTCTTCAATGATCCTATTCCCAGTGTTCTCACGGTTATTCCCTTCATCCCTGCTATTAGACTCAACCCTAAGGCAACTTCTTTCTTGAGATGGGCGGATGCCCCCAAATTTTTATCTCTAAATTATGAGGTGGTTCAATTATATTCCAAATTATAATTTCTTTTCTAATTGAACATTTATAAAATTCAAATTTTAATTTCTTCAAAATTAAAACTAAATTAAACTAAAAGTGAAATTAAGCTACACCAACATTTAAATTTCCACTAAAACAAAATTAATTCAAGTTCTAAGTTAGACTAAACAAACAAAACATGAGTATAGCCAAATTAATCTATGTCGACTTGAATTATTTACACCAAACTTACCCAAAATTAAACTTAGCACCAAATTAAAAAAATTGTGTGTTTAAACCAATTTTTATCTTGATTAACCTAAACATGAATTTAGATGATTTTTACAAGACAAAATAAACACAACACACACGCCGTGATGTACAAGGAAAACTCACAACGGAAAAAACCTCAGACGGCCCTACCTAGAAGTCCACTAGCTGTGACGTCTACGGTCCATCATATGATTAAATTTCCAACCCCTTACGGGGTAGGGGAAGTTCAGGGAGACCAGACGACAGCACGAGAATGTTATTTCAACTCCATCGAAGAAAGAGAGGCACACAATAAGGCAACAACCACTTACAATATTGATACCCTCGACCCCAGGGACGAGACAAAGCTGAAGAAAGGGGAAGCCGCGAAAGAGGTAGAATCCATCATCCTTAATGAGGATGGGCCGTAAAAAACCGTCCAAGTCAGCAAGACTCTGAATCCAAACATCAAGGAAGACCTCATCAAGCTGTTGAGGGGAAGACAAAGCGTCTTTGCATGGAGTCATGCAGAAATGCTAGGGATCGACCCCGAAATCGTGTGCCACAAGCTCAACGTGGTAGAGGATGCAAAGCTGGTAAAGCATAAGAGGAGAATTTACTCTCGAGAAAAATATAAGGTCATAAGGGATGAGGTCAAGAAGCTAGAAGATGCCGAGTTTATCAAAGAGGTCATCTACCCCGAATGGTTGTCCAACACAGTCATTATCCCAAAAGCCAACGGGAAGTGGAGAATGTGTGTAGACTTCACCGACCTCAACAAGCATTCTTCAAAAGATAATTTCACTCTCCTCCACATTGATCAAATGGTAGATGCTACCGCAGTCCATGAGCTAATGAGTTTCATCGATGCCTACTCACGTTACAACCAGATCTTTATGAGCCCTGGGGACTCGGAGAAAACTGCGTTTATTACTGACAAGGGGACATACTGTATAGGGTCATGCCTTTTGGCTTGAAGAACGCAGGGGCAACGTATCAGCACCTTGTAAATAAAATGTTTGAAGACCAAATTGGGAAGTCTATCGAGGTCTATGTAGATGACATGCTGACTAAGAGTTTGAAGGAAGAGGGTTATGTGGCTGACCTTGAGAGGACCTTTAATACGATGGACAAGTACCTGATGAAGCTCAACCCGGACAAGTGTGTCTTCGGGGTTGGAGAAGGGAAATTCTTGGGGTTCATCGTGAATCAAAGAGGCATTGAGGCCAATCCTGAGAAAATAAAGGCCCTCCTAGAGATGAAGACCCCCAAGACCATTAAAGACGTTGAGAGGCTCACAGGGAGAGTGGCTTCTTTGAATAATTTCGTGTCCAGAGCCACAACCAAGTGTTTGCCATTCTTCAAAATTCTCCGAAAGGCCTTCGAATGGAGTGAAGAGTGTGATGAGGCTTTCAAGGAGTTAAAATCATACCTAGGGTCTCCCTTGCTGTTGCCCCGGCCAGTATAGGGCGAACAACTACATGTGTACTTAGTCGTCTCAGAATCAGCCATCAGCGCAACCATTGTGAGAGAAGAGGACGGAGTACAGAAGCCAGTGTATTTCAACAGTAAGGCACTCCAGGGGGCAGAGCAAAGATACCCAAGGATGGAGAAGTTAGCCTATGCCTTGATCCATGCATTAAAAAAGATGAAGCCATACTTACAGTCCCATACAATGGTCATCGTCACTGACTCTCCTCTTAGGCAGGTCTTACACGAGCCAGAAAAATCAGGTAGGTTAATGGCCTGGGCTATAGAGCTGGGGGAGTTCGACATTGTGTATCAACCTAGGACGGACATTAAGGGGAAATCATTGGAAGATTTTATGGATGAATTTACTTGGGAAGATGATAAAGCAGAAGATGAGAGCCTCGGGAAGACAAATACCTTACAAGGCAGACTCACTGACACACCCGCAGATAAGGCTGAGACAAGCACCGTAAGAGGGAAATTGGTTGAAAACAAAGAGGTAAAATATCTCTTTAGACAGGGGTCCCTCACTGAGGGAAATTTCTCAGAAGAACAGATTGTGTGGAGTCTCTTCATCGACGGGCCCTCCTGTGATAGCAGAAGTGGAGCTAGACTGATAATATCAGCACCCGATGGCACAAACATTGAGTACGCACTCAAGTTCAACTTTAAAGCCTCCAACAATGAGTCTGAATATGAGGCCTTGATAGCAGGGCTATCCTTGGCCAAGTCTGTTAGTGTCGGCCAGATTTTGGTCCATAGTGATTCAAGGCTAGTAGTGAACCAAATACTATGAGCCTACGAGGCCAAAGATGAGCGGATGGTCAAGTACCTTGAGAAAGTGAGGTCATTACTGGAGAGCTTCAGAGAAGTGAAATTGAAGAGGATACCTAGGATCGATAATGGCCGAGCTAATGCACTTGCTAGGTTGGCCTCGGTAACTAGGACAGATATCAGGAGGACAGTCCCAGTAGAAATTTTGCTTCGACCAACTATTGAAGATGCTGAGGGAACACTTGGCACTTGCTTAAATGTTTCTAAGGAAGCTTCATGGATGGACCCTCTGATCCGATACATTAAATAGGGGGAGATGCCAGAAGCAAGGAAAGAAAGGAAGAAGATAAGATATAGAGCTGTGAAATTCACTATCATCGGAGACACCTTGTACAAAAAGGGGTTTTTTCTCCCCTTACATAGGTGTGTGCACCCATCTGAAGTCCCACACATTTTGCAAGACGTGCACGAGGGGTCATGTTCAAGCCACATTGGAGGTAGATCTTTAGCGAAGAGGGTGGTCACCCAGGGGTACTGGTGGCCGACCTTGGGGAAAGATGCTACTGCATATGTAAAAAAAGTGTGATAAATGTCAAAGATTTTCCACCATCCCTCATTAGCCCCATCAGCCTCTTACCTCCATTACATCCTCATGGCCATTTGCAGTGTGGGGGATCGACCTAGTAGGCCCCTTGCCTAGGGCCATCAATAACTATCGGTTCCTCATCGTAGCAATTGACTATTTTTCAAAATGGGTGGAGGCAGAGCCAATGGTCACGATTACCGAATAAAAGACCTTCCAGTTCATCTGGAAAAATATTATATGTAGATATGGTTTCCCCAACACCCTCATCTCAGATAACGGGACTCAATTCAAGAATACATCTCTCGAGAAGTACTGTGAAAGGGTGAGTATCAAACAATTCTTCTCTACCCCAGGTCGACGTCAGGATAATGGGCAAACTGAGGTCACAAACAGAACAATCCTGGACGGGATCAAGAAGAAACTTGAGGAGGAAAAAGGAAGATGAATTGAGGAGTTATATGCTGTACTGTGGGCCTACAGGACGACAACAAAGACCTCTACCGGAGAAACCCCATTCATACTATCTTATGGCTCATAAGCCGTCATCCCCACCGAGATTGGGTTTCCTACTCACAGGGTCCAAATGTATGACCCCCAGAAAAATATGGAAGAGAGGAGACTTGACTTACACCTAATTGAGGAAAGGAGGGAAGACGCCAAGATAAGGCAAGCCGCCTACCAGCAGAGGACTGCAAGGTTTTACAACCAGAGGGTGAAGAAGAGGCCAATTGCAGTGGGGGACTTAGTACTCAAAAAGACCTGGCAGAAGCCCAACAAGCTACACCCGAATTGGCATGGCCCATATAGGGTCATCGATGAAGTTGTCCCTGGGACCTATAGACTAGAAAACCTAGAAGGGGAACCCTTTTCCACCCCCTGGAATGCAGATCATTTGAAGAAATACTATCAATAATTTTGTAAACTGCTATCGGACCACAGTTGTAATGAATGTGTTGCTCTAACAGAACGCTTGGAATGTTAATGAGAATGTCACATTGATCCCTCATTTTTTGTTTGATTAATCCTAATGTGATTGGAGTGATACTCGTTAGGACCACCCTCGGCTATAATGAGGGCAAATGGTGGGGACGACCCCTCATTCACCTTCAGGAAAGACGAGGGGGGACTTGAAATTTAAAACCATTAAGTTGGTGAAAAATCACCCTCGGCTATAATGAGGGCAAATGATGGGGATGACCCCTAATTTACCCTCAAGAAAGACGAGGGGGACTTCAAAATTTAAAACACCATTAAGTTGGTGGGAAACCACCCTCGGCTATGATGAGGGCAAATGGTGGGGACGACCCCTCATTCAGCCTCAAGAAAGACGAGGGGGGACTTAAAAACCATTAGGTATGTGGAAACCACCCTCGGCTATAATGAGGGCAAATGGTGGGGACGACCCCTCATTTACCCTCAAGAAAGATGAGCGGGGACTTAAAAATTTAAAACATCATTCAGTTGGTGGGAAACCACCCTCGGCTATGATGAGGGTCAATGGTGGGGACGACCCCTCATTTACCCTCAAGAGAGACGAGGGAGGGGTTAGTGAGATTGTTAATTTAAAAGCATTACAAGATAAATCATACAAGAGACAAGCATAGAAGACAGAAAGAGGCATTATATTATAAAATGCTACAGATGTTTGTCCAACAAAATAAAGTACAAGAATGTTTTACATGAAGAGGGTATTGGCTACAGACAGCCACCCTACTGAGCGGCATCAGAGGGCAAGGCTTCAACATCAATGGGGGTTTCTTCTATGACCAAGACAGGATGATCCTCAGACGTGCCGGTACCTTCGGCGTGCACATGGGACTCCACATGGGCTAAGGCCTCGACAATCAGGGGGTCATCCAGTTGAACTGCCTCAAGAGAGGGGCAGACAGACGATACTGCATTAGCAAACTTAAGGATGAACCACCGACAGGCCGTCCTAATACCCCTCTCTAAGTACTCAAGACCGAAGCCTTGAAACTCGTCCGAGAGTTTGTAGGCATCCACAACATTAGCCTCAGCTTTCTTTACTACCCCCTCAAGCTCAGTCTTAAATTGAACCCCCAGGTTGATCAAGGCCTCATCCTTCTCTTTAATAAGCAAGTCCTTGGCCTTCAAGTCTGCATCATGTTGCTTCATCAGCTCGTCCAGGACCCTTGCATGTTCGGTCCTCGCACTCTCAAACTCGGCCCTTGCAGTCTCGAGCTCGGTCTACAGGTCAGCCTCATGCTGAATAGACCTCTCGGCTTGATGAAATTTCTGTTGGTTCTCAGCCATCCACTTGGTAGCTGATGTGAAGGCACAAATAGACTGCACAGGAAAAGACACATGTTAAGGGGGGAAGGAAATAGTTAGCTAAAAAATTCAACTAAGGATATGAAGTAAAAACAAATACCTGGGCCAGAGTGTGTAGACCATAGTCATACACATTCGTCGGGGGCATCTTCGACAAGAAGTCATAGTCAGCAGTCGAGGGGGTAGAGAACATAGAAGCCTTTCGCCGCCCTCAGATTGGCTATCAGGGAAGATGACTCAACCTTCAAGAGTGTTAAGTTTTGGGACCAAAAGGCTCCCATGCTGGAAGAGGAGCCAGTCCCCTCAGATGATTCCACCCTTGCCCTCGTCCTTGAATTCGACCGAGGGTCAGCAGGTACTTCTAGCTCTTTTCTTTTATGACTATCAGCAGTCGGCTCAATAAGTGTCGGCCCCTCGACCTTTGTCTTCCTTGGAGGCTGCTGAGGCTCCTTGACTTTCTTCTTGCCTAGACCAGACAGTAAGCTTGGGGAATTCATTTCCTAAAGATGGTCAGAGATACCTGCAGGATGACCTGAAAAGGAGACGACACATTAGACAAATACAGAGGCAAAGATGAAACACTTAGAAAAAATAAAAGATTGAGCAGAAATAATAACTCACATAGCTCTGTTAAGGGGCCGACCCTCAGACTAGCTTCTTTGAGGAACCGAGGGGTCATCGAATCTTAAAACTTTACAATTTCACTCTCTTTCCCTCGTTCTCTCAGATACTCGACTATGTCCTTTTCATCCAGACTCAGTCCGGGGTTTGACCTAGCCTTTATAGAGGGGTTATACCATCTCCTTAGAACCCTCAGATCGTCGTCCAAAGGATGATCCCCGACAGAAAATTCCCATTCCCCAGATATGAAGAAAAATCTCTTCTTCCAGTCGTGGTTAGAGGTTTCTGCCACGTGGAGAAGTTTTTTATCAGACTTCCTCGCCCCAGATGATAGTACCCATGATGTTTGGATGAGGAAGTGATATTATAGCAAGCCAAGAACACATCGGCTGAAGGCTCGTCAGTGAAGGTATTCTTCCATAAGGAGACATAACCGAGGATAGTCCTCCAGGAGTTGGGAGGAAGTTGAGAGGGGGCAACACCGAGGGCTGACAATATATTGACTATGGAAGGGTGTAGAGGGAACCTAACGCAGACCTTTAACATCTGTTCATATACAATGATCTCTCCCTCATCACCCTCGAAGACTTTCTCAGACTCAGAGGGAGCCCTCATACTTATGTTGGGGGGCACACCAAATGTATGCCTTCACAGTAAGAGGTCGCGATCCTTAATGGTGGAAACATAAGTTGAGGCGTGGGAGATATCAACTGGGTCATCATTCGAATCCTCACCATCATCCTCAGTCCCCTCTCCCTCGGCCTCATCACCTGTCATAGGTCCACCAAGAAAGGCCATCTGGAAGGCATGAGGGGATAAAGTTGTCACAGGAATAGCCTCGGAAGGGACCACTCCCTCGGCTTGTCGACCTGGGCTAAGATCAGACATTTCTCTCCTCCCAGAAAGGCCATCACCTGTTGGTGACAATGCTTTCTCATCCATCTCTCCCTCGCATGATTGACTCTCGGCTGGACGACCAGACGACCCACAGGACTCAGGGGGTACGATAGTGGCTAATGGAATGGGAAAAATGGGTCGTACCCAATTAGGGTCGGCCCCTCGTCTCCTCTCATCCTCTTCCTCTATTCGTCTAATCTCTACGAAGAACTTCTCTCTCAGGGATGCGAATTCCTCAGCTAAATCGTAAAGCCTTCTAAGCATTAAGGGGAAGACCCTACACTTAGAAGAATTTGGCTAACCTAATTACAAACAAGTTGGCAGTTGACTAAGTTAGACTTTTGGATTGAAACTAAGTAAAGTAAGGGTTTTAATCGAGAACACTCAAGAACAAGTCACCGGAGAAGAACACCGGAAATTTATGAAATAGCCAAAGAAAAATCTAGTCCTACAGGCCTAAAGCAATCGAAGTGTAAAAAGCAAGGGAATATAAAGAGGGCACTAAGGCAGAGGGATTACCTGATAAAGAACAAGCGAGGCCGCCAAAGCTCGAAACGATGAAGTTGCAGAAATGGCAATGAAGCTGGGGAAAGGCTTGAGAGAGAGAGTTCAGGCGCAAAGAAGAAGAAGGGGAATAAACTTAAAAAAAGTGTTTAAATACCTTGCTAATGAGTGGGCCTACTAACCAAGGCAAAACACGGCCCACGAGGAGGGAATCATTAGGGCACAAAGTCCCAGGCCAGGTGTGCAGCCGCCACGCCTTGGAAACTGGAACGACAGTGGATATCTGCCTAGGTGTCACATTAGTTCGACAGGTGTCATTCATCTAACTATCCATACACTCATCTCAAAAGCAACACTATCCTTCAGCCATCTCAACAACCTCTATGGCTAAGGGATGAGGGGTGATTGATATACCCGTATATACACTCGGCCAAGTCGAGGGCGTACTCTACCTGAACGAGACCAGGATGATCTCTCAACCAATATCAGACGACCCTTCAAGGGGCCGACCCCTCATCAGGCTCAGACGACCCTTCAAGGGGTTGACCCCTCATCAGGCCCAGATGACCCTTCAAGGGGTCGACCCCTCATCAGTCTCAGATGACCCTTCGAGGAGCCAACCCCTCATCATGGTTCGGACGACCCTCTGAGGGTACTTTTCCCTCGGCCTCATATCACAGGCTGAGGGTGACATCATCATAGCGCGTGGCTTGGGAGACGCATGGAACAGTGCGCGTGATGCTCACATAGCACGTGGAAGACCGTTATAATAATATCACCCCCTCACGTGAGGGAATATTATGTCATCATTAATCACAGGTGGTATCTACAGGTGTCAGCAGGGGATTGGCTAGATCATCATTCACATGCACCATGCATGCTTGGGGGGTACACTACACCCCCAAGACCTATATATACTTGTCACCTACAACCCTATAAGGGGATCGATAATTATAACCCTAGCTAAAACTCTACTTGTAGACATAATAGAGAGAGAAATTGAGCTTATGTGCATTGTATCCAAGGCCATTAGTGCCCACACTTAGTGGATCACACACTCACAGTGGATGTAAGCCTAATTGGCTGAACCACTATACATCATTGTCTTACTCCTCTTATATTCACCTCCTTCTATATACTTATACATACATATCTCTATGGCTGCCATGGTTATTACTGTTTGAGCTCATGATCACTTATCCGGTGGTGCTTAATCTCAGCATCAACATGTGGTATTTTTACAAAAGACACGACAAAAGAAACATACAACAATGACTTGACTTCGTCCAAGCCTTAACGTTCCTTCACTCTTCAACCTCCACCATTCATCAACCATAGACTCCACCAAAGTCTCAGAATCCACCGATAGGATTCGATCGCCGTCAATACACACACGGTGCCTTTAACCATATGAGCATGCCGCAAGGAAAAAAATCTCCTTTTGGGGTGGAGAAGGAACCCAAACAATCTCCTTTGATGGGTAGAGAAGAACCCGATGCCAAACACTCTCCAGGCAAGATATATATATTGAAGAACTTGGATTTATACTAAAACATGTTGGGTGTAAACATATGTGTTTTTGAAGAAATTAATCCATTAAAATCATGAACAAAAAATGGAACTTTTTCTCTTAAAAATGACACTCTCTTTTACTCTTGGAGGGAATGAAAAATTTGTGAGAGAAAGTGATTCCCGCACTTAGATAATCAGGAAAAAGAAGTGGGAAAAGTAGTGGGCGAGTGGGACAAAAACTGATGAAACAGTAAAAAAATTAGCACGGTCGTTCGAATAATTTTTCAATGGTGTTCAAACGACTATGTTCAAACGAGTATAGAGCATGCAGTATCGTTCAAATGAGAATTCAGAAAAGATCTCGTTCGATATTTCCTTCGAACAACCTTGTTTGAACTACTTCGTTCCAACAACTTTCTAACTATAATTCAGAAGAAAAATGCACAAGATCGTTCGAAGTTCGTTCTAACGACCTGGGAATTTCGCTCGAAAGAGATTCGAGGTTCATTCGAACGACTTTCAGAAAATATAAATTTCCTTTTTAACTCCAAAACTTTATGAAAAGTTCTAAAAATATTTTCTGAGAAAAAATACAAAGTCGTACATATAAAAAGAACACCCAAATAAATTTCCAAGCTCTTATATATATATACTAGGGTGTAACCATGCCGATGGCACGACGATAAATTTGTTCCCATGATATTTTGTACCCGTGCTAATAGCATGACGATAATTTTGTTCCCGCGATAAATTTTGTGAACTTTACTGACATTGTGAATTACCCTTGCACTCAAATAACATAGGCTTGTCTCCCCTGACGATGGCAAGGTTAAAATTTTAATTGGATAAATTTATGTTTCTTGCAAGTGAAATTTAAAAATGCTCGTAATGTTCACTATTTCATTGAAAAATCACATATATGAAATCTAAATAAAGGTTACACGACTTGACACCGTCATTAATTTGATTTGGTAAAATAGATTGCGCGATTAAATTTTACCGTGTTGACACAATTTAAATTTGACATTGCAACTAAAGTCACGACCCCCTCATGCAACTAAAAACTTATTCCAATGGCATTCATTTTTTTTATACCAAACCAATATTCTAATTGCTTAATTGAGAAAATTTTAATCTGTCAAAATAAAATTTTAGGCTGTTAGGTCAAAAAATTTGTATTAGTATATATTTAGTGAGTGATAGCATCTAATTAAATTCGTTTGTGATAGCATCTTCTTAAATTCGTTTAGATTATTTACCTTAATTTGTACATTAATATGTTTACAACTATGTGCAAATAAACACACCCCTAATTATACTTTTAGGGTGTACCCGTGCCGAAGGCACGGTGATAAATTAGTTCTCGTGTCGCCAACAGTTCATATTTTGCATCGATGGCACTATCTTAATTTCGTCCAAAGTTCAAAACATCACAATCATATAATTTTATTGTCTTTAAAATTTAAGGGGTTAGAAAATCAAATACACGTGAGTCCAAGAGGGATTGTTGGATTAAAGGTTTAAATAATTAAAATGACACGATCATATATAAAGACCACTTATAACAAAATAAAGTCTAAATTATAACAATTGAATACAATGGTCATTAATATTAACATAATCCACATTCTTTACTATACTTTTTATTCTCGTAATTAATATTAACATAATAAAGTATACAATAATATTTTTACAAATAATATAATCAAATAGCAGTGCTGAAAGGAGCACATTGAACTAAAAAATCAAACAATATATCAGCACTGCTGCAAGGGAAACATATTTCTTCATGAAGGCCTCATTTTAAATTGTCATCTCAATGATTGTCCAGGGTCCATATTTCAACATTGTTATTCAAAACAAAAACTGATTGGAAAACTAAAAAAACTTATATTGAAATCAGATTTGGTCAACAATATCATCAAATTTAGGAACGTAGCCATGCAATCCTTCAGAAAGACCCAGACCCGGATGATCAATGGCGTAAACACCATAACCAGAGTCAACAATTTGCTTAGCAAAACCTGAAAATAAGAATCTGCTTCGATCAAATATGTTTTCCCCCATATTGCCGTCTAAGTATTACAGCGGAACTTCAAAGCAAAAAATGTCAATGTTACTCATTAATTACATACCGAAAAAATACAGACCATTGATTAATAAATTGTATTGAGTATGGACCATTGATATGTTCACATAAGGTTATTAATAATTTACATCTCACACATAAAATAATTATATCCCTATCAATAGTCAAAAAGCAACCTAGGCATTTATAAAATCCAAAACTGTTGAGGTGTGAAAAAGGGACCCAATTAATGAAACTCTAGAGATGTTAACCTCTACAGCTCTTAAAAAACCTTCGGTTCACTAACACAACCACATAAAACAACACTACTCCACCCTCTACACCATCTCACCGTCCAATCTCTCCTTCTCCATAGATCAACGCCACCTCACGTGGCACCACGTCATTAGCCCCTAGATCTGGCGCATGTACCCCATCGTTGCCGTCATCGGCAACAAAATCATGGACTGCAGTCAACACCGGGTCTGGCACATGTACCCCATCGTTGCCGTCGCCGGCAAAAAAAAACATGGACTGCAGTAAAAAAGATTTCAACACAGTAATATAAAAAATCGTGTGGGTATTCAAAAGATTTCAACACATAAAATCGTATGGGTATTCAGAACCAATAATCGTCACCCTGTGTTGCTATCTACCTATTTCAACACCATAAAGGTCTTGTACCTGTTTCTCGTCGGTATTCAGAACACATCCAAATATGGGATGCAATGACGAAGCCCCACCATTCCAAAGATCTATGCACCCTGTGTTGATATCTACCGATGGTGCTAGAAGATCTACAAAAAATAGCGTTCAGATCTGCAAAAAATAGCGTTGAAATAGCGTTCAGATCTGCAAAAAAATAGCGTTGAAATCTAATTATCATAAAGATAGCAACACAGGGTAGGAAAGAAAAAATATCGAAGGCTTTACCCGTCATTGCTATCAACCGATCGAGCTATGAGATGTGTAAGAGAGGGATGAGAACGTGGCTGGCGGTGGACTGAAATGGAATGAGAGGGAGAGGATGGGGGTAGAGCAACGGACTAAACGAGATGAGATATGTGTAATATTTCTCTCTCTTCTCTTTGTAAAGAATTTGGTTGGCAAATGTGAGAGAGCGGGTATAAGATATGATATGACCCCATATCTTATATTTTGAGTTCCAATGCACACGGCTGCTGCGAGGCTCGAGGTAGGTGATTTGGTTCGAAAAGCAATACTCTTATTCAGACTCTCTTTCTCGGCTCCTCAAATTTAATCTGAGCCACCAGTTGATAAACACCAAATTCATTAGATTCAATCTGAACCATTAATTGGAGGAGACCAAAAAAACCCTCCTGCTTTATTTATTATATATATATATATATATATATATATATATATATACATTTTGTAGACCTTGGAAAATGAAATAATGTTGAGGACGAGAAACAAGGCACTTGAAATTTGCAATGATATCTTCAATTTTGCTTGGCCGCTACGTCTTCAACTCTTCAAACTTCATAGGCTTTGAGGAATCAACACTCTATCCTATGACTCAAATGATTTTGTACGGAATTAAGACAAAACTACATATGAACTCAATTGGAAATTTGTGTCCTTATAGTTCTCTTCACCCAAGTATATAGTAATAATGAGCTTACTTTACTATGAGATTAGAATAACCCAAAGAGGAAGAATTAGCAAAAGGCTTACAACGAGATGCATCGACTCTTTGTCCAGTATTGAAGATTTCACTAGCATGGCAAGCACAATTACCAAAGAAGAGGAAAAATTAATGCAGTAACATAAGAGAGCATTTGTATACATAAACGAACTACTTAAATACATACATATAGATTTACACTTACATACAAATCTAATTGTGTAATTATGGAAATACATTTTTCTTCATAACATTAGTAAATAGAGATCTAACTGTATGTATACTTAGATACAGTATGTGTGTGCGTATAATTTATAATTTAACACATAAATTTAATCGTTTAGCTCTATCCTATACAAATCAAACTTTATACATGCATACAAAAGATATACCTAATTACGAAATTGACACTGCAATTACCACTATAAGTGAACAATGATACACATACAAGTACATGCCTAAACAAATTCATATAGATTCACACTTTGATGCAATATATGCATGTATATTTGAGTAAAATGTGGGCAAATGGAGGGAGGGGGATTTAAAAAAAATAGAACAAAACAAAAAACCTCATAAGAGAGATTTGGCTTTTTAGCATTTACCATATACGAAGTATAATATACATATATATTTGTGTAAAATGTAGTGAATATGAAAACATCCTTACCACTAGATCTAGTTTGAAACAATCAAAATTTGAACTACACAAATTCATAAGAGATATTAAAATTTATAGCATTACAATGTACAAAATATAGATACCCACTTAGATATATTATATGTACAAGCATTTGCTGACAAACAAATGAGCATACCTTGGGTGCCTATTTTTTATTGACATACAGGATTGTAAGTGGATCAAGAAAGTGAGTATCTCACCTAGGTCTTCCACTTTCAGAGTGCATCCTCTCGGCTCTCTATCTCTCTGTGTTCACTCTCTCATTATAGCCTCTAATGTTTTGTAGAAATGGCGACAAAGGTCACTTCTAAGTTTTCTCCTTTCTACACAAAAGACGCGTGTCAGATGAATGGAAAGAACATTAGTTGTTTATAACATTAAACTTTGGATATAGTGTCAAAAGATGTTTAGTCTGGACTTTCTTATTATACCAACACTACATATAACTTTAAATATTTTATTCATCATGGTATAGTAGCTTGATTTCATAGTTTTATTTGGGGAAAAGAAACAATAAAATGATCCAAGTTCTTGTACGGAATCAACTGCTTTCAGTATAAGTTCATTTAAAATTAGAACTACTTATACAGAAATATTTGACAAAATTATAGTATTAAATGCACTAGAAAAAAGGCCTTTGGACAACTCACAAAGGAAAACAAGAACTAGGATATGGATGTTGGTCTTAAAGCTCTCTATACTTCCTCACAGTATATAGAATCTGAAGTATTTAAAAATCAACTATGTTAACTATAGAAACCATCCAAATTCAAATAAAAATTGAAAAAAAAAATTAAGAGCAAAACTATAATGAGAATATAAAAGGAGGACAAATACATAACAAGAATACCAATTAAACCGAAAAAAATAAAGAAGAAGAATAGAAGTAAAAGACACTTATTGAGGTCTTAGTCTTTGGGTAAGAATAGAAGTAAGTACAATCGCATCAACATGTGTGGCAAACAAACGATCCGACAAGTTACTTATTGAGGTCTAAGTATTAGGTTCTTTAACTTTGCTCGATTTATTTTAATTTACACTACAAAATTTTATCATATTAGTGTCAATTGCCCTTGTTTTCCACGGTGAGCTATTTCTACCCTTTTTACCTTTGATAATGAAGCTTCACATATTTCAATAACTTTAGGTTCGAGCTGAGTACTCTTCTTTGAATTCCTAAGTGTACTCCTGGATTTAATGAACTACAAAAATAATAGAATAATGTAAATCACCATTAAATTTGAACATAATAGAGAAGAATACTGTTAGTTGTAAGGGGTGCCAACTATGGTGGATTCACCTAACAAAATATATACAATCATTCAAATAACAAGAAAGAGAATATAAACAAAATAATATTTTTTTTCATAACTTGAGTATTCAATAAGAATGACATTAGTTAAATTAACCTGAAATTTTAAGACAACAATAAGAAGAACCTAATTAAGTCACCTAATGAGCATTTTTTTGCAAATACACAGTAAGCAATATTATTACATGGAATAATAACCAATTAGAATATTCCAGTGGACCCTATCATCACTTTAGGAGGAAATTTTATCACTGCTCAAATGATAATAAATTTGAATTTTGTTAACTTGTATATATTCTCATACAAACAAACCTATGTATTTATTTATATATTAAGAACTTTCTTCAGTTTTTATTAAGAAACTAGCATGTAGCCTGCGCACGTGATTCGTAGTTGTGAATAAAATGAAAAATGTAAATGGCGATGGGGAAGAGAAAATGTGAAAGATTTATGGTTTTAAAAACTTTATGAGTCTCACCATATTGATTTTTTAATGAAGTTATTCTTTAATTGTAAATTCATACCCACATGCAGTTTGATTCTTATTTTCCCCCAAATTGTTCATAGTCTAGTGTTTATAAACATAGCTAAATTTTGAATTCCATTCATTCATGTAACCAATTGAATAGTATCATAAGAAGCTGAAGGAAGTATAAGGGATAGAACATCATTATTTCAAACTATGCATATAGAAAATTATTCAATAGGAAATACCAAGGTCCAGTATATGTAATAGGAAATAAAAACTATTGACACATCGAGAAAAGATTATTATGCTGCCAAATTGCTATTGAAACATTGAGTTGAAGATTCCTAAAATAATCTTCCACATCCTTGCTTTTCTTCCTACATTTAGAATAACATGAATATGTTACTGTAAGATTAAAATGGTAAATAAAGTTACAAATCATATGCCACTGTTGGCAACATAAAATTCATTGAAGTGCATCCAAAGAGAAGTAAAGAACTCTATTAAAGATCGATGTATAACCATACATTAAAGATAAACTATTTAAACATTTGAAAAACTATTCAAATAGTTATAGACTATTGTATACCCATAAAACAAACTTAAGAAAACTATTGAGAAGTTTAGTAACAAACAACTAATTAACTCTATCAAAAAATAAAAAAGTGTGACATCCTCAATATACAAAGAATACAATTTTCAATCCCAATATACAAAGTTTTGGGACTACAATTTTAAGCTGCTTCATAATTATATATCTAGAAACTTCAGCAGATGTTCATATAATATGCATATAATTAACATGAATTTCAACTTACTAAACAATACAAAAGAAAATAAGTTTTTATAAAACTTAACAAGAGATTTTAACAAAACTTTTAGGGAGACTTACCCAAAACCATCACCCATTTATTATCTCCCAAAATCATTTTTGCAAACAAACCCAATGTGTGGGCTTCACCAATGTATCCTTTTAAGCATAAATAGTTATAACAGTAATGTAGGATCTCAACCCCTCTTATAAAATCGTTTAAGAAATTCATTTAAGAACATAAAACTTTCAACGCGTGATAATGGCATAAAAGATGATATAAATTGTTATGTCTACTGTTTAATAAATACAAAAGTATAGAATTATTAATTATAATATAATTACATAAATAAAACGAAATTACAGAAATGAAAGACTTACTTGTATTTGCAGAAATAATATTAGAATAGAAAAAGTAATCCGAGCCCTGTTTAGAACAGTCTCCTTAAGACAAATTTATTAATTTCTTCGAACACAATTCTGTGTTTATACTCAACCAGACCAAAGAATGATATGCAGGAATGTATGCAATAGTAGTAGAAAAGTTTGTATTTTTCTGGGAAAAGATGCAGCATAAATTCGGAATTATTGGAGGACAATTTTTTTAGTAGTCGATTCTGTAGGGGAAATGTTTAATTTATAGCTTTTGTGTTGACTGTTGGAACAGTCAACCAAAATTAACTGTCAAAAACAGTTAGACGAATTAACTGTTGAGTGTTGGCAATAACTGCCAACAGTTTATTAATTAATTAATTAATAATTAAAGTCCAGAAAGTTAAATAAATTCGGTCAAAAAATGTAGGAGATTTTTATAAGCCCAAGCCCAAGCCGGCTGGACGCGCGCGTGTGGACTTTTGACCGAAAGTCAACCCGTGCGTAGCTTAAGTCATCTCCCCTTCAAAGAGTTGGGATACCCCAAGGCATCCAAGCCTTAGTCCATACTTGGGGTGCTATTAACTCATCAAATTTTCACTACTCTTCCAATGTGGGACAAGAGTTAAAACATACCCAATTCATTAACTTTCATTGCTTTGTGAGTCACTTTGGGGGCATATTTATCATTCATAACTTATTGAAATTGGACATATGAATATACTACGTTAATCTCCTTGCGGAGGAGAACGCGTTCGTATATGATCCCACGATTTTCATAGTGTGGGTCCCACCTAAATTTGAGCTCAAAGTTGCTCAAAAATCTGTCCAGAAAATTCTGCACAGCTTTCTAAATAGTCCGATTTTCCAACAGAAATAATATTACATGTAAAAAATAAAATTAATTGGCCATAAGAAAAAACCTAAATGAAATGAAACATTTAGTATTATGAAAGGAAAAGAGGAAATGTAAAATAGAGAAAACTTACGCCATATCTAACATTTTTTTTACTCCAATGTCTTCTATTCTAAATCTCAAAATACAAAAAACACACTATATGAAGACTTTGTGCATAAAAGTACCATAATATTATTGATAGATGAACTTAGCATCAAATATTAAAAATGACATGAAAGACTAACATTTCAATCCTAGGTTTTAATCAAATAGTCGTAAATTCATTACCCATCATTAACAAAAATAATACTAATATGTTCATCAAACCAAAAAAAACAAAAAAAGTTGCCAATCATATGAGAATACTCTTTTACTTTCTAATAAAATCGTTAAGATAAATGCTATGTATAGTAAAAAAAAATTATGAATCATTATTAGACAGTATTTGAGAAAAAATAAAAAATGTTTTACACAAACCAATTTGTAACTTTAAAACAATATCATAATAATGCTCAAACCTTATGGTGGTGCTCTATGTGGTGAAAATTCAAATTGTGTTTAGCCCCCAACATCATGTCACACATGACCTTCAGTAAATCTACTGACCAAATGTATTTGTGTTTGTTCGTCCCACTTTTTATGCATGTCGATGGCGTAATTGTCATTATAAAATATTGGGGTATAGTCCATGCATTTGTGGATCAATTTGCAATTTAACATGGGTGGAAGTAATTTTTAAAACATTGAATAAGTTACGTATTTATTGATATTTTTAGATATGTTCGCGGAGTAAACCTAAAAAAGTAACGAATATAGAAATCTATAGACATGACTATTCAAAACCACATATGCATTAGAAAATAACATGTTGAATACATATGTGAGGTGAAAAATCCAATGCCCCGTAGAGATTAACACGACATTTTATGATTCTTAAGTCAATAGTTTGTTCCAAAAAACTACTCACTACAATGAAAGAACGGAACACCAAGCCTTTAAATGCAACCTAAGTATTATACCATAGTGTGACTAAATATTAAACTTAAAATATTTTGTGTATCTATGCATAAAAAAATCCCTATGATAACACCTATAGGTTTATAAACTCAAAATTGAAGGTTAATTAAACCAAATTTATATATAAAATGGGAAGAAACAAAAATCATACTTTTTTCACATTGGAATGGAATGAAATCTAGTATTAAATTCAAACTTTATACAAAACAGCTACAACAATAGCTATTCCATGTAGAATATGAGGGTAATTTATCATCGTAAGCTAAACATAACAAAAATATATGACGGATATATATGAACACTCAAGATGCAAACGTTATGACATGAAGTCCAATAGCCATAGTAAAATATATTGTGACTTGAATTTATTCAATCTCTAAAGAAGGAAAAACATAAATCTGAAAATTTAAAAGTTCCTCTTATGTTCTTCAAAGTGTGAAGTCTATCAACTTGAATGAAAACAAAATTCTCGCAATTAACCTTGCAAAATTTAATTTGCTATTTTAAATAGACCTAAAATGACACTCCCTCCAAAATTAAAGTCCACTTTCCTTTTTTGGACATTATCAACGGACCAAACTTCCGAGCATGGTTGCTCTTGAGAATCGATTGTGTAACCTTAATCTATAAAAAAAGAGGCATATACCAAATAGTCACTATAACATTTTTTAATACACATTTAGTCCAATCCACACTCTCCGGTGAGGGTCGTCGGAGCTCCAGCAGTGGGGGGGGGGGGGGGGGAGGTGGGCGCGGGAATGCTGCCAGAATAAGATAATATTGGTTAAATGGGTATTTGAGGGACTTTTGGGAACAAAATAAAAAGGATTGGACAAAATATGTATTAAAAAATGTTTGAGGGACTTTCTGATAATGGATCCTAAAAAAAAGGACCGCCAATTCTAAATTTGGGATGGAGTACAATTTAAGGATTTTCATTTTGAAGAGCCATTTTGAGGTGAAAAATGAAAAAAATAATTTTAGTGACTCAGATGATAATTTAGAGGTCATGGATGAGCCCAGAAGGGGCGAATTAGTCAAAATAGTATACCCGAAGATGTCAATTGAGTCACGGGTCAATTTAGGGCCAAACCGCCACCTTACGGGGGTAATTTTGTTCTTTTAAAAATAGAGGTTAAAGGCCCTACGAAAATTAGAGTCCTATATCTAAACATTAGAATTGGGTATTAGGGTTCATAACTCAAAAAGCTTAGAGAAGTCATTATAGGGTAAAGAAAAGCCGTTCCCAAGAGCTAAAGGAGGGTTTGTGAAGGATTGGAAGGTATTCTTGCATCCCAAGCACCTAGAGAGTGAAGATTTGAAGGGAAGCACATAAAATCATCATCTTCATCACGAAATCAGATCACCTCTGTATAAGGCAAGTGGTTTATTGCAAAATTAAATTGATGTTATAATACCCATTCGTAGGATTTTTATGAATAGTTACTCATTTGAATATTCTTGGTGAAAATGAATGATTTAAATACATGTTGGGTAGAAAATCTCTTGTAGATTTTATGAACAACTGTAGAGGAATAAAAATCAGTGTTTTCATGATCATATTTACGAAATCTAATCTGGATTAATGAGGATAATTTATGAAGAACATGCATATCAAGGGGTTTTGATGATATTTAGATTTAGGTTGTTCTTGAATGAATTTTGTAAAGATTTGATGATGCATTTACTTTGGAAATAGTCTATATACCTATAGTGGATGTTTGGTCATGTTGGTAGAGATTTTCATAAGGTTTAATGAGGTTTTTAAAGATCAAACTTGGTAAAAACCTTAACCGGACATGGCTAATATTTGGTCGATCGATCGATCGACCTATGAATGTCGATCGATCGATCGACTAAACATGAATTGAGGCTATTTTTTATGTTGATGGTTATTCGATTCCTAACCATCGGGGGAAACCTTAGGGATGATATTATACCTAGTTAGGGACTTAGGAAAGACCAGTAGGTATATTGTTAAGTCTGATAGAGTATTTTAGAGTGAGACTTAGAGTATGGACCAACGAGGATAACTCGATAAGGGATGCGTATCGAGATATGGGTGGCATGCGTTATGGAGGGAGAGTAAAACTTAATCCATGATACATACCAGTAGAGTAAGTTAGGCTTAGCTATTGAAATTAAAAAAGGGGTTAACTAGGTCCCTTAGAGTTGGGTGAATACTCGAGAAAATGCGATAAAGAGAGAAATCGAAAATGAAAGGCACGGTGAGTATTGGAGAGAAATATACTATGTACTAATGTAAATCTTTAGGTCGTGTGTATACCTATAAATTTTGTACCTAGGTTGGGTGAATACCTACAATGCCTATATAATATTGGAGTCTAGGATCAGACCGGGTCAATCTTTCACTATTTCATTTACATTTGGAGTCAAGGATTAGATTGGGCCAATGTAAATGATAGAAGAGTTGGAGTCGATGATTAGACCAGGCCAATACTCATTATAGTATATATTGTGTGTGAAATATATACTATATAAATAATCTACTCTGGTATAATGGTAGATGATGATACGATGTGCATACATCTAAAAGATAAATAATTTGGGATAATCGGAGTCAGTGATTAGACCAGGCCAATTATCCTTATAGTCTATATTGTATGTGAAATATATACTATATGAATAATCTACTAGGATAAAGTAGTAGATAATTAGATGACGATAATACATCTAAAATAATAATCTAAGTGGAGCAAGCTTAATTGGAAAAATATAATATTAGATAGTGTACATTTAATGAGTAAGATTAAGTGGTCAGACTAAGTTTCAAATCAGAAACTAACATATGTGAAATGTTACTTGGAAATTTATTAACAAAATGAGAAGTGTTAATGAAACTTAGTATTGTATGGGCGGTACGGGAACTTAGACGTGTGGATAAGATCAAACGAGTACTATAGTCTAAATAACTTAGGTAGTTGTAGCTAAATAGGCAAAGTATGGAACGCTAGGCGTGCACTATAGATGAGAGGTGAGTAAACTCAAGGGAGTGTGCATGAACCTAACATGTGTAATCAATAATTGATCTTTACTGCAATAACTTACTTGCTAAATATTTTTAAAACGTTTTGAGTACTAGCTCTTGCTATGTAAATTATTTTTTTAAATCTTTTAGGTTTTCAGCCACAGGGACGCCCCGCGTGACTTCATTCCAAGGATTTCGGAGCTGCAGCATAGGTGGATGTTGCAGGACATTAATTAGACGCTTATTTTATCATTTTTTTATCTAGTGTAGGATTTCAGTTTTTAGTATGGACATGCTGTCCCACAATCCTTTCACTACTCAGAGTTTTGATAATTATTGGATATCGGCCGAAGGCTTATTTGGCAAGACTTGTTTATCTTAGTTGTTATATTCAGACTATTATGTTGGTATTTGATTTATACATTGTTTCGTATGTTGTTGTATGTTTAATGAAAGTTAAAATTTGGCACTAGTCTAATTTCACCTAGGTGGTTTGTAATTAAAAAGTTTTCGACACTGTTGCAAAGAATGAACCAACTCAGAAACCTGTTTGATTTTGATTTAGGACTGATCACCCGAGATTTGATTAGGCGGGGTGTCACAAATGGTATCAGAGCATCAGGTTCTAGTGTACATAGAATCTATGCTGCTTACTATGATTTCAGTGCTTCGTTCTTTTGATATAGATCCCTCTTTTAGGACTGTTTCTTTTATCTTTGCGTGCTTAAGATATCGTACTTCTTCTATTGGATTTTGTATAAAATGAGTAATTATACAATCCATTCTATTTTTAGATGCCACCGAGGAGACAGAGAGCGGAGGGTCGAGGCCAGGGATGAAGTGAGGGAGGCTTATCAGGAGCCATAGATACCGCCACCCCCACCCCCACCCCCACTTGAGTTAATCTTTTCTACTCAGGTGGTCGTGATAGTGGCTCAAGCAGTCGAAACAGCGATGAGGGCCATAGAAACCCATTTTCCCCAGCCCGAAGCACCACCTCCAGTGGCACCAGCAGTTCAGGCCCCAGTTGGGCAACCTTCTTGGCGGCGAGTTAGGGAGACCTTTGAGAAGGGCCACCCACCCGAGTTTCGGGGCAGTACTGATGTGGTAGAGGCTTGTGATAATCAGTGCCATCTGTGCATATTTGAGTGTACTAATGTGCAGAAGCAGATTCTTGCTACCTTCCGTCTGTCAGGGGTAGATTTACAGTGGTGGGAGTTAGTTACCACCGCAGAGGTGAGGGACTTGATGAAGATATCTAATTTCTGGGTGCAGTTTGATCGTAAGTACTTCCCACCTGCCGTTGAGACTGAGATGAGAAAGAATTTTGGAGAAGTATATCGGGGTGACCGCTAGGTAGCAGACTACGAGGAAAAGTTTACCCGTCTGAAAAGCTTTGTGCCAGATGAGGTGAGCAACGAAGAGAGGAAGAAATCAAAGTTCATGGATGGTTTGGCCTGAAAAATTAGGCAACACTTGATCTGTAATCCTGCATTGAGGACTTTCACTGACGTCATAAATGCTGCACTATTACATTGTTAGGATCATCGCTTCCATGTGAAGGGCAGCAAGAGAGGTGAGCCCAGCCAGTAGGACAAGGTCGGGGGAGTGCTAGTAATGGGGCCCCACCTAAGCAGCAGCAGATAGCAGGGATAGGATTCCTAACAGGGAAATTTTGCGAAGAGATTCAAATCTGGAAAGTACCGACACAAAGAGGGATTTAAGCTGGGTCAGCAGGGCACCAACTGCAGTAGATTCCCCAGGGACAATAAGGCCAAGGGAACCATGGAGGAGGCCATCAGGTCCAACAGGGTCAGGGCCAAAGACAGTTCCAGGGTCAATGCTTCACATGTGGTCTGCAGGGCCATAAAAGTAGAGCTTGCCCCCGGTAAAATGGGGCTCAGCATCAAGCCACCCAATAGGGGTAGTAGGCTCCGTTATCCCCAGCACTAGCATAGGCCCCACAACAGCAGTAAGGCCATATGCACTAAGGACATGTGTACAACGTCCGGGACGTACCTTTCTAGGCAACACCTCCAGCACCACCGACAATCACGGGTATGTTTCCTATCCATGGGAATAAGGGTAGAATTCTGTTTGACATGGGAGTGACACACTGTTTTATTTCCACTAGATTAGCACAGGAAGTCGGCCTTTTTGAGACAGTCGACACTCACTTATATATATGGAGTCACCGATGGGTAGTGGGTCCCTTATACACTCCATCTGTAGGGGTGTGGACATTATGATTGGTAGATTGAGTCTAGCAGAAAACCTTATAGTGTTATACATGGAGGGTTATGATGTCATCCTAGGAATAGATTGGTTATCGGCTTATAGAGCAATGCTGGATTGTTATGAGAGGACTATCGTATTTGCCATCCCGGGATAGGAGATGTTCCTTGTGGTGATGCCTCTTCCCAAGGGAGGATCGCGCACTCACTAATATTATATTGAGGAGGAGACCTCACAGGAGGTGGTTGTTTTCCTGGACTCAATCCCAGTCATGAGGGATTTCGAGGATGTCTTTCAAGAGATACCAGGATTACCACCCAGCAGGGAGATTGAGTTTGTTATCGATTTAGTACTGGGGATGAGATCGATTGCTAGAGTACCGTATTGCATGGCCTCTTCATAGATGCGGGAGCTGAGAGAGAAAATCCAACAGTTCTTGGGACAAGTTTTTTTTTCAACAGAGTACATCGCCATGGGCCATACCGGTGTTATTTGTGAAGAAAAGGGATGGTTCACTTCATTTGTGTGTAGACTATAAGGAGATGAACAAGGTGACTATACGTAAGAAGTATCCATTACCTAGTGTTGATGACTTATTTGATCAACTGATAGGGGTTGAGTACTTCTCTAAGATTGATTTGAGGTCACGTTACCATCAATTGTGCATTCGAGAGGAGGATGTTCCTAAGACCACTTTCTTGTCGCGATAAGGGTGATATGAGTTCAGGGTGATGTCGTTTGGGCTCACTAATGCGCCCGTAGTGTTCACGGATATTATGCATTGGTTATTTAGGGAGTTTTGGACCATTTTATGATCGTATTCATAGACAGTATTTTGGTTTACTCTTGCGCGGAGGAGGAGAACGCCGAGCACTTACGTATGGTGATTCAGATGTTACGGGACCATCCGTTATATGCCAAACTCGAGAAGTATGGATTTTGCCTTCGGGAGGTTCAGTTTCTTGGCTACATAGTGTTCGATCGGGGCATTGCTATTGAACCAAGTAAAGTATCAGCGGTGAGGGAGTGGGGACAACCCACAGCATTGACTGAGATTTGTAGCTTTTTAGGTTTGGTCGGTTATTAATGTCGCTTCATCAAGGCGTTCTCCAAGATTGTCGATCCTGTGATGAACCTGACGCGGAAGGGAGTACCATTCTTAAGGAGCGACCACTGTTAGTTAGCGTTTGATGAGCTCAAAGACAAGCTGACATCAGCACCCGTATTGGCATTGCCTAGGAGTGGATTGGAGTACCGGGTATATAATGATGCATCCCTCCAGAGACTTTGGGTTGTGTTACAACAGGAGGAAAGGGCGATAGCTTATGCATCTCAAAAGCTAAAGCCCCATGAAAACAAAATACCCCACCCATGACCTCGAGTTGGCAATGATCATTTTTGCTTTGAGGATTTGGAGGATTATCTTCTGGGGGAATAGTTCACTATTTTCAAGGATCATAAGTCACTTAAGTATCTGTTCACACAGAATGATCTGAATGTGAGGTAGAGGCAGTGGATAGAATTCGTGAAGGATTACCAATTTGATATACATTATCATCCTGGTAAGGCTAACGTGGTGTCATACGCATTAAGCCAACGACCTACTGGCTATGTAGCTGAGGTGTGGAAAGTTAAGTGGAGTGAGCTCCAGCAGGAGGATGAGGTGGCTAGGGCATACATGGCAGTTATGAGCATTACTCCCGAGATCATGATGCAGGTAGTCAGGGCCCAGGCAGAGAACCAGTTCTGTCAGGATAGGGTGAGACAGCTATTATCCGAGGGTACGAAATCTTACTCAGTTAGTTCGGAGGGAGGTCTACGATTTGATGGGAGGTTAGTTGTGCCTGAGGATGAGGAGTTGAGACGGGAAGTGATGATCTTTTCTCATGATTCTATATTTGTGGTACATCCCAATGGGGATAATATGTACCAGGATATGCGGCGATAGTATTGGTGGTCGGGTATGAAGCGAGACATATCAGATTTTGTCTCGAAGTGTGTTATATGTCAGCTGGTGAAAGTTGACCATCAGAGACCTTCAGGAATGCTATAGCCATTGGAAATTCCCGTGTGGAAGTGGGAAACTATTTCGATGGACTTTATTACTGGACTACCAGCATCACAGAGAGGTCACGATTCTTTTTGGGTGATAATGGATCGGCTGACCAAGGTAGCCCATTTCTTCTCGGTTCGTACGGAGTTTGATACGAACCAGTACACACAACTATTCATTTCAGAGATCGTTAAGATGCATGGGGTTACTTTTAATATTGTGTATGACATAGACAATATGTTTTTATCACATTTCTGGCAAAGATTTCAGGAGGCCATGGGCACAGATTTGCGGTTGAGTACAACATATCATCTGCAGACAGACAGGCAGACTGAGAAGGTAAATCAGATGCTCAAGGATATGTTAAGTATGTGTATCCTAGACTTTGGGGGAGGATGGGAGATATATCTTCCATTAGTAGAGTTTGCGTATACCAACTCTTACCAATTCACTATCGGTATGGCTCCATTAGAGGCACTGTATGGGAGGCCTTATCGTTCACCCGTTGGTTGATTAGAGGTGGGGGACAACAAGCTATTGGGTTCGGAGATGGTACAGAAGACTTCTATTGAGATAGATTTAATTCGAGTACGTATTCAAATAGCTCAGGATAGGTAGAAGAGTTATGCTGATGTCGGTAGGAGACACGTAGAGCTAGAGGTAGGGGACCAGGTGCTGGTTCGGGCGTCTCCTATGAAGGGGATTATGAGATTTGGGAAGAAGGGAAAGTTAGCGCCGAGATATATGGGAATGTTTCCTATCATTGAGATAGTGGGACCGATAGCATACAGATTGGCACTCCTACAACATCTTTAGTGGATACACGATATGTTCCATGTGGCATCACTAAAGAAATATAGGAGGAGCAAGAGAGCCTTATGGCATGTTCCACTTGAGGAAATCGACTTACAGCTAGACGTCTCGTATGAGGAGAGGGCCGTGGTTATTTTTGTATTATAGTGAGCGTAAACTACGATCCAATGTGGTACTATTACTGCGAGTGCAGTGGGGTTACCACAATGTTTAGGAGTCGACAGGGGAGCGGGAGGAGGACATACGAGATAAATATCCATAGTTATTCACCGCATGTATATCCTAATTTTGAGGACAAAATCCCTTTGTAAGGGGGGAGTATGGAATACCCCGTATTTCTAAATATTTATGATTTAATTAACTGGATAATTAAATAGAAAATATGTTATATTTAAGCTACGAGAGTAGAGTAATTTCATGTGATTTAATATTTAAATTACGTCAGTGAAGTAATTATAATTATGATTCTTGAGTGGTCTTATAATAATCTTGATATTTCTATATTAATAGAGAGATAGAGACTGATTAATATGTGATTTAATTTTACTAAGAGTGAATAGTAAATATACCCCATAGCGAGTGATATGGGCGTATTTTATGTTATCTCATCGAGAGTCGCACGTTAGACTATGTTGAGGTGAGAAACGAGAAAAATAATTTTAGTGACTCAGACGATAATTTAGAGGTCATGGATGAGCCCGCAAGGGGTGAATTAGTCAAAAAAGTATACCCGGAGATGTCAATTGAGTCATGAGTCAATTTTGGTCCAAACCGGCACCTTACGGGGGTAATTTGGTCATTCTAAAAATAAAGGTTTAAGGACGTACGCAAATTAGAGTCCTATATTTGAAAATTAGAATTGGGGATTAGGGTTCTTAACTCAAAAAGCTTAGAAAAGTCATTAGAGGGTAAAGAAAGACTGTTCCCATTTGTGAATGATTGGAAGGTCTTCTTCCATCCCAAGCACCTAGGGAGTGAAGATTTGAAGGGAAGCACATCAAATCATCATCTTCATCATGAAATCAGATCACTTCTGTATAAGGATAGTGGTTTATTGCAAAATCAAATTGATGTTATAATACCCATGCGTAGGATTTTTATGAATAGTTGCTCATTTGAATATTTTTGGTGAAAAGGAATGATTTAAATACATGTTGGGTAGGAAATTGCCTGTAGATTGTATGAACAACTGCAGAGGAATATAAATCAGTGTTTTCATGATCATTTTTACGAAATATAATTTGGATTAATGAGGATAATTTATGAAGAACATGCATATCAAGGGTTTTTGATGATATTTATATTTGGGTGGTTTTTGAATGAATTTCGTAAAGATTTAATGTTGTATTTACGTTGGAAATATTCTCTATACATGTAATGGATGTTTGGTTATGTTGGTAGAGATTTTCATAAGGTTTAATGAGGTTTTGAAAGATCGAACTTGGTGAAAACCGTAACTATACATGGCTGATATCTTGTCGATCGATCGATCGACCTATGAATGTCGATCGATCGACCAAAACCTTCTATCAATCGACTAAAGCTGAATTGAGGAAATTTTTTATGTTGATGGTTATTCGATTCTTAATGATCGAGGGAAACCTTAGGGATGATAATATACCTAGTTAGGGTCTTAGGAAAGACCAGTTGGTATATTGTTAAGTTCGATAGAGTACTTTAGAGTGAGACTTAGAGTATGGACCAACGAGGATAAATCGATTGGGACGCGTATCGAGAAATGCGTGGCATGAGTTAGAGGGGGAGACTAAACAGTAGTCCATGATACATACTAGTAGAGTAAGTTAGGCTTAGCTACTGAAATTAAAAAAAAAAGGGTTAACTACGTCCCTTAGAGTTGGGTGTATACTCGAGAAAATGTGATAAATAGAGAAATAAAAAATGTAAGGTACGGTGAGTATTGGAGAGAAATACACTACGTACTAATGTAAATCTTTAGGTCTTATGTGTACCTATAAATTTTGTAGTTATGTTGGGTGAATACCCACAGTGGCTATATAATATTGGAGTCGAGGATTAGACTGGGCTAATATTTAACTATTTTATTTACATTTGGAGTCGTGGATTAGACCGGACCAATGTAAATGATAGCAGAGTCGGAGTCGATGATTAGACCGGGCCAATACTCCTTATAGTATATATTGTGTGTGAAATATATACTATATAACTAATCTACTTGGGTGGAATGGTGGAGGATGATACGATGTGCATACATCTAAAAGATAAATAATTTGGGATAATCAGAGTCGATGATTAGATCGGGCCAATTATCCTTATAGTCTATATTGTGTGTGAAATATATACTATATGAATAATCTACTACGATGGAGTAGTAGATAATTAGATGACAGGAATAAATCTAAAATAATAAACTAAGTGGAGCAAGCTTAATTGGAAAAATATAGTATTATTTAGTGTACATATAATGAATAAGTTTAAGTGGTCGACTTAACTTTCAAATTGAAAACTAACATATGTGTAATGTTACATGGAGATTTATTAACAAAATGAGAAGTGTTAATGAAACTTGGTACTGTATGGGCGGTACGGGAACTTAGACATGTGGATAAGATCCGACGAGTACTATAGTCTAAATAGCTTGGGTAGTTGTAGCTAAATAGGCCAAGTATGGAACGTTAGGCGTGTACTATAGATGAGAGGTGAGTAAACTCAAGGGAGTGTGCGTGAACCTAACATGTGTAATCAATAACTGATCTCTACTGCAGTAAATTACTTGCAAAATATTTTCAAAACATTTTTAGTACTAACTCTTGCTATGTAAAATATTTTTAAAAACCTTTTCGGTGTCCAACCACAGGGACGCCAAGCGTGACTTCATTCCAGGGATTTCGGAACTGCAGCACAGGTGGATGTTGCAGGACATTGATTAGACGCTTTTTTTATCATTTCTGATCTAGTGTAGGATTTCAGTTTTCAGTATGGACATGTTTTCCCACAGTACATTCACTACTGAGAGTTTTGATAATTATTTGATTTTGGTCGAAGGTTTATTTGGCAAGACTTGTTTATATTAGTTGTTATATTCAGACTTTTATGTTGGTATTTGATTTATACATTGTTCCGCATGTTGTTGTACGTTTAATAAAAGTTAAAATTTAACACTAGTCTAATTTCACCTAGGTGGTTAGTAATTAAAAAGTTTTTGACAGTGATGCTAAGAATGAACCAACTGAGAAACCTGTTTTAATTTGATTTATGACTGATCACCCGAGATTTAATTAGGTGGGGTGTCATGGGCGTGTGCTGAGAGGGAACACTCATATGTCGGGGTACTCGAGTAGTACAATTTAATGTTGACTTTTGTTGAGTCATACGGAGCTGCGGTGTTCCCGCCTTGCATAGAAGGTGGCGACGGGTATTTCGACACTGTGAAGCAAATGGCGACATGTTGTGTGTCAGTTTTATTTAAGCTTACTATTAGTGATCAATATACACGGGAAAGTACAAAACCAATAACTAGGTTTGAAGTATGAACCTAGGATTTAGAATACAATACCTTTTGGAATCCGGCTGCAACCGGATGGAGAGAAAAGTATTTGTTGGTGAAGGATCTTCCTTATTTTGGACCTACAAAACATGGCATAACCTTATGAAAATATTGAATCTTTTAGTGGATGATCCTCCCAAATGCAAGGTAGGTATGTGAACACCTTTTGAGATGGAAAATCCTTCTTATAAGTGAGAAATGATGGTCTCTCTCCAAACCTCTTGGCAAAAACGTGAATAGTATTTTATCTTACCCCTATCAAACTCTTATGATGATCCACAATGATTAAAAATACTTCATGCACTATTATATACAAGTGCAAAAGGCGGTCTTGGGAAAACTCGAGTTTTTTTAGAGTCTGGGCCTAACTACTTGAGGATATGGACTACACTACGGACCCAAGATAAATAAATAAATTGGCTTCAAATAAATGCTAAAAAAACTCTATTATGACCCCCATAATTAATTTTCTTTCCTCATTTAATCATAATTAATTTCACTAAATAATTATGATTTAACTCAAATTTAATTATCTTAGAAATCACTCGGATATAATCCAAAGTATCGCTAAATACGAATTCCTCTTAATTATGATTTTAAGCCTAGCAAATAATTGTCATCCAATATGCATAGATCATTTGATTTAATCTAAAATTGAATCGTGCATACATTAATCAAATCAACAACTACGTAACAAGATCAATCCTCATTATTCTCGAGATTAAAAATCTATAAACCATTTGCAAATGGTGTGAAATTTTCCGAGTCTAATCTAGACAACCCTTATACTCTAATATCATGGGTGGTCTTGTTCAATACATTACTAGGATGTACCTATCGCAATCCTCTGTTGAACTATCACACTAGTTCTCAAACCATCACACTGGTTCCCCGTAGTTTAAGATAAACTACTAGGATTGCATCGCGACCATTCGAATAGACTTTCAAGTCCACATATAGGTTGTAAACCTTTTAATAGTTTTATAATAGAAATTACAATCTCCCTATAATCAACTAGAAGCGACTCGCTAGAATTCGTATTAAGCTCTATTAACCGACTTTTATGTGAAATAATACATTTAAAAAAATATAAATCATTCTCATAACATGATTCTCATTTAATAATGAATAAAATGATCCTTCATTAATCACTCTAAAAATGTTTTATAAATAGTTTACATAAAACCCCAATAATCTCCCACTTAGTCTAATAGCCATGTGGCCACACACTTACCTCCCATTTTTTCCACATGACTATTAAAAGTACTAGATGGTAATATATTTGTAAAAGGATATGTCATGTTATCCTCAGATGCAATCTTTATCACTAGGATGTTTCCCCTCTGCACGATCTCGCAGCTCAAATGATACTCACTCAATGCGCTTTGCCTTCTTGAGAGTCTTGGTTATTTTTATTCCTTTACCACACCACTATTATAAAAATAAAGTGTAATATACAACTGAACTAAAGAAACCACACCCAAACCACTTAGGTAGTTCAATGTCCCAACAATTTCCTTTGTTGCATCCGAAACGAAAACATATTCGTTATCTATGGTGGAATCAATAATACAAGACTTTTTTATACTCCTTCAACTCATAGCTCCACCCCCTAGGGTAAAAACATATCCCGAGATCGATTTCTTGGAGTCCCTATCTGCTTGAAAATTTGAGTTTGTTTAACCAATGGGTACTAGACTCTCTGCTTATTAAACCGGCACATAGTGATTAATCGTCTTCAAGCACATGAGAATGTGGTTCACAATAGTCCATTGCTCCTAACCTGGATTAAATTAGAATTTTCTAACCATACCAATAGCATAATAGATATCCAGTCTATTACATACACATATACGAGGATACCCACTATTGAAGCATAAGATATAATCCTTATCCTCCCTATCTCATCAGGTGTCTTAGGACACTGATCCTCAAATAAATAAATTCCATGACTGAAAGGGGACACTGATCCTTAGATATATAATCCTTCACGCTAAACGTTGATCTTGGGTTAAGTCAAATATCTTATTTTTTCAATCACACAGAAGCTTGACCCTTATGATGTGACTGTCTTATCCTAATTTTTTCATATCGAATTGAATAGACAACCACACTCTCATACTAGACAATACACCCACTTATCTCTTGATTAGGAGAATATTTTATACGTATAGTACTAGAAATACCACCACTCTCCCATCATTCTTCTTATACACATAACATCGAAACCAAAAGATTTGATTCCCGATCAAATCAAATAATCCAAGACATTTATTCTTTTTGAACTCCATAAATGGATATCTTAAGCTTTCACACTTTTCTTTCTTTTCCATTTTCTATGAATCCCGTGGGTTGAATCATATACATGCACTCATCAAGATTGCCATTGAAGAACACAGCTTTTGACATCCATTTTGGAAATCTCAAAATCGAAAGGGAATGAGCGGATAAAAAGTATCCAGACATAGTTAATCATGACTACTGGTAAAAATATATCCTTATAGTCGATCCCTTATATTTTAGAGAAACCTTTTGCAACAAGACATTCCTTAAAGGTTTTCACCTTCCCGTCTACTCCTCTCTTCCTAGTGTAGATCCACTTGAACCCTATAGGTTTTATTCCATCTGACAAATTTTCAAGTTCTCACACTTGATTTGAATACATTGAATCCGTCTTGTTATCCATAGACTTTAGTCAAATCTTGGCATCCTTGTCTTAGAGTGCCTCGTCGTAGGTATCGGGATTCAATTTGTGTTCCTTCAAGACTTCACCGAATATTTTCTAATATACACTAATCTATCACGTTGATGTATGGACCTCCCATTATGACGTGGCTCCACTTTTGGTCCAATATTAGTGACACTTGAATCCTAATCATACAAAATACTCCCCCTCACCATTTATTATGGAGTTCCCGGTGCATACAACTGGATTATAATACCCAAACCTGACATGTGTTACCTAAAATCCCCTAAGTAGTATTCACCTCTACAATGAGATTGTATAGTATGTATTAATTTTTTCTGCCTATACTCCACCTTATCCTTATACTCTTTGAACTTATTAAAAGATTTAGACTTGTGGTGCATAAGATAAATATATCCATATCTCAAGTAATCATCGATGAAAATGATGAAATACTTGAAACTACCTCCTTCTTAGATAGTAATGGGTCCACATAAATCAAAATGAACCAATTCCAACACATCTTTTGATATATACCCCTTGGCCATAAACAACCTCCTAGTCATTTTTCCTTATAAGTAGGATACACGAACTAAAAGTGCCTCAACTTGTCATGAAATTAATTGCCTATTTGAAATCAGTCTTTGTATGCATTTTATTATGATATGACCAAATTGTAAGTTCTAAATATATATATGGTTCAACTTAGAAGGTTACTTTCTCTTTAGGTTATTTCCATTCAAGTTATTCAATTCAGTTTTAAGTAGCAGTGGTGAGAACGGCCTTGTAATATAAAGATCCATTTAAAATGTTCAAGAATAGATAAGAGATTTTCCATTTTGGATAAAAAATCATTTATTAAAATACATCGGGTATTTTTTCATCTCAAGCTTAGAAACCTATATAAAATTTCTTCTAATTTTAGGAACATAAAAACAATCTACCATTATTAACTTATTCTCTTCACCAAAATTCAAAACTAATGTCCTACTTCTACTTCGATTTTTTTGTAATGATTGCCCATGAATATAAATATTTCGCCATCACTTAGCTCCCTAATTACCTAGAATCCTTGCAAGAAATTGCAAATGCTATTAATGTCTCCTGAATTAACAAACCAGGTATTAGTAGATTGTATCACAAAATATATCTTAAAGATATAGCGTAAATTACCCTTTTCATTCTTCATTGCTGAAACGATGGGGTATTGTTTCTTCCACTGCCCTTTCTATTTGCAGATGTAATAAATACCTACAAGATTTTTACTTCCTCCTGAGGGCTTAAAGTTTTTCTTGAAAAATTTATGTTATCCTTGAGACTTATCTTTCTTTTTCTTCTTACATTTCGAAATAAAAGAAAATGGGCCTTTGTCAGCCACGAACCACATACTTATGCCTATTACTATTCTCTTTATCATGGAGTTTCTAAAGAAGTTATGCCAGAGAGTAATCAATTTTATTCATAGATTGGTTTAGGTGAAACTGTTTAAAGGACTCCAATAGTAATTTGAGCACGAAATCAACTAGGGTTTCCCCATCAATTTTAGATCCAAGCGCTTCCAGTTCTCCTCAGATGGACATCATCTTCAGAACGTGCACTCCCTCAGGAATCTTGGTTTTTCCTAGACTTGCCATATCATCTAACCTTATAGAATAATTGTGGCCCTTAAACATATCCTTGAGGTTCAAAATCATATCGTAAGCGATGGTCATTTCCTGATGTTTGTGTTGTAACACATTAGTAATAGAGGCCAATTTTTGGCGGCGTACCATCTAATCATCCTTTTGTTACCTCTATTAGGCCTGCACATTGGTAAGCATCCAAAAGTGTACATTTTATACCCTGAATAAACCATTTTTAGTTGCTAATTCATGGAAATTTGGGTCTTATGCGCGTTAATATTTATTTTGTAGGTCAATTGTGTCTTGCGGATGTAAAAGCGATAAATCAAGTCAGATATGCAATTCATAGAGCTAATTACCTTGTCCTTAAACCTACCCCGAAGCCTGTGTGTGTTTAGTTTATCCCTTTTTATTTTTTTTTTAGATTTTTAGTTTGAGTCGTTTTTATTTTAGATTTATTTAGGATTTTTAAATTTTATTTGCATATTTTTCTATTTGTTTTTATTTAGTGTAGTTATATTTTGATTTTTATTACTTTTTAATTTTTATCTTATTTTGTCTTATTTTATTAAGATTAGTTTTAATAGACTTTACATTTTTTTAGGACTTTAGTTTTCATTTTTATTAGATTTTTCATTTTTATTTCTTTAGTTTTATTATTTTAGTTTTTAATAGCTTAGGATTTTATTTTATTAAGTTTTAATATTTTTATTTTTATTTTTATAGTTATATTTTACTTTTTTTTATTATTTTTTTAGTTTTATTATTTTTATTTTTTTGGTCCAAATTAAACACACACGCAATTAACCCCACTTACTCACACCTAACTAACCTACACACTATCCTACACCTAAACCTAACCCCTCACCCACACACTAATTCCCTACACCTCACTCACACCCAATAACCCCCTCCACCATATTCAACCTCTCACAACATTTCTCTCTCCTCCCCCATAACCAAAACACTCGCCATCTCAGTCACTCTCCTCTCCCATCCACGGGTTTTGACAAACCCGTCACCAACCTCGTCTGACCCACCATAACTCGTGAGAACCCCAAACCATTTCAGTGCACCTGCAGCCATGGCAGAGACTCCGACCCAGTGTCGAATCAGCATCCTCGAACCCGCTGCAAACCGATCCGGCAAAACCATCCCCCAACTCGTCGGCGAGCCCCACATTATTGCGACCACGGCGTCCATAACCCGCGACCCTGGACCCTCGGTTCGACCCTTATACCTCCGACCGAACCCAGTTCTAATACATCCTCCAACCATTGCCATACCCGCGACCCGACCTCCTGTACCAAACCCGGAACCACCTTAAAACGAGAGCCAACCCATAATCCCATTTAAATCCCCTTTGTCCCAAATCGATTTTATCACCTGCCAACTCCCAAGCCAAATAAATAAACCAAATAACAAAACCCTTTTACCACACATGTGTTAAATGCCACTTATTTCCGCTTTACCCCAAATACCCCGAACTAACTTGTGATTGTGATATTAACTTGGGATAATTAATTTTAATGAATTAATTAATTTTAATTAACTAGAATATATGGTGTTATCCTATCCCTTGTTAGTCCTTACTTTTATTTCCTCACCCATCTCATATTTTAGATTTTATTTAGTTAGATTTACTTAGTTTCTTCACTTATGTGTTAGTTAGTTATTTACATCTTTGACTTAGTGTTGTTTCACATCCTCACCCAAATTGTTTTAATATTAAAAAAGCTAAAAAAATAGAAAAAGTAAAAATCCCCAAAAGAAAATAAAAGTGAATTACAATTATTTTCCCCTCGTTTTACCCTTTTGATGTGGATTGGTACCCTTAACTTACCTCTACACTTTAGTATGTTATATTTTGTAGGTATTTGATGATTTTTATTACTTTGTATTCAAACAACGACTACACACAAAAGTCATAGTTATCACACATCTCTTTTAAGTTACCCTTAGTATAGTTTGGAAGGGAAGGCCTCGATCAATACACACTTAAAATCCTCAACAGCTAGTATAACGCCTAGGTTTCTTTTCGAATCTATAAAGTTCGTGATACTAAACATGTTATCCTTTAATATTGAATCAAGTGGGATGAATTATAATCCCAATTAAAAATATGAGAATCATCAAATTTTGAAAAGCAAATTAATTTCAAAATTATGTCTGTAAGAAATTAATTTCGTTGTAATTTTAAAGTGGCACCCTCACCGTCATTTTAAGGTATGACTCGCTCAACATCGTTGTTCCCTTATGGAGTGAGATTTATCATTGGGAGCTTAAATCAGCCCGTTTTGAACCAGATGGACTTTCATCTCCAATTATGTACCTAGACAATTCATGATCCTCTCTCCTACATAACTCAATAGTCAATGAATTTTGATACTGAGAATGTCGATCCAAGTTCGCAAATTTTTAATTTATCGGATTACTTATTTGATTGGGTGTCTAAATTTGCACAAACCACAAGACAAATTAAAAAAAACCCTTAAACATGCATAAACATTCAATCCATCAAATATGTTGAGACACAGATTTCAGGAAAAAAAACCTTTTGGGTAAAACCTTTATTTCAGTATTAATTCAATAAATCGCAACTTACAATTACATAGAGAAATCTACAATGGATCAACACGCAGCTAACCCACAAAGACTCGTTGTCTTGAACTCAACAAGAGAATACACGTAGCACCCTCCAAGGACTCGCAACCCAATCTTCAGCAAGAGAACACCCTCGAGCACTCCCCAATAACACGCAGCTAGTAGTTGTAGAGATCTCCTCTCCACAAGAAAAAACTTGAACAAAGATGTGTCCTTGGGTTACAAAAGATTCACAAAAGTATATGGGATATTTGGTGTGAATCAAAGTTGTGTTTTTGTCCCAAAAAATGTGAAGACTTGATGTATTTGGTCTCTCAAAAACGTCTCTCAAAGTCTTAACAAAATACAGCACCGAAATAGGTATTTATAGAAAAAAAAAAATCCGAGGTGGTGCGCCGAACCGGTTCGCTTTGGTCTTTATAAAAATTGAATCGGTTCACTTTTCCAGTACCGAGGCCAAATCTGGTAAACCGAACCGGTTCACTTTTTCCGAACCGGCTCTCTTTTCTGGTCCAAAATTTCTTCCCAATTTCAAACAGGCATAACTTCTTCACCGTAACTCAGATTGAGATTCCGTTTCTTCCAGTATCTTCGTGGCGTCGAGATCTTCAACTTCCGAGTTGACCAGGACTCCAGACTATGGCTGTAAAATTACCAAAATTCCCTTGAACTTTCCTATCTTGCCTTTCTTTCATTATTTTGACTTCTCTAACACACCACTTGCATAAAATCCATAAAATCGTGGAGCGTGAAGTCGTTAAGGCAGATGTGGGACACTTGATGGATACGTTGAATGCTTGATTCTTAGAATTCAGATAAAATCCGTCATGTGAGATCGTGAAGTGACGTGCCAAATGTAGCGGCGTACGACATATACAAATGTAACATATTGGACATGAGAAAAATGTCCTTACAAATCCCCCCCTATGTCTATGCCGGTACATACATAAAAATCATTTGAATTATCAAAACAAAACCCCATACAAATCTAATATCCCCCATGAACCCAAAAAAAGGAAAATACTAAAATTTGCAAGTTCTCAAATTTTTCATCAACTTCAACTCTCTCAAAACTTTTCTCATCAGGGTGTGCAACATAGAATCTTCAATATTCATTCCTAAACACATGAGACAAAGAAAATACCTTCATGACGTATCGAGTTTGAAATGAGATAAACATAGATACCAATTTATGAGAAAAGCATAAGTCAAATCTTAAAACTCGCCCAAAATTCTAACTCCCCCATAATATGATAATTCTTTCTCCCCCATTTTATTATGTCCCCCAATAGTCAAAAGAGTAGAATAAATCAAACAAGAAAAATCGGGGTGTCAAGATATTCAAAACAAGGCATCAATCAAATGGCAAACGTGCTCTTGCAAAGAGATACTTAGAAAATCTTCACCAACTATTTTTTATTTTTCAAAAAAAATTTCGTACAAAAATGCAAAAATGATGTTACAAAAATCACACACCATGAATTTGCACTAAGATAATCAAATCATGGAAATGGAATGAATGTGTGTGAACATATTCTATAGGAGAATCAACTCAATCATATCATATTTGCAAGATACATAAGTGTACTCCTAACGAATGAACATCAAAATCATCCTTACGTGTGAAATTATTGAATTTAGATGACATCGTCTTAATCATATCAACAAATCAAAGTCACGATGATTTCCACACCAATAACATCCAAAACTATGTAATTATTTTTCAAGACTTTTTAAAGGACGTGCAAACTCATTTAAAAAATCCAAGCAATCTCCCCCAAATATATCCTCTTATAGAGGTGTATAAACAAAATTCTTAAACTTTGGAGAATTAGTGAAAAACCTAAATGGCCCATTATTGGGCTCCAAAAGATTCACAAAAGTATATGGGATATGTGGTGTGAATCAAAGTTGCGTTTTTGGCACAAAAAATGTGAATACTTGATGTATTTGGTCTCTCAAAAACGTCTCTCAAAGTCTTAACAAAATACACCACCGAAATAGGTATTTATAGAAAAAAATAAATTTCTGAGGTGGTGCGCCGAACCGGTTCGCTTTGGCCTTTATAAAAATCGAATCGGTTCACTTTTCTAGTACCGAGGCCAAATCTGGTAAACCGAACCGGTTCACTTTTTCCGAACTGGTTCACTTTTCTGGTCCAAAATTTCTTCCCAATTTCAAACGGGCATAACTTCTTCACCCTAACTCGGATTGAGATGTCGTTTCTTCCAGTATCTTTGTGGCGTTGAGATCTTAAACTTTCCAGTTGACTAGACCTCCAGACTACGGTTGTAAAATGACCAAAATTCCCTTGAACTTTTCTATCTTGCCTTTCTTTCATTATTTTGACTTCTCTAGCACACCACTTGCATAAAATCCATAAAATCGTGGACCGTGAAGTCGTTGAGGCAGATGTGGGACACTTGATGGAGATGTTGAATGCTTGATTCTTCGAATTCGGATAAAAGCCGTAATGTGAGATCGTGAAGTGACGTGCCAAATGTAGCGGCGTACGACATACACAAATGTAACATATTGGACATGAGAAAAATGTCCTTACAGATTCCACAATAAATTACAATGATTCCACTAGGGAGGGTATCATTAATTTATTTTGACTGTATACCATCAGTTCATCTTTTATAATAAACCCTCTAGTGATGAACTTCATCATTGGGGGATCGGACATACTAATATTCCGAATCTTGGAACAATCATTTACAACTTTTAATTAAACCTTGATGCGTTGATTAATTTCATCCATTGGGGGGTCAGACTAGCTGACGCGATGAACCAATCATATCATTGATTTATTAAAATAATGATGGAGACCGTGGTTTAAACCCATCTTACTTTGTGTTTTAAAGCATTGTGAGGGTTTTGAGAAAACATCAATTTAATTCTAAAAAATAAAATTAATATCCTTGGTAATTTTTAAATTTACATTTGTGATATAAATATCTTGATCTGACATCTCATTTTTCTTAAAATAAAAAAATATTTTAAATTTTGAAAAATGAAAATTCGGAAATCTCAATTTTAATAACACCTTAACATTTTAATTACCCATATTTTAACTCAATTTATAAAATAACAAAACGCTAACATAAATAATCGATGAGAATCGGCGATCTAGGTGGGTCTCAAAATAATTAATTCATATTGTCTATAAAATGGATGTTCCTAATTACCCATTCAATTTGCACACATATTATGCAACATAATATAAGTAAACATGCAAGCAATTAAAAAAATAAAAGTAGCAAAAGCGAAGAGACATAAGTTCCCTTTTCATCATGGCCTAGAGTCCTTGTTGTAGACTACATTATTAAGACTAAGAGTCCAACTTTAAGTAGCCTTCATCAAATTAAATAGTTATTAAAGGTATTGATCACTAGAATATCATGCTCAATGGGCTAAAACTATTACGGGGGAGAACCATCATGAAAAACCACCCTAAAAAGCCAAAATGCCAAGGCTGACAACTGGGGGGGGGGGGGGGGGGGGAGGGGAGGGGATCGATCAATGGGTGGCTAATCGATCGACCGTATTGAGATCCATATTCTTTTCCCCCCCGAATTTTCATGCAAAAACGTCCATAGATAACCTAAACCTTTATGAATGACAAGGAAAATTTTCCAAACACTTAAACTAACCCTAACATATGAATCTAAATAAATAATTATATTACAACCCATCCCAAATGCCTCCAAGTACAATGATGTTGAATACTAACAAAACTAAATTGTTATAACCATATGAATTTAGAGACAAAAATTAGATATGGATAAACCACATAGGATTCAATCACACATAAAAAAATGTGTTAACATGATGAAAGGGATAATGACGAAGGATCTCTGCAAAACCATATTAGTACGAAAGCAAACACAAAGATATAACATTCCACAACCTGCAAAACTAGGGTTCTCAAATTTGGACAACACGGATCCTTTCAATGGATGATTCATCTAAACCGAAGATTCTGATACCAATTATTGGGGATCGATATATGAGTAATAAAAATTTACAGCTACGAATATTGGAATAATCATTCACAGGAAAGTACACAACCAACAACTAGCCTTGAAGAACAAACCTAGGGTTTAGAACACCATACCTTTGGGGATCCACTTGTAATTCGATGGGAAGAAATGTATTTTTTGTTGATGCGCTAACTTGTTTGGATCTCCAAAAGCATGATTAACCTATTAGAAATCTCGAATCATCTAAAGTATGGTCCTTCCAAAATCTAGGTAGGTTTGTGGGCACCTTTTGAGATGAAAACTCCTTCTTATGAGTGAGATATATTGGTCTCTCTATAAGCCTCTTCATAAAACCAAGGACAATATTTCCCCTCACCCCTCTCAAAACCCTGATGCTAATGAATCACGATTAAGACCTTTTCCCACACTATACAAGTACAAAAGGTAGGCTTGGGAAAACTGGATTTCTCGAGAGTCTGAGCCAAACTACTTGGGCATGTGGACAACATGACGAACCCAAGAAAATTAATAATTTGGCTTCAAGTAAATACTCAAAAATAACGAAAAAAAACACCATAATTTATTTCCTTTATTTATCTAATTGTAATTACTTTCACTAAATACTTATGATTCCACTCGAATTTTGTTATCTTATAAAACACTCAGATATAGTAAGGTTTTATTTGCAAAGTTGATAATAGTATTTAATGCGATTCATCATGTTAAGATCCCACTACCCTCTTGGACAAATCAATTTGTTGTTAATCAATTTTAACAAACATCTACTCAATATCTTCAATTCTTAGACTTAACTTGTTTTGCAACTTTCAGCAGATTCTAAATAATCCACTAATCAAGTTTACGAGTGGAAACAAAATCTTATAAGTATATCAAGAGGTATCATAATACAAAGTTTCAGGGTACGTGTATTCCTCTAAATTATGATCTCATTGATAATACGTAAATATTGCATATTTCATCTCTCGAACCTATGCATTTTAGCCCCTTCGGGTGCCTTAATCTCTATATTTAAGCTTGTTAACTAGACAACCTCGATTTATATTGTTAACATGCTATATGAGGTATAATTGGGCTTTTGTAGGTATTTAGGTATTAAGAATGGGATTCAGATGCATTTTGGTGAAGTTCCGTACGCAATCGCATGCGCAAGGGAGATCAGGTCAATTCACAGTTGGGAACCTAGCCCGACATCTACACAAAAGTTGTATCCCTCCTCGCAAGCTTCGCATGGCCGAAAACGATGCGCTATTCTGAGTCTGAACGAAGGAGTTACGGCGTTTCTAACGGACGAGAAATTCATGCATGCCAAAACAGGGAAAACAGGAAGCTTCCCTGCTTGATCGATCGATTGATCAAAAGGATCGATCAATCGATCCTTCAGTATTTTTCCATGATTTCTACTATCGATCGATCAACTTGAGGGGTCGATCGATCGATGCCCTGTTTTCTGCAGATATTTTGGCTTTGCTTTTTCTTTTTCCTTTTCTTTTCTCCTTTTATTCCAACTTACTATATAACCCAATTTTGTTGTAATATGAGGATGATTCAGTTTTCTTTAGTTTAGCCTAGGGTTTGTGGGTTTTGAGAGCTTATCTTAAATTCTTCTTGGCTTGACAACCATTTGGAGTTTGTATGTTGAACTTTCATCTCATTCACCATTAATATACTTGTTCTTGCCTATTTCTTGCTTTGTAGAATAATTTCCATGCTTTCTTAATTAGTTTAATTTCTTCAATTCTTGATTTCCTAGTTTAATTAGTATAAATTTGCTTAGTTTATTATGTGCCCTTGGATAAATAGGGCTGGGATGTCGTTCCTCCATTTTCGGGCCCCGAGCTCCGAGAATGAGGTTTTGTACAAAATTGTGTTTAATTGAACCCGCGCGAATTAAAGTCGGATTATTATGCATTTAACTTTCATTGTCATACAACGTTAGTGTTTATAGCGATAATCCGAGTTTCATCCGCGTGCGACCAATTTTCGGTTAATTGTTTAATCTCGCAACTTTGGCTTAAATTCCATATTGTGTGATGTTTATGATTAATTGATAATGCTCGATTAAATTGCTCTTGAGCCGGAATACTGATTAGTAGTTGTTTTGAGTCGTATGGTTGGATGATATCCTGATCCTCTATTTACTATTATTTAGACTTAACTTATTCTTTTCTTTTACTTCCTAGCACACATCACCTTTTTACAGTTTTATTCCTGGATTAATAATCTGTTACGATCTATCAAACATTCTCTGTGGATTCGATACCCGACTTATCACTGTACTTGTATCGCAAGTAGAGTCGTAAATTACTTTTTTTTGTATTAACGCGGTGAAATGAATTCAACGATTAGCGTTTTGACACGATGCTGCCTTTCACGCTTGATCAAAATGGCGTCGTTATCGGGGATCGAACCCAGGTCACCCGCGTGATAGGTGGGAATACTTACCACTATACTACAAGCGTGAAAGGTAGCGTCGCGACAAACCCTAATCGTTGAATTCATTTTACCGTGGTAATACAGAAAAAAACCTAAGTTACGACTCTACTTGCGATACAAGTACAGTGGTAAGTGAGGTATCGAATCCATAGAGAATGTTTGATAGATCGTAACAGATTATTAATCCAGGAGTAAAAGTGTAAAAAAGTGATGTGTGCTAGGAAGTAAAAGAAAAGAATAAAATAAGTCTAAATAAAAGTAAAGAGAGGATTTGGATATCATCCAGCCATACGGCTCGAAACAACTAATAATCAGAATTCCATCTTGAGGGCAATTTAATCGAGCATTATCAATTAATCATAAACATCACACAATAAGGAATTTAAGCCAAAGTTGCAATATTAAACAATTAACCGAAAATTGGTCGCACACAGATTAAACTCGGATTATCGCTATAAACACTAACGTTGCATGACAATGAAAGTTAAACGCATAATAATCCGACTTTAATTCGTGCGGGTTCAATTAAACGTAATTTTGCACAAAACCTCATTTTTGGAGCTCGGGGCTCGAAAATGGCGAAACGACATCCCGACCCTATTTATCTAAGGGTACATAATGAACTAAGCTAATTTATACTAATTAAACTAGGAAAGAAAGAATTAAAGCAATTAAACTAATTAAGAAAGCATGGAAATTATTGTACAAAGCAATAAATAGGCAAGAACAAGTATATTAATGGTGAATGAGATGAAAGTTCAACAAACAAACTCCAAATGGTGGTCAACCCAAGAAGAATTGAGCTAAGCTCTCAAAACCCACAAACCCTAGGCTAAACTAAAGAAAACTGAATAATCCTCATATTACAACAAAATTGGGTTATGTAGTAAGTTGGAATAAAAGGAGAAAAGAAAAGGAAAAAGAAAAGCAAAGCCAAAATATCTGCAGAAAATAGGGAATAGATCGATCGACCCCTTTGGTTGATCGATCGATAGTAGAAATTGTGGCAAAATACTGAAGGATCGATCGATCAATCCTTTTGATCGATCGATTGATCAAGATGGGCAGCTTCCTGTTTTCCCTGTTTTGGCATGCATGAATTTCTCTTCCGCTAGAAACGTCGTAACTCCTTTGTTAGAACTCGGAATCGCGCACCGTTCATGGCCACGCGAAGCTTGCAAGGAGGGATACAACTTCCGTGTAGATGTCGGGCTAGGTGCTCAATTGTGAATTGATCGGATTGCCCTTGCGCGTGCAATTGCGTACTGAACTTCACCGGAATGCATCCGAATCTCATTCTTAGTACCTAAATACCTACAAAATCCCAATTACACCTCATATAGCATATTAATAATATAAACTGAGGTCGCATGGTTAACTGGCTTAAATATAGAGATTAAGGCCCCCGAAGGGGCTAACATGCGTAGGTTCGAGAGATAAAATACGCAATATTGGCGTATTATCACACCCCCTAACTTACACATTGCTAGTCCTTAGCAATGAAATAGGATGCAACAAGAAAAACAAGTAAACCAAAAGAAGGATAAGTACAAAAGTAGGATAACAAATCAATAAAAAGATAAGGCCACTTTCACGGGCGAACGATTGCATTTATCATAGGCAATAAGCCGTTAAACCCCTAGGTTACCCTAGTGGACGAGTGTCGTCTCGTGAGGGTTTTCAGGGATGGAACCCACAAACATCACATGGTTTTCTCAAAATATGCCCAAACCAACATGCGACAAGCCCAAAAATAGCGAAAATGATTTTATACGCATTATTAGCAAATTGAACTAATTCACACAAAAGTCTCAATCATTAACATTATAGAATGCACCTCATAGAAATGAAACCTTAAAATGTGGGAGGGGAGTGAGCACACGCAAAATATGATTTGGAAAAAACTTAAGTAAATCGGATACTAAATATCAAAGCATGCATAAAAGTCAATCTTCACGGGCATTACACTCATCAAATGAATTCACTTGAAACAGGGAGGTAACACACGGGACATGCGAGCATAAAGAGTAAATGTAAAGGGAAACTAGGCCGCGCACATGTCACAATTGAGGAACAATTTATATGAAAGTAAAACTTATAATCTCAATGAAAGGATACGGCACACTAAAAGAGGAGAAATGCATTTTCACAGATTATCACAACTATTATGACTTTTAAATTACATGCACTTAAGATCACGTAGGACTTGTAATAGGGCTATAATGTAGGCTAGGTTAGGGTACGAAATGAAAGGGATGTATATAGGGATTCAAAGGTGTTCGGGGATGAAACTAGGCATAATGGGAAAAAGTGGGCAATTTCAAAATTGGACAGCTGATTTCCAAATGGGCATTAGATTTAACAATCGAGAGAGTAACAAGGATTATTGAATCACTACAAACAATATATACCACTTTCTCTTTATTTTTCTTTTCTTCTTTTTCTCATTTTTTTCTTTTGTTTTACTTTTTTCTTTTTCTCACTTTTTTTTTGTTTTGTTTTACTTTTTTTAACTTTCTCTTTTTCATTCTCTTTTCACTACATTTTCTTCTTTTCTCACTCTGTTCATGCTCAAATTGCAACCACAAAACAACAATATCATTCAATCCCAAGTAAACAATCCAAACAAGGGTATGTAAGGTAATATGTATGGTATAGAACTCCAATTTGGAGTTGGTTATGGGATTTTGGGTAATGAAAAGAAAGGCTAGTATTTAGGCTCAAGTGGCTTGAATAGGGAACATATAAAAGGTGAGGTCAAGGTCATATGGGTGATATACAAAGATGGCATATGATCATTTCAAAAAGTCTACGCAATTGTTAAGTCAAAACAATATATGAAAATCATGCTCAAGTAATACATTTTATATATGAACTCAATTAATGAACGGTCAATGAAAGAATAAAGAGATTACTAACGACTGTAACGTTTTCAAAGAGGAAAGAATAGTGTATACAATCACAAATGAACATAAGTCTCTAATCTCACTCGGTGTAAGTATATACAATGCAACAAAAGATTACCGAGTTATAAAAGTCTTAAACCAAATCAATAGAACAATAAAAGTGCTTGTGCTCATGGGATTAAAGTTTAATTCATGAAGTTATTCATAATATTAATGATTTGAGGACTAAAGTCTAATAACTTCTAAAATCGAGAACATGCATCGTTAAATTATCTAATGGATCGGGTAATTATTAAAATTTATCATTGGAAACAAAGGCAAAATGCCCAACAAAGGAGAAAAAAGAAAGAAAATATTTTTGAATTTTCAAATTTTTAAGAAAAACATACTTTGTAACTTAATTGTAGTCAAATTCAAAGACTAAACATGAAATGGATAGAATATCCCACACCCCCTAACTTAAATGTTGCATTGTCCCCAATGCATCCATTAAAGAACACAACACAAAGATAGGAAAAGAATGATATTACCCACATTTGGGGTGATCTCCATAAGTACAAATCCAAATGAATCTGAAAAACAAGTTAGTACAAAGCATAGGAAGAATATGTACCGATGTATTAAGTTAAAAGAATCTATGTCACAAGTCACAACAATATAAAGGGGCTGAAGTGCAAATACTAGATAAATTGATGGTGAACTTTTTGATTTTATAAAATGGAAGGTCACACACGTTAAAATCCAATAAACAACCACAAACTACATTCTCATTGCTCATTTCATAAGTTCCATACGAAACAAGTTAATACGTTACAGCTATTAAAAAGAAAGAAATAAAAAAAAAATAAAAAAAAATACAACATAATATCTGCCCCAGAAATGCCAAAATGACCCAGTATATTAGTAGCCTAGTGGCCGGAACCACTAGGATCAGAAGGATCCTGAAAATGAGGAGGTAGAACTGTGTCCGAATCATGCCTCTGCAAGTAAAGATCTCTCATCATCGCCTGCATCATCCGGTACTCATGCCTCTGTTGCGCTCTGGCCTGCCTCTGCTCGGCTCACTCATGCCGCTACTCGGCCTACTGCTGTCTTAGATTTAACTACTGTTGGTCCAGATGGGACTCCCATGTAGCCCACTTGAGCTGGTTCTCCTCCCAGCGTTGGTCCTGTACGGACTGAAATGACTCAAAGCGGGCATCATAATATGTGTGTGGCACGTGAGAACCCACACCCTGCTCCACACCTCTAATCTCGGCCTCCTCTGCTGCCATATCAGCCACCTCTATCCTGTCAGTCGCACCTACCCTCTGTCTTTTGTTCCCTGACTCCCCCCAAGCATGAGTCAACATCTTCGAGATATTTTCCTTTGTGAGAAGCCCTAGTGGCTCATGCTTGCGATCAACGTCAAATTTTGGGCAACTGTGAGAAGTGCAAATCCTCGTGATGAGGGCTGGAAAAGGAAGGGAAAATCTCTAGGCGCTCTCCTTTGTTGTCCCCAACATCGTCTCCAAAAAGATTTTGGGCAAACTAATTTCGCCCAAATTATGAAGCATAGTGTAGATGAATGTTGCGTGCTTGTGACGAACCTCTGATCGGTTGTTTATCACCATGAATGAGTGAACTTTGATGTAGTGGAGAATTCTTGGTAAGTCTTCCATTGCCTCCGAATGGAATGCACCTTTATTCCATTCTTCGCCCGGCGCAAGGGCCTCAATCAACGTTGCACGCCCGAAAATATCGCTATCCAAAAAGATGACAGGATCCGCGGGGTCTGGCACATCCATAAAAGCTGCCAAATCAGAATGACGGAGAGGTATCCGCACCCCACGGACCATGGCCTCATATATAGTAGGCCCCTGCCCCCTCATCTCTACCAATGTCGCATAAAACATACGGACAAGCTCTTCATTAATGCGCCCATTAGTAGTGAGAAAGGGCTCCCATCCCTGTCGACGCAACAAAGCCTGCGCCTCGTGTGGTAAATGATCAAGGGTCCATGAAAAATGATAACCCAGCGATCGCTCGGATGTCTGAAAGTAGGCCTGAAACTAGTCTCGCTCCTGCTCACAGCGAAACCCCTCGAAGCCATGGTGGGGCATGCACCTAATGAATTTGTAGTTTTTGATAGCGGCCATTTCAACCTACAAAACAATAATTAAGCAATATAAAAAAAATTGTAAGCACAATTAATGGTTAGTTAGTGTACAAGTTGAAATGGTGGGTGCACGTGCGCAAAACCGAGGGAAAAAAAATCAACATTGCGATAAAATTTGTCAAAATACGACAAGGAGTGAAAATCACCCCAAGTGTGCGCCAAAAAATGGATTGAAAACTGTTTGTGGCATTTCAGCGAACACTTGGCGTGCGCAATGTGCGTCGAGGGTGAAAAATACCACTTTGAACTAACAAATGAGCCCCACTTATGAACACAAAAATAATGCAACAATACACATGTGTTCATGAATGGAAATAAATCAAGATTCGCAAGTTAAATCAGTTGGCACAACACAAAACAAGGAAAAAACCAAGAATGCTTAAACATGTCAAAAATTGGATAGAACAGTGTAAACATGACAAATTTCAACCAAAATCTACAAATACATAAGTCTAGAGGAAGGATTATACCTTTGGAGTGTTGATTAGGGTTGAAAAAATGAAGGAAATGTGGTGGGGGATTTTAGGGCTCGAAAGTTAGAAGAGAGGAGAGAATAAAGATAAAGGAGAAAGGGGAAAAACAACCCAGCCTCGGCCTTTTACTGGTCGATCGATTGATCGACCGATCGACCCTTGGGCTTCGATCGATCGATCAAGCAGTAAAAGGCCCACTGCATGCTATTTTTAAAGGGAGTGGGAATGGAATTTAGGGGAGTATGGGGTGTAGAATTGTAAGAATAAATATATAAATAGTATATATAAGTATAGGAAAATAAGAATACAAAGAAAAAAAATTAAAAAAATAAAAAAAAAAACAAAAACAAAGAATTGGGCTAAGTGTGCACATACCTACACATATACTAACAAAAAAAATGAAAAATATGGACAAGGATCAACACACACGCATGGTCACAACAAAATGAAAAAAAAAAAAAGAAAAACAAATGCAAATGCGTGAGGATGAGTGTGTGAAAAATAAAGATTTTTTTTTTTTTTGTGACGTGTTTCATTGTTTTCTTAACAAATGTGTGCCAGGGTGCATAGTCTCCGCAAATTCAAGTCCGTTGAACCTACAAAAGAGTTAGAACCAAGCATATGGAATAAAATAAAAAAAGAGATTAACTAATTACACTAGGCTAAATTAAGAAAAATTAAAAATGAAGAAGTTAGTATATACAACCTACACATAGGAATGCTAATTAGCTATATACTAATAGTTGAAATTTTTTAGGCTCCATCCAAAACATAATTTGACTTTGACGGATCAACGGTGGACCCTATCGAACATGCAAGCCTCTCAGAAAAAGAAATTTTGTTCGAACGACGTAAGGCATGTGTAAGGCGGTAAAAGTGAACCATCCCCAATTGAAACTTTGGGAGGGAGGATGGGGGGTTTGGATAGGAAGGGCGACAAATACACGTGTGGGCCGAGAAAAATTGAATTATCTCCCAAGTATTTTAAAGTCGGAATGGGAGGCAGCGCACATGATGGCAAAGATGCCATCATGGAAAGCAGCTCGAGCGAGTACTCCTCGTTTGTGAAAAGGTTTGGAACTATAAAGTTTTGAACCGATTCATCGATTACTCGAATTGGTGTGACAGTATAGAATAAAGATGGGGATGAAAGAAATTCAAACTCAGGCGATGCGTGATCATCGCCGGAAGATTGAATTTTGGAATAAATAGTATTGTTTACAATGAAACTTTATTCTTTGAAAATCAAAGAAGAAACGGACTCATTGCAAATGGATACTATGCCCTTTTCATCCTCATTTTCATTCTCTACTATACCATGGGTCAAGTAAAGGATGATTTGTTCCAAAGTAGGAATGAAGTCCTCATTTGGTTCAAAACAGTCCTCGACTTTGTAAGCCTCGGAAGAAAAGTCGTTGTTGGATTAAAATAGTAAATCCAACTCGTGTTCCCAATAACAATTTTCTTCCCGATAACGGTTTTCAATCCTCTCATTTTCAAGCATGCGCAATCCCTCACCAAAATTCATAGGGCGAGGAGCGAATTCTTGGAATTGAGAGTTTTGGAAATCGTTCTCGGGACTATAATCAAAATCTTTAACATAAGAATTTTGAAAATGATTACAATTTGTTTCAAAATTCTTATCATAAGGATCTTGCGACCCAGAATCAAAATGATAACGCCCAAAATTGATGTAATCCAAATTTTGACTTTCGTAATACTCACCCAATGTCATTTTAGACGTTGCAACTTTTTGGGATTGTAAGTATTGACCAAAAGTCATAGGTTTACCGGAATTTTGAGAGTTATCATTAGGATTCCCAGAAAAGTTATAATAAGACATGCCTATCATAAAATAAAGCTCGAGAGGACAAATTACACAAAGCAATGTGCGACGGGAAAAATTCAAGCGTTTCTAGGCGCTCAAATGTAGATGTCCTGCAAAAAAGGTTAAAACAAAGAATACAAATAAAAAATAAAGAATACTACAAACTAATAAGACAATTACAATCTATAACAAAACATTCCTCCGACAACGGCGCCATTTTGATCAAGCGTGAAAGTTAGCGTCGCGTAAAAACGCTAATCGTTGAAATCGTTTCACCGCGTTAATACAAAAAAAAATCTAAGTTACGACCCTACTTGCGATACAAGTACAGCGGTAAGTCGGGTATCGAATCCACAACGAATATTTGATAGATCGTAACAGATTATTAATCCAGGAATAAAAGTGTAAAAAGGTGATGTATGCTAGGAAGTAAAAGAAAAGAATACGCTAAGTCAAAATAAAAGTAAAGCGAGGATCGAGATATAATCCAACCATACGGCTCGAAATAACTAATAATCAGAATTTCGGCTCGAGAGAAATTTAATCGAGCATTATCAATTAATCATAAACATCACACAATAAGGAATTTAAGCTAAAGTTGTGAGATTAAACAATTAATCGAAAATTGGTCGCACGCGCATTAAACTTGGATTACTCATAATAATTCATATACTTATATCCCAATATGAGAAGATGATATAATTCTATCTAAAATTGAATCGCACCCATAGCAATAAAAGCAACGATTACATAAGCATCCCAATCCTCATAATTCTTGGGATTAAGAATCTACGCACCATTTCTAAATGGTGGGAGATTTTATGCATCTAAATCTAGACAACCCTTAGACTCTAATGTTATGGGTGGTTTCGTTCAATAAATTCCTAAGATGTACCGATCGCAATCCTCGGTTGACCTTAGACTCGAACCATGACACCGATTGCCCATAGTTTTAGATAAACTACTAGAGTTTCATTGCAACCGTTCCAATACAATGTCAAGTTCCTATCTAGATTGTGAACTTTTCAATAATTTTAGAGCCGAAATTCCTATCTCGATGTGATCAACTCGAAGCCGACTAGCTAGAATTCCTACTAAGCTCTATTGATCGATATTTATAAGAAAAATATATTTAAACAAATATAAAGAATTCTCATAAACTTGATTATCATTTCAAGATGAATAAAAATTTTCCTTTATTAATCAATAATAAAAAAATTTACACATTGTTTTATGAATAAACAGCAACACGTACCCCGTGTTTCTTGAGATGGCTAAGGAAAATGGGAGCATGTTGGTTATGTTGTAATTAATTAATGATATTGATGGGTTAATTAAATGGACTACAAGGTTATGTGATACATGGTGGGTTATGATTATTTATTACATAAATTGTGAATTTGTCTCATATATATATATATATATATATATATATTGAGTTGCCTATCTTGTAAACTTTCTAGGGTTTTGACCCTATTTTGTTTGTGGTAATATTCCACGTGATAGAGATGGTATGCCTACATAGAAATTCCTCTTCTTCAGATAACACAAATTTTCCTTTACCATCTTTAGATATTTTCAAACAACGGATATGAATGTAGGCCAACCTCATTGATATACTATCCTTTCATTTTTTTCAAATGTGTGAGTTATACTTTTAGGTTTATATGGCATGTGTAATGGATACCAGGATTTGTCTTGTATTATTTGAGATTCAATTTTGGCATGTATATTTAGGAGTTGGTGTTTAGTTGCAGATCTCTATCTATCACTCTATTATAGCTATGATGCGTCGTTATGAGTTTTGTATAGGAGGAATTCCATACCATATTATTATATTTTTCACATGTTTTATTTCTTTCCATTCATGTTGACAATAACATTTAAATTCTTTCTACAAGTTATATATTTTAATGTTAGTAACTGAGCAACCCTAAGGTTAAAATATATAGGTTGTTGCATTGGACCACTAGATAATATAAAAACATACCCAATAGTATACCAAAGCTTGTCCAAATCACTCGAATATTCAAACTCAACATATCTACACAAACGAGACTTCTCCACCCATTGGTACACAAGTATCAGAAAAAGTGATCACCGTAGACACCAAAAAAAGACACTTTACCACATTCTTATGATTTTTGCCTTGGTTTGCCAAATAGCTACTCATAACTCTCACTTCTGGAGATATATCCAACTGATCACAAATCATGGTATACATCAAGATACCCACCACACTCTCATACATAATTGATCCATATACCCCACCTCAACCTCATTGCTCGCAGCCATCGTATCTGGAAATTTGTAGTGTGCAGCCGTGTGAGTATTCATAAGCTTTGCATTTGGCATCCGTAATCGTCCCATAACCTTCTCTAAGTATTGTTTTTTATGAGACTTAAACTTTTGTTCTTCCTATGTCCACCAATCTCCATGTCTAAAATTTTCTTAGCGTTACTTAATCTTAAAATATTATCTTAATTAAGCATTCACCTTGTCAATTTCCACCAGGAACGATTAAACAATGAGAATATCATAAGCATGTAAATGTGATTAAATGAAAGTAATTTCCCCGAGCCTCCTGAAACAGACGCTATGATAAAAATAACCCGATGTGAATTTATGGCCTATTATAAATGGGTCAAACCACTTTTACTACTATCGGGGTAATTTATTTAATAGTTTTTCTAGGTTTAGTCTCATGTCCAATCTTTTGTTAGGCTCCCCTCCCATGTATTATTTAGATTGTCTTAAGTCCTCTAACGACCCAAAGCTCCCTCAATCGTCTTGTAACCGCCTCTCTTCCTTTTCGCAGAGAATGTCACTTGCCTATAGTTGTTACAATGGGACCAATGACTAAAAAAAAATATGGGAGTGGTTACAAATGAATCTTTAAAAGTGATACTAAATACTTGCGATCCCTTTATTAAACCCATATAAAAACTTCTGCATTTTGCATACATAATATTCCATTACAACAAATTTGAATACCTCCGATTGAGACATATAAATATCCTTCTATTGATCCTCATGGAAGACATATAAATCTCAATCTCTTGATCGTCATGGAAGAACATTGTTTTGACATTGAGTTGTTCAAGATATAATTTAAAATTCACCACCATAGACAATAACACCTGAATGGAAGTGTCTTTCACAACCAAAAAAGAATATTCACTATAATAAACATCCTCCCTTAGATAAAAACCCTTGTATACTATCCTTTCCAGGTAAAGGACATCAAATTATGGATCCCCATATTTCTAGCATAAATCCATTAACAACCGACATACTTATTCCCATTAGGCAACTTCACAAGTTCATAAGTCTGGTTCTTGTGATGACAGTCAATCTCCTTACTCATGAGAACCTCCCACTCATTAAAATGAGTGTCACTCATCGCCTCTCGACATGTTTATGCATAATCACCATAAATCATTAATGCATAAGAAACCATGTTATCATCGAAACCATATCTCCTCATTGGTTTTTGAACACTAGGTTCTTTTTATCTAACCAAAGATTGGTGTTCTTCCCGTTATTGACTATGTCCTTCTTCTATAACCTCAAACTTTTAACTTGGATAGTCAATTAGAATAGTCATCCCGAATTGCACCTTTTCCCTCTCATTATGCACTAAAGAATATTCTTTATATATTTTTTGGTACTTGAGCATGGATGTATTTTCAAATGTCACATGCATGCCACCATATTTTCTTATTCTAGGCACCATAACTTATATCCATTTAACTAATTACTTTAACCCATGAATATTTCCATTCGATCTCTCAAATTAATTTTACCTTTATAAGATGGAAATAATTCTGGAACCCAATTTCATGGACCGTATCGTAAGTAGGATGTGAAAATGACGAGGACTTCATAGTAGTAGTATAGTTAATTATTGTAGATGGTAAACCATCACCAATCAATCAAGCTTAGGATAAAGCCTCTGCTAAAAAATCCTTCAGCAAGCACATGATGGAAAATATATTACTCAACTTTTAAAGTATGGTTCAATTAATCCTCTCGACTAATCCATTTCACTGTGTCATTTTCATATTAAAAAATTTAAAATCATACCCTCATCATGAAAAATACTTCAAGTATGGATCATACCAGTATTCATCGCCACTATCCAACCCAAGCACATTGATCTTCATGCCAACCAGATTCTTAACCATGTTCTTCCAACTTAGAAACACCCCAAAGACCTTGTCATTGTGTTTATGGTATAAACCTAAGGCCACTGAGAGTAGTCATAAATGAATATCACAAAGTAGTGACTACATTCCAAAGATGGTGTTTCGAAGGACCTCAAATATCTTTGTGAATGTAGTCAACTATTCCCTTTGTGAAAATAATTACCATGCAAAAATTTACCCATGTTTACTTTCCAAGAAAGCAATTATCATAAAACCCCAACTTACAACTCTTCTCACTCTTTGGCAACCCTTGCTTAGACAAAACCATCATGTCTTTATCCTTGTCATTTCCCAAACGCATATACCAAAGCCTAGTGAAATCCATATTTACCTCTTCTTTCTCATCAATGATATATGCATGTCTTTTTACATTATCCCGTGAAGAAAATAATGGTTTTCCTATTTCTTTCCTCTCATCACTAACTTTGCACTTAAGATAGGTAAACATTCCTCCCTTGAGTACAATCTTGGACCCATTAGAATCTAAAGAATCGAAAGAAATCAAATTATTCTTCAACTTCAAAGCATATCGAACATTTGTGAGAGTCCAAGTAACTCAAGTATGCACATTCAATTTGATTGTGGAAATACCCATTTACCTATAAATGTGGCCATTAATACTTCCTAAATTGTCCCTTATTCTTTTACTTGTAAAAAACATTGTCCAAATACTTAGTCCTAGACATGTTCCTCGATCGTCCTCCCCCACATTACATTTTCCCATCGGTCTTACCTCCTATAACCAATACATCAATGAGAACCATCGTTCTCCTTTTGTTTTCCACTTCCCAATAATGTTGAAATATACATCATCAAAATTCACTTCCACTTTCGCATATGGAAATGTGGTTCACCAATTATAATATGAATTCAAAAGGAAATTTAGATGTAACAAAGTTGTATCTTATCGTCAATATCAAGGTCTAAGCTAAGAACGTAAATTTGTGTCACTAGATGAAAACCTAGAAGGGGTGAAGAGTTTTCTAGTCAATTTTTTTTAATTTTAAAAATTACACACCAATTTGCAATTTAGATCTATGTCATTTAAATTTTAGCAATTAAATTTAGATAAATTAATATGAATACAAATACAAACAAACAATCAAATCTCAAATCAATTTCATAACACCGATTTTAGGAGGAAAACTTCCAATGTATGGGTAAAAAACTTGGTTGTGCTCTATTTTCTTATTATATTTAAAAAGATCCTTTAAACAACACAATACGATAGTTCTCTCTCATTCTCTCACAAGAAATTACCTATGAACGCTAAGACTCTCTCTCATTCCATTAAGTGACCTGATCTGAGATCCATTTATCGAATATAAGTGTTGCATTCTTCATCGTTGGTCCACACCATGCTTGAAATCTTCACTAGATCAAACACCTAATTTGAGATCTTGGAGTATATATCATGTGTTTTGAATTTTAACGGATGTAAATAATGGCTAATTATGGATTTATCCTCTCAAATCATCTTTCAAAAGTAGATTTAGGTCTAGGTATAAAAAACTCACAAAAATAGTTTGAAAACTTAATTTTCAAATGGAGAGGCCATGTTATGCTTTTAAAAACAAAAATCTATTGAGATTAATTCTATTTTGAAATGAAGAGAATTGTTATAAGTGTTATAGTGAAGAAGGTTTATTTATTAAGATTTTTCAAAAATCTGCTCTGCCGTTCACACGAGTGTAAAGAAGCACCATGCACACAATTTTAGCCAATGAGACAATCGACGAAAATTTTCATTTCGCCATGCGCACGGGGGCAAATCAATGTTCTGTGCATGTTTTTGACAGAGTGATTTCGCAGACCAAAAAACATCATTTTTTGCACATAAAGGTGATTTTTATCATGCGAAGGAAAAACGGGTTAAGCAAATTACTATTAAATCTTCCCTTTATAATCAGAACACAGACATTATCCATTTTTAAAAAACACACATATACTCTACATATAAAATTCAAAAAAACATTTTTAGAAAGAAATACTAGTTTAAAAATCCTGAGTGTGTGCATATCCAAATGTTTAAACAAATGAAACATTCTACGAAAAGGATACGCTTAGGTAGATCAACTACAAAACTCTTGAATTGTGGAGAAGCTGCAAAATCTTTATTGCTCATTGTACATAGACAATATAACAAACCTATCACATATCAAGATTTTGGGTTCGAGTTAGTGCATGAATAAAATGATTTGACACACAAGATAGCCAAATAAATTATACATAATATGGATACATTTTTAATCTGCACCTTTGGCTATTCCACTTCAACACCCCTCCCCCCCACCCCTTAAAAATAAGAACATATTGTTGATTACAACAAGAAAGACTCACTCTATATTAGCCATACAAAGAGAGAACCTTTTTAAAATGCACAAAATCCAACAGAATAACTTAAATATTGAGTATGAGCTGTTGGTTTTGAATAAAGCGAGGTTTCCAATAGAAATATTGTATCACAAAAATATTATATAGGAATATATATGAGATTAAACTTCACTTGCCGGGGACTCCACCAAGATCAACAAATATGATGATAAAAGATAAAGATATGATAGAAACATCGTAATGCAATTTTGCTTTCCCTAAATCAAACTATAAAGTAGTTGATAAGCATAAAACAACACGCCTCTCCATAAGGATAACATAAATATCAAACTTCAAGACACAAACATCTCAAACAACAAATATATGCATAAACGTTATCCCACTTAATTCAACATTCCTTTTGAAATTCTCCCCATTTTCACAAATTCTTCTCCCCTTTTGGCACAAAATATGACAAATAAGATAATGAGGGATATATCATCAAGAAAAGTAGAAACATGTCAATACGAGTAGGTACATAGAAGAAAACCAAATGTATATCAAGGAATAAGTACCAAACAACAAACTGGGAATTATTAATTCATAGGACTATCCCCGACATTCTAGATAAGATTGTTACAACTAAGCAGGAGCATGGGATGAAAATAATTCCATTGCTTAGGCACTTAATCAAAAGATCGCTACAACTAGGCAAGAGCATGGGATAAATATTCCATTGCCTAGGCACACTAGGACAAACATAAATTTGAAAATTGTCAATTCATATACAGATATTAAGCAGAAGATAAATTTCATGATTATATATTCTTGTTTGAAGAATGCCCTGGAAATCTTTTATTTTTTAACAATGCAAGATCAATCGATACCTTCTTTATTAATATATGGATTTCTTATTAAGCCCGACAGATGGGCGACACTCTTATTATTCGGATTTCTTATTAAGCCGGGCAGATGGTCGACACTCTTATTATCTGGATTTCTTATTAAGCCCGACAGATGGTCAACACTCTTATCCGGATCCTGATTTCTCAGTGCTTTTATTATGGACATGGATTTATCACTAGCATGGATATTTGATTCAAAATATATATTATGCTCAATCATGCTTATTATTGGATCATTCTATCAAGTCCTGACAAATGCTCGCGCATCATCATTGTTATTTAGTCTCCTAAGCCCAACCGGGCTCCATATATGCCGATCAATGGCACATACCAAAATCAAATTCCTAATTGGAATATATCACATTCTTAATTAGAATGCCCACAGATTCCTAATTGGAACATATCAAATTCCTAATTGGAATACCAACACATTTCTAATTGGACTATATGTTAAAAGAAGTTTTACTCGACCAAAATTACATGGTTGACAAGAACATCAAATTATTTCTGTGGTCACATCAGGACAATATGGAAATGCAAACATGCAAAGTTCTTGGGAAGTCATTTCGGGGAACATGTCCTCGGCCTTATCTTTTCTTGCAAGACCAACATACTTCAAGGCCAAGAAAGCATTCAGAGTTCATATTATACACTTGGGGACTTTTACTACAGAATTAATTATTCATTCGGTGCCACATTCTCGTAACATTATGGAGTATTAGCCGAGCATCACATTCAACTCAAAATCATAACAAAATAAGACATATCACTATCCAATCATCATATAGGAGTTAGTTTTGCTATTGATGTTCAGTAGGCATATTCAAGAGTTCACGAGGCATATTCAGGAGTTCATGAGGCATATTTAGGAGTTAGTTTGCTATTGAATTTCAGGAGGTATATTCAGGAGTTATTATGCACATGTTATTGAAGTTCGGGAGTTAGAGTCAGCATCTACAACACTACGATCTTTACTACTACTGTCCCAACCAATACTGAAGAAGAAGTTATACTTATATGTAAATGTTTCAGAGTCTGTTACTAGCTCGCCACTAATCAAATTGAAGAATTGGGTTCCAAAGTAAGCATGGTACATCACTAAAGCCTTCAGAAGATCAAAAATAAAAAAACAAACACGTACAATCGGCACTGAGTTGGTCGGCTAACCAACCAACACACTTGAAGATTATGGCAAGCCACAAGATGCAAACTATGACATGGTTGTATCCAAATTCCCAGGGGTGACACATAGCACACTTTCGCTTGTCGAACAGAGTTCATCAAAAGAAAGATTAGCTCTCACGTGATCGTCGATCAGCCTGCATCATCCATCATTCGGGAGATAGCCCACTCATATGTTGAACAAATCAAGAAGACAGATCAATAATCTCATTATGCACAAGCACCAAGCAACATTTAATAATAAATACACCATCCTTTCAGTAAACCATCAAGCATGGAGCATTGTATCAGTTTCATATAAGTTCCATAATATTTTTTTTAGATATGACGTAGATTTGTTCATCATATTTTTATTTATACAAAAGTAAAAAATAACTCTCTCTCCTGAAAACCAACGACCCACTTTCATAAAGAAGATGAAAAATGAACAGTCGTTCAAGAAAAGGCAGGGGAGAAACTTTTCCAGGAAGATGAAGAAGTTTTGGGTTTATTAAATCGTTTCGACTTCAACGTTCTACAGTAACAAAAATTACGAAATTGGGACACAAATCCGTGATCAAAATTTCTCCATGATTCGTCATTAAGCAACATTGTTGTTGAACAGTGTCAAAACCCGACTGGATATCTGGCTTTATTCGTTATCAATATATCCACATCACAAGGAACCATCTTAATTTATGGTTTCAATAGGTCCTTACCGAAAGATCCACAATAGCATTGGACGAGATCAAATTACCGGAGTTTTATGAACTTATTTTTTCTTTTGCTGGCACCAGAGTTTTATACAAAGCACCTATTATAGATCGGTGAAATATATTATAGGTCAGCATAGACTCCAGACCATCTTTGGTTGATTGGTATTAAATATTATAGGTCGGCATAATCAATTATTGATCAGAACTCTTCGTCGGTACATGTCGACACCATCCAGCGCTGGTCGAAACCTGCTAAACAGGTCGACAATCATCTACTTCTTAGTCGGAGATGTTTAATGTTGGTCGCTGACCATCCAACCTACTCCTGGTCGTCAATATCCACTGTTGGTCGGCAGCCAATGAGATAAAATAAATTAAGATTTCTTTGATGGTGATGGGTTTCAGAACTCACGTTTGGGACCCAAATTTATTTTACTTCATCAAAATAAAGTGTTGTTGTTTAAGAAGGACTTTTGGTTTATTACACCAACTTATAAATTGGGTATTTGCTACAGTACCACATATTTAAATTTCCACACCCTTATGCTTCAAAGCTTTGCGTGGGAATAATTTTTTTGAAAAGCAATTTTTATTTAAATTTTTATCTGGAGTTCCATTAATTTTACAAAAACTCTAGATTACACAATTAGGCCTCACATATGACATATTTGTAACAAAAAGCTCCTCACGAAACACATATTCGGTATAGAACCTATCATTTCAGGCCTTGAAAATTTTATTATGATGCATATTCTATGTTATTTAGCTGAATAAATATTATCATGATAATGACTAATTCATTTAGCCTTCACAAAGTGTTCGGGACACTTATTAAATTCCATAGGTACAAGATTCAATCCCGACGAAAGCTCGACCACAATCTTAAACTTCTGGAAACTATTATTATTGCATATCACTAAACAATTTTGCCTCAACAAATCAGTCAGGCATTATTTATTACTCCAATGGATGATCAAGAGATCGATAAAACGTTTATCGTTATATATTCAGTCCTGGAGATTTGCAACATTTATTATATTTTACCCCCAACAAATAGTTGGTCGGAGTAATTTGTATTTATATTCAGTCCTAACAAGTACTCGGCCATAATCATAATCTTCTGGAAATCTTGTTAAGGCTCTGATATATATCTATATGTTCATGCACGAACAACTACTCAACCATATTCTTATATTCTGGAAAATATTATCCTTGTTCGGCATTATGCAAATTTTGCCTCCACAGATTATCCAGGCACTTTATTATTATTCTGAATAATTCTTTATATCTATTCGGATGCATATTCTATATTATTCTCGGCATGGATCTCGGCAAAATATTTATTATCATATATTCAGCTCCAAGGAAATCTGCATCAATTATGATATTATCTCCAACAGACTGTTGGTCGGGAAAATTCTTCCCTCTATATATATTCATCAACCACCAACTAAAAGTTAGTCGACATCAGCAACAACCAACTAAGGTTGGTCGGCATCAACAAACCTAACCAATAAAGTTGTCATAACAATCATACAAGGCAAGGCCTTTTTGATTAGAGGTGACCTCAAGGGGAATCTAAAACTAGGCAAGAAGATGGGTAAAATATCCACTGCCTAGGCACCAAGGCAATCTAGATAAGATTGTTACAACTAAGCAGGAACATGGGATGAAAATAACTCCATTGCTTAGGAACTTATGGGTGATCAAAAGATTGCTACAACTAGGCGGGAGTATGGGATAAATATTCCATTGCCTAGGCACACAAAGACAAACAGAATTTGGCAAATCGTCAATTCATATACATAGATTAAGCATAAGATAAATTTCATGATTATATATTATTTTTTGAAGAATTCCCTGGAAATCTATAATTTTCTAACAATTCAGGATCAATCGATCCCTTCATTATTATTATCTGGATTTCTTATTAAGCCCGACAGATGGTCGGCACTCTTATTATTTGGATTTCTTATTAAGCCCGACCGATGGTAGGCACTCTTATCCGGATCTGGATTTCTCAACGCTTTTATTATGGATAGGGATTTCTCACTAGCATGGATATTCAATTCAAAATATATATTATGATCAATCATGCTTATTATTAGATCATTCTATCAAGTCCATACAAATGCTCGCGCATAGTCATTATTATTCAGTCTCCTAAGCCCAAGTGGGCTCCACATATGCCGATCAATGGCACATACCAGAATCAGATTCCTAATTGGAATATATCACATTCTTAATTAGAATGCCCACAGATTCCTAATTGGAACATATCACATTCCTAATCAGAATACCAACACATTTCTAATTGCAATATATGTTGAAAGCAGTTTTACTCGACCAAAATTACTTGGTTGACAAGAACATCAAATTGTTTTTATGGTCACATCAGGACAGTACGGAAATGCAAATATGCAAAGTTCCTGGGCAGTCATTTCACAAAACATGTCCTCGGCCTTATCTTTTCTAGCAAGACCAATATACCTTAAGGCCAAGAAAGTATTCAGAGTTCATATTCCACACTTGGGGGGCTTTTACTACAGAATTAGTTGTTCATTCAGTGGAAAATTCACATAACATCATGCAGTATCATTCGAGCATCAGATTCAGCTCAAAATCATAACAAAATAAGACATATCACTAACCAATCATCATACAAGAGTTAGTTTTGCTATTAAAGTTCAAGAGGCATATTAAGGAGTTCATGAGGCATATTAAGGAGTTCAGGAGGTATATCCAGGATTTAGTTTTTCTATTGAAGTTCAGGAGGTATATTTAGGAGTTATTATACACATGCTATTGAAGTTCAGGAGTCAGAGTCAGCATATACAGCACTAGGATCTTTACTACTACTGTCTCGACCAACACTGAAGAATAAGTTATACTTATATGTAAATGTTTCAGAGTCTGTTACTAGCTCAACACTAATCAGATTGAAGAATTGGGTTCAAAAGCATGCATGGTACATCAACAAAGCCTTCAGAAGATCAGAAATCAAAAAAATAAAACACGTACCATCAGCACTCAGTTGGTTGGCACAAAAGGTAGTTGGTCAGCTAACCAACCAACCAACCAACCAACCAACACACTTGAAGATTAGGAAATACACAAGATGAAAACTATGATATGGTTGTATCCAAATTCCTAGGGGTGACACATAGCACACGTTCTCTTGCGGAACAGAGTTCATCAAAAGAAAGATTATCTCTCACGCAACCGTCGATCAACATGTATCATCCATTGTTTAAGAGATAGCCCACTCATATGTTGAACAAATCAAGAATACATATCAATAATCTCATTATCCACAAGCACCGAGCAACATTTCAGAATAAATACTCCATCCTTTCAGTAAACCATCAAGCATGGAGCATTGGGGGCTTCTGTTGAAGCAAAAATTCTCCAACTATGCGGACGAATAAGATATGGATACCTGTCATCCTACATGGAAATATTTATACTTGCTCATCACCCGAGGAGAGTTGCTCGGTACCTGAGGAGAGTTGGTCGGCACCTAAGGAGAGTTGGTCAGAATACCAACCAACTCCAGGAAGACAAACCATCCAGAAGACCAACAATTATATTCATTGTGTATATATATAAATGTCTAAATATATAAAGACATTATATCTCTTGGACTCCCATGTCTATAAATACATGCATTCCCTTAGCCAACGAGGAGGACACAATCTGAACAAGCATGCAATTCTCTTCAAACTACTCTCTCTCTCTACACCATATTATGCTATTGTAAACCCCTGAGAATAAAACAACATTGGACGTAAGCTTTTCTTTATAGCCGAACCACTTTTAAAATCATTGTCTCTTATTTGCTTGATTGAATTACTTATGTGTTTGAGGTGATCACCATTTCCTCTTCAATCGTCATCTTCATATATTTAGGCATTTATATCTATATATATTGGGAAATTATCATTTTCATTCATATTGAAATAACAGAGTACATGTGTAGTTACATTATTGATAGTATTTCCTCATGTGCTCTTCATTCCAAGCATTTTTAAATTCTTCCCCTTCTAGAGTTTCTATTTTGTAAGTGTCAGGTCGAGCAACAACAGTGACACGATATAGGCCATGCCAATTAGCTTCCAACTTGTTGTGTTTTTGAATTACTTTCTTGAGAACATAATCTTCTTCCTTGAGATTACACTTCTTGACCCTTTTATTGTAGAACGTGGCGGTTCTTTGTTGGTAAGATCCATTTTGGATTGCTGCGTCTTCTCTAACTTCTTCGTGCATGTCCAGGTCCAGGCGTCTCATCAGATCACTTATCGGGGAATTAAAATTAAGAACCATGTGAGTAGGTAATCCTAACTCAGTAGTATGACTGCTTCACTCCCAAAAGGCAACACGTAGGGAGATTCCCTAGTTGTTGTTCGGGGAGTTGTTCGGTAAGCCCACAGCACAGAATGTAAATCATTGATCCAATTTCCCTTGGCATCATCTAACCTTTTCTTCAACCCGTTCAACAGAGTTCTGTTCGTCACCTCTGTTTTCCCGTTACTTTGTGGATGTCCTGGACCAAAATGAATATTTCGAATGTTAAACTATTGACAGTACGCAGCGAACTCCTCATTGTCAAATTGAGTACCCTGATCAGTGATGAAGGCATGTAGTAGACCATATCTGTAAATAATATTCTTCCAGATGAACTGATAGACCCTTTCATAGGCCATATCAATGAGAGGTTCAACTTCCACCCATTTAGTAAAATAATCAACAGTGACCACTAAGTATTTGAATCGTCCTCATGTAGTTGGCAGAGGCCCGGCCAAATCTATTCTCCACATAGCGGGGTGAAGTGATTGGTGTTAATAACGCCTCGGGAGTTCTTCGTATGGTAGAAAATCGCTGACACTTATCGCATTTCTTAGCTTAATCTGTACAATCAATGCGCATTATCGGCCAATAGTACCCCTGTGTAGTTATTCTCTGCAAGAGAGTCCGACCTTCTACATGAGCTCCACAAGAACCTTCGTGAACTTCTTTTATCAGATCTTTAACTTCTGATGGATGAACACATATTTGCAGACCTGCTATCATTCATCTTCTGTATAAAACTCCATTGTTTAAAACATATCTAGCAACTTTAAACTTCAGCCTCTTGGATGCAAGTTGATCGGTTGGTAAAATGCCTTCTTCGGTGTACGCCCTGATGGGATCCATCCAAGAGGGTCCCATATCCAAAGTGATGAACTTCACCATTAAGTCTTCATCAATGCTTTGGTCTGCAAGTATCTCGATAGGAATTGTTCTTCATAGCTCCGTACGGTTGGCTGAGGCTAATCGATTTAGTGCATCTGCCCTTGCATTCTCCAGTCTTGGTATTCTAATCATTTGAACAGCTTTTAAATTGGCTATAACTTCCATAGCTTTAGTTAAATACCTCGAGATGAATTCTCCTTTTGTTACGTAAAGATCGAGCATCTGATTCACCACTAGTTGTGAATCGCTGAATACCATAACTTATTCCGCGTTCAATGATTTAGCTAAACTGAGGCCTACAATTACAGCTTCATATTCAGCTTCATTATTGGAAGCTTTAAATTGGAAACACAGAGCATATTCTATGTCTAATCAATCTGGACTATTGAGAATTATTCCAGCTTCGTAGCCTGTTGCACATGAGGAACCATCAACATACAAATTCGATATTGGGCTATTATTATCAAACCCTTGGTCAGACAGAATCCCCCTATGGAATACCTCGTGCTTCATTTCACCACCCACCAACTCTGGTCTCTTACTAGTATATTTCGATTGTTCGACAGCTATCCCTTTTGGTAATTCTATCTAGTCTGATGCCGAAAGTGAAAGTTGATCGAGGCTTATTTCTGGTGATTCTCTAGCATCCTTGATTTTCTCTGCGATAGACCCCCATTGCTCGAAAGTATCTGGATAGGTAAATTTGGCAATGAAATCTTCCACTCCCTTCCCTTTGAGAGAGGACCTTGTCTCGTAGACAATGTCATAATCACCTAGCTCCACTGCCTAGTACATCAATCTTCCCACAGACGGCGCCCATCTGTTGATGTAAAAAACTAGACTTGATCTAATTAATTGATCACAGATAAATATGAATAAATAAATAAGACAAAGGATTTTTAAAGCTGTTCAGCCTTACTGATAATGGCCTACGTCAACTGTCTTATATTGCTGGGTATCTTGCCTTAACCTTGGTTAGGTTCGCCAATGATAGCTTGCCCCCTTGTGGGGGTGTTTACAAAGTATTTATAACCCTTAGGCTGTCAGTATGAATAGAAAATACCCCGTTATTTAGTAGACATATTCATCTGTACATAGTAAGAACGTTAATTGAATCTATGCTCGCAGTTTGATCTTCCTGACTATATGCTCAGTATGCTTAATAGCTTGGTACGCTGAGTAGCTCGGTGCTTTAAGTTACTCGGTAATTACATTTGTGTCATGTAGGATAACACATGTCTTCATATAATTTGTCCAAGTCAGCAGACTAATTTTGGTCTCCCCAAATATCCATCCAGGTTTTGCTGAATGTATATACAAATGGACAATTTGTCCTTTGCTGATTTGATTGCCTAGACAATGGAACATTGCCCCATGCATTCGTCTAGTTGTAGTGACTTATCACCCATATGTGCCTAACCATAAACAATTACATTACTTTTTGAAAATTCATTTTGATTCAATTTCTCACGGATTCTCTCATAAATGAATCACTCAGAATGTGGCTATTTTCTCTAGATATGCGTGATATATAAAGAGTAAATATAATGGAACACAAATTCAAGAAAAGAATTTTGAAAGACGAATTTTTTATAGTGAAAAGATCTCATCATCATAATACGGTCACTGGAAAATGGGAAACATCATCTCTTATTCACACCAATTAATCTCTCTTATTATCCTTTTGTGTCTTAGCTCTCTATGCGGTAATTAATTTGGATATTAGGACTAGGTTAGGACCTTCTCGGGTTTTGAGGTTTATTTGTTTAAAATTGGGAATGGTTGGGAAATTCAAAATTTGAAAATGTTCTTAAGATGTCCGTTAGTGCTTTTTCGGGCTTTTGCTCATTTTTCTCTTTCTTTTTCTATTTTTTCTATTTTAAAAATTTATCTTTTCTTGCTATTTTTGTTGAGCATTTTTTTTATTTGCCCCTTTTTGCTCACTTTTCGGACGTAATTGATGAATGTTCAATTTCCACAATTCCGTGCCAATTGGTTTTTCAGGTTATCAAACGAAAACGAAAATTTTTATTAGGCTCAAATGGGATTGCAAAAGGTATAATTTTTCACAACTTTTTATGGCTACTAATTTTGGGTAAACAAACGATGGCCTAACTTCATTTATCCGAATTACTCATTAATTTACCATATACGTGTCAAGAATAATTTAATTTAGAGATATTTTAGCGCGTTTTTCACGACAACATCTCGCTCGTTTCCCATAACCGATCAAAACAAAGGTGTTGAGATCTCAACGAATTTTCAAACGCAAAATTGTAATTTTGAGTTAATTTTAACTCGGATTGATTTAATAACTCTCAAAGATTTTAAGCTCGAAATCTCACCGGGTTAATTAATCTCCACACTTATTCGTAAAATCGTCAATTTTCTTTCAATTTTCATCTTTGGTCAATTTCGTCTTAATGCATTTGAATTTAACAATTTGAGACTTCAAACAAAATTTTGTGACATTTTTGAAAAATTTAAATTCCAATTTTAATTTATTTTGAAGAAAAATATTTTTGGCTTTTCAAAATTTTTCAATTTTTTTGGACATTTCTGAAAATTTCTATTTTTTTATATTGGGCATTTTAAAAATTTGTGAAGTTTTAAAAGACGCACTTGCCACCCCCTAACTCAGACTTTTGTTTTGTCCTCAATCAAAAGGACTAAAATCTAAAAAAGAAAAAGAATAAGTGTGAAAATAAAACGAACACAGATTATAATGCAAAAATACATTATATAACTCCAACACGCGACTCAAAAATATAATAATAATCACCCCATACACGTCGGGGGTGCGACGACCTATCTCTCTCTCCTAAAAACTCATTCGACCCCTTGTACGGTGTCTGATGCTCTGATCGTCTCCCCCGTCTTAACATCATAAACCAATAGTCGAAACAAGTTGGGGACAACCCCATAGATAATGGGGATACCTTGAGGCTCAATCGAATCATAACATACTTGTCCTAACTTGGGGAAAACATGACAATGAAAATTGGAAGGACATTTTAAACCTAGGTTTCCCTTTACATCGGGAATGCATGGGTCGAGCTCTAAATCGGATGAGTCTCGAGTCCTCTCCTCGATTTCATCCGAGGGCTCAAGTGGTATGGGTGGATGGTCATAAAGAAGAAATTTATCTATCCTATCTTTCCATTCGCTCTCTTCTAAGTGACTACATAAGTCCAATAGATATTGGAATTCAATAGTGAGGATCTCACCCACCTGCTCGAATTCTTTCTCAAAGTCCTCTAGGCTCATATCTCCTAACTTCATATATTGCTCGATCTTCGTATCTTCTCTCACACTCTCACCTAAACTCTCTCTCACTCTCTTAATAATGGTCACTAAACATGCCTCCCCACCTATCGATCTTTGTCAGGATTATCAATCTCACTTGTTGTAATAAGACATACCCTTATTGGCTCTCTCATGTGATTTATCTCGTTCTCGTGTACTGTCTCTTCCATAAGATTCGTCTCTCACGATCCTCCCTCATCACCCTCAGGCTTGGTGATGTTGAAGATATTTATTTCGAGACGTTTCCGAACGTGAGTTTCATTTGCCCATTGCGTGTATTAATAAGCGTGTTAGAGGTGGGTAAGAATGGATGGCCAAGGATGACGGGAACATGATTGTTAGGTAAATCGAATGGATCTTCTTCCCAAATGAAAAAATCCATCAGGAAGTAGAAAGTGTCAACTTGGACGATCACGTCTTAAACGACCCCCCCGGGGTATCTTCATGGAATGATCTGCAAGTTGGAGAGTCATCATTGTGGGCTTAAGGTCCCCTAAATCTAATTGCTTATATATTGAATAAGGGATAATGTTAACACTCGCCCCTAATTCTATTAGCTCTCTCTCAATTCGATTCTTCCCCATAATGCACGAAATAGTTGGTGCACCCGGATCTTTAAATTTTGGTGGAAGGTCACTTAACTATATGGAACTGACGTTTTGTGTTAAAAACACATTTTTCTTTACCTTTAGCCTACGCTTCACCGTGAGTAAGTCCTTAAGAAACTTAGCGTACATGGTAATTTTCTTTATGGTCCCGAGAAAAGGTAAATTAACCTTTACTTCCTTAAGAACGTCTAAAACATCATCACGAGAGGTCTCCTTCGAGTAGTATACTAACTGTTGAGGGTATGGAGAAGCAATGGGAGGTTTCACAACCATCTAGGGCCTGATTGTGTCGTCATTACCACTCTTTCTTAAGGGGACATATTCTACCTCTTTCACGTTGGGAGAAATCTCATTATCACTTTGCTCCTCGTGTAGGGGAGGAGATAAGTCAACTACTCTCCAACTACATAGAGTGGTAATTGTAATACATCGCTCTTAATGGTCGTTGGATGTAGATCTAACATTATATTGACCTTGGGGGGAGGTCTTTGTCCTCGGGTCAAAAACTTACCCTTCCCTTGGATACTCAACGATGCATGGAACTTTGAAATGTTTGCATTTATCTCTGCAAACATCCGAGTGTTTTGAGTATTGATTACTTGTTGGGCTTGTATGAATTGATTTACCATATCCTCAAAATTTTGCCTCGGTGGGGTTACGGCGTAGTGGTGGTGCATGTTAAAAGTGCGGAGGTGGTGGAGGAGTAAGAGAAACATGTGAATTAGTATTCAACGCAACGTGTTGTTGCTCATAATTAAAACTAGTATGGTTCCTCCATGAAGGGTTGAAAGAATTCCCATGAGGGGCGTTAAAATTATCCTTAAAATTTCCTATCACTCCTACTTGCTCTTGAAGCATAACTTTGCAGGCGAGTATCGTCAGGCATTCCTCTGTTGAATGGCCTGCCTCACAAACCGCACACATTCTCCCTCTCATTACTCGATTGGATCCGGGTATCTCTCCTGCCTGTAAGTCGATCAAATTGTCCATTTTTTTAGCAAGTTCGTTTCTTCGAAGTTGCATCTCGTCTTCTTTGTCCAAATGATAAATTTCAGACGCAGAAGGAGTTGTGGGCGTTTGTTGATTTCGCGTTTGGGCATTAGGATCAGATGTGTCCCACGCCTGGGTAGTCTCGACATCATACGTAAGGTGGGTCTCTACATCGTTCTCATTTAACCTGAAAAATTCTCCCTCGCACATTGTCTCCATGAGTTATTTAGAAGCTATGTTTAGCCCTTGGTGGAAGAAAGATATGAGGTGATACTTCTCAAAACCATGATGTGGGGAAGTGTTAAATAAATCTTGGAAACACTCCAAACATCGATCAAATGCCTCATTTTCTTGTTGTTTAAACGTTTGAATTTGATCTTTAATGAAGTTTGTTTGATGTTAGGGGAAGAATTTCAGAAGAAACTTAGATTGTATTTCTCTCCATGATCCAATTGAGTTCGCTGATAAAGACCAAAGCCAGGTCTTAGATTTATCCTTTAAGGAAAAATCAAAACGTTTTAGGCGAACGACGTCTTGAGTGCAAGCTTGATCGCTAAACATGTCGCATGACTCTTCGAACTCAAGGGTGTGGAGGTATGGTTTCTCGAAATCCAAAACGTGAAAGGTGGGAAGAATCTGGATCATCCCATTTCGGAAGTGAAATTGTCACCCATTGTACGAAATTAGATTTCATTCTGGAGTGACGGTTCGCTCGGGATATAAGAGCCCTCTTATGGGACGATATGACATCTCACCCTCACTCGTACCAAAACTAGTGTTATCCGACATGGCTCTCTCTCCAAATGTCTCGAAGTCCTCACTCGATGCCCTAGAAGTGTGACTCGTGATGGAGTTTGATGGTGTAGGAGGCGAAACCCAAAATTGCGGGGCGTTAGGAGTGTGTGGACTATCGGGCTCGTACTCTACTATCGAATTCTCATAAATGCGGGTATGAGTGGATTGAGGAGTTTGTTGTGGATTTGGTATGAAAGGGCTTGATATATATATATATATATATATATATACACACACTAGCGTAATGCCCGTGCCTGAAGGCACGGTGAAAGTTTCCAAAGCACGTAATTGCAAAACGATAAAATTTCAAAGTACGTAATTGTAAAACGGAAAAAAAATTCGTTACTAAACAAAACAAAGTCATGCGCATGCTTGAAGATACGACGACAATTCTCCCGAATATGAATCGTGTGGTAAAGTCATAAAATTTTGTATTATAGTATAATTTTCCAAAATATCATTCGTGGTCAAATTTTTTGAATGACGTGTATTTTTTTCAAAATTATTTAATCGACACTAATTTTCAAAAGTGTAGATCATTTATAGGACCATAAATCTTATTGAAAATGTATTATTAAGTCTAATTGTGTTTAAAATGTACTATTGTATCAACTTATACACTATTCAAAATAATTCTAGGATGTTCCCATTCGTACCAATGACATGGTGAAAACAATAATTCATTCAAAATAAATATATGAACAAATTTGATCAAAAAAAATATTTTTTTTATTGAACAAAATATTGATCCACCAATTTTTAAGAACTGCAGTTAAGAAAAGAACTGATTTTCTACAAATACAAAAATACATGGTCAAAAAGTCCCATGTTTAAAGAACAATAAAAAACAGGCCACTCAAACACGAAAATACCCATTTAAGAATTTAAGACTGATAAAATGTTCTCTAAAATAAAATATTTTCTCAAAGTTTCCATATATACAACTTTAGAAATTATTGTACAATGGTATCCACTGCTATATAGCGTTTCTCAATGTTTTTAAACAGCTCCACTACAATAATGATAAGACATCTGATCTTATCATCAATCTTCTTCAATTCTTGGTCCCCCTTCTAATCTTGAGTGGGACTGTTGGTATCCGCTTACCAACACCCATTATGGGTCACATAATTTATATTCCCTTTGCCTCTTTGCACTCAAAACCATAAATGTTGAGGATAAGTAGGGCATTTGACTTTAATTTGGTAACTGAGTATGTGCTTGTTTTTCAACTACTGAGTATGAACCAAAAGAAAAAAAAATCACTAAATTTAAATATGTTAACTTAATAATTAAACTTTAAGTTGTACATACTAACACAACAATCCTTAAAGAAATATGATTCAACAATCGGGAATGTCATAATCACAATATACATAATCATAAATGATGTGAAAATCACTACTATTAAATCAATGTATTGTTGAGGGTAATGAGTTCCACGGAGAATTTTGCATATCATTAAAATCATTCCAACGTAACTACTATAGAAAATTTATTAATCCAAAAACTATGACCAACATAAAATAATGTTAGTCTAAAATTCGTCTTCACGGTTCAAATGAAGACGGTATTACTTATGTATGAACCAACTAATACCAAAATCCATTATTCATAGAAATTGAAACAAACATACAAATATTGTTACATGAATGTTTTCTTCATTAATGTTACATGAATCCAAAACACATTGAACCACTGTTAAGAGCAGGTCTTTAGAAATATTCATCGCACTAACTACTATTACACTATTATGAACTTCATTGATTATAGATAGCATTTCAGAGATTTTTCGGTTGATCATGTATCTAGACATTTGTACTAAATTGTAAGCCTACGAATGGCACAATTTGTTCCCAAATAACATCGATTATTAAGCCACAATTCTAGTTACCATAACTATTGCCTAAAAATAGATGAACCAACATGTCTAATGAAAAAGCAGAATAAATTTCAAAGGCCAAAGTATAACATATTTTAGACTACTTTTTCATTTCTATCTAAACATAAACATTTAAATACTACAAAACTAAAAAAAAATAGAACTTTCAGTTCAGTGAGAATTTGAGGGAATAACTGAAATGGAAGTGGTGAGTATAAGTAGTGAAAAAATATTTGAAACAAAATCTACTAACTCAAATACATTCAGCACTCTGTTCAATGTCTACTAATTTCACATGCAATCAACCAAAAAGGTAAACGAAAGAAAATGAGATGTTGGCAGACATGAAATGGAAACAAACCTGTAAGAGGGTAGGGGAGAACATTGTCAATTTCGGTAGACATTAAAATGAGATGGCATGAAGTGTGGGTGAGAAAAATGCTCCCCGTCAATGACCGATGAAAACTTTTGATTGGATTTTATAGTAGCGTGTTAGAAGACAATCAATACTCTTATGAGGTGTCGGATCTTCCATTATCATTTACTCTTCAAAAGCATTGGGATCCAGTGGCTGTGAATTCATCATCTAGAAATGGATCTTTTTATCCAAATGCTTAATGAACTTCACCGGAGTGAGAAAAGTTAGGCCCATCTCCTCTTTGATAAAGTATCCAGTCCATGTGTTATCCTAGCTGATGAGGATTCAACGTAGCCCACTGTATTCAGTTGCAACCATAATTCAACACTTCAACTTCAGTATTTTTTTAAGCCCAATTAAAGTTGTAAGGGAAATATCATAACAAAAGAACCCATTCTATCATCACCAATATACCCTAAAAATACCATAAACAAAACATATACCCACGAATCAAACAAAATATAATGAAATTAATGGACAAAAATCGTATTTAGCTAAAAGATGAAGGCATGATTTGGATGGTTGAGCTATAGTTAATAACCATCGATGCAGTTGTTACACACAAAAGCTGAACTTGGATTGTTGCGATTGAAGAGTTGGTGGTATAGCAATCTATAGCAATTACATGTTTTAAGTGACAATGCTGATTATGATGGCATAATGTGATAGAAGTGTGGTAGTCTTAGCAGCATAATTGAATAGTATTAGGTAAAGAATGGGGCCACAACAACAGATGGCCTAGAAGCTCTCTTTGGAGCTGACTAAAGTATTTGTCTTGAATAATGCACCCCAAGACAAACACAATATAAAAAATTACAGGATGGAGCATAAAAAGTATTTGTCTTGAATAGCGCACCCCAATCCTTCAATTACTTAACCTAAGGCATCCAATTTTCTTATTGTGAATATCATCAAAATCTTTCCTGATCAAAAATCAAAAGCTATAAACAACCACTTTTCTAGAAATACTATTTGTCTCCACAATTCATTAACCAACTGCTTTCAATATTAATAATATAACTTCCCAAAAGTTTTTATAATTCAAATTACTGATTGATACTGATATTAAAATTTGCCACTTAAACAGTTCAGTTTTAAACAACCATCCATAATCTTACTTTCATATACTAATCAGATATAGAGAGTAGCAAAATACATGTAGCAAGACTAACGTAACCTGTCAAACATACAATTTGAAAACCAAACTGGGCTTGAATGTCCATGACAGGGATTTAGAGTGCCAAACTCTTCTTAATTATAATTAAGGTCTGTCGTGAAATGTAATGCGTTTTAAGTAATACAAAATTTACTAACAAAATTCGAATCTATAAAAAAAACTATTTAATTGAAGCTCACCTCATGCAAATGAAATGATGGAGATCTGTAGAAGCTCTGCTGCAGCTTCATGTTGGAGGTTTGTATGTAGCTAGTCTTGTGATTCCTTCTTTAGTAAGTCTAGTTGAAGTTCCCCTTTATCAATACGGGATTGAAGTGCTACGATACTATTTCATTTTTCCTCTATCTTAGCAACATTTTTAACAGGTTAGTTGTACAGGGTGTGGGGACAGGAAGGTATTGCGAGGTCGGCTTGGGAGAAGTGGGGGAAGGTGCATGGGTGTGGGTTGGCTGGGAGCATAGGTGTACAGGGGTAGGGTAGTGCATGTGAAGAGAGGTCCGTGGGTTGAGGAGTGGGAGTAGGTAGGGGGCTCCAACCCATTGAATAAAGTGAAGGAAATAGATAACCCCCATTGAATGGGACACCACCACCACCACCACCTTCTTGTATCCATTTCTTTCATACATAAGGTCAATCTTGCTCTTCAATATACTAAGAGCGTGGTCCCTGATCTGCTTATTTTAATTTTACCCGATCTACATAATACCACGAATCAAATCATCACACACTTTCATTTAATTTGATCTGCTCAGTTCCATTATCTCGTGAATAGTATTATTGGCAAAATTTTGTTCTGTAGTAAGCCCAATGAAAGTTGATTCTTAGTAATCCCAAAATATTCCAATTACATCCAACGTGTAGACTTGTAACATTAACATAATAAAATTAATAACGAAATGGAATTTGAATTTGGTCCAGTACCATTATATAAAAACAATAACTAAACTAAACTATTTTTTTTTTTGTGTGTGTGTGTGTGAGAGAGAGAGAGAGAGAGAGAGAGAGAGAGAGAGAGAGAGAGAGCAGACGTTGGTGGCATACCCTACGTGTTATAAACTTTCATTAGACTAAATTTACCCTTAAATTTCCTACCTGCAAACATGTAAGGAAAAAATCTAGAGAGAGTGTAAGTTGCATAAAAGATGAAAATCTGAACTTGAATCCACACAAAAATGGAACAATCTGCAGATTTTTTAGATAAAGAGTGAGGTTTAGAGCAGAACTGTGTGCATTTGAATTGTGAAAAAATCCCTTACCAAGTTGAGGCGTGTGAAAGTGGATAGAGAATAGGCATGTATTTGTTCCTAATACAGGAGTGTGTGAATTGAAATAAAGTACACTCAAGGCCGCCCAAATATTTAAAAAAAAAAGTCTCCATCCACAATGTTTATAATTAGAATCAATAAATACATAAATAATGCACACTATGTAAAGACACCCTCATGTGCGAGGACCACCACACAACTCACCCTTATGTCCATGTAGCTAAGAACCCATTCACACCCGCACATATGCAACATCAATTTCAGAACATGAGGGTGGTCAAACAGAATTCCAATAATGCGAGACCTATGCTGCATACGTATCATAGTCATTGGGAGTGTTTTTTCAAATTTTAGATTTTCCAACAATTTGTCGTGACAATACAAGATATTGTGGACTAAAACAGGAAATATACATACATTAGAGAAAAGAAACAATACCGTATTATCATATTATGCATACAAAGTTCATACAATTTTTCTTCAGAACACGAAAATATGCCATGATTATAGCGATTATGAACAATAGTCCAAGAGAATTGTAATGGTGATAGGGGGATTTGGATTTCAAAGAAGACTTGTATGGATTTATATATTGAGAGGAATGAGAGAGTTAAGGTGGGAAATGTACGAAGAAATGTAAAGAATATATATATATATACACATACATTGTAACAGGGCAAACGTAACATATTTTGAAAAATAGTAAGCGAGTTCTATTTTTTAAATTCAATTGCTGTGTAATATGCAATTGCAAACCACAATTTGTTAAAAAAATCACATGGAAATATGTTTTAAGCATGAAAGCATAAAAATTAGAACCAACCATATTACAAAGTTACAATTTCATACGTTCAAAACTTTGAAACCGAAAATAACAAAATTGAATAAAAAAACAAATATGATTGATATATAACCATTACGGGGAGTGAAATATGGAGAAAAAGGCTTGATACCGGTGAATTACACAATGGAGAAAAAAGAAGAACTATCTAAAGAATACTTACAAACTGAAATTATAGATACAACATATACCTGTGCAAGGGTCCTATTCTGCAAAAAAAAAGGAATTTAGGAAAAAATAATTAAAAGCATAACTCAACTCAACTCATGTTCATAACAATAAAACACCATAAATTCAATATAACCTAAAACCTAAAATAGATATACCCTAAACACCAAAACAATTGGAAACTTTAAAATTCAAAAATTACAATAATATTCATAAATGTTATCAAGAAATACCAAAATAAAATGTTATTACCTAGAGTTAGAAGAAAAAAAATATACAAATTAGCACTGCAAAAATGTAAATGAACTATTAGAAAAGTATAACAAAAACATAAGGTTTATATTTGAGAGAGATCATACGTGAGTTTCAAATCATCATCCATATACCTACAAGAGAACTCAAATGGAACTAAAATCCCGAATTTTGAACCCACTTGAGATGAAAACTCCAAATCAACAAAAGCCATCAAATACATTTACTTAAAACCCTAAGAAAAATAACTTGATAACGTTGGATCTTCATAGGAAATCGCATTAGATCTAGGAAAAAAATATGTGTGTGAGTGTGTGCATATGCGCGTGTAAGATAGGGAGAAAATAAGATGGTGTGAGAGAGGGGGGGGGGGGGGGAGTAGTGTGTAAGAGATATGGAGAAAATAAAGGGGCGTAAGAGAGAGAGAGGGGAAAAGTAGAGACCTTAAGGGCGACGGCAGCAACGGGTTGAGGGGGCGTCTCCTTGAAGATTGAGGGTGGAGATGGCATCGATGGCTTTCCTTTTTTAAGAGAAGAGAGAGAGAGAGAGAGAGAGAGAGAGAGAGGATTTGGGGCTGCGTGTCCGCAAATAGAGATTCCGGTAGGTCTTTTTGGGCGTGTCGAGGGAGTTCCAATAATACCCATGTTTTTGAATTAAAGTGGATTAGGAAAAATGAAAATTAGTGAGACAAAAGATGGGGAACCAAATAATTGTAGGGCAAAAGGGTAAAATGCATCACGTCTCATCAACACTGTTGGATCATTGCATTGGTGTTTTAATCTCAACCTCTACTTAGCTTATCATCTTATTGAATAGTAACCAACATTCTACTCCTTATATATATATATATATATATATATATATAATAAGGAGCAATGGTGTTTTTACTGTTCATAAGTTGGAGACATACTTTGTGGTTGAGATTGAAGCCACGTGTCAAAACTGAAGGGTTGGGATTGATTTCCTCATTCTCTCCTTACGCTCATTTGCCAAACCCTAGCCGTCTCGCTCTCTCTCTCTCTCTTTCTCTCTCATTTTGTCTTTCACCCAAATCCTACCCCTCTCTCCTCCTCTCCACACCGCCTCCTCCTCCTCTACTCTCCGCCACACACTCACTTACCTCACCAACTCACTTCCATTTCTTCCTTTCGGTTGTCAGCACAAGAAGCACAACACCACCATCTCTCACTGATGTCCAATCTCTCACTTACGCCCTCAGGTATACTGTTTCTCCCTCTCAAGGGCTTTATTCTATCACAAACTTTACCTTCTCACCCCTCTTGCCTTCGAGAGTATTTTCCAAGTTAATTTTTTTATTTCAAAGCCCTATTTATGTGTAAATCAATGTTTCATATTACAACTATGTTTTTCTTTTCAGATCTATCAGAAAACCATCGTAATAAACATTGAAAATCTAGGTGAGACATTATTTAAAACCTTACTGAAAACATTATTGGGGAAATGTGTTTTTTTACTTTAAATATTGAAAATTTTTGGTTTTTAATTTTTTGTATGTCTTTCTCCAGATTTGTAGCAGTATATTGGGGAAGACCTGATTATATATCCCAGGTTTATCTCTAACTTCATCCTTATGGCTACTAAGTTTTTGTTACCATTAAGATTTGACATTTTGAACAATGGCAAGCACATTTATAAGGAGACTGTTCTAAATTAGGCAACAATGTATTTTTGTACATGAACTACCTCAAGCATGATTGAATATTGTACCATAATAATTGTATGCCAACTTTGCATTTAATTTGTAAGCTAATGACTATAAGGTCCTATTGATGACAGAGTTATGAAAATTCTGCACGTGATTCGCAGCTAGATAGTTGTATTGATCTTGAAATGAGCTTTTCATATATTTAATTCTGGCAACATTGTTAACAATCAGGTGCAACGTTTGTAACAAGCAGGTGTTTTCCATTAATATTCATTATGATGGCAACCTTTGTAACAATCAGGTGCTTTCCTTATATTTGATGGTCGAGCAAGAACAAGGTTTTCTGTCTACCTCTTCTCTATCTATTTGAATGTATTGTTGTAGTGTATTACAATTTTGATTGATAATGGTTTGCAATTCTTAACAAAAAATGCAGTCGAAAATGCGATGGTACAAAATGAAAAACAAGTAAACTTTGTTTTATGTAATTTTTTTTCTATATTGAAAGTAAGTTACTATTCTCTGAGTAATGGCGAATGGATGGTTAAAAGAAATAATATTAGTATGAATTGTTATATAGTGATCTTATTTTTTATCTTAAATTATTAAAATTATTTTTATGAGGAGTCTACATACTCTTTTTGTTTGATTTCGCAGGCTATCGAAGATGTGATCGAGAAAAAGGTTATGCGTGGAGTCCCCAGATACATGTATACGTCCGTGTGCAAGTATATGTCCATTGCCCAACTTTATGCTTATGACTATGAAGTGAATCCGAACTGAAGGTCAAATATTTCACCCGTTACACTAATTCTTGAAATATATCATTATTAGTTTCATACCTTTTCCTCGCATTGAAAACTTTTAGTTAGGCACAATTATAAGCAATCTTATATTAGAAATTTTATTAATTTCAGTCCCCTATTTTGTAGCCAAGAGAAAAACTTGAATAATGCTACAACTAGACAAATTTATTGCTTTTATTTAAGTTTGTTTTATGCCAAACATATTACAAGTAATCGTTTTCTTTCAACTTTACTTTCAGTTTGGGACACTCAAAAAGCCTGCTATGTATGTTTCTATCCAAGTCGTTTTGTCCCTGTATGCGAGTGGTCGTACTACTGGTATTGTGCTGGATTTCGGTGATGGTGAGACCTTGGGATGTAATGTTAATTTAGCGAATAACACGAGTTATAAAAATGATATTACTGCCATCGGCTTTGAATGATATATAATGATATATAATTTGCCGAATAACACGAATTATAATTTACCGAATAACACGAGTTATATAATGTTGATTGCTGCCATCGGCTTTGAATGATTGGCGAGGGTTATTGGCCGGTTATGAAGTGTTTTGAAATTAATTGGGATTGGTCCACGTCTGATTGGGTTACATATGTCCATTGAAAAGTAGGTTGGAATGGTTTATTTGAGGTAGGGGTGTTATCATGGGACAAGCTACCATTTGTATTCTTTGTAGCACCAGATTGATATTGATATTCCTTGCTCTATCATGGTTAAACTCATTTTAAGTATATAGAGATTTATGGATGTTTGGTGTTGGGTTTTTGTGATTTTAAGGGTTTGACATAGATTTGTTTCTCGATTTTTCATCAGGGGAGATTTATTGATGTTTAGTTATTCCTTAGCAAAAACAGAGGAGATTTACTGATGTTTATTGATTCCAATAGTAGTTGAACGTCGGAGACTTTGAAGAAATGAGGGTGCGAGTGTGATTTCTCTCTATATTCATCATATTATGGGTGAATCATTTATGGTTTCAGAATAGGGCAAATTGCATTTAAACTTTTAGGGTTTATTTGCGCTCTCTTTTCGGTTTTCATATTTCATGTTTTGGTTTTGCAGGTATTGTGCTCTATATGGGGTTTTCGATTTTTGCAGGTATACTATCATATCTCTTTCTTCCTAATTTTTTGAAAGTATTGTTCTATATAAGGGGTTTTCGAGTTAAAATGGAGTATAATGATACCAAAATTAGTTTGACCCCAAATTTTCTTTCCATAAATCTACAAGCATTGTATTGTTTCTTTAGATTTTGTTATATGTTCTAAAGTTTAGTTGAGTTCATATATAGTTTATTTAGGTTCATATATAGTTTGATTAAGAGGATTTGTTTTTGTACAACGTTTTTTTTCTTTTCATTTCACATATTAGCATGTTAGACTGTTAGGAAGAGATCTTAACGTTATCTATGGTGGCATGGAGTGATATTATCTTTCTCAAAAGTCCTCTAAAAAAGTTATATTTTCGTTATTGTGATGTTTGTGTTAGGTATGTTTTGAATGGGAGTTTCAAACGGTTGTATTATTTGGTGATGGTTTCATCAATAATTTTCCCTTAAGAGGCCTAACCACATTCGTAGTGGAGAATGATATGCACATTAAAGACCACTCTGTGCATATTGTGGCTTGATGATCCCTAGGATTTAACCTACGATTTAGATGAAATAATTGACGAGTTGGTTACCAAATATTCACGTCAACACTTGGAGAAGGAACTGCAATAATCCACCACCTAAACTAAGGTATGGGGGTCAACTCCTGTCTCTTTTTTGTAAGTTAATTTAACTAATGTTTATATGACTTTGTTCCTAATATAATGAGTTTTATTTTCGTTAGTTGGATCATTTGATGACGGGAGTATTGGTATTATTTTTGTTTCAGCCTTGGGACTTCTTTTAGAATGTTTATGGTTGGGATATGTGCAAAAAGAGGAAAATTATGAAGTCAACAATTTGATTTCATCTTCATAGTGAAGTATCTATTTTATATCATCTTCCTTAGAAATTTTTATGCTACTAGGTGTATGTGTTTGTTAGAACGAGAGACTAAGGGAGTTTATGCGTGTTTGATATTTGTTTTTAGTGAAAAACATGAAGAGTTTACATGTTTACATATTCCGATTTCTTCATAAGGTATAATATTTATCTCTCATGGATTCCAGTTTCTTCACAAGTGTTTATATTATGTTATTTTGAGTTTATAATTATAGAGCATGTAATGTATTACTTAAATATGTTTATTTATTTATTTAGTGAGCATAGGTGTATGTACTATTCGAGTAAGAAAGACACAGGTTTTCGAGCCACACATTGAGCAACTAAAACAAAAGTAAAAGGTCATAGAAGCTGAAAATGCAGTGCTAAATGAGAAGTGCTGTAGGGTTGAGTTTTCTTTATTTGGTGCTTGAAATGTAATATTCCTTCAATGTTTTCAGTAATTTATTTCTTTTGTTGAATTTTAATCTCCATTTTTTTTCTATAGGAGTTTGGTTTTTGTTACACTTTATTTTACTTTCTTTAGTTGAATTGCTCCAGGAATTAATAAGATGTCAATTCAGGTGTCCAAGTTATCCATGCACACGGTTCTTTCTCCCAGGTAGAACAGGTGAGAAACTTACCCGTCTAATGTTATTTTTGTTTTGTTATTGAATTTAAACTGAACTGAAATATTATATCTACCTTTGATTATAAATGATTTTGGTTTTTTTAGATCTGAGAGATGAATGAAGATGACGACGGTAAGCTAACGAAAAGGGTTCGGACTATGAAAACTTTCAAGTTCTGTTTTTCCTGCTTTATCTTCATTTGATTTGGATATTATTTTACGTATTTCATCAGCCCAGGGTGAGAATATGATTTACAAGCTCATACACTTGAATTGTTGTATCTAATGAGTGTATTTACATATTTTGGATTGTATTACTAACTAAAGTTATATTTTGAATTGTCAACTCTTAATGGAATCTTTTTCCTACTCTTGATTTGGTGTTATTTTGTAATACAATTTTTTTTATGATTTTTCGAATTTAACGTGACTTCCATCTCTGTTTATCTTGAGACCCTTCTTCGATGATAGAGACATCCACTATGAAAGATAGCTAGCGACTATAAGTTCTCCTCTCGCAAATGATTCCGAACAACCACAGTATTGTACCGCTTTTGGTTTTGATGATATATTTGAGATATATAACATTAAGAGTTTCGGATTGTACTTACTTCTGACATATCTTTTCCCTAATGAATATACGTCCAGAATATCAATTTTATAAGTTAGTTTGTCATTCAATTTCAATATCAAGTTTTTCATTCATTTTTCTGACTAAATATATATCATTAATTACTGTAATATAACATGCTAAGACAGTTTTTATTTAAGTGCTCAAATCTCACCAGGTGCATATCGTTTCTTAGAATATTTCTTTTACTTTTACTAGGGGTTTATCAAGCATGATGTGGTTGCAATACTAAGGGATTTTTCCCTTTTACTATGAAGCGCATATACGGGTACTTTGATAGTTGGAGGGATATTATTCACAAAAATCTCAATGAGTCCCTTACTTTTGTTTTTGTTTTTCTCTGTTTATGTTTGATGGATTATAATTAGCCTTGGTTTTCTTTTTGTCGGCTTTATATTTTATTACTTTTGTTTCTGTTTTGCTCTTTTTTTGCTCACGTTTATAGCGACATCCATCTCTGTTGATGACATTTCTTGAAACACTATTTTAGACTTAAACACGAGTTTTTAATTGTTCAGGCATGTAATTATTATGGGATCAATGGATGTTTTCAGAATGGCCAGATCTCGATGGGAAAAGATAAAACTAAATGTCCTAAAGCAAGCTAAATATAGGATGATGATGCAGTGAAGTTTTGATAAAATTGAATCATACTGTAGCAACCATTGGGGCAGTGGTAAATATTACCAAAGTAAAGAGGAGGAGGTGAAAGAGGGAGAAACAGAGTTGCTGCTGCTACAACTTGAAAATGAAGAGAGTGCTCAAGAAGTGGCGGCGATATACCCTCGACCTATAAACTTCCAGAGGCTGTCTCCAATCAGGAAAAATAAAGCTGTAAATTGGGTACTCAATCACACGTTTTGTTGTTGTGTTTTTGTTATTATAGCAAGTGAAACAGTACCAAGTTTATGATATATATTATTTGTACACATCTTATTCTTTTTAATTATTATTCCCCCTTCGTAACAGAGCCAAATTGCTGTTCCCCCCTTCCTAACGCGTAAATTACTTGACAGGTTACCCCACAGAAGCAATAAAAAGCACAAATCTGTGGAAAGCACAAACCTTCAAAGCTTACCTTTCAGAAAATCTTGACAGCACCGTTCAGATCTTTAAGAGCTTACCTTTGGCTCGATTCAATGCTTCAAGAAAGAGAAGGTGCTAGGTTGTCAATTGTTTGTACAAGTGATGTTGAGGATGCTTTTAAAATCTGAATAATTGTATGCAATTTTGGTTTTTGATGCGTGAGTAGATTTGTTTATTTACTGAACCAATTGTCAAATTAAACTCCTATTGATGACTGTTAAATCTTAAATGCAACTCTTACTGAAATTTCCTCAATTTTTAGTTTGATAGTGTGTTATCTCTATCTAGAGTATTAACTATTGTTTAGTATGCAGCATGATTAACACGGAGGCCGAGTTTTAGTAGTCTATGAAGCCTGGACTAGAATAATATTGAAGGAGAATTTGAACTCACAGTTTTGTTTTTAATTGAAAAAAAAATGCACTCAAAATTGGCACATGGAGTGTAGTGAACCATTTTTGTAAGTGTGTCGATGAGCGGCAGTCAAACATTCAATACCTCTGTGGTGTAGCAAACCTCAAAGTAGAGAAAATGACTGTGTTCTCTGATGTGTGTGCTCCGCTGGTTTGTCTTAACATTCGGGGAAAGAAGTTTTTCACAATAGTTGATACTTTGACCCATCGAGAGCCTGATTTCATGCTTGCTGCAATGTTCAATGGTAGCACAATTGTCTTTAGTGGCTGAGCAAGTTTTTAAGTGATGTAGTGGTGGAGCCCTACATCAACTATGTGTATGCAACCAATTGGGAGAAGAAACAATGTACTTTAAACTGGACACTTATTGAAGTGTATGCAACAGTTGTTCTTTTCAACATGGAAGATATGTATGCACCAGTTGTAGTGTATGCATACACTACAATAAGTATATTTTAAATTGGAAGAACAACTGGTGCATACACCAGTTGTAGTGTATGCACCAGTTAAAAGTACTTTAAACTGGCCTACACTTATTTTTATTGCCTACACCAGTTCACTTTGTCTTTAGTCACTAAAGACAAACAACTTATTGGAGAAATTAACAAACAATTTTGGGACATGCGCTTTAATAATGTTGTAGTGTGAGTGTTAATTTTTTAAAAATAAAATTTTTTGAAGCAACCTCTGATTTTATTTTTTTATTTTTAGACAAATGATGATTTTGTACAATTTGCGTCTTTTCTATTCATTTATAAATGTTTGCTTCCTTCGAAATGATTATATGTTTTGTAAGAACCAAGTTGTTTTTCGTAATTATAGATGGGAAATTAGCCTAAATGCGAGTGTTGTAGCTTCGTTCTTTATCCATTAGATTTGGTTTGCTATTAGCATCATATATTTTACTTGCAGATCTACTATACGATCTATCTCCCCCCACCATCCTATTTAGATAAATAAAAAATAGTCCCTTTTCACATTTCCTTCTCTCTACTGCCTTCGGTCCAATATAATTATCTCTAATTTGTAGATCTTTCAAAGTTGATTTTGTTGTCTTTTCTCTACTGATTGCACTCCCTCCAGTATTACACCCGCTAATTAACAATAGTCCACATTTGAAATTTTTTCAAATTATCATCGATTTTAGACATCTCAATCTCACTAGGTTTGCTCATAAACTACCATAAGTTCCCAATAAAATCCTCCGCGGGACTTAACTCAAGTAAATCTTCTCATAATAAGTTATCATTGATCCTCAAGGTTAGGGAAGGAAGAGAGATGGATCCGAGCTCAGATGAAGAATCACCAAGAATATGATGATTTATTGTGTGCATCTTTAGAATTGAAGGTTCATGTCTAGATTCGGCAATTTATAGTGGAGAAAACAGTATATGCCATGAATATGATGATTTGTTGTGTGCATATTTTATCTTATATGTTATTTTTCCCTAATATATATTATTTTTATTGGCCGTTGTTCAGATCTCCGCACCACAACACAATTCAACTTTGGTTCAAAGAAGGTACTATCTATCTCTAGGTTTGAAAGAACGTGTGATCTCATATTTATTCTTCATTGACATGTCAATGTTACACAGGTGTATCCAGTGTATGGAAGTCGATCTGTTTAAGAATGGTTGTTGAGAGGGATTTGTTAGGTAATGTCAATCACATAATTTCAGTAATAGGTGACAGCGCTATGACTGCGGGACATGCACATGAGGGAATGAACAATGCATGATTATTAGTATTATTGTCATAAAAGTCATATGTTGAATATTGTTGTTGTGTTATTTTTTTATTTCTTAAACAAGTCGGATAGTTCTATAAATAAAGGAAGCTCTGTTTAATTTTTTTATATTGTTTATAATTATTTGTGTTATGTAATAAATATTTTTGAATCAAGTATTGGTGTTATTTTCAAGAATTGAGTTGAATTTGTTTATACGATGTTTAGGATGGATTAGTAGTATTATTGTTGTCGTATTTTTTCTGTCTTAAATAAGATGGGTAGTTTTATAAACAAAGGAAACTCTCCAAAAAAATTTAAATTGTGTAACACTATATGTATTATATATAAAACTTTATAACCTTAAATTATGTTTGGCCTGACATTTTGTTTTGTTGGGGGAATGGAATTGTTTCTGTTTCGTAATTTTGTACTTTGGAAATTTTTATCGTTTTGCGATTACGTACTTTTTCAAAATATTTGTCGTGCCTTCAGGCACGGGCATACCCTAGTATATATATATATATATATATATATATTGGATTCTTGATTTTATGATTTTTTTTGGCTTTGTAAGAATTAGAGTCAAATTTTGGATTAAATCGACCTTACCTACAAGTATACCTAATTGCCGGCAACGGCGCCAAAAACTTGACGCGACTCTAAAAGTGTTTCTAGTGTGTGCTTCTCTCGACTCAAGTGTAATCCGATCGCTCAAGTAATAATCCAGTAAACGGGTATCGAACACATGGACTAAGATGAAGAATCGTGACGATGAATAGGAAAGACAAATAACCCTACGAATGACTAGAAAAAGGAAGGAAAAGATGATGATTTGGAGATCGTGCCTATCAACTAATGCAATTTGAATTAAATTAATAACTAACTACGCATGCAAGAAAAACTAAATTAAACTTTAACTATATGAGGGAAAATGAAGTTAGGGTACACTCCCTCGAACCATCGATGTTTATATAGAACATAAAAGATTAAAAAAGTTAATTCTTTATTCAAAGAGACATAAAGTAATTCTCTAAGAATTCAACATATGCGGACTAAATGCCGCACAATATGAAATCAAAAATTGTATTTGATGAGGATGGGACGTTATCAAAATGCCAATTGCACCGTTAAACATTTTGGTTACCCAGGACAAATGAAATTAAAAGGCCTACAATCTTTATCTTGATAAAGTTCAAACCTTTGAATGAAGGATTACTTTTTATTCACTTTTAAATCCATATGTGTTACCTAGGTTGGGTTAATGTACCCTAACCCACTAAAAACTTAGCCGGACATGGAAAATTTAACACTACACATGAATTCTACGTTCCATGAAATCATTCCAATGTGAAAAGGGCAATCAAACATGTAAAAGATAATTATAAATAAGAAATGATGAATCACAAACCAAAAGATGAGATAAATTGAAAGTAGTAAAGGAATTATACTTGTATTGAAGAAAAACCTTGAATTTAATGGCCAAAGATGAATAATTGTTGAATAAGATGAATCCTAAGGTTCTTGCCTTCAAGAATATCTCAAAACTATATAAAAACCTCCTAAATATAGGTTGATATAATAATATATAACGCTCATGATTTATTAAGTGTTTGAACCAAGCACAACTCTAATTTTTGGAATAAAAAATAGAAAATCCGTCGCGCCGAATCGGCCCGATTTTGTCTTCTTTAATGGGGTGAACCAATCCAGTTAATACATAATGATGGATTGATCCGAACACTTTTTCATCGGTTCTATTTGCACATTCCATTGAGGGCGACCGGTTCTCTTCATTAGTTATCGGTTCGGTGTGCTAGAATTTTCTTTCTTTTCTCTTCATTAATTTTTTCTCAACTTTGAATCTTCATAACTATTCAACTGGGACTCAGATTTGGATGATGTGTCTTCCTACATACTTTTGGACTTGAGGTCTTAAACTTTCCTTTAAGTTTCGTGTCCCAATTCCTAGTGTAAAATTACTATTTTTCCCTTGACTTTTCTTCTTTCCTTTCTTTCTTGATTTTGAGTTTTCTCTTTTCTTCACTTGTATAAAACACCTGCAAAATATAAGAGAAATACACGAAACTCGATGAAATATATAGAAGATGTCAGTAGTAATGATATGAGATAAATCAAAGTAATTTACATCGCACAAGATGATAAAATCCTATAAATTACGGGGATAAATATGAAGAATTTATGCCTAATCAATTAAGTCTCAAATACTAATTCATAATGAAAATCATACATTTTCACATACATTGAGTGTAAAATCACTTGGGATTTATCAAATCAAAATTGTCTACATATGTTGAGCAATTTAAAATCATTTTAAAAATAACAAAAGTAAGATATGAGTCATTTAAGCTTGCATGTGTATAGAAATGGAACAACACAAAAATCATCAAACAGTTGTATTTCTTAACACATTTAGCAAATTGTTTATCACAAGAATACAATAAGATCATGACTTTATCTTTAAGAACATATCCATATACCAAAACTCCCTCGACACAATGTTGTATGAGTTTTTGAATTCCAAACTAAAAATATTGAATTCTTTTTCTTTGAAGCTATAGCCCTATCTTGTTTTGACTGTTTGTTAAGCAATTGGATTGTGACATTTTTTCAACATATAAGCTTTTTCCATTGATTGGCTTTTTACACAAACTTTAGATGACACTTACCTAACAATATAAAAATTATAATTGGTCACTATCATTCTAATTGTGTCCCTTATCAATGTATAAAACGATCCATATTCAATTCCATCAAACATTTATACTCAAAATCTCACAAATAGACAATGGACAACTTATTGAAACTCATACAAGATCGATTTTTTTATATCTCAAATTTGCAAATCTTTGTTGAAATAACAATTTTCAATGCCATTTGTGTGTTCGTGGAGTGTAGTAATGATATAGAATTTAAAATCATCAAAATCAAACCTAAGTCTATATATCATGACTTTTTTTAAAGGCTTGTTTTGACAAAATAGATTCAAGAATCATTTCAACAACTTATAAAACACGAAAATTAACTTCATTACATGCAATTAAATATATTATTCAACATATTTATCATGATATTTGGTAAAAATATACCAAAATAATACAAATATTTTTGTATCTTTTAAAAAATCAACAAAATATATACAAAACCAAATGTGAAGTATATCTCTATCAAAATGCGGAATTCATTCCAATGAAACAAATTCAATTAAGCTCATCTAAGCCTAAGAAACATATAAGGTAATGAAACCTAAAAATTATAAAGGAAAATTCACACCGAGTTAATTTGAAATGGTTAGCGTAAATTTGTAATACTGGATTTATTCTAATTAGACAAAACTATTTGATTCATAGGTTAAGATTTGACTTAGTTTTTCCTTTAAGCCTATGATGCACATTGAAGACCATAGGGGCCAAGTAAAGTGAAATTAAAATCATTTTGAGTTTCTTATTGAGTTTCATTTGTAACATCCATTGGATCTCGATAAGGTATGAATTCATATTATGTTTAATCCCGTGATTCATTTAGGTGTAGTGTTTTCAAAAATTTAACTCGAGATATTTTTTTTGATAATGATTTTCAATGAAAAATATTTTTCTTTCTAACTTTGTTTCAATGTGTTTTCGTATTCGTTCAAACAAGCTTCTATAGTTCGTTCAAAAGGGTTCATGTTTTTGTCAAACGAGTTAGGATATTTCATTCAAATGATCATTGAATGATATTGGAGAAAAATGCATGGAACAAATATCTTGTGCAACGGTCATTTTAAGTTTATTAATTCGAGATTAGCATTATCGTTCGGACTAGTTTTCTTTGGTTTTAGTGAGCTTGTGTTTTTCGTTCGAATGAATTTCCTAGGGATGTATGTCACCATTTTTACTGTTTTCCTATAAATAAATGTTTGTCGCAACAGATTTAAAGAAGGGGTTTGTGAAAATGTTTATTTTCAAGAATAAATCTAAGCCTCCAAAAACATACTTTATACCCATTACTTAGGATCCATGTTTTGATATCATTTGGATATTTGAGATCTCGTGTGTTATGTACCAAGAATGTTTAATATACATCATCGAGCGTGTTTCAAGCGATGGAATCTATGTTTTGCATTGGACAATGGTTGGACGAGTCAATAAGTAAGTTAGATCGAGGGATACCGAGATATGGGAAGCGTTTGCATTGTGATTTCCATTAAAGGGCATCGAGTGGTGGTTGTGAAGAAGGCAACAAAGATCAAATAATTGCATCAAGGCTTGAAGGGTTTGAGTATGTGAGTGACTATAATTTTTCGCTGTATTGAGACCTCTATCATAGTGGACTTGAATGGCTAGGTTGTCCAAGTTTTTTCCTATTATGGGTTTTCATTGTACATCGTGGCATTGTGGTTTATTACTTTAATTTTATTCTTGCGCATATCACTTAGATGCATGCTGAGAGCAATATAAATTTGTTAAATAATTTACAGAACATTTTTTTTTAATTGGTGGCATTTCAAAAATTGGTATCATAGAAGGTTACACTAGTTTATCATGTTTGATCGATGTTTTACTGCGTTTACGGGTTTTAGATTGTGTCCAATCAAGAGGGTAGTTCCATAACCCAAACTACCATGTTTGAGGGTTTAAAATATCCTTGAAATCTATAGATAATAATGTTTGGAACTCCATTGAGTAAGGGTGGTCTTCTCCCATTGAAGGTGGTTTATCAAAAGCACACTTTCTTTAGACAATGACTGGAAAAATTGTTAAACGTTTAATTCCAAGGGAATTAATGCAATTTTTTGCATTGTCATCGTGAAAGACTTTAGGCACATTTTGACTTGTGAGAGCGCTAAGGATGCTTGGGACATTTTAAAATTTGCATACGAGTCACTAACACTATTTGAGTTTCTAGGTTACAAAATTTGACAACTAAATTTGAAATGATAAATATGTTAGATTATGAGTCATTTGATGAGTTTTATGCTAAGTTGTACTATTTTTAACTCCTAGTTTAACTTATGTTAGGCTATCCCTAAGTCGAGAGTAGTGCAAAAAATCTTAAGGTTATTGGGTGAATGATTTAACTCCAAGATCATGCTCCTAGATTCTCTTAGTGGTGTCGATACAATGGGGGTCCAAGAACTTGTAAGTGATCTCTCAACCTATCAGATGGAAATGTGTACTACTAATAATGGTAATAAAGATAAGTTCATTGATTTAAAACCATGTAATGAAGATGTGTGAAATTTTGATAGTTAAAGAGATTTATATATCGAACAGATAGCTAGGTTTGATAATAAGTTCAAAAAGTTTGTTAACCATAGAAAAGATAATAATTTTGAGAAGAAATCGAAGACGTTTGAGAATGAATGTGATAGGAAGAAGATAGATAGCCCTAAGAAAGTGGATATTCGGGATAAGTATTTAGAATGCCAAGGGTTTGGGCATTATTTGCTCGTGTGTCCCACTAAACTAAGGAAATAATGTAAGAAGACTAAATTATACAATTCTACCCTTAGTGATAGTGAGTTAATAGAGGAGTGTGATTTTGTCGTGGAACGTAACTTCATTGTTATAACAGCTAGTCATGTGATACGAAACGAAAAGTCTCTCAATGTTGAGGATAATCATATGCATGATAGCTATGAGGTCCAGTTGTGTGATTCCACAGCTAGTGAGGATGACAAAGAAGAAGATGATAATAAGCTTCAAGTAGTATTTAATGAGTTGTACACTGAGTCATTGAAATTAAAAAAGTTTAACTTGATGTTAAATGTGAAGTTAAAGGAGCATGCCATAGGGAACGATAATGCTAAATTAATTGAGGATTTGAGGGCATGTGAGAACACTCTTAGAGAAAAACTCAAATACATTAAGGAAGAGAGAGATAACCGTCATGGCTTGATTGAACTTTAAGGAGTCCTTGAAGTTTTATAAATGTAAGAGTTTTCTTGAGTCTAGAATTGTGGAGTTATAAGAGAAATTCAGAGCTCCAATTTGTGCCAAATTTAATTTGGAATCTAGGTAAAAAAAAGTTAGATAAAATCTCAGGAATTATCCAAGTAAAATATAACAAGGATGGAATTGGCTTCGATGATCAGAATGCTTCCTCTTCTAAAGCCAAAATTAACATTTTAAAAGAGCGGGTGATTTCCAAGGACGTTAAAAAAGGTCAACCCAAAGGTAACGTTCCCCATCGTGTCTTGACAAGGACACATTATTTTAAGAAAGGTCACTTGAAGCATTTTAGTTATGATCGTAGAAAAGGTCCTTGGAAGTTTAAGTCCAGTGTCACCAAGGTTTCCCAAACCTAACTTCGTCACGTTACACCTATGTGGGTTAGGAAATCCAATTTGGAAAAATGTTTAAATTTTTTATTCTCACATGCTTGAACGTGATTCATTGCATAATGTATCTTACGAGTGATTGTGTTTGAATGTTTATCGTACATTAGTTTGTGTACTTAATGATTAGAATACTTTGACTAGTTGCATGATGTTTGTGTCTTTTTTATTTTGATTTGTCATATGTTAGGTCTTATTGAAAAATACGAAAAGATTTTGTTTGTCTTTTGAGTTGTTCTCAATTTTTTTAAAAAACTTAATAAGATTTTTATTTTGTTTGTGTACTTGGATTTACGCATTTTGTGTGGCATATCCATGTGTTTGAATCCCATTCATTCCATATTTTCCATGTGGCTAGAACATTAGAGTGTGCTTTACAATGCTTTGGATCATTTCTTGACCATTCCTCAATGGAGTTGTTTGAATTATGTTTGATTAATGGATTCACCTTATATATGCCTCAACACACACTTGAACGATCTCTTTTGGATTTTAATTACATAATTTATGTGAGATAAATGAGATGTTCTCCCATCAATCTTGTAATATACATATATATTTTTCTATGGGATTTGTGCATCTAAGAACCATTATCATTAGTTCGTTAATTAATTTGAAAAATATGCGTATGAAATGGAAAGGGCTAGCGAGGGAGTAAATATCCTTTGTATGAAAGTCCACCATTAGAAATATCCTTAGAAACAGAAAAAAGTGGCAAAAGAAAAGAAAATATTTTCTAAGGCCAGATTCAGAATTGATCATCAAATTGTGATATCTTCAAAAGAGAGAAATAATTAAATATGGTTATTTTTTTGGGAGTTATAAGTTGAAGATCAATGGATTTGCAAAATGATTCATAGCTCATCATTAATATTTAACGCTATTAATTTTATAATCATCAATATTTTCTAGGCTAGTGTGCATTGTGTATGTGTATCAATTTTTAGTTCACTTTATTTGTCACTCGAGGCTAAATATATATTTGATAAATTAATGCGATCAAATAGAACTCCTTCGACTTTCTTGAGTGTTTGGAAAAATTTTCTTTTGTTTTATAGTTCACTCCCCTTCATTCCATACCACATTTAGTTTGGACACATTTATGACATACGAGTTATGAAATCTATGTTTTTATGTCTATTTGTGGTGTTCGTACCTATATATGCATGTGTGTTCTTTGCATTTGTGTGTTATTTATATATGGTATGTTTTGCTTTAATTCTATGCATTTTATTTAATCCATGTTTCGACATATTTTTTACACTAATATCATATACCTCATATTCATATCTCATTTGTATCACATGTTTCTTCATTTGGATTATTTTTTCTTTTGTTTTTGAGGTTGTTTATTATTGTCATTTCACTTCACATCGCATGATAGGCTTGTTTCCTTCATTTTTGCTTGTTTTAAATTAATGGAGAGAAGTTGTTTCATATTATGAACCTTTACCTTTGTCTATTCCCGAACAAAAAAGGGAGAACTCAAACATAAGGGGGAGTCGTATTCTCTATTCGGGAGATGTTTAACAAATGGGGATGATTTATTTTTCATACGAAGATTTATATATTTTATATTTACTTTGCATTTGAAAGGTGTGCTAAATATGAAGATTTATCGATAATGCGATAAAGTTTCACAAGAGCAAAGCTACTTAAAAGTTTATGTCTGTCAAGTATTAGTTTGTAATTTTTTTTCTTTCGGGTGATGGGAATCAGTAATTAGAAAGCCTGATGACCTAATAGTTTCTCTTTGGATTTATCTCGAAATAGCCAAATGGGGGATTCGCAAGGGAAAATTTCACACCAAGTTAATTTGTAACATATAACGTAAAATTAGTAAGATTGGCTTTATTCCGATTGGATCAACTATTTGAGTTATAGGTTACGATTTGAGTCAATTTTCCCTTCAAGCCTATGATACACATTGGATGTCGTAGCGTCCGATTAAAGTTATGTCAACATCATTTCAAGTTTTATGTCGATTTTCTTCTTCAATATCCATGGAATCTCGATAAGGTATGAATGCATATTATGTCTCATCTCTAGATTTTTTTTGGGTGTTTGTGTGGTAAAAATGTTTAATGAGACTATTTTTTGAAAAGGATTTTCAAAGAAAAATACTTTTCCTTTTTAATTTAGTTAGAATGAGTTTTATTCTTCATTCAAATTGGTTCATTCTTCATTCAAATGAGTTGGCAAATTTCATTCTAATAAGCATTAAACATGCTTCGAGAAAAATAAATTGCTTGGTCGAAAGATCTCGCTCAAAGGTCGTTTGAAGTCCGTTCAAATGAGATTAGCATTACCGTCAAATAACTTTTCTTTGGTTCGAATGAGATATCTATACTTGTTTGAACGAGCTTGTGATCTTAGTTTGAAAATTTTACCTATGGTTGTGTGCCACCATTATTTTCTTATTTTCTTATAAATAAAAGGTTTGGCACAAGTGTTTTAAAGAAGGGGTTTACGAAAATGTTTTTACAATAACATATCCAAGCCTCCAAAACCCTAGTTTACACCCATAGTTTGATATCCAAGTCCTAACAACGTATATATATTTAAGATCTCATGTTTTTTTACACTAAGAACGATTACTCTACGTGGTTGAGAGTGTCGAGCGGTGGGTTCCATGTTCTGAGTTGGATGATGGATGGACTAGTCAAGACGCAAGTAAGATCAATGGATACCGAGACGTGGGAAACGCCTGCTCATTCAAAATCGTTCTTCATCCCCTCCAAAAATTTGTGATCATATTTACCAATAGTTGACACAAACACAATGTCATCCACATAGATTTAAGTTACAAAGAGGTTATCCTTAGGTTTTTGGACAAAGAGTGTCTTATATACTCCTCATCTTAAAAAAACACTATGGAATAGGTATGCGGTCAATTTCTTATACCAGTATTTGAGAGATGGATTGAGATAATATAAAGATTTATAAAGCCTAAAAAACTGAATGGGAATTTTTTTTAAACCCCTTGGGTAATTCGATATACATCTCATAATTTAAATTACCATTTAAAAAATAAATTTTTACATATATTTGATAAAGTTTCAATTTTAGAGACCACGTAATGGTAAGAAAAAGTATTACACTCTTTAACCTTATAACGGGGGCAAAGGTTCCATCGAAATCCACACCTTGAATTTTAGAATAACCGCGGGTTAAATATCTTGCTTGATTTCACACAATTACACCATGTTCATCCAACTAGTTCTTGTAAACCCATTTAGTACCTATAATTTTTCATCACGTCATTCTAGGCACTAATTACCAAACTTTTAATCGTTAAAATTGATTTATTTCTTCTTGCATCATACTAATCCAATGTTCATCCTTCACTAGAGGATTACAATGGTCGTTTACTCACTTTTAGAAATGAGAAAAAAATTAGTGTGAGTGTTAAAAACACAAATGAAATTTTTGGAGAGCACTACACTTCACTCCCGTCATATATCGCGAGCAACCACTATCAAAATACCAATTGATAGAATTTAAGGCTTTAAGAGCTGCGATGATAACATAAAAAAATTTATTCTCCTTTTATCCAATTAGGTTTAACTTGAGAACCTTTTCTCAATTCACTCACTACTTTTTGAAGTTACTTAAGTTCACTTTCAAGTTCTATGTTGAACTTGTAAGAGAAAGTTGTATAATTACTCATTTTTTATTTTATTTGGCTTATCTCTTTACATACCACTGCACCTTCATGACTACTTCCACGTATTCAAAGAGAAGAAGTTGATGACGTTTGGAAGATTGAAGTTGTACTTCTCAACAACATTCAGAGGAGTTATGAGGTCGTTTGGTAAAGACTTTAAATTTTCAGGGGTTGTTTGAAAATAGTTTGCTTTATAATGTTTTCAAAAAACTAATTTTCAGAAGAATTTTTGAAATTTTTCTAACTTGTTTGTACGAGATTGATATATCGTTCGAATGAGATTAGGCATGTCGTAAGAATGAGTTCCCACCTTCGCATGAGACCTGGAACGTCACTTTTTGGGTATACTCTGGAATTTCGTTCAAAGTTTAATTGGAAGTTGTTCTAACGTGACGAGGTACCACCTTCGAATGAGGTACTAGTTCGTTTGACAAAGTATGCATGTTTTTTTAAACATAGCTTTGCAAATTTCTACTACCTATCTCTTTGGAATAACTTTCCCTATAAATAGAGATTTGGAATTCGAGTTTTAAACAACTCATTTTAGACTTCTAAGAAGCTTTTTAGATTTCCTTTTATGATCAAACTCTACACTTATTCAATCTGAAGATTTCCTTTTTAGATTTTTGAAGATCACTTTTTCAAATCAAGAAAAAAAAAATCGAAGTTTAAAAAACCTTGTGGATATTCTCTCTACTTCTGAATTGTAGAGTCGACTCTCTAGTGCTGAAGAAGAAAGGAATTTTGATTCTTGATGCTCATTAGTAGATAATGAGGCAAGAGCTTCCTTCTATTGATGATGCTGAACTGTGCCATATCTGTTGAAGATTTAAAGACCCCAACCTTATACTAAGTGGAGCTCTTAGTTGTCTTTAAGTCATGAAGTCTATCAAACTCTTTAAGAGTGCCTAAATGTATGTTTTTACCGAAAGGAATTTTGAATGCACACCTGATTATTAATCAAGATAAAATTTGGTTAAAATTTGAAGATTTTTATGTGTAACATAAGATACAAATATTCCATATAAGACCCTGCTTTCTGAAATTGGTATCAGAGCTGGTTACACTAAGTTTTTGTGTGATCTTTTAAATTTTGGTTCTTATGGATAATTTGTATAGTAGGCTACCTATTTTTGACGGGTCTAATTATTCTTATTGAAAAGCTCGAATGAGGTCTGCTTTGAAAGCGATTGATGAGCGCGTCTGGCTTGTTTATGAAATACGGTTAACACCACCCATTATGACTAATAGAGATGTAATTGTTCCTATAGTCTCTACCATTCGGATGGAGTAAGAACTAAAATGGAGTAATTTTAACTCACATGATTTAAGTACCATTTTTGGAGCCATCGCCCCTAGCGAGCTCCACCGCATCATGACATGCACCACATCTAAGGAAGCATGGGATACAATCTAGCTCATTCACAAGGGTAATAATGCTATAAAGGATTTTAAGCTACAAAATATCATCACGCAATTTTAGGCCATTAATATATGAGAGTCCGAGTAATTTGATGAATTTTATGCACGATTGTCTGATATCATTAACTCTAGTTTTAATTTTCTTAAAAAAATTATTGAGACACGTGTTGTGAAAATGATTTTGATATCCCTTCCATTCCACTTTATTCCTAAGGTCACTATCCTTAATTCATTATGAATTTCAAATATGCTTAGGTTAGAAGAACTTGTACGAGACCTTTAAACTTATGAAACCTATATGTTTGCAAAATGGTTAAAACAAAGGAAAAGAGGACGGCTTTGAAAGTACAATATAAAAATAAAGAGGATGTCTCTTCTGACTCCGAGTACGATTTTGATCAAATTATCTTGCCCTTTTTGTAAGAAATTTTCAAAAATTTCTCGAACTAAGAAAAGAAAATACCTCCCAAGAAACAAATGTTTTAAGAAAGATAAAAGGTATAAATTGGACAAGTAAAATGTTGAAAAGAGAGAGGAGAGTACCCTAAGAAAAATGAGGATAGATGCTATAAGTATGAGGGTCGAGGTCACAAAGCTCACGAGTGTGCTACGAGGTTTAAAAAACAAGGCAAAGGAAAAGATGCCTTCAATTCCATGCTTAGTCATAGAAATGTCAAGTTGGTAAATTCCATAAACCAATCACCTCATGGATATAACTTCACCATGTTTATGGTGAGTTATGTTAGTACATCTAGTCCACCTTTTGATGATGAGAAAGTTGTTAAACATGATGATCTTGACAGTGAGTCTAGTCATTTAGGAGAGAGTGAGGAAAATGAAGTTTTGAGTGAGGGTGAGAGTGACCTTCAACATGCTTATGCCGAGTTTACAGAGAGCCATTTCAAACAAAAAATATAAGAGCTTGGATCTTAGGGTTTTAGCTTTAGAGAAGGAGTTAAGAGATCCTAGAGAGAGAGTGTCATTTTAGCATAAAGGGAGAATGGTGACTTATCCAACAAAGTGGATAGCCTTACTAGAGATCTTCAATAATCATTGGAGACTTATGAAAAACTTGAAGCACTTATATCTCAACTCAAAAAAGATTTCAAACGTGCCCCGGAGGTCAAGATTACTATAGAGGATACATCGAAGAAGGTTGGCAAGATGTCCCCCAATCCCACTTTAGGTTTTAGGGTTAGGTAAGGAATAGGTTACGACAGTTCATCCACTTCCCATACCGCACTGGAACCGGTTCTTAAATTTGTGGTAAATCCTTATAGATATCAACCTAAATCGCAAAATAAATTTCAACATAAATCGCAAAATAAATTTCAACCTAAACGAGGGAACCAAGGTAGACCCAAACCTGTCTATGTTTGCAACTATTGTAAGAAGACGTGTCACCTTATGGAATTTTGCTACAGTTTAGGTATAACTAAACCTACACATACTCTCACACCTGCTATAGTGACTTTGCTAGTCTTAGTGAGAAAGTTGAGTTCCTAGTAGAGACTTCACAAATATTAATGGAAGAATTTCATAGGATGTGTTTGTGTATTGAGGACACTTCTAACGCTATGACTAGAGCCAACAATGATAAGGTAAAATAATAGGTTAACTCCACTTGGGTACCAAAGCAAGATGACAAAGCCCTTTATGTTCACGTTCCTATCAAGGTTCAAAATATTTCCCAATGGTATTTTTATAGCAAGTGTTCTAGCGCATGGCTGGTGACAAGTCATATTTTTACCGACGTTGTAGTTCGCAAGGAAAGTAAGTCACTTTTGGAGATAGGATTAGGCTAGTATTTTAGGATGTGGTTGTATTGAGATACTCGGATTTCCCAAAATACACAATATGTTGTATGTCAAAAGGTTGAAAGCGAACTTAATTAGAATAAGTTAATTTTGCGACGTAAACTTTGCTGTAAAGTTCGACCATTCCGATTGTAACGTATATGATCAATCTGGTGAACTATTACCTCAAGGAGTAAGGATAGACGACAATTGCTATGCGATCATTCCCAAGTTCTATTTTGTGTCCAATAATTCCATGGTATCGTTTATGAACATTTGGAATCAATGATTAGGTCTTACAAACCTTAGATATCTCGAGAGATAAGTGAAGAAAGACCTAGTGTCTGGCTTACCATTTCTTGAGAAACCAACTTACAAGTTTTGTTATCCTTGCTAACAAGGAAAAAAAATCTTAAAGAGTGGTCCTTATGTGTGTGTTTCAAATCAACCAATTTTCACAAAAAATTATCCAACTTTTAATTAGCACCAAACCATGTTGTGAAAAACCAATTCTTACTTTAAACCAATTTTATCTTGATTAATCCTAAACATTCATCTAGTGATTAAATCTAGTAAAGTAAAGTAAAGAATATTCTCAACGCCGTATGTACAAGGAAAAACCCAAGACGGGAAAAAACTTCGGACGGCCTAAGTCAGACAATCACTATGAATAAAGGTTTTACAAAGACAGATTAGCCTTACTCAATGACTCGATCCCCACGGGTCTTGATGCTCCTTCTGATCTTCTATCGTTCTTTAACAGTGCCCACGCAGAAATTCCATCTTCCACGATAGCTGTCCATAACACATGCGTCCACGTATGTCTTGGTGTCCACCGAATGGCTTTGATTCATCTACGATGATGAACAAGACGTCCTACTCTTTTCTTCACCGTAAAACCCTGATGTTCATGTATAGAACAAATCTTCTTGGTGCAGTAAGATCATGTAAACATATAATAATGATAACTCGGGTCTTTACAAACTCTAAGGATGTGTTTAAGCTTTGAAACCTTAGAAAAACATGTGCTAACAACGTACTGGATGGTAAACTGTTTTTCCAGATGCACACTTATAAACTCTGACGAAACCATGCTTTAAATACGAAACAATAACCAACGCAAAAAACGTGTTGCTCAAACGAGAGTGACATGTCATTCGCGCGATATGAGCATCTCGCTCGAATGAGCTTTTATGTCGTTTGAATAACGCAGCCTGTTAGTTTGACTTTTTGACTTTTTTTTAAAATGTCTCTTCCAAAAGAGATCCAAATAAGTCAAACTCAATGTCGAGCTTATCAGAATAAAACATAGTGCAAACCATTTAAAACACTTTAAAACATTTTAAAACATTTTTCTTTATAAAAATACATCCTTATCTTTTATAAAAACAATTCTGAGCAGCATTAATTATACGCATTCATACCTGTGTGATCTCAGAATACAACTAACTTGAAGACGAATAAACTTGCACCAATTAAACCTCGGCATGATTAATTCTTTGAAGCTTTGCCTCAATGTCTTCAATTTCTTCAATACGTGATAGACCAAGTAGGATCGTGACAAAATCAAAATCTCCCTATGACATATTACGAACACAGTTTTGTTCACGGAATTAAGTCAAAACAATACAGGGACTCAATTGGAAATTTATGTCCTTACAAATCTCCCCCTTTAACTATTCCGGGACAAAACTAAACCAGTGAAATGCCTAAGCCGGGCCGTCAAGCCGTATGACGCCTAAATCCCATCCCATAAACCCAAAGACAAAAATTACAGGACATACTAGAATGTAGCACTGGCAAGCATGAACTGTCTGAATGTGATGTCGACTTGAAATCTCGAATCTCTGAAGCATACCTACACACATGAAAAAGACAAACAAATACCCAGTGAAGTATGGAGGAATAAATTATACCAATTTATATTTCCAATAAAAACAAATCATTTGACGAACATGAACATGCGAGCAATTACTTGATACCAATTTTACAACAGATACCAATATGGATAAACTCTGAAATTAAACAATTGAGCAACAGTATGATACCAATTTGTAACAACAAACACAATAAACATGCTCAACAAATCTGCTCAACACCAAATCTCCCCTACATCACATACACCTCAATAAACATGCTCAACAAATCTGCTCAACACCAAATATCCCCCTACATCACATAAATCTCTCCCCCTTTTTGTCTCGAATAGACAATCCAGTGAAAAGATAAATAAGACAATAACTATCTAGCATGAGAATATACCAATTAAGAAAAATTCCAGATAATTATGAAACAACCAGCTAAATATGATCAAGCAATGACAAATCAGTTGCTAGTAAACAAAGAATCACACAAAGAATATAGCAATATAATCAGGTGTGATGAACGGAATCATATGAAAAATACCAATTTTGTAGACAATAGAACCTGCTTATAAACCAATTCGTCCAAAAAGCTTCCAGCGATACAAAAAAAAACATAATTTTAACCAGAGGATTGTAAATGAAAGAAGAGAAAAAATCTAGACTGTCATTCGAACGAGCCAGGGACGTCGCTCAAATGAGATGAGGACGTCGCTCAAACGAAGTACAGATGTCGTTCTCGCAACATGGAGATGGCGTTTGAACAATTTCTCGCGACCTACCAAATTTTCCTAGATTCCCAAAAATATTATATAATATTGCCCAGTGAAAAAATTTCCACAAAAAATATTCCAGGAAGGGCCTGACAACAGCAAAATAGTGCTAAAACACTAGGCTTTTAACACAAAATGCAAAAAATACATAAAAACTAACAATGCGAGTTATATGCAAACATAGTGCCGATGTGCTCAAATGTGGACATGGAATGTATGGGCGTGAAACTACAACAAATGAGTCACAATTCCATCACATCGAAACAATCAAGAAGCTCTAATTAATAGCCAAAAATCATCAAACCTTATCATAGCCATATGACAATTAAAGTGTGAACTTGATGAACTAAACATACTACAATCACACAAATCCAGAATTTTGACGATTCTACAAATAATAGCGTCAAATTGCAATTTTTCAACATTAAGATTAGTTGTGGAAACCCGTTTTAAATTTTCTCCAACAAAACTCCTTCATAAATATTTACTTTTTTAAGTTCTTTTGAGGTTTCTAGCATTCTCAACTTAGAGAAAAAGTTATTGGCCCTTTTCATAGCATTTTGCATCTTTTGTTTTGGGCTCTTTTAAACGATGGCTTTCATGACGAGTCAAATTTTGAACTCTCGCAGCCCTTTCCCATGAATCACTCATCATGTTTAATAGAGACAAATTCAAATCCTCACGGTAAATGGTTCTCACATGCTCACTTCTCCTTAAGTCTACTTATGCATAGATGAAAAGATTGAGATAAGAATGCCTCACCAAATTCAAATATGCAAGAGAAGTCAAACATCCATAGACACTCGTGCATGTGTGCAATGTTGGCATATATACAAAGTCGAATAAAAATGCATATCAACTTCGAAAGAACCCCATATAAACAATGGTTAAGATCATTCTAAGCATCGATAATAATGACCGAATGTCCTAGCCGCATGAATAATGAAACGATGGGGGGGGGGGTCCAAGCACACCAATATGCCACATCAAACATGTAAACTCAAAAACAAAATCGAAAATCTTTTTGGCTTTTCAAACATATTTTGACTCAAATAAAAGAAAAATGTTTTTGGTTTTTCAAAAGTTTTCTCAAAAACAAAACCTTTTTTATTTTTCAAATAGGACTCTAACAAAGGAAAACTATAATACAAAGAGATAAACATGTCATTATACTAGCAATGAATACATCATGAAGCAAACTAGCATATGAAAAATGTGGCAACACTATCATCCTTTAGATTTAGCATGGGAAGAATCAACTGCAACCAAACGGGAATCATGAAGTTTTATTCCTAAAGCCACTACATCCGATTTCCTAACCCAAGTAGATGTAAAACGACGCATGGGGGTTTCTGGAACCGGGCCACTTTATTCTTAAACTTCCTAGGAGCTTGTGTAAGGTTGTAACAATAATGCCTAAGGTGAACTTTCCTACCACAAAACGTGCAAGTGTAGCGATGGTGGGAATAATTACTTATATGTGGACCCTTTCTAACCTTCCTAGTGTTTCTCATACGTGCGGGGGGAATGGGAACAACTCTCTCATCAAAACCTATACCTCCCCTATCTCCCTTAATTTGGACGGTGCCGAAGATCTTATCTAACTTCTCCGACCTAGCCTCCAAATCAATCTTAACTCTAGACGAGTCTCTCAAACTCTCCTCCAACTCATGAATCCTAGACTCGAGCAAATGCCTAGACTCCTCCTACTCTAAAATATCCTTTTTCAAAGACTCCATCAAACCACAGAGATTATCTCTCTCACCCTCCACATACTCTGATTTCTCCCTATGTGTCTTCTTTCATTCCCTAAGATTCTCAATCAAACTATCATTATTTTCTATGGCACGCTCATTCAACTTATCTTGCAATTTTATATTTTCCTTTTTCACCTTCACCGTCTCAGCATACAACTCATTAAATGCAACTTGCAACTCTTTCACATCTAATTCCTCCTATTCACTCTCTTATTCCTCACTAACATGGGATTCACTCAAAACCTCCTCGTAAGTGTCATTCACATGAGAATCGTCGTCGTCATCGCTCACATGACATGCCATAAACGCAACAAAGTTACGCTCAATGGGGGAACTCTCTTCCTCTTCCGGATCACTACCACTTAAGGTGGCACTATATACAAGTGGTTGCTTGCCCTCTTTCTTAAGTCTAGTGGGACACTCCTTAACTTTGTGATCGTACCCCTCACACCCAAAACACCTATCCGACTCATCTCTCTTAGGCTTATCAAACTTATCCTTAGAGGTGGAATCTACTTTCTTGTTCATGAATTTTTCAAATTTCTTGGCATCTTTCGATTGCTTTTGAAACTTAATAATTTATTCCAATTTCTTTGCCAACAAAGCAACATCCTCAAAATCGGAATTGAAATTGGAATTCGAAACTTTGGTTTCCTCTGTTCGGGTTTTCAAAGCAATACCCTTTTCTTTCTTAGGCACTTGCTTGGAGGTAATCACGTCGATTTCATTGGTTTTTAAGTCACCAACAATCTCTTCTAGTTTCGTCGACTCTAACTTACCCAAGGAGTTTAAAATTGTCACTTTTGCATCAAACCTACTAGGCAACGACCTAAGGATTTTCTTAATCACACGGTTGTCGAGAATTTTCTCACCTAGGTTAAACAACGAGTTAACAATATTGGACAACCTCGCATAAAACTCATCAAAAGTCTCACTCTCTAACATCATAATGGTCTCAAACTGTGTAGTGATATTTTGAAGTTTTGATGCCCTAACCGTGCTATTGCCCTCGTGATTGAGTGCCAAAATATCCTTAGCCTCTTTTGATGTTTCACGAGTCATAATTCTATTATGTTCTTCTGGTGTGACATTTGAATAAATAATGTGCAGATCCTTAGAATTATATTGTGAAAGTCTATCTTCAGTTTTAGTCCATGACTCGACTGGATTTGAACTAGTGACCTCACCTATAACAATGACAGGGGGTGTCCAACCATTCTCAACTGCTAGCCAAACACGCTCATCAATAGACTTTAACGCACTTTTCATTCTCATCTTCCAATAGGTGTAATTAGTGCCCTAAAAATAGGAGTTTGAAAAAATTCATTATTTCCATAATTCATCTTTGAAAACACATGGGATCACAAGACAAATAAATTATATTTTCTAGCTATGATAGCAATTTGAAAGAGTGGTCCTTATGTGTGTGTTTCAAATCAAACCAATTTTCACCAAAAATTATCCAACTTTTAATTAGCACCAAACTAAGTTGTGAAAAAACAATTCTTACTTTAAATCAATTTTATCTTGATTAATCCTAAACATGCATCTAGTGATTAAAGAAAGTAAAGTAAAGTAAAGAATACTCACAACGCCGGATCTACAAGGAAAAACCCAAGATGGGAAAAAACTTCGAACGAGCCAAACCAGATAATCACTATGAACAAAGGTTTTACAAAGATAGATTAGCCTTACTCAATGACTCGATCCCCATGGGTCTTGACGCTCCTTATAATCTTCTACCATTCTTCAATAGTGCGCACCCAAAAATTTCATCTTCCACGATACCTGTCCACAACACACGCATCCACGTATGTCTCGGTGTCCACCGAATGGCTTTGATTCGTGTACGATGTCGAACAAGAAGTCCTTCTCTTTTCTTCACCGCAAAACCCTGATGTTCATGTATAGAACAAACCTTCTTAATGCAGCAAGATCATGTAAACATATAACAATGATAACTCGGATCTTTGCAAACTCTAAGGATTGTTTAAGCTTTGAAACCTTAGAAAAACATGTGCTAACAACGTACTGGATGGTAAACTATTTTTCCAGATACACACTTATAAACTCTGACAAAACCACGCTTTAAATATGAAAAAATCACCACCTCAAAAAATGTGTCGCTCGAACGAGAATGACACGTCGTTCGCGCGACATGAGCATCTCGCTCGAACAAGCACTTATGTCGTTTGAACGACATCGCGAGTCAGTTTGACTTTTTGACTTTTTGTTTAAAAAGTCTCTTCCAAAAGAGATCCAAATAAGTCAAACTCTATTTCAAGCTTATCAGAATAAAATGTAGTGTAAACCATTTAAAACACTTTAAAACATTTTAAAACATTTTTCTTTATAAAATCCATCCTTATCTTTTATAAAAACAATTCCGAGCACCATTAATTATACAAATTCATACTTGTGTGATCTCGAAATACAATTAACTTGAAGACGAATACACTTGCACCAATTAAACTTCAGCATGATTAATTCTTTGAAGCTTTGACGCAACGTCTTCAATTTTTTCAATACGTCATATACCAAGTGGTATCGTGACAAAATAAAAATCTCCCTATGACATATTACAAACACAGTTTTTTTCTCTGAATTAAGTCAAAACAATACAGGGACTCAATTGGAAATTTTTGTCCTTACAAAATGAAGAGTCCCCATCAAAAGTTGAATACTATTACCAATTCTCGAGTGTGAAGTTGAATACCATTGCCACTTCTCGAGTGTTTGAGTAGATACATATGGATTTTATGGGTCCTCCAAATTCAAAGAGCTTAGGTGGTAAGAGATATATTCTCAGGATGATCGATGACTTTTCAAGATATTCAATCATATGGTTTTTTTAGAGAAAAGTTCGATGGGGTTGAGTTACTAACATCCAAGTGTCGTATCCAACAAAACCAACATGGTGTCACTATTATTCGAATGTGTAATGACAATGACACTGAATTTAAAAAAGACGGAGTGGATAGATATTGTGATGGAGTAGGTATCAAACCCGAGTTGTTGGCCATTTGTACTTCTCAACAAAATGGGATAGTTTACAGGTAGAATTGGACGATTCAAGAGATGTCTAGATCCATTATTCTAAGGAGAAATGTTCCTATGTGTTTTTAGATAGGTGCAATTAATACCGCATGCCATAGGGTGAATCATGTATATCTTTGCCCATAAATGTTATACCTGCCACATGAGTTGTGGATAGGTAAAAAACCCAACCTATTATATTTTCGTGTCTTTGGAAGTCCTTGCTACATTTTGATAAATAGAGAACACTTAGGAAAGTTCTACTCCCAGAGTGATAAGGGGATATTTTTAGGTTATTCATCATCTATTAGGGATCATAAGGTGCTTAATCTTACAAGCTCTAAGGTTATAAAGTCAATAAACATCACAATTAGAGATGACGAGCCACCGACGTCTATTAACCCTATCCCTGAGTATGAGAATAATGCACCCCTGGTGATGATCCCATCATTCCTTATATTACACAGGGGGACACACTCTTGATTTAGAGGATCCACCCTCTTGGGTTTGAAAGAGTCATGACCCTTCTGCTATACTTGGTGATCCCACACTAGGTGTCATGACTCGTGCTCAACTTGATAATGTGGTTAGATAATTTTTCTACACCTTTGAGTCAAGCCTAAGAATGTGAAAGAAGCACTCAAGGATGAACATTGATATCCATTACACAAAAAACGTTTCTTCGATTTTGTAAAAATCATGTCTGGGAGCTAGTCCCCCGACCTAGTGAGACTAATGTGATTAGAACCAAATGGATTTACAAGAATATGATGGATGAAAATGGTACCGTAGTTTGCAATAAGACCTGGTTGGTTTCTCAAGATTACACACAGATTGAGGGTGTAGACTTTTATGGGACATTTGCTCCTGTTTCTAAGATTGAGTTCGTCCGCTTACTATTCTCCATATCATGTCATATATGCTTCAAGTTATATCAAATGGATATCAAGAGTGTCTTCTCTAGTGACATTATACAAGAGGAAGTTTATGTGGAACAACCCAAGGGGTTTGAAGACTCAAAGCACGTGGAATGGCTTTAATCTAAAGAAGGCCCTGTATGTTTTGAAGCAAGCACCCCATACTTGGTATGAGAGTGTAGGAGGGTAGTGTGACTGGGGTTTGGTAAGATACTGAAATGGGTGAGGCATGACCAACTTCAATGAACTCTTCATCCAAGGTCTTCAAAAATTTCTAGAGCAGCACTTGGTAAAACCTTAGCTTTTTGGTGAAAATGGAACCAAATCTGAAACCACCTAGTGTAAGAAGATGAACTTCACAACAATAATAACAACTTTTCTCAAGAGGATCTCCTAAGAACAATGACTATCAGTGTGGGAGTGAAGAAACATGAACTTAGCACTTAGACAGAGAGAGTAAGGAGAGAATACGAGGTGGTCTGGTGTGATTTTGATACAGTATGATATCGCTTGAGTTTCTAATCTCTCATTTGACCTCATGAATAGTCCTATTTATAGGTGAACATGGAGCTAGTTTGGGCCATTTGGGGAGCCAAAATTAAGAGTAAAAATTTATAGGGACAAGGTCTGCAATGTAACTTTTGTCTCTACTAGGTCTGTAGACGCTTACCCCCTTTGATTGATGAAACCTGGTGAGAACCATAGTCAAAAAGAAAATATGTCTCCTAATGGAAACAAAATATCTGATTTAGTAAATATCTTTTAAAACGATAACTTGTTGTACAAAATGTGTAACTAAGAGGGGCCTCTCTGACCACCTCCTCTAAAATCATTAAACCTGAGGGGTGGGGGGCTTTGAGGACCCCCTTATCTAAAATATTTTTACATGAGATGGACCTTGAGGACCTTCTCCTCTAAAATCATTTTTATAAAAAGTTTGTTTCTACCCCTAGGGTCTTTCTATTAGTATTCTCTTAATCTTAATGTCCTAAGTGGTTGAGATTTCTCAACAAACCTTGTGCCTCAGCCCCCAACCTAAAACTCCCAGCAGATCCCATTTGGCCTATTCGAGCCCTGATTTCTCAACTAGTTTACATGTGCAAGATAGTGAAATATTAGTACTTTAATATTTTATGGGTAACAAACCTTGGATAGGAGGTCACTTTAGGCTGATCTCCCCGCCCCGTATCATTTCTATGCTAAGTCATTTGGGAGTAAAGTGATCATTTATGGGTAAACCTATTCACCCTTCCTCCATTTGTACTTTGAAGTTAACTAGGGAAGAGGGGGCTTCTCATAATGTGCCCCCATACCATGGCCTTTTTCTGTGGTCTCAATACCTTTGGAGTGGTTTCTCGTGGCTGCCCTCCTCGAACTTTCCTTTTTTATGTGGCTTGAGATTTAAGGATGAAGGGCTCCTCGTGGTGGAACTCCTCATCCTAATCTTCATTTCTTGTGATTTTGATCTTTGGGGACGAGGGGATCCTCTTGGTGGGCCTCCTCATCCTAACTCTCTTTCGATGATCATGGAGCTTTGAGGACGAGGGTCTCCTCGTGGTGGGACTCCTCATCCTAACTCCATTTATGTGGTAAATATATTTGAGGATGAGGGGATCCTTGTGATGGGACTCCTCGTCCCAACTCTCTTTTTATGATCTTTGGGGAAGAGGGTCTCCTCGTGTTGGGCCTCCTCGTCCTAACTTTATTTTCGTGATCAATATCTTTAAGGCCGAGGGGCTCCTTGTGACGGGCCTCCTCTCCCAATTAAGTTTTGTATTTTTCAGAGTTCTCTTTAGAGGGGGATGATTGTGATTATCCTCCCTCTCCATATGGACTTGCTTGCCTATTTATTTAGGAAAATGTGTGAGCAACCCTCTACATTAGTCCCCTCGTACAAAAAACTTTATGTTGGGTAGACCAAAGGTTTTTGTATGCAATGATTCACTATCCCTTGGAATACGAACAATGTATTTCAATATCGTCATGGTCACTGTTGGCATTTAATAGGTTTTGTCACATCAGCGCACATTGAGAGTCTCGAGGTGACACGTGTTAGAGGGATAATTGGCATACTATTATGATTTTCTCCCCTTTTGATTGGCAGGGGTGCATGTTGTTTAATAGGGTACAAAATGGGCCTTTTAAAACCCTTCTTCTCTTTACCTTAGCATTTTCTTTCAAACTTGATTTTTTAAGGGAGAGAAAGAAAAGAAAAGCTGAGGTCTTCCATAACCACCATCATTTCGTCCCTTCTTTACCACCATAAATGGCTTCTTCTTTTTCTTCATCTCAAAACCCTGCTTCCACTGTCGCCATCACCATTAACGAGGTGCTAGTTGGGATGGTGCCCACTTCCATCACCGTTTCGATGGTTTTGGACACTCGAGCCACAACCATCACTTTTATCGTTATGGATTCTGCCATTGCCACTTTGGGAAGTTTATCAGTTGGTATTCTCACGATCCAGGGTCCCTCGTCCATAGTTTACTCCAAATCTCAAAGGGAATATTAGTTTCTTGCATGACGAGGGATTTTGGTCTCTATCGCTTGGCCCCTTACTTTTGGAGAGGAGGACACCTTCAAGTCCTCCCTTACAAATTTTGAGCAAGTGTCTGTGGCAAAAATAAACGAGCACCACCGTGTGGGTCTATGCGAGTCTTATGATCTTCATATTGTCTTTCCTGATTCAATAACTAGAGTACGAGTAGATAGGGGTGATTTTCCCCATTTTAACATTGAGATCAAAGATTGTGGGGGTACCTAGAGGAATTAAGTCTTTGGGTGGATCATGTCTTGTCCACCCCCTCGCACAAGTCTATTATCAAAGGTCTAGGTCTTTTAACTGCTATCAGTAGTCTTAAATCTTGCTCTATTTCTAAACAAACTCCCACATTCACTTTGTTGGCTTCTTATTGGAGTAGGGACTCACACACTTTTGTTACCGGTTGGGGTAAGTTTTCTATTACCATGGAAGACATATGTGAGATTCTCGCCCTTCCTCACTTGGGATATCACATACTTACTGATTGTTTTGAGGATGAAATTGAGAAAATGGTAGGATAGATCCACTAAGCTCTACATGAGTGCTCCAAATATGTTTCCATTAATCAAAATCGGGCCACCAATAACTCCTTCAACAAGTCGTGGAGATACTAGTTTAAAGATTTTGAGTAACTACCCAAGGATGAGAGCTCGAGCAGGGATTTAAGGAGTCAAGAAGGCCCAAAAATTAACCCACCCACCCACACACACACACTTTGAAACATTTTTGTGACTTTTCTGAATAGGTTCCTACTTCCAGGTAGGCCAGATGACTCCCCTCGTGAGCTTCTTTTCAAGCTGCCTATGAGACTTCCTCGATGGAGGGAAGTCCCCCTTGCTACTCTAATATTGGTATCCTATACCCTTGGATTGATATAGCTCATGTATATATTGAGCATTCCAGTGGACGCCATGATGCAATTAATTTTACCAATACTTTCATCCATATGTCTTTTCTGTTTAAGAGGTTTTCAAACTTTTCTCCAGAGGTCTGGGCTTGCCATAGTAATATTTCTCATGCTCCGAGGTATCATAAAAAGACTCTCAAGCCCACCCTAGGGCCTTTGATAAATAATATTGATTAGTTCTCTTGCAGACCTTATTGCAAGACGGTAGGTGGCATTTTCACTTGAAGCGCCTTCTCTGCTTCTGGGGCACCTTTTATTGCCCTACTAATGTTGAGTCTGTTTCCACTTGCCCCCATATCCATGTAGTTTTTATGCTCCTACCCTTCACTTTACTTTCCTTGACTGATCTGGTCCAAGGTTTGGAGTTTTATCATTCTGAGATAGTGCGGAGTTAATTTGGCTATGATCAAGGTGTTCATATCCCGGCTTATCCTTTGAGCACCTCCCCATCCAAGCTATATCTTGAGGCCTTTGTAAATTTTACACTTCAGGGGTTGGTTCATAAAGTTAGCCATCTGGGAGGTCTATTTGTGCCTTCTCGAGGATACCTGTCTGCCATCACTCGCTCTTGATTTACCCTCTGGGAGAGGCAGGTCCTCCTTATTCCAAATTACGTAAAGGATGTTCCCCATCACACTATCTCTACCTATATTCCCAACAATGATAGGTATCTTAGAAAAAGGACCCATAAGACAATATGGTACCGAAGCACTATCTCCAAGGCCCCTCTTGAGAGAGGAATTATACTGTCATACCATGGTCTGTTTTCTATTTCCCCTTGCTTCTTTCTTTTAACTGTAAAAGTAGGCTCATCCTCACACCCCTATTTCTAAGTTTTCAGGTTAGTGAAGCGGCCATCCCTAGTTCTGCGGGACATACTATGAGTGTTACACTGCGCACTCCTAAGGAATTAGAATGTCATACCCAGTTCACTTTTCTATATTAAAGAAGTACTAACTCTTGTCTATCTTCTGTTAGGCCAATGTTCAGAGTCACATGATTCCTTCTCGATTTGGTGGCAGTATACTGACCCCTTTACGCTATGGGGTAAGATTTAATAACTTTGTTTTTATTTGAGTATGAATTTTCCACCACTTGCTCATTTCTTTCCTTATGACTTGTCTATTTTTTTTCTAATTTTGCTGGATCCAGTCGGCGAGCCTGCTGAAGCAACAGATGAGGCCGATCAGAGTTCTGAGGCCACTAGTGATGCTGGCTTCGATGATGATTCTTCTATTCCTATATCAGATCTTGAGTCTCAAAACACAGGCTATGATATTATAGAGGTAAAGGCTACAGGTACTTTTATGAGTTCACTGTGGAGCTTAGAGCTCCCTTCTAGATTCTGTGTACACGAGAGGGAGGTGTTGGAGATGATTATGGAGAACCGCCCTAAGACTTTTACATCTCAGAGTGTGCTCAATATTGACAGCCTCACGGTCTTCAACTTGAAGGCCCTGTACATCCATCTTTATGACTTCCTATCTACTTCCCCTGGTTATACGACCAATCGAAGGGTTACACTCTTCCTTCAGTCTCTTCATGACCTCCAGCGTTGCTATCACTTCTAGATAGTCTGGCTTGATGCTTCAGTACATCACTTTCTTGATGTTATCTTAAGGAATATGATGAAGCACCATACTTCTAGGAAATCCAGAGTTCAACAGCGTCAGGCTGAGTTAGCTCGGATCCACGTTCAAATTCAGTCCCTCTAGGCCAAGCTAGCTAAGCTAGAGGTTGATGATGTTTAGGATGAGTCTATGATAGTTATATTAGAGGAGCATCTTGTTGAGGAGGTAGATCCTTATTACACAGACCTACGCTCCTGACAGGATTTATTTTTCATTCTGTCTAGTGGGTAGTTAGTCTTATTGTGCGGGCCTCGTTTTGTATATTTTTCATATGTAAAGAAATACTGACTTATTAATGAAAACCCTTCGCTAGCTTCCATTACGCTGTTTATTTTTCTCTTCTATCTGGATTTTAATATATGTTTACTATAATGTGCTTCAATTTTTTGTGAACATTTAGTTTATTTGAACTGCCCCTTCTAACTGTGGAGTACTTGCATATTATCTGAGCAAGTTAACATTTTAGACCTACCCCTTATCATTGTGGGGTAAATGCATATTATCTGAGCAGGTTAAAATTTTAGAGCTTCCCCTTCTAACTGTGGGGTACTTGCATATTATCTGAGCAAGTTAGTATTTTAGAGCTACCCCTTCTAACTGTGGGGTACTTGCATATTATCTAGGCAAGTTAATATTTTAGAGTTGCCCCTTCTAACTGTGGGGTACTTGCATATTATCTTAGAAAGTTAATATTTTAGAGTTACCCCTTCTAATTATGGGGTACTTGTATATTATCTGAGCAAGTTAACATTTTAGAGCTCTCCCTTCTAACTGTGGGGCACTTGCATATTTGAGCAAGTTAATATTTTAGAGTTGCCCCTTCTAACTGTGGGGTACTTTACTATGCATATTCATTTCTTAGAGAATAATTGGTATAAGAGGGTTAGCCCTTCTCCTTCCCACAAATTTTGAATATAATTCACAAATAAAAATGACTATCTTTTTAGAAACATTTCCCCTGGTCTGTGGGGTCCTTATTTCAAATAATTTATTAGGAACCTTTGTTTTCCTAAAAAAATTTAGAGAGGGGGATACAGACCCCCTTTCTCCACAATTTCTAAGAATTGGTCAAGTAAACCTTTTCTTAGAGAACAAAGGTTGAACTTGTTCTCTAGGCTATAAATCTTGTTGTTAGAAAATACAAAAAAAAATGTTATTACTTGGAGGATGTCCTCCTACTAGTCTTGTGACAATGATAAAACCATTTGTTTGTAATGTATGGAAGGAATTTTCTCAATATACTTTTGTTTTAGGATGGATGTACCCCCCAAGTGCAATGAGCAAAGTTCTTTTTATCTAGACCCTCGTCTAGCCTAGTAGAGAGTATTTTAAAAAAAAAATTCTCTTGGATCTAGCTCATATAGAAGGTAAGTAGACAAGATAACAATCCTCATGCAATGACAAAAAAAAGGGTTACTAGTCATTTCTTTTCATACTGTATATTGCTTACAAGACTATATTGCTCTATCATTTTTATTGAAAAATGACCTTTTCTAGTATTAGAACAAACTGCTCAAAATTTTAAAAAGGAATGAACTTTAACAAAACTAGGCATAATACCTCTTCAGCCACTTACAATGGATGGATTGGAGATAGCCACTTTTCAGCTCCGAGATCTAGCATTACCCAATTTTACTTACCCCCTACCACAAAGGGGCCTTCCCAATTGGGTTTGAGTTTTGACGCTAACATGCTGCGGAGGTGATGAGTGGATGAACACAAAACTAAGTCTCCTTAAAACTCTCTGGGATTGACTAGGTTCTCATAAGTTTAGGATATTTACTGGGTATAGACTTTGACGTTCTCTTTTTCCTTATCTCTGTGCTCGTCCAATGCCTCTAACTGCACATGTCATGGGTGAGGGATGAATCCATTTCTCAGAGTGACCCTAGTTGAGGGTAGCGCTAGTTCCACCGGTAGGATAACTTCGGTCCCATACACAAGTGAGAATGGGGTAAACCCAATTGGTTTTCTCTTTGAAGTACGGTGAGCCCACAGTACCATAGGTAGCTTCTCATCTCATTCTCCCGACGTGTCCTCCAACATCTTTTTCAGGATATTGATCAAGTTTGATTTGGCCTACACTTGTCTATTGCCCTTAGGGTAGGAGATAGTTGAGCTATTGTGCACAATCTTATATTTATCTATGAGAAGTGTCAAAGTGTCATCTTATTGCATACAAATTGTTTCCCATCGTCTGTTAGAATCACCTTGGGTATACCAAACCTACATATGATATACTCCATAATAAACTGGGTTATCACTTAGGCTATCACTTTCCTGATGGGGATGACTTCTGACCATTTGGTATACAATTATGTGGTGACAATAATAAAAGCTTTGTCATGAGAGGCTGGGTTGATCTTTCCTACCAGATCAAACACCCATGTGTGGAAGAGGTAGGGAGCTTCTAGGCTTTTTAGACTAACATAAGGGGCATGTACCATGTTTCCATGTTCTTGTCAAGATCTACATTGTTTCACATAACCAATGGAATTAGCCTCTATGGTTGGCGAATAATACCCCAACGTCATCAGTTCGTCAAGCAGTTTGGCACCTCCAATATGGGAGCGCCATAGGGGCTCATGGGCCTCCATTAACACTCTTCACACATCCTCTTTATCTACACATTTTATTTATTTCTCATTTTATCCCTTCCTATAGAGCTCCCTTTCAACTAAGTAGTAGCTGGCCATTCTCTTTCATAGATTAATCTTATCCACTCTTTCTACAGGAAGTTCTTCATTTTTCAAATAAGATATGTAGGGTTGCCTCCAATATTTAAAGTCCAATACAAAATTATCTTCTGTTGTGTGGTAAAATTGGTTTTGGCACTTTAAGCATCCCTGCTATAGACGAGTAGCTTATGTGCTCACGGTGGGCTAGTAATAGCCACACCACTAAAGCCGACGATACGGAGGGATATCAGTATCCGCGCAATGCTTCTCATGAATCACTTCCAAACTCTCTCTTGCTTCCTCTTATCCTCCACACATTGATAAGAACCCACCAGGGCTCTTATAAAAAAGTGTTCCCTGCAGCAGGTGGAAGTTAGCAAGCTCTAACATCTTCATCGTTCCTTCTCTTGTTTCTAGCTGCTTCACAACCAAGTACCTCCAGTCCTCCAGTTCATTACGGGCTAAGTAAGTGAATGGTTTATATTTCCACCAAAGTAAAATAAATTTGAATTTAAATAACTTTCCGAATAAACCATCGGCCACCAGAGTAAAATAATCCAATACAAACATCAAACACCTGAAGGATTACATCTGAAAACGGTACTGAGAAGTCTGGGCGACAAGCCCTAAATAAAACTGATCAGAGAAATGATTCCTACTCTAGGAATGAATGAAGGATGCGTCTAATCCAAACTCTTGCTAGCATCCACATATGCTGCAGCTCCGTGTCCCTGGAATAGAATATCAATCCTGGCGTCCCTGTGGCTGGAGACCTAAAAGGTTTTGAAAATAGTTTTATATCAAGGGTTTGAACCCAAAACATTTTGAAAATATTTAGCAAGTGAATTAACTGTAGTAATTTAAAATGCATGAATGCGCTTCATATTTAAGTTAGTGTCGCACTCCCTTGTGGGCATTCTCACCCCTCCACTATTGTGCACACCTACCGGTTACCCTAACCCCACCTAGTTGTACTACCCCATTCAACTAGTCCTGGTATAACCATCCCTTGACATACTACTCTAACCCGAGTATAATGATTCTTGAATTATAAGTTATCTCACAATTAACTTACTTAATTCCTCTTAAATATTAGCATATAACCGTGTCACTAGTTATATAAAGTAAATACATCACACACTGTATTATTACCCGTATATAATATTTACTACCATTATATATGTACCTTTACCACAATATCCACACATATAATATAAGTACATCCATCCCTTCGAGTATACCCTCGCTGGATGATTCCCTCTAAAATACTATCTCACTAGGTGTGCTCACAAAACCTATTTATCGAAGTTGGAATCGCTCACCAACTTGGCCCAAAATATAAACGTAGTGGAGGCGGTCATATTCCTTCCCTGAAAGTGAGATACATCCCTCACCCATATATACCGGACACTATGACCTGGGGATATACTCGCCCTACACCTCAAGCAAGGGGATTCACCCACATCGCGCAACCTCCCTTGATAGCATTAGAGTCTAAAAATTGAATAAATATCTAGTCACTGATATTTAATATCACACATAATATATACACGTATATATATATATACTATCACTACACCGTATATATATAATATAAACTCCGACTTTACCGTGTACTCAAAATCCCGTACACTGCCTGTAATTTAATATCACACACAATATATGAACACGTATATATATACTATCACTACACCGTATATATATAATATAAACTCCGGCTTTATCGTGCACTCAAAATCCCGTACACTGCTTGTAATTTCCTGAGTCTGTGGCCCGACTCAACGTAATTAATTTTCTCACTTAATAATTTATGATCCTCCCGAGTCTATGTCCGACTCTAATATAATTAATTCATGCCTCAATTAATATAATACTTTCCCCGAGTCTGTGGTCCGACTCTAATTAAATTAATTAACACACCCATTAATTTAATACCTCCCCGAGTCTACAATCCGACTCTAATTAAATTAATTAACACACTTATTAATTTAATACCTCCCCGAGTCTACAATCCGACTCTAATTAAATTAATTAACACACCCATTAATTTAATACCCACCCGAGTCTACATTCTGACTCTTGTTTAATTAATTTACACGTTAATTAATCAACACAAATCTGAGTGTGTGGTCCGACTCTAATATAATTAATTTACACAATAATTAATTTATACCAAATTGAGTCTGTGGTCCGATTCCCAATTAATTAATTTAGACATTAATTAATTTATACCAAACTTCGGGTCTACAACCCGACCCTAAACTAATTAATTACAACATCAATTAATTTAATACTTTTCCGAGTCTACCCTCCGACTCTACCTTCATTAATTATCACATCCATTAATTTAATAACTTAGTGTCACCCAACCATTATCCCCGGACTCACTTACTTAGCCCGTAACTTAATATTTCCCGAGTCTTTGTTCCTATCACAAGGAAACACACAATAGGAATTCACAACCTAAGTAATCCTATAAAATAGTAGGTATTTAGACAACCTAATTCTTCACACTTGTACGTAATATATTTCTCTCTAATATTCACCGTACTTGTTTGCTTTATGAATTTATTTCACTTTCGTATTAATTCAAGTATTCACATAACTCTAAGGGTCCTAGTTACCCCTTGTTATATCAATTCGGTAGTTACCCTTGTTAACCCACTGACCTAACGAATTTAAGCTCGCTCACTCTTTTCCGTAATTATATTCTTATCATCTCGAATTAGAGTACGTCACAATAAAGCCTATGAATCTCCACCTTAACTCTCTCACAAAATTAAAGTTCAACACTCAATCATAGACCTACTTCCATAATCATTATTCCATCAATATATTTCATCAAGGTCCCAAACACTTCCCCGATAAAATTTTAGACATTTGAGGCTTAAAAAGAAAAATCTCAAATTTTCTGGCAGATTAAACACCCTCTAGTAAAATTTCGATTTCTCCCTCTACATTACTCCGATTGGCCTTATTCCTAGTTCATTGGATAGCTAAGAGAAATTTCTTTCCAGTAATGTATGGTTCACACTCTAATTCGAAGTAGAATTCAAATCGTACACGTTTAAATTCACGTCAAAATTCTGGCAGATTACTATGTTGACAGATCAAACACCCTGTAGTAAAATGTCGATTACTCCTTCTACAGAACTCCTATTGATCTAATTCCAAGTTCATTGGATATCTAAGAGAAATAACTTTCTAGACATGTATGGTTCACACTATAAATTGAAGCACAACTCAAATGGCATACGTTTAAATTTGTGTCAAAATTTCTGGCAGGTTGGCATCTTGTGTTCATCAATTAAACCCTAAGTCATTCAAGATTCATGTTCTTCATCCAAAAACTCATAAAGATTCCATATTAATCATCAATTATATTGAAATTTCATTTTATCTTTACTTAGGGATATATAATACACATATTTCTTACTTTGAATCTCATTCAATAGCTACATGAACAAAACCCCCATTTTATACGCATTTATCCCCAAAACGAATTTTGGTTTACACATCACTATGATATGAATTGATTATCATCAATTTAGAGATCACAACAGTTAACCACTTGCCTATAAGTGTTCGTAGTGTCTGATCCGTTGGTGTAGTCCCTCAATTTGGCTCCAAAATCCTCAGATTGGCTTTTGCTAAGCTTTCCCCCAATTTCCCTCTCAAGCCCTAGGCTTAGAATTGTGTTGGCTGCTGATTTCCTAATCCCTCACTTAGGTTAAAACCCTCCATCCCGTTTTGCACCTAATGGGCCTAATTAAAATAGCCCAAATCAGCTCGTGTGGGCCCGGCTATGCTAAAAAATGCCCCGAGACCCAATTACTACCCCCGGGTACTTTTTTCTGACTATCTCGACCCATCCGGACACAACCGCGCACTCAGAATTGGCATTCCAATTAATTTATAAAAATCCTTATCTCACATCCAATTTAGTCTATACCGACTCCTGGCTGGGATAAGTGCATACCCCGTCATTAATACCGGAAATGACGCGATTAAATTATTACTATTTACTTAGTAAATAAATTTCCCTAAACATTAACCATTCACTCCCCGATTAATATTTAAATATATATATTGTCATAATTAATTCAATTAAAATTACAACACACAAGTAATTTAAAATTTCTGAATTAATTAAATATTAAATGTTCAAAAATACGGGGTGTTACATACTTCCCCCCTTACAAAGGAATTTCGTCCTCGAAAATAAGATAAACCTAGTGTTCCAATATTCACATATTACTCACTAGTCATGTGCCTCCAAGCCCACTATATCTATCCCATCCTCTTCTAACCATACGTTACAAAAGTATGCATTTAAAATTTTCCAGGGCGCACATACACCCTATACCCCTGCTTAACCGCACAAAATTTGCCTTAATTAACCTGGGTGCCCATACACCATATCCTCGCGCTCTACCGCACGAAAGTTACCCGACTATGCTAGTCGTAACCCGTAATATAACTTTGAATCCCGTAATCATATCACATATATAAATATATATATATACATATATATCTACTGCCCGGGTACCCAACCCATGTGCTAACGTCCAAACATCTCCCCATAAATACTTGTCTCTCAACACAAAAGTATATATGCTTACCCTTATGCTACTAAAGACAACATAAAATACCGCGCCCTTACTATCACTAGTCCTAGCGCAAAGTAAACCCCGAGCTATCTCTCTTTGCTCGAAATTAAATCTAACCACCCTGATTCACTTAAGTAAACATCCCCACTTACCGGGATAAAATGTGAGAATAAAAAACTTCACTATGTGCTATCGCACCTCGCAATACAACATATATATATATATATATATATATATATATATATATATCCACATATATAGGCTATACGCTCTCTCAGGTGATACCTAGTACCAACCATACCCTGGTGTCGCGAACACCAAAATTTTACACCACTATCCACCATAGTTAAATTCCATCGCTATCCAGCTGATTTTTTTATTTTTGTTTTAGGAAATGTTATCAACCCTACTCCCATAATTATCGAAAGTAGTAATTCCTCGTATAATTCAAACTTTCACTCAGTGTACACCTTCACTCTTCCGTGAAGAACACCAAGGAACACCGTTACTCTGCGGAAATTTTATCGACATGCTTTGGCTGCTACCGCCAACGTACTCACTAAATTAGACTCACCCACGAAATTTAGTGAAAAATAAGACTTATATTGTGACATCCTCCCTGTCACTCAAAAATATACCCCATGCCCCTAGGGTAAAAATAATTACCTCCATACTCCAGCTGCAACGGCTGGTTCTTGAGTTCTGGAGCATCTTCTCCCTGCCCGAATGCACCAATGACTTGCTTTAGTGGCTGTACATCTAGGACCTCGTCCTTTAGTTGCCCCCTGCCTTGCTTAATACAATCTCTCTTCAAGTGTATCTCTTTCCCCACCGACGAAACACCGTCTAATACATTCACCCTGCCACTGGTCCCTTCCATGCCGACCTTGTTGAATTTCCTGGCCATCCTGCCGATAGCCTGCAGTTCTAAATCGTTTAGCGTGGTTTCCCTGTCGGAAATCCTGCCCCTGATCTCCCCCAGTCTGCTACTAGGATACCCCACTGGTATTGTTCCCTCCTGCCTTATCCGACTGGCTTGTTTCCACTCCGACGACCCCGCGTGACTCTGAACATCCGGTGCCACTAACACTTGTGGCGGATCCCGTGGAAAGTACCCTGCCGTTGTGACCACCGTCGTTTCAACTGTCTGTGCCACTATTTCAGTTACTTGTGCTGTCAAAATCATCTCTGGTTGTAGCTGCGGTAACTCTTGCTCCTAACGAGTCTCCCTCGTCCCATCTCCCCCTACTGCCCTAGCTGTTGTCTCTCTCCTGGGCGTCATCTGGAATGAGAATCGAATTTGTATGAGTTCACTCTCAAATATAAATTTGGCAGACAAACGTATATGCGCATACGTATGAGAATACAACAATCCTATAATAGGGATCTATATCAAATTTTGCTAAGCCGAAACGTGAAAAGCCGCACTGATCCTAAGGACACTAGAACCTGATGCTCTGATACCATCTGTGACACCCCGCCTAATAAAATACCGGGTGATCAGTCCTATACCAAATTAAAACACGAATCACAGTTGGACCATCCTTAGCATCACTGTTGAAAACTTTTTAAAACATACTAACCACCTAGTATTCCCAAAACTGGTGCCAAATTTTAACTTTTTAATTTAACAAAATAGTACATGAGGAATTAAATATAAACCATTCACACAACTGAATAAATCAACTGAATAATTAATTTAAATAACTTGCCGAATAAACCATCGGCCACCAAAGTAAAATAATCCAATACAAACATCAAACACCTGAAGGATTACATCTGAAAACTGTACTGAGAAGTCTGGGTAACAAGCCCTAAATAAAACTGAACTGAGAAATGATTCCTACTCTAGGACTGAATGAACGATGCGTCTAATCCAAACTCCTGCTAGCATCCACATATGCTGCAGCTCCGTGTCCCTAGAATAGAATATCAATCCTGGCGTCCCTGTGGCTGGAGACCTAAAAGGTTTTGAAAATAGTTTTATAGCAAGGGTTAGAACCCAAAACATTTTGAAAATATTTAGCAAGTGAATTAACTGTAGTAATTTAAAATGCATGAATGCGCTTCATATTTAAGTTAGTGTCGCACTCCCTTGTGGACATTCTCACCCCTCCACTATTGTGAACACATACCGGTTACCCTAACCCCACCTAGTTGTACTACCCCGTTCAACTAGTCCTGGTATAACCATCCCTTGCCATACTACTCTAACCCGAGTATAATGATTCTTGAATTATAAGTTATCTCACAATTAACTTACTTAATTCCTCTTAAATATTAGCATATAACCGTGTCACTAGTTATATAAAGTAAATACATCACACACTGTATTATTACCCGTATATAATATTTACTACCATTATATATGTACCTTTACCACAATATCCACATATATAATATACGTACATCCATCCCTTCGAGTATACCCTCGCTGGATGATTCCCTCTAAAATACTATCTCACTAGGTGTGCTCACAAAACCTATTTATCGAAGTTGGAATCGCTCACCAACTTGGCCCAAAATATAAACGTAGTGGAGGCGGTCATATTCCTTCCCTGAAAGTGAGATACATCCCTCACCCATATATACCGGATGCTATGACCTGGGGATATACTCGCCCTACTCCTCAAGCAAGGGGATTCACCCACATCGCGCAACCTCCCTTGATAGCATTAGAGTATAAAAATTGAATAAATATCTAGTCACTGATATTTAATATCACACATAATATATACAGGTATATATATATATATACTATCACTACACCGTATATATATAATATAAACCCCGACTTTACCGTGTACTCAAAATCCCGTCCACTGCCTGTAATTTAATATCACACACAATATATGAACACGTATATATATACTATCACTACACCGTATATATATAATATAAACTCCGGCTTTACCGGGCACACAAAATCCCGTACACTGCTTCTAATTTCCTAAGTCTGTGGCCCGACTCAACGTAATTAAGTTTCTCACTTAATAATTTATGATCCTCCCGAGTCTATGTCCGACTCTAATATAATTAATTCACGCCTCAATTAATATAATACTTTCCCCGAGTCTGTGGTCCGACTCTAATTAAATTAATTAACACACCCATTAATTTAATACCTCCCCGAGTCTACAATCCGACTCTAATTAAATTAATTAACACACTTATTAATTTAATACCTCCCCGAGTCTACAATCCAACTCTAATTAAATTAATTAACACACCCATTAATTTAATACCCACCCGATACTACAATCCGACTCTTATTTAATTAATTTACACGTTAATTAATCAACACAAATCCGAGTCTGTGGTCCGTCTCTGATATAATTAATTTACACAATAATTAATTTATACCAAATTGAGTCTGTGGTCCGACTCCCAATTAATTAATTTAGACATTAATTAATTTATACCAAACTTCGGGTCTACAACCCGACCCTAAACTAATTAATTGCAACATCAATTAATTTAATACTTTTCCCAGTCTACCCTCCGACTCTACCTTCATTAATTATCACATCCATTAATTTAATAACTTGGTGTCACCCAACCATTATCCCCGGACTCACTTACTTAGCCCGTAACTTAATATTTCCCGAGTCTCTGTTCCTATCACAAGGAAACACACAATAGGCATTCACAACCCAAGTAATCCTATAAAAAAGTAGGTATTTACACAACCCAATTCTTCATAATTGTACGTAATATACCTCCCCGAGTCTACAATCCGAATCTAATTAAATTAATTAACACACTTATTATTTCCACCAAAGTAAAATAATCCAATACAAACATCAAACACCTGAAGGATTACATCTGAAAACTGTACTGAGAAGTCTGGGTGACAAGCCCTAAATAAAACTGAACTGAGAAATGATTCCTACTCTAGGAATGAATGAACGATGCGTCTAATCCAAACTCCTGCTAGCACCCACATATGCTGCAGCTCCGTGCCCCTGGAATAGAATATCAATCCTGGCGTCCCTGTGGCTGGACACCTAAAAGGTTTTGAAAATAGTTTTATAGCAAGGGTTAGAACCCAAAACATTTTGAAAATATTTAGCAAGTGAATTAACTGTAGTAATTTAAAATGCATGAATGGGCTTCATATTTAAGTTAGTGTCGCACTCCCTTGTGGACATTCTCACCCATCCACATTTGTGCACACCTACCGGTTACCCTAACCCCACCTAGTTGTACTACCCCGTTCAACTAGTCCTAGTATAACCATCCCTTTCCATACTACTCTAACCCGAGTATATTGATTTTTGAATTATAAGTTATCTCACAATTAACTTACTTAATTCCTCTTAAATATTAGCATATAACCGTGTCACTAGTTATATAAAGTAAATACATCACACACTGTATTATTACCCGTATATAATATTTACTACCATTATATATGTACCTTTACCACAATATCCACACATATAATATACGTACATCCATCCCTTCGAGTATACCCTCGCCGGATGATTCCCTCTAAAATGCTATCTCACTAGGTGTGCTCACAAAACCTAGTTATCCAAGTTGGAATCTCTCACCAACTTGGCCCAAAATATAAACGTAGTGGAGGCAGTCATATTCCTTCCCTGAAAGTGAGATACATCCCTCACCCATATATACCGAACGCTATGACCTGGGGATATACTCGCCCTACTCCTCAAGCTACGGGATTCACCCACATCGCGCAACCTCCGTTGATAGCATTAGAGTATAAAAATTGAATAAATATCTAGTCACTGATATTTAATATCACACATAATATATACAGGTATATATATATATACTATCACTACACCGTATATATATAATATAAACCCCGACTTTACCGTGTACTCAAAATCCCGTACACTGCCTGTAATTTAATATCACACACAATATATGAACACGTATATATATACTATCACTACACCGTATATATATAATATAAACTCCGGCTTTACCGTGCACTCAAAATCCCGTACACTACTTGAAATTTCCTGAGTCTGCGGCCCGACTCAACGTAATTAATTTTCTCACTTAATAATTTATGATCCTCCCGAGTCTGTGGTCCGACTCTAATATAATTAATTCACGCCTCAATTAATATAATACTTTTCCCGAGTCTGTGGTCCGACTCTAATTAAATTAATTAACACACCCATTAATTTAATACCTCCCCGAGTCTACGATCCGACTCTAATTAAATTAATTAACACACTTATTAATTTAATACCTCCCCGAGTCTACAATCCGACTCTAATTAAATTAATTAACACACCCATTAATTTAATACCCACCCGAGTCTACAATCCAACTCTTATTTAATTAATTTACACGTTAATTAATCAACACAAATCCGAGTCTGTGGTCCGACTCTAATATAATTAATTTACACAATAATTACTTTATACCAAATTGAGTCTATGGTCCGACTCCTAATTAATTAATTTAGACATTAATTAATTTATACCAAACTCCGGGTCTACAACCCGACCCTAAACTAATTAATTACAACATCAATTAATTTAATACTTTTCGGAGTCTACCCTCCGACTCTACCTTCATTAATTATCACATCCATTAATTTAATAACTTGGTGTCACCCAACCATTATCCCCGGACTCACTTACTTAGCCCGTAACTTAATATTTCCCGAGTCTTTGTTCCCATCACAAGGAGGCACACAATAGGCATTCACAACCCAAGTCATCCTATAAAACAGTAGGTATTTACACAACCCAATTCTTCATACTTGTATGTAATATATTTCTCTCTAATATTCACCGTACTTGTTTGCTTTACGAATTTATTTCACTTTCGTATTAATTCAAGTATTCACATAACTCTAAGGGTCCTAGTTACCCCTTGTTATATCAATTCAGTAGTTACCCTTGTTAACCCACTGACCTAACGAATTTAAGCTGGCTCATGCTTTTCCATAATTATATTCTTATCATCTCGAATTAGAGTACGTCACAATAAAGCCTATGAATCTCCACCTTTACTCTCTCACAAAATTAAAGTTCAACACTCAATCATAGACCTACTTCCATAATCATTATTCCATCAATATATTTCATCAAGGTCCCAAACACTTCCCCGATAAAATTTTAGACATTTGAGGCTTAAAAAGAAAAATCTCAAATTTTCTGGCAGATTAAACACCCTCTAGTAAAATTTCTATTTCTCCCTCTACATTACTCCGATTGATCGGATTCTAAGTTCATTGGATAGCTAAGAGAAATATATTTCCATTAATGTATGGTTCACACTCTAATTCAAAGTAGAATTCAAATCGTACACGTTTAAAGTCACGTTAAAATTCTGGCAGATTACTATGTTGACAGATCAAACACCCTGTAGTAAAATGTCGATTACTCCCTCTACAGAACTCCGATTGATCTAATTCCAAGTTCATTGGATAGATAAGAGAAATAACTTTCAAGGAATGTATGGCTAACACTCTAATTCGAAGTACAACTCAAATGGCATACATTTAAATTTGTGTCAATAATTCTGGCAGGTTGGCATCTTGTGTTCATTAATTAAACCCTAAGTCATTCAAGATTCATGTTCTTCATCTAAAAACTCATAAAGATTCCATATTAATCATCAATTATATTCAAATTTCATTTTATCTTTACTTAGGGATATATAATACACCTATTTCTTACTTTGAATCTCATTCAATATCTACATGAACAAAACCCCCATTTTTATACGCATTTATCCCCAAAATGAATTTTGGTTTACACATCACTATGATATGAATTGATTATCATCAATTTAGAGATCACAACAGTTAACCACTTGCCTGTAAGTGTTCATAGTGTCTGATCCGTTGGTGTAGTCCCTCAATTTGGCTCCAAAATCCTCAGATTGTCTTTTGCTAAGCTTTCCCCCAATTTCCCTCTCAAGCCCTAGGCTTAGAATGTGTTGGCTGCTGATTTCCTAATCCCTCACTTAGGTTAAAACCCTCCATACCGTTTTTCACCTAATGGGCCTAATTAAAATAGCCCAAATCACCTCGTGTGGGCCCGGCTATGCTCAAAAATGCCCCGAGACCCAATTACTACCCCCGGGTACTCTTTTCTGACTATCTCGACCCATCCGAACACAACCGCGCACTCAGAACTGGCATTCCAATTAATTTATGAAAATACTTATCTCACACCCAATTGATAAGTGTGTTAATTAATTTAATGGGTGTGTTAATTAATTTAATTAGAGTCGGACCACAGACTCGGGGAAAGTATTAAGTTACGGGATAAGTAGGTGATGAGTGGATGAACACAAAACTAAGTCTCCTTAAAACACTATGGGCTTGACTAGGTTCTCATAAGCTTAGGACATTTACTGGGTATAGACTTTCACGTTCTCTTTTTCCTTATCTCTGTGCTCGTCCAGTGCATCTAAAGGCACATGTCATGGGTTAGGGATGAATCCATTTCTTAGAGTGACCCTAGTTGAGGGTAGCGCTAGTTCCACCGGTAGGACAACTTCGATCCCATACACAAGTGAGAATGGGGTAAACCCGATTGGTTTTCTCTTTGAAGTACGGTGAGCCCACAGTACCATAGGTAGCTTCTCATCTCATGCTCCCGACGTGTCCTCCAACATATTTTTAAGGATATTGATCAAGTTTGATTTGTGGCCTACACTTGTCTATTGCCCTTAGGGTAGGAGATAGTTGAGCTATTGTGCACAATCTTATATTTATCTATGAGAAGTGTCATCTTATTGCATACAAATTGTTTCCCATCGTCTGTTAGAATCACCTTGGGTATACCAAACCTACATATGATATACTCCGTAATAAACTGGGTTATCACTTAGGCTATCACTTTCCTGAGGGGGATGACTTCTGCCCATTTGGTATACAATTATGTGGTGACAATAATAGAAGCTTTGTCATAAGAGGTTGGGTTGATCTTTCCTACCAGATCAAACGCCCATGTGTGGAAGAGGTAGGGAGCTGCTAGGCTTTTTAGACTAACATAAGGGGCATGTACCATGTTTCCATGTACTTGTCAAGATCTACATTATTTCACATAACCAATGGAATTAGCCTCTATGGTTGGCGAATAATACTCCAACGTCATCAGTTCGTCAAGCAGTTTGGCACCTCCAATATGGGAGCGCCATAGGGGCTCATGGGCCTCCTTTAACACTCTTCACACATCCTCTTTGTCTACACATTTTATTTATTTCTCATTTTATCCCTTCCTATAGAGCTCCCTTTCAACTAAGTAGTAGTTGGCAACTCTCTTTCATAGATTAATCTTATCCACTCTTTCTACAGGAAGTTCTTCATTTTTCAAATAAGATATGTAGGGTTGCCTCCAATATTTAAAGTCCCATACAAAATTATCTTCTGTTGTGTGGTAAAATTGGGTTTGGAACTTTAAGCATCCCTGCTATAGACGAGTATCTTATGTGCTCATGGTGGGCTAATAATAGCCACGCTACTAAAGCCGACGATATAAAGGGATATCAGTATCCGCGCAATGCTTCTCATGAATCACTTCCAAACTCTCTCTTGCTTCCTCTTATCCTCCACAAATTGATAAGAACCCACCAGGGCTCTTATAAGAAAGTGTTCCCTGTAGCATGTGGTAGTTAGAAAGCTCTAACATCTTCATCGTTCATTCTCTTGTTTCTAGCTGCTTCACAACCAAGTACCTCCAGTCCTCCAGTTCATTACTTGGGAACAAGGACTTCACAGTGGTAGGCACTGTCCTCTTCCATACTCTAATGGTCGCCTCCAAATACCCCATATCTAATTTTTGGGCTATTATAGTTAGCGCGTGAGGATGCATGTTCATTGTTCGTGCATGCCTCTCAACGGTCACTTTTAAGAACTGCCCCTATAACTTTTGTATGATGGATCTGTATGGTGCCAAGTAAGCATATTTGGGGGTGAACTCGCCATTAAAATGTTTCACCACTAGGTTAGAGTCCCCTCGTATACACAGTACTCTAATGCCTCTTCAAAGTGCTTCCAACAACCCCAGAATGAGATCCTCATATTCAGCCTCATTGTTCGAGCATTTGAAGTCTAGATTTATGGAGATAGTTATCTTCTCCTTACTATTTGAGAGGATAATTCCTACATCTCCTGTTCCCTATGCACTAGAGCCATCAAACTCAATCTCCGACATCTCCATCTCTTCTGCCACATATGCATGGAAATTTTCCCTAGGTAACTGATAGAAAAAAAATTATTGCTTCTAATGTGTATTTTTTTTTGTCGTCATTGTAGCAACTTATTTTCCATCAAAATTCCCTTGAACCTACAACTAAACTCAAAAAATGTATAGGGGTAAGTAAGGGAGTATCAAACCAACTCTAAGGATGAAACACAAAATATGAGAAGACAAAAGTGTAAATTCATTTGCATTTTATTATATTTTTCTATGATTTTGCTTTTTATATTTTTTTATGGGTTTTTCAAGGGATTCTTTTAACTAACTAACTATACTAATTTTTATAACTACTGATTAAGAAGTAAAAGCTAATTTAAGAAAAGTGAGATAAACAAAATTGTCCTAATAAGTAAACTAACAAAATTGGACTCATAAGGGCTTCAAAATTTCATCCCATAAACTGGAGATTAGCCCTCAATAATCATCATCCAAAAAAAAAGTATACAAAAAAAGAGCATGTGAGGATTAAACTAAAAGTAAGCCTTGAATTGGAATGGAATCTTCAATTATATCAACAATCTCTCAATCATACATCAAAATTCTCCCAACAACAATCCCTTACTAATGTATTTATTGAATCTAAAATAAAAACAACAACAAAAAAAAAAAGATAATGGATGAATTGATGATGGACAATTAACTAATAAATGAAATTCCCTAAAAATGAAAATTCTAACATTAAAAAATTATGTATTAGAACTCATCCAAAGAAATAAATTCTAGATCATTACTTTATATTGAGATAATTGCTAAAAATGCATAATCTCAACATAAACAAATGGATTAGAATTTACCTCCCATAAGGAATGAATTCAACTACATCAATCTATTTTGAATTAATTGCTAAAAATGCAAAAATTCATTATAGAGGGGTGGGATGGAATTCATCCTAGAGATAAATTTCACTACACACCTCTGTATTTAGATATTTGCTAAAAATGCAAATACCCTCTAAAGAGGAGTGTAGAGAATTTTAACACAAGGTTTTAAAAACTAAGCTTGAGATCCCCTTTCAATGGCACCGAGCCTTCAATTTATATGGTGCACATGGAGGCTAGGGGTAAATTGGGTAGAACAAATGTGCACATGCGGTGAGTGAGGTGATAAAATCTGATTTGGTCATGGGTTTTGAAAGGTGCAAGTGGAGTGGTTTGTTTGGAGTTATTTTGGGAAAGGGGTTAAAAGAGGTAGTTAGGGGTAATTAGGTAAAATGGTTTAAAAAATATTATGTGGCATGTGGGTTAATTTTATTTTGGCTTGGTCTTGGGTTTGTGACTTTTGGCAGATGGAGAAATCAATTGAAGTGTCTTGGAAAAAAAAATTGGAAAATGGGTCTCAATGTTAGAACACGGTTTTGGGTTGTGGGTTTGTGGTTCCGGTTTAAACTCGAATTTGGTTGAGTCGTCGGGGCTAGGTTCGAGTTTGAGGTTTTTTGCGGGTGTAGGTCGTAGGTGAGGCTGGAGGTTTCGGTGGTCGAGCTTGGGTCAAACGGGAGGTCGTCGACCGACATGGTGGATTGTGGTTGTGGCCAACTTGGGTAGGTCGGCGGTTTCGACCGGGTTTGGTCATTGGAGGTTGGGTCGCGTCGGGGCTACGAGTTATCTGGTCGGAGGTGGCTGCATGGTGGGTCGCTGGATGCCGGGTTTTGAACTCGGGTTTTTGATGGGAGATGGGTTGATTTTGGTTTTGGTATGAAGAGAGAGGAAGTGGGTGTGGTGTTAATGGAGGTTAGGTGAAGAGATAGAAAAGGTATAGGTTTGCTGATGAAGATGAACTGGGGTGCTTTGTGTGTGTAAGGGTATATGGGGTTATGGTGTAGGTGAGGGAGGATTATTGTGTAGGATAGTGTGGAAATAGTATTTTGGTGTGAGTAGGTTTAGGATAAGTGTGTGTGGTGCAGGATAAGAGTGTGTGTGTGTTTAATTTGGACCCTTAAAAACAAATAAAACGAATAAAACTAAAATTCTAAAAAGAAGATCCTACTCTAAAAAGAAAATAAAGACTCAATAAAAAATAAAAAGATAAAAAATAAAAATCTATTAAAACTAAAACTAAAATCCTAAAAAGAAAATGTAAAATCTAATAAAACTAAAAATAAATGAATTCCTACAAAACTAATCCTAATAAAATAAGACTAAAAACTAAAAACTAAAAATAAAAATAAAAATACACTAATTAAAAAGAAATTAGAAAAATAGAAAATAAAACCTAGAAAATTCTAAATAAATCTAAAAATAAAACGACTCAAACTAAAAATCTAAGAAAAATAAAAAGGCACAAATTAAACACATACGGACTTCGAGGAAGGTTTGGGATCAGTTTAGGCTACTGGACAAGGGATATTAGCTCCTTTTGATGTACATTTGCTGTAAATGAAGCTTTTGAACTCCGTAAACGCAATCAAGCCTGCAAAATATACAATTAAGCATATAAGACTTAAATTATCGAGAATTAGCAACTAAAATACATCTATTCGGGGTATAATATGTACACTTTTGGGTGCTTATCACACCATCCCCAAACAGAGCATTGCCAGTCCTCGAGCAACAAGATAGAGAGAAAGAAAGATAAGAAACCAAAAGTGTACCACTTTCGCGGGCAGTTGCGATTGCACTTAGCATGTGTAACAAGCCTTTAAACCCATAGGTTGCCCTAGAGGACAAGTTGTGTCTCATGATGGTTTATAGGGAGTTTACCAACAAAAGTCTTTATTTAAAAAGATTTATTTAACGACAGTCAATCTCTTATTGGACATAGAATAATCGCATAATCCATAAAATAAAAAGTATTTTGGGAAATAAAAGCTATAAGTGCAGAAAAATTTATCTATGTGAATACACAAGGCACATCATTTCTAGAACTCAATGTGTGTGTGTGAATCCATCAAATGGGTCGAGTATCACAAGAGTAATTCCTAGATTGCCTTATTGGAATCAATTCTTCAACTTCAAAATTTCACGGGATATAGCTCTCTCAAACGACTCTCGAGATTAGGGTAAGTGTATCGCTCTTGTGTGTGAGGAGGTGAGTAAATGTAATCAAGTTCAAACGTCTCACACACACATAATAAAGAACGTACATTTAGAAAGAAAAGTGATCTCATGAAAGAATACTAATCACTATAGTGAGAACGTCGAGTTATTCACCATTTTGACTATCATTTTCCCGAAAACCTAGGGGAAAATATGGATGTATATGGGTGAGGGGGAAATGAGATGAGATGAGAAGGATATGATGAGGTAAGGAATGGATGGATGATATGAATGATGAGTGATGGATGTGTGGGAAGAGTGTGTTTTAATTTAACTAACAAATGTCTGTATCTCTTTACTGCAACTTTCTCTTTTTCTTCTTTTCGAAATACGCATCAATGTATGAGATAAATCTGCTAAAAATACAAATAACCCCAACATAAATTTTTATATAATTTTTCTCCATCTGAATTGACTTTGGGAGAGATATTCACTAAAAATGAAAACACCCTTTTTGACAGATATTCTCCTTTTACTTTCCTTTTTTTTCTTTTTTTTTTCTTTTTCTTTTTTTTTTTTCATCTTTTCCAAATGCGCATCAATGTTTGAGACAAATCCGGTAAAAATACAAATAACCCCAACATAGACTTTTATTTAATTTATATCCATCTGAATCGGCTTTGGGAGAGATATTCGCTAAAAATACAAACACTCTCTTTGACGGATATTCTCCTTTTGCTTTCAACACTCTTCCCTTTTTCAACATGGTGTGTGGAAAATGGAATTGGATATGTAAATGGATGGTGTGGTATGTGGTGATGATATGGAAAATGGAAGGTGTATGGATGAATGAAAAATGGAATTTGGTTGGTGTATGGGTGAAGATAAATGGAATGATATATTGGAATTTGGTTAGTTTATGGGTGAAGTGAATAGGTGAAAATATAGTGATCAGAACAAATTTCAAGACACGTGTTTCTTACAACTCAAAAGTGATGTCGTTCTTAGTGATCAAGCCAAAAATTTAGTGAAAAATAATGAGATCATACAACGATTTAAAGTGCGGACCCAAAGAAAGTTGAATCAACTTGTGACTCAGAGATTGTGTAAAACTCTCTGAAAGGTGAAAGGCACAAATCTCACAAGAAAAAGTCTCTACTGGTGATCCTTAAGGTTCTCTTGAGAATTTTAATACTCTTCAACTCTAAACCGTATTGACGTGATACATGCGCAAATTTTTTTGAGTACAGAATTTCATAGTGAAAAATGCCTTGTTATATATTACATAAGCTATTTGGAAAAATATAAATTATCTAGCTTCATTCCTAGACTTAAAAGATGGATGATAGAAAATTGACGCCAATGAATTGAGATGAAAGAAACTGCATGATATTTTAAAAATCCGGTTTAAAAATAAAAAAAATTCAAAAGAGGTACGATTTTGATAAAATTCTCCATCCCCAAACAAAAAGGAACATTGTCCTCGATGTTAAGGAAAATGATTTTAAAAATTTAGAGAAGAAGGTAGGAAAGATATTACCAGAATCAACCGCTAATGAAGTGGACAGATGAAGCCCATATGAAACCTGAATAAATGATTAGAAAAAAATATGTGTACAAGTCTATAAAAATGGTAAAACATAGGGTGAGGTGAAACATCACCCCCAAACAGAATGAGACTAGAACTCAAAACAACGGGCTGCCTCTCGATATCGCTAAGTTTAATGTCTTCACCTAAACTGAAGGGATCTCACCCTAAGGATAAGAACTATGAACGTGCGAGGCAGCAGAAGAATGGGTGATGCGAATCAACCCCAAACAAGACTGAAGCGTCAGTCTTGTTGGATAACATTGATAAGGGTGAGGGTGAAGAAACACTAATCATGAGCCTTATTTTATTTTATTTTTTTCAAGAATTTTTTTTTTTTTTTTAGTTTTTGAATAATTTGAAAAAGAAAGGAAATATTTTTGTGATTTTGAGAGAATGAAGTGAAGAAAATGGTTTTCAATTTTTATAAAAATAAAGGAAGTAAATATTTTTGGATTTTTGTGGAGAAAAAGAAGGAAAAAATATATATTTTTGGATGTTTTAAAATTTTTTTCAAAAGGAAAGAAAATATTTTTTTGAAGAAAATAGTGGGAAAAAATATTTTTGGATTTTTTAGAAAAATAAAGGAAGAAAATAGTGGAAAAAAAATATTTTTGGACTTTTTAGAAAAATAAAGGAAGAAAATAGTTTTGATTTTTTTGGAAGAAAATAGTGGGAAAAATATTTGGACTCTTGAATTTGGACAAACTCACTAAAATCAACTAGCGAAAATTGGAATTGGACACACACAAGTCAATGATAAATCCTAATTAGCACAGAGCCAATTCTTATCTTTAAATTTAGGTGAGAGGGTAGCCAAATTTTAATTAAGTCCGCGGGCGATAAAAAATTACGGAATTTATCTTTGTGATCGCCTTTGCAAAAATGTTCTCCTATTGGGCTACCTAGTAGATTGATTTTAAATTTAATGATAGCTAGGGTAGTACATAATGGTAAGCGAGTGAGTCGGGTGATGAAATCCCTTCTTGTGGGTAACTGGGTGTAGGTCTTAATCAATTAATTCATCACACCATTCGAAAATAAATGCGGGAATAAAATCAAATGAGAGCATATAAGCACACACAATAAGTGACTCGCTAATAGGAGAGGTGCGGGAGTTTAGAAATGTACCTCCATGGTTTTTACGCCGTGGGGTGCTGAAAATTTTTAGTCGATCAGGGGGAGATTACGTCAATCTCAGTCGGCCCCGGGAGTCTTACCGACCCAAGGTAGAGATGCTTCTAAATCCTTGCCTTTGGACGCCCTCTTTCTACCTTGTTCGGTTTCCCTATCACGTTTCTCTTCGCAATTAATTACTACAAATTTAAATGAAAAATAAATGGTGTCTCCGTGCACCGCAATACAAGCCAAGATAATAAAGTCCCAATACAAGCATTTGAGACTTGTATTGCAGATTTTGAAAGAGAAGAAATTATTTGCTAAATTCAGCAAGTGTGAGTTTTGGTTGAATGAAATTGTGTTTTTAGGGCACGTGGTCTCGGGAAATGGGATTTCTGTTGATCCAAAGAAAGTGGAAGCAATTGTTGAATGGGAAAGTCCTAAGAATGTGACAGAAATTAGGAGTTTCCTAGGATTGGCAGGTTACTATCGCATATTCATTAAGGGATTTTCAGCAATAGCATTACCACTGACAAAGTTGACTCGTAAAGAAGTGAAGTTTGTATAGGATGAAGAACGTGAGAGGAGTTTTAAAGAATTAAAGAATCGGTTGGTTTCAGCCCCTATACTTACTATTCCATGTGGGAATGAGTCTTTTGTGATCTATACAGATGCTTCATTTCAGGGTTTAGGATGTGTTCTTATGCATAATGGGAAGGTAATAGCATATGCTTCCAGACAATTAAAGACGCATGAACTAAACTACCCTACACACGATCTGGAGCTAGCAGCCATTGTTTTTTCTTTAAAGTTGTGGAGACATTACTTGTATGGAGAAACGTGTGAGATATTTACGGATCATCAAAGTTTGAAATACTTGTTTACACAGAAATAACTGAATTTGAGACAGAGGCGTTGGATAGAGCTGATTAAAGAGTATGACTGTACCATTCATCATCATCCTGGGAAGGCCAATGTAGTAGCAGATGCTTTGAGTCGAAAATCATCAGGGATGCTTGGTTGCATACGGTGTGCCCGTGTTGGAAATATTCTTGACTTGGCATCGATGGGGATTGAATTGAAGTTTTCAAAAAGTGGAGGATTATTAGCACATGTCACAGTGAGACCTTTATTGGCCGAGCGCATACGAAATTTGCAGATCAGTGATCCATTCCTTGAGAAGAAGAAACAAGAAGTTCGGGATGGTAGAGAGAGTGACTTTGAGATTAAAAATGATGAATCATTGTGTTATAAAAATAGGATTTGTGTACCGAATGATCCACCCTTAAAGAAAGATATATTAGAAGAGGCACATAGTTTTATTTACTCTATGCATCCGGGAGGTACCAAAATGTACAGAGATTTGAAAGAATATTACTGGTGGAACAATATGAAACGTGAGATTGCAGAGTTCGTAGCTAAATGTTTAGTATGCCAGCAAGTGAAAGCAGAGCATCAGAAGTCGGCAGGATTATTGCAGTCTTTGCCTATTCCGGAATGGAAGTGGGAGCATATAACGATGGACTTTGTTATAGGATTATCCCGGTCACCAAAGGGGCATGATTCTATTTGGGTGATTGTAGACCGACTGACGAAGTCAGCTCATTTTCTCCCAGTTAAGACCACCTACACAGTTGACAAGTATGCACGTATGTACGTCGATGAGATTATCCGTTTACATGGGGCACTAGTGTCAATTGTATCAGATAGAGATCCAACGTTCACTTCTAAGTTTTGGCCTCGTCTCCAGAATTCCATGGGCATAAGTTTGAAGTTCAGCACTGCGTTTCATCCACAAACTGATGGGCAATCGGAAAGGATGATTCAAATATTAGAAGACATGTTACGAGCCTGTGTATTTGACTTCAAAGGTAGTTGGGATGATCATTTTCCATTGATGGAATTTTCATATAATAATAGTAATCAGTCGACTATTGGTATGTCTCCTTATGAAGCTTTATATGGGAGGAGATGTAGAACGCCTTTGTGTTGGGATGAAGTGGGTGAAAGGAAAATTTTGGGTCCTGAATTGATAGATATGACAACTGAAAAGATCAAAATGATTCGGGAACGGATAAAGATAGAGCAAAGCAGGCAGAAATTTTATGTAGATAAGAGGAAGCATCCATTGGAATTTCAGAAGGGAGATTTTGTATTCCTCCGTATTTCACCATGGAAAGGTGTTATGAGATTTGGGAAAAAGGGGAAACTAAGTCCAAGATACATTGGACCATATGAGGTGTTGGAAAGAATTGGGGCCCTGGCATATAAACTAGCATTGCCTTCAGAGTTGTCTCGTTTACATGATGTGTTTCACGTATCGATGCTTCGTAAGTATTTGGCAGATCCATCTCATCAGTTGAAAACTCAACCAATTGAACGGAAGGAAGACTTATCATACATCGAGGAACCAATGGAAATTATTGATCGTAAGGAGCAAGTATTGAGAAATAAAGTTATTCCCTTAGTTAAGGTTATGTGGATGAGCCATGGAGTTAAAGAAGCAACTTGGGAAATGGAGGATAGCATGAGGAAACAGTATCCCCATTTGTTTGGTAAGTGACCTTCATATTAAATTTCGGGGACGAAATTTTCAAAGGGGGGGAAGTTGTGACAACCCGAATATAATTATGATGAATTATATTTAAACCATGCTTATATTATGTGATATGAATAATGTGATATTAGTATATCTAATGTTAAGTGATTATGTTTATTATAATCCTACTTTCATAAATCATGAAAGGTCGAATTATTTACAAACACAAATTTTGTTGTTTTCGGTAGAAATGTTCCTGTTAGAGACTAGTTTTGACCTTTATAACATTATAAATGACTTGAGGTGAAAACAAGATAGTTGTAGATATGTGAGTTAGGGTTGTAACACAACAAACGGATCATCAAATGGATGCCCGAATAAAGAGTTATACCGAATTTACGAACAAAGGGAAAAGCTGTCCATTCCATTTAAGTGGTAAATTGTCTTTTATTAAACCAAATGTTTTAAATTGATTGGTTGGCTTGGGAGGCAGCCTTGGCCGACTTAAAACCCTCCCTCTAACATATTTATTCATCAAAACAAACCCTAGGTTCAGTTTCAAGTGTTGTTAGCTTGAGGAAATAGAAAGTTGATGTTTAGGAAGAAAAAGTGAGGAGAAAAAGTGTAGAAAAATCTGTGGAAATTACGTAAAAGCCCTGAAGGTAATCCTAATTGAAATTCTAGTTATTTATCTTATATTACTAATTTATATGATATAAATAATCATAGGTTTATTAAAGTTTCAGCCCTTTATATGTATGTATGGTTAGATGCAAGTTTATGTTAAGTTGAATGTAGAAACCCTTAAAATTGCTTTGTATTGAAACCCCTTGCATTCAAACTTGCATATCTCTTTGTGTGCTTACTGGAATTGAGAAATTCCAATAGGATATGAAAGTATACTCATATATTCATATCATACCCGAAAATTAGAATTTATCTCCTTGTGGTTAGGCCGTAATGATGATTTCAAGTTGGTATATGGTTGCTGTTTGTATACTTGATTTCGGTATGCTCTAAGTTTAGTCAAGCTTTTGAGATAGCAAATGAAGTCAAAAAATTATAAAACTTTAATTCTGTACTATTAAGTATGTTTACTGAAAATGGTTTGAAAATCATGGAAAGTTATGCTGTAGAAAAATTATGAAATTCTTGCAAGTGAAGGAACAATAGAGGAACTTGTAGGGCAGATTTCTTATGTTGTAGAGAAATGGTCATAACTTGCCCTAGGAAGCTTGAAAAATTACACCGTCACTTGTACTCGATAGTATATTCATATATGTTTTCATATTGATGAGGTTGGACCCCTGTATTTGTACAATTTAGGAATATAGGATGGTCAGGTATGTAGGACAATAATTTCAGGTCATACTAGATACCCCTTGAATGAATGTTTGTATTTCGTCCTTACAAAGGGTAATTTGAGTACATGTTTCATGTGTATATACATTGAGGAGTATAATTTCATGTTTACTTGACTTTGGTTATAAATTCCTCATAAGGTATTTCCTACGGTTGAATGTCCGTAACTTTATCAACATGTATATCATTGTTTTGCCTTTACCTATATTTTATGGAATGTGACTTAATTGGAATTATATTGTTGATGTATAGTCATGGAAATTTACATAATTATGTTTGAATAATATTTGTGATTCAGGTTCAGTACTGATCTAGTTGGATTTACAGGTGTAAGGTCTAATCAACCCAGTTCAGCTCCACTAGAAGGAAACCTGAATACGTAGTTGTCAACCAAGGTGAGTGTACTCACTGGAATGATGTATTTGTATACTGTTACGAATATGATCATAATGTTATGAATATAAAATTGTTCATTTCGTTTTACCAAAATGAGGGGTTACTCCTCGACCAGGAATGGGGGAGATTTGTCTATTAATGACAAGGGGTTACTCCTCGACCAGGAATGGGGGAGAATTGTCTATTTAGACAGGATATGTGAATCATGATTCGGAAAAGTTGGTCATTCATTATGAATGAGCCGGATAAGTTAATACATAAGTATATGGACATGATTTATTGCATTTAAATTCATGCAGTAGTTTAGTAGTGATGCATTCACTGGGCTATTTTTGCTCATGGTTCCTATGTTCACATTTTTCAGGTAATGCGATGTCACTGCCAAATCTAGGAAGTCGGGCTGGGTTAGCCAGGAATGGGAGAAACAAAGATTTTGTTTAAATGTAAATGATGTAATTAAGTTAACTTATCCTTCAAGAAAGTTTTTATGGGCATGATTACTCTGATGTTGTAAAAAGGTTTTCAGTTATATGGATTTACAATGATGACTCTGAAATTAAAACTCGTGTTTATGGTTTGGTTAGATTAATTATGGTTTGACTCACTTTGACTTTCAGACTTAATTATAAGTAACTGGGTTGGGGTGTGTCACAAATCATAAAAGATGGCCATCATGGTCCGCTGGTAGGTAGCCCATGCGTTCATCAGTCTAATTGGCATGACTATATAGTGAAAGTTTCCTAATGGTGTGCGAAAGGCAGTCTTCTCCACATTCGTCAGGTCAATCTTAATCTGATTATAGCCGATGTACCCATCCATGAAATTACACATTTCATGACCTGCGGTATCATCTACTAGGCTATCTATACTGGGTAGGGGAAACTCATCCTTGGGACATGCCCGGTTAAAGTTACGAAAATCCACAGAAATTCAGATTTGACTCTTGTCCTTCTTTATCATTGGTACAATACTGGAGAGCCACACACGGTGCTGGATGGGTTTAATAAACCCTGCTACTAATAATTTCTCTACTTTTGCTTTTAGTTTTTATTCGATCTCACCTTTGTACGTACTAGGGGCTTACGTGACTAGGAGAGCATTGGGAAGAACATTTAATTTGGGGGAGCTCAGTTCTAGGTCTATCCCTATCATCTCTATGTATTTCTAGGAAAATACATCAGTGAACTCCTTGAGTAGGCCAACGGGATCTCCCTTCTACTTTGCATTCAAACTTTTTGAAATTAAAATGGGTCTACTTTCACCCCCTTCCACACCCAAGTTGATTTCCTCTGTCTCTTGCAGTTGCACTCTGGGCCCATCTTACACGCACTTCAGAGCCTATTCTGGTTCCTCAATATGTTCAATGATGTTTTAGTCATCCACCGTAAAACACTATAGTGTTGGGTCTACATCCTCATCGCAGAATGCCTCCTGTGCAGACCGTTATAAATAGTTTATAACTTTATCACCCGAAAGGATGACCTTCTTACAAGTTCATGGTGGTTTGTCTACCTCCTATACCTTCCTCTTTTCTTTTTTATGTTGGGAATCACCCTCTCCCCCAAACGATCGTGGACAGACTTCTTTGGATGGGCACCTCCTCTAACCACTTGCCTTTCCACTGAATTTCTTGCAGAGCTCTTCCTTTCTTCGTCTATCTCTGTGTATAATGCCGCATCAACCAGGTGGGCCTCCTCAATAAAAAAATTGCTTCTATGTTGCTTTGATTATGATCTTCGTCCCTCGAATGATGGATTTTTCTCATTGGTTTTATGTGGAGGGTACTATGCCATGGTTATGCATACACACCCTTCCGATGAGCAACTGGTAGCTGGTGTTGGCATTAATGACATGTAATTTGATGTGGGAAGTGAAATTATCCAAATTAATGCCGACATTCACATATCCTAGGGACTGCATGTGTGCGCTGTTAAATCCTGAAATTACCAACGACACAAATACTATCTTCTCTTGATCGATCCATGTCTCATATAATGTTTTAATTAGCATCATATTAATAGACGCACCTCCATCCATTAATGCCACGGGGAAGGAGATTTCGTTGATCATAGCTGTCACGTATAATGGCTGATTGTGGAAATATGGCACCTACCTATCGACCTCAGATAAGACCAATTCAATAGTGTATCTTTTGATCAACCTCCGAATTGGTCTCGGCCAATTTAGTGAAGGGACCCCCACTGCTACACTACTTTCAAAACCTTTCTTATGATGACAACTATGGTATCATACTTTACTCCTATCTGGTCAAAGAACCACTTTAACTTAGGACTCATCACTATGGCTTCACACTCAGAGTCTAAGTCCACTTCATATGTTTGGCATCATGGACATACTCCACTTCAGATATCCCTCCCTCATATAGAGCAAGGATGACATCCACTTTCCCTTCAGGGGGACCCACTTGCTTAACCCCCTCAGATATAACCTTTTATTGGTCAGGATTGAAGAACCACTCTTCGCCCCTCCATTCCTTCTCAAGGCTCTGTTCACTGTTCAGTTCTAGTCCTTCTAGGTCCTCGCATATTTTTTGGCTACCATCCCATTCCATCAGGAATCTAGGTGCCTCTTAATCATATGCTACTACCATATTAACAGTGATGTAATGATGCACTGGAAGTGGATTATTGTTGACATCCACAAGAGGTATTTTCAAAGTACCACTGGACACCTGCTTGCCAATTATCCTCCTAAGGTAGTAGCAGTCTTTGGTGGAGTGTTGCACTCTCTGATGCAGCTCACAATACTTGGGATTAGCTTTGTCAGATGCTATTAGGATTTCCCCATTTAGATGAGGTGGACTTGCTACCCCCTCTCATATAAATATAGGATAAAATCCCATTGCTTCCACAACGCTGCAAGGTAACAGTGGTAGGGCATCCGCTATGAACTTCCTCTTATTAGATGAGATTTTATTTTAGATTCGGGCCTCCCTTCTTTCCCTTTGAACCTCTATCCACAAAACTGACTGCTTGCCTCCTCGAGACTTGAAATCTTCCAAAAGTTAATGGCACTTGTGTTCTCCAACTTAAGGATATATGCCTGATTATCGTGGTTATATTACTAGCAGCCCTATTAAACTCTTTGAAAGTTCCATTTTTGGTCTCATTAACGAAATGGAGCTTATATTTCTCCAAGATCCTATCAATGCATATTTGCAGCAGCCTTGCCTCTGCCACATCCTTATGGACATCTAGTGCCCTTTCGCCAAAATGCTTAATATCCTATAGTAGCTCTTCACCAGGATTCTGCACTTCCTGTGCTAAGTGTCTCGATGTAAACCCATCCTTAGGTATGAAAAACTTTTGGAGGAACTGTCTGTGCATTTCCTCCCACGTGGGGATGCTTTTAGGCGCCATGTGGGAGTACCACATGTAGGTTGTCCTTATGAGGGTCTTGGAGAACTCCATAAACTTCATTTTTTTGTCATTTCTATGTACCCCTAGGTACTCAACAAATCTTTTCACGTGCTTCCTTGGGTTCTTCCCTTTTCCATTAGATTTTATAAACTTGGGTGAAACATACGCCCTTGGGTATGGCATCTCATTCACACTTTCTGGGTAAGGACTCTTTAATTCCTCATACATATGCGAGCCCTCCCTCTAGGAAGAGGATAGTAGTTTCTTCACCTCCTCTATAGTAATGGCCTTGGAGGGAGATTCCTACAAACCTAGATGCTTAGTTGCTGGTGAGCTCATCAGTGTCATAACTTTCTCCGATGCCACCTTTCGTGGTAGAGCCACTAATAACAGAATTGTTGCTGCCATAGCTTCCCCTCCATAGGGGATTGATGCTGGTGTAAAAAAACCTTGACCCAAGCTTGCAAAGTCTACGTTGTTTTGTTTTAAAAACTCGAAAAACATACCAAAGATAGAACCACCTCATGCAAGAAGATGAACTTCACAACAATAATAGTTACTTTTCTTAAGAGGAGATCTTGAGAATAATGGTTGTCAACGTGGGAGTGAAGAAATGGGCACTTAGAACTTAGAGAGAGCAGGGAGAGAATACTAGGTGGTCTGGTGTGATTTTGATAGAGTAACGGCATGACTTGAGTTTCTCATCTCTCATTTGACCTCATCAATGGTCCTATTTATAAGTGAACATGGGGATAATTTGGGCCTTTTTGGGCACCAAAATCAAGAGGAAAAACTTAGATGGACAAGGTCTGTAATGTAGCTTTTGTCCCTTCTAGGTCTGCAGCCGCCTGCCCCCTCTGACAGACGACAACTGGTGAGAACCAAAGTCAAAAAGCAAATATGTCTCCTAATGAAGACAAAATATTTGATTTGGTAAATATGTTTTGAGATGGTACCTTGTTGTACAAACTTTGTAACCATGAGAAGGCCTCGAGGACCACCTCCTCTAAAACCATTAAACTTGGGGGGGGGGGGGGGGGGGGGGTTGAGGACCCCCTTCTCTAAAATCTTATTACTTGAGAGGGGCCTTGAGGACCTCTTCCTCTAAAATCATTTTTATAAAAAGTTCATTTCTTATAATCAACCTCTTGCTTTCTCATTTTTATTATGACTAGTTGTGAACTATGTGAGGGTTGGGTGACCCCTAGGATCTTTGTACTAGTATTCTCTTAATATTAAAGTGCGAAGTGGTTGATCTTTCTCAACACACCATTTTTCTCATCCACCAAGCTAATACTCCATGAAGATCCCATTTGGCCTATTTGATCCCTCCTTGCTAAACTAGGCTACCTGTACAAGAGAGTGAAATATTAGTACTTTAATATTTTCTGGGTAAGAAGCCTTGGAGAGGAGGTCACTATAGGTGGACCTCCTTGCCTTGTATCATTTCTGTGGGAATTAATTTGGGAGTAGAATGATCATTTATGGGTAAGCCTTCTCACCCTTTCTCCATTTATACTTTGAAGTTAACTTGGGCAGAGGGGTTGCTCGCAATGAGCCCCTTACCTTGGCATTTTTCTTTTGTCTCAATACCTTTGGAAGGGTTACTCGTGGCTACCCTCCTCGAACTTGACTTTTTATGTGGCTTGTGCTTTGAGGATGAGGGGCTCCTCGTGCTGGGCCTCCTCGTCCTAACTTCATTTATCTGATCAATATCTTTTAGAACGAGGGGCTCTTTGTGACGGGCCTCTGTCACACCCCACAAAATTCGACTTATGGGGTGACCAGCCACTGCTGCCGAACTATGCTAGGCGTGAACTAAATAAATACCATTCTTAGCATGATACATATATGAGACATAAATAAATCAGTCCATAAGATAAATAATTGAATCAATCTCAAATGATAACAACCAACTGCGCTGTAAAAGATCCATCACATGTTGGAACTCCAAATAAATCCAATTTCCAATAATGATTAAATAAAGATCTGAATAATCCAATTGAAATCCTCTAAATAGCTTTGCAATTGAGTGGCCCAATAAAACTCCAATGAAGCCTCATAATTAAATACGGCTGGAAAGGAAAGTCTAACTAAACTCTGCCATAAAAATAAATAGCTCCAGCTGCACCTCCAAATGATAATTTCGATAATCCTATACAGCTTCTCCAAATCTTATCCTGAAAAATGTTAGTCAATACATGGGTCAGAGCCAAAGCCCCGAGCAAGAATACACACTACTCCCCTCAAATAGGATCCTTGAATCCAGATAGTAACATTGCACACAATAAATCTCACAATAGAGTATTTTAGATTAGACGAGATAATTAAACGTGATAAATATAAATCACTAACTACCTGAAGGAATTCCCCATTTAAAAAGGCACACCAATATAATTTTTAATTCCCAAATCCCACGATGTTAATTAAATTAACCAAATTTTCTTATATCCTCAATTTATTACGGCGGTCCTCCCGCCTCGAGTGATTCCTCCACCAAAATACACATCCCCCCGTCAAAACGCCGACTGGCCCGTTTAAACTATCGACCCTCGCTGATTGACGAGGTTCCACACACGACATGACATAAAACGTTAGCTATCCTGTTTAAACTGTCGACCCTCGCTGATTATGTTTCCCATATATTTTAATACCCATCTTATTATCTTAGTTATTAATTCTTAATTTTCTCAATTCACAATTTCAAATTACCCCACCCTTTTATCGATGTGAGATCCTCAAAATACCCCTTAGTCCCATACCTAAGGGTCCCCAAGTTATCAATACCTCCTACCCTATGTATAGGAGGATTTTCTAACATAAATCTCAACCTAGTCTCATACCTAGACTAGTGTAACGACGATAAAGTAATAAAAATCAGCCCATCCCCGACATGATAAAATCGTGATAATTTTACCCTCACTAGTCCCATTCCTAGAAGGTGTTCTAAAATATAAGGAGAGAAATAATACCCAACAACCCGTCGTCACAATGATATTTAATAATACCAATAAGTCACACCAATATGCATAATAAATCAATGTTCCAAACTATGCATGATAGTCCAATCTATTAAATCTCAATTTAATTATCATAACGACAAAATACCCAATTAATCTCATTTAATTATTTTAACTTAAATATACCTCTATTTCATTGTTAATACAATAAAATTTCAATTTTATTATCTCTACATAAATTACGTGAGTTATACACACCCAAAAATTATTTATTTTAAAACTAGGGTTTTTCTACATGCAACCTACTCTAATAAAACCCAAAATCCACTCATCAATCCTACGCACCCAATGGTTATGAATATTATTAAGATTAAAAGATTTAATAAAAACAACCCCATCATTAGTGTCCACTTTTCCTAATTAAGTCACTACTTTATTTTAAGAAATCATGTAATTAAGTGTTTACACGAAATTTAAAACGCATAATCCAAAGGAAAAGAATAGAGTACTCATTTATGTGAAGACCGTGTGAAAAATCTGAATAGAAATTTGGATTTCTCTCGAAAAATTAGCAAAGAAGTGTTCTTGAATCAATCTTGATTAAGCCCCAATTAAGCCTCCTAAAACTTGTGATAAAAACTTGATTATGTTGGAGGTTGATGAATATGGTTGAGAGGAAAAATATTTGGAAGTGGTCTGTGATGAAAAACATGAGAAAAGGTGATTATGAGAAGTCTCCCTACGGATTATTAAGGTTATATAGTGATTAGGAATCTTAATCCCACTCTAACACTACAAATGAAATCACCGAACAACCTCAAATCTGGCATCGTCGATCGATCGACTCCCTAGGTCGATCGATCGAATAGGTACGCGACCACTGCCATTCTCCTTCGTTTAATACCATTTAACTAAAACTGTAATTTTTTTTATTAGTCACGGACTAAATCCGTGACAAATGTTTTTCCTTTTTTTTAAGGCTAAACTTAAAACTCTCATAAAAACTTCATTTTAAATCCAATTTCAATTTCTCTTGAAGTTTTATTCTTCTAAAATGATAACCAACATATTTAACCAATAAAAATTATTAAATACAAAATTTATTTTTCTCGAATATTCCAATTAATTAATTAAATAATTAATAAAAACGCTGGGTGTTACATACTTCTCCACTAGCAAAGAATTTCGTCCTTGAAATTAGAGGAAGCATACTCATCAACACATAAATCTCGCAAAAGAAAATATGGCTCACATATGCCTACTCGTAGGATGCCATAATTGGGTGCCCATAATGGTCAACAAATATTAGCGGTGAATAAAGCGTAACAATATGAGTACGAATATTCAAATCAAATGCGAATCTCATAAGCAGTTTTATCAATATAATTTCTCAACAACACATTAATCAGAGTCACCAGGCCTCACCATACCGCACCCATACTTTATCAAGTAGCCGAAACAGGAATATTGGCGGGAGCCCAACCTCAGTGGCATATTAAAATCTCATGACAACATGCCCAACACAAATAATAATACCACCTGAATCAAAAATTAGATTCCACCAACAATTTTCCATAATTCCAATGAATTTAGCAATTCAAATATGAGTCAATAATCAGAAGAAAACAACGGGAATAACACACGTGAGATTTAGGAGCATATTGTGTAAAACCCTATACCTCAACATTATCACATGAATCATCACATAATTTCAGCCTCAAAATCTAATCACACCATCACGTTCTTCTCGCAAAAATAATCAAATCTCGTTCTCGCCCAAACTCGAGAAAACACCAAATAAGCCTTCTAATCTAAGGTTGAAATCTTGAATAAGTTTGGGGCTATGGCTTGTAGATAAAAGGGAGTAATTTTGGAGAGGTCTTCTGGTTGAAAAGTTTGAGAAAAAGTAATTTGAAAAGCCAAGCCACGAATTTGTTGATATATAAAGGATTAAGAGTTTGGTTAAGAAAAAAGTTCCAATCAGATACAAACACTAAAAAAATTATTTCAGATGATCGGAGCGTTGGAATTGGATGAAATTTTATAAAAAAATAGCTGAAAATGAGATGAAGCTGTTCAAAAAATTTCAGCTCGATTAGACTGTTCTATATTTTTAAATATTTTTTTTGCTAGAGAGTTTTATGTTTTGAGGACTCTAAGAGAATTTTATGTTTTGAGGACTCTTCTATATAATAAAAATTCAATTATAACTCCATTTTAATTACGATTCCAATTCCGTTTGAAAATTTATTTTTCAAATATAAAAACCAACACTTTAAATTATAAAATTTATAAAATCCAAAATTTTATTTTTCTCCCATTTCCAAAATTAATTTAAAAATTCTCATTTAAAAAAAATCAGGTTGTTACATACTTCCCCACTAACAAGGAATTTCGCCCTCAAAATTTGACGTAGCCTGATACTCAAAAATCAGGCGACACCAAGGAGAAGTTGTCCCAAAAAAATTCAGGCGATCAGACCGTTCAATATTTTTAAATATTTTTTTTGCTACAGAGTTTTATGTTTTGAGGACCCTAAGAGGGTTTTTTGTTTTGAGGACTCTTCTATATAATAAAAATCAATTAAAACTCCATTTTATTTTTGATTCCAATTCCGTTTGAAAATTTATTTTTCAAATATAAAAACCAACATTTTAAATTATAAAATTTATAAAATCTAAAATTTTAATTTTCTTCGATATTCCGATTAATTAATTAAATAATTAATAAAAACACGGGGTGTTACAGCCTCCTCTTCCTAACTCTCTTTCTGTGATATTTGAGCTTTGGGGACGAGGGGCTCCTCATGGTGAGCCTCCTCATCCTAACTTTATTTCTATGATCAATATCTTTGAGGATGAGAGGATCCTTGTAATGGGCCTACTTTCCCAATTAAGTTTTGTCTTCGTCAGAGTACTCTTTAGAGGGGGTTGCTCGTGATGAGCCCACTCGCCATATGGGCCTGCTCATCTTTTTATTTAGGAAAATGGGTGAGCACCCCGCTACAGTGATCAATTATTCTCTCTTCTCCCATGTCTTCAAGAGAGGGGGAGTGGATAAGGCGTTGTTTGTGATGAGAGAGAGTGGTGCTATATTAGTTTTCCAAGTCTATGTGGATGACATCATATTTGGATCCATGTGTTCCTGACATGCTCAAACGTTTCGAGAGGACATGAAGAGAGGGTTTGAGATGAGCATGGTCGGTGAGCTTAACTTTTCCTTTAGTCTCGAGGTATGATAACTTAATAATGGGATATTTATATCTCAATCCAAATATGCTATAAACCTAGTGAATAAGTTTGGTTTATACCATATTAACCATTCACGAACCTCAATGAGTACATCGATTAGGGTTAGCAAAGACACTTTAGGTAAGGACAAAGAACAAACACTCTATAGGACCATGATAGGTAGTCTTCTATACTTAGCATCTATCCATTCTGACATTGCCTTTAGCATTGGAATTTGTGTGCAATATCAAGCATCCCAAAAGAGTCTCACTTGTTCGCACTTAAATGTATTATCATGTATGTGAATGGAACTATTTTCTACGATATTTGGTATTCCTTTTATATTGATGACCGGTTGTTTGCCTATTTGGATGATGATTGGTCCAGGGATGTTAATGGTTGTAAGAGCACCTTATATGGGTGTTTTACTTTTGTAGAGCTCTTATGTCTTTGTTGAGCAAGAAGAAAAACTCTTGTCCATGGAAAAAGCCGCGTATATAACCGCCGAAAGTTGTTGCACGAAACTTTTATATATGAAGAAAATTTTGGAAGATTATTGTATTTCTCAAGGCATAATGACTATTTCGTTTGATAATACGAGTGCAATTCATATATCCAGTAATCGGGTCTAACATTCTCATATAAAGAACACTAGGATATGTGATCATTTTATTTCTGATCTCGTTGACGAGAAGGACGTGTCCTTTATCTTTGTGAGAACCGGACATCAATTAGCCTATACTTTCACAAAACCTTTACATGCACTTAGATTCAAGAATCTTCGGAAGTCTTTGGGATTTGTACCGTTGATTGAGTTTGGGCACTTTGTCTAGTATATGGTGATTATCATGCTCATATCTTTTATCCTTGTTACTAGACTGTATTTGTATGTATTCATATATTTATACTTTTTGATTTTTTTTTAAAAAATCCAAAAATATTTTCGATTTTTAAGAAAAAGATAAAATTTTGAAAAAGTATTTTATTTTTGATAAATTTTTTAAAAAAGAAAATTTCTTGTATTTTCACTTTTTACCATATATATGTACATTTAAGATGTTCGAATCGCCCCTACACTCCATCCATTCATGTGACTTTTTGATGATGTTTTGAGACATGACTTCGTTTCTTTAGTGTGCTTAATAATGTATGGATAGCATTTCGTTGTTCATTGATGATTACTTTCTTCACGCTAGACTCTTTGCCACGTTTATTGCACACGTGCACAAATTTTTTGAACATTGTACTTGCTTATTGAGATGTTCTTATATCAATTTTGCTTAATAACGAAACAAATGCAAATAGAGATATGTTGTGCTTGTAAGAACCATTGTTCGAATTTCCTTTTTCGAAAAATAATGTTATATATTAAGCAATTGAAAAAGTTTACGAAATAGAAAAATACTCATTTCATTAAAAGCCACCATTTACAAAAAGAGCCTAAAAGATTAATGCTACACAAAAACACAGGTGATAAGGCCAATTTTATTTCATTAATTCTTCTCTACATATGAGCATTAGGATATCTTCAAAATTGAGAGTGAATTGTTATATATGTGAGATTTTGAGGGTGTTATAAGAGAAGGTCAATATGTTTGCACAACGTATACACTTGAAAAACATTAAATAGATTGGCGTTACTCATTGAGAATCATTGTCATTCATGGAATGTTGCATAAGTCGAGTCAATTTCATTTAAGTTCAACACTTTTACAACTAAGGTTGAAATTGAGTTCTTTCTTTAGAAGTATATGTGGGTCCATTTCTATTTCTTAAGTGGAAAGTGTTTTAAGGTTAACAAAAACAATTTCCCTTTTTGTAAAAAACACTTTGTCCAATTTTTAATTCGCACAAAGTTGTGAACAATTTTAACTTAACCAAATTTTATCTTGATTAATCCTTAACATACATCTAGTGATTAAAGCAAGTAAAATAAAGTAAAGAATACTCACAACACCAGATGTACGAGGAAACCATAATCGGAAAAAATCTCAGACGACGCAATCCAGACAATCACTATGAATGTGGATTTACAACGAACAGACATAAGTCTTACTCAACGACTTGATCCCCACGAGACTTAACGCCCCTAAAATCTTCAACCAAGCCTCTCACAGTGCCCACACAGAAAGACCTTCTTCCATGACACCAGTAATACCCCGTATTTTTATGGCTTTTAATTTGGAGATTTTTTAAATTTAAATTGAGATATTAATTTATTATTAATCTAGAAATTTATTTTAAATATTTATTAGCGTGATGAGAGTTAGTAATTATTGGGAATTTATTGAATATTACTTAATGGGTAAAGTAATATGTATAATAGAATTTATTGAATTTATTAAAATTATCACGAGTGAATAATATGACAATTATGGAAATTAAGTCGGGACACACATGTATTGTGTCGGGACTAATTTATTATTATAAAAAGTGAATAAATTATAAGTCATCCGTATGGTCATTTTGAGTGTGCCAACGTGTCCGGAAGGGTCGATATAGTCAGAAAAGTGTACCCGAGAGTTTAGTTTGGGTCTCGGGCCATTTTTTGGCCTAATTAGCATCCCTGGAGGATATTGTAGTCATTCTGTATTTTTGTGTAATTAAACTCACAAATTTTCCTATGTTATATTAGTTATTAGAGTTAAGATTTTAGGGTTAACAATCACAGAAACATAGAACCGCCATTAGAGAAGAAAGGTAGAGATCTTTTCAAGAATTGATCAAAAACCGTAACACCTTTTTCAAGATTAACACCATCGGGGCATAGATCGTAAGATGAGGAACATAACCATATCCTTATCACTAACAAATCAGACCTTTCGAATCCCAGATAAGTTTCTATCTGGCTACTTTTCTAGTTAATATTTCACCCATGCTAGAACATGATTGTTAAATATATGTTTTATAGAAGAATTTGATGATTTAGGGAATTTAAATCACACGCTTTAGAGGAAATAAGTATATTCTGGAAATCTCAACATACGTAGAGGATTACCCACGAAATTGAAATGGTTTAGAAGTGAGAAATCTGGAAAAAGAATTAGAATATTGGAAATTTTAATGAAACTAGGGTTCTTGATAATTATGATGAATTAACCCTTTAATTCAATACCTTTGATGAATTTGTACATGCTTCACGTAGGAAATCATCTATATATAGTTGTATGTAATCAGTAGTAAACTTGTTTGGGAGTTTGGGAATCGTTAATGGTGTTTTGGAGAAATTTCTTAGATAAAACCCGTAGTTTGGATTAACAGTTTATGGGCAAGAACTGCTTGATCGATCGATCGACTCAAGAATGTCGATCGATCGACCCCTTTCCTCGATCAATCGACCCCTCCTGGAAATTCCATGTTTTTCCCTCTTTTTGTTTAATTCGGATAAAATTCATAGGAACACTTGTATATCATTTAAATAATATAATGGGCCATGAAGAGGAACAATATGATCTAAGTATATTCCGTTGAATGAAATTATATATGTGATGAAACCGCGGGTTAACGGGGGGTTTAAACAGATATTGGAAATCGTTCGCACGTTAGCTATGGAATTGAGAGGTTAGAAATTACTTAGACCACTATGGTAGAGAGGGTGTACCTACTGAAATGACCCTTAGAAATAGATAATACTTCGAGGGACGAGAAGTAATTGCGAAATGATTAAAATTGAAAATAAAATAAGATGAGTTCTTTATGCATAAGATTTGGAAAACAAATTGTATTACGTACAGTTAAAATATTATTATTGGGTCGTGGGAGAACCAAATTGGAAAATGAGAATATTTATATATATGACTGAGTGCATTTTTATATATCTATACTATATTTGTGAATAATCATACCCGCGCTACTTGCTATCACGGAGGTTTCCACACCGGGACAGTCTTATCTAGATGGGACCTTTATGGGGGATATTGACTTGTACCCTAGAACATAGGATTCCTTGGTACATGCTATCTAAGAATGATAGTCAGACGATCCTAAGAGATGTGAGGGGTATGTGATGACTTCTTAGTGACTTGGAACTATGCTTCGCCTCCATTTTGTGCGTATAGTGTAATACAGTTCGAGAGTGATTCCAAACTAGTATTTCCCTCAGTATGAGAGATACGGGGACTTGATAGCAGAGTATGCCAGCACCATAGATTTTATGTGGGGTGCTGATAGTATATATATTATATGCGTGATTAATATATACACGTATATATGGAAATCTTCTCTTGTGCAAATAAGTAGTTAAGTATTGAATAAATATTCCAAAATTTATAGTAAGTGTTCGGGAACTTTGTAACGGTACTGAGATATTCTAAGTAACGTAAGTAATCATAAAGAGATTGATCTCTAAACTAAATATTATAGCCTTGTGATTTATCAAAATAAAACCTTATGGGGGATAAGTTAGATAAACTTATGAGATCTAGTAGTACGGTAGGCGTGCACACTAGATGAGAGGTGAGAATTATCAAGAGAGTGTCGTGATTAGGCACACATTCTTCATATTTATCCCCTTAATTTCGGTATTTTTATGATCCCGTGCAGTGTAAATAGCTTGGATTTGTCTCGTATTTATGCTACTAACCTTTTTTTGCAATTATTTATTGTTTTGTGTATTTCTCATGTGTTTTACAGGTATTTCATGCAAGTTAGTGCGAATGAGAACTCAAAACAGTGAAAGAAACCAAGAAATGGAGAGTTGAAGGGAATTTTCGTAATTTTTCAGCCTTATTCCGGAGGTGGGTCCAACTAGAAAGTTTAATAGCTCTAAATTACAAGAACACTGGAAAAAACGGCACCTCAATCCGAGCTACGGTGAAGAAGTTACGATCTTTTGAAGTTGCACGATAATGGGCCGGTCCGGTCATGCGAAATCCTAGCATTTATTATGAAGATTAAGAGGTGCTTAGCCAGAAAAAACATGTGCAACAAGCAATTCTAGCTGTCAAATTTGTGCTACTTGGTGCTATAAAAGACCAATCCCTACCTCATTTCAAAGGAGTTGAATTCTAGAGAGTGGGAGTCAAATTCTAGAGAGTAGAATAGAATTTTAGAGAGAGAAAGTCAGATTTTAGGGAGTCTTTATAGTTTTCTTTGGCAGAAATTTTCATAAACCCTAGTTTTTGAAGTTTGTCTACTATTCAAGATTCAAAGTTCTATTCAAGATTCATCATTCTTCCATTGCAAGTAATTTTAATTTATTGTTTTTACTGCTTTCCTAGTTAGTTTAATTAATTGTTGATTTCTAGTTTTCCATTCCCAATTCAAGTCATGTTCTCAATTTTCTAGAGTTAGTTATGAATTCCTACACTTTAATTTGTAAGTTTTATTTTGATTTCATCATGTTAAGCTAAGTTTTTAAGGGTTGGGATGCATGAACCCATCCCAATGTAAATTACTTATGTAGAAAATAGAATTTAAATTAAAAATTTGAAAGAGTCGTGCAAGACAATTTTACAACTATTGTAGATCTTTTAATATCTCTTGCCCTGGGTACTTGGGATGTTTAATAATATGATGTGCGTAAAATTATTTATCACCGCTTTATATTTACCTTTGATTTCATATGATGCGGGCTTAATCCTCATATATGTAATGCTGAGGATCTATAAAGACTGGATTCATTCAAATTTATAATTTACAATTGTAGGCTTCTATATGGTAAATTACTATGGTTAGGGGGATTGTATTCCAACCTACTTTCTCATTCATCTTAATTAATTTAACTTCTTTATTTACTTATTTTTTTTCCTTTTCAACCATCATCATCTTTTTCATTTTTTCTTTAGAGGTAATAAATCAATTAAATTCTATCAACCATTCCCTGGGGATTCGATACCCAGACTCGCCACTATACTCCTTAAGAAGTGTAGTTACAAGTTTAGGTTTTTTTTTCTATTGAGATTGGAAGCCGATAACAACGACTAGCGTATTACACGGACGCTCGGTTTTCCACTCGATCAAAATGGCGCCGTTGCCGGGGAGTGTTTGTTATAGATTATAATTGACTTACTACTTCGTAAAAAAAAATAAAAAGAAATTGAAAAATATGGGTGTCACGTTCTTGAATTGCCCAATTTGAAATGTCTTACTTTAACTCATTTGGTGGCTTTAATTGTTATGCTAATAGTGAGGAGGAGAATGAACTCACGATTTATAAACATTGGATCAATATCACTAAATATGAGTCTTATAAATACAAGCCCAGTGCTAAGGCCATCCAAATTTATGAAAATGAAAGGCTTGAAGAAGAAAGGCGTGAAAAAGAATATAGGGAAAAAAATCGTTTTTGGGAACAAGAGTTGGATGCATTATTCGAATCCAATGATGATTTTTCTTCTGATATTTTTGAGACTAAAGAATGTTTTCAACCAAATGAGGAATCCAATGAAGAATCACTTGAGTTTGAATTTATGTCCTCACCATTCCCATTCACTATTATCGAACCATTAAATTCATCACAAGAACTGGATGAATGTCTCGAGGATGTTGATCCGATTCTTGTATGGCAATGTTTTTTTTAGATGCTTCATCTTACGGGCCATACATTTAGACGTGTCACTCCACCAGATCCATTTGAAAATTTTGGGGGAGATGATTTTGAGGACAAGGACTCAATACTTAAATTATTTTCCAAGATGGACTCTTTCTGTTCGGGTGATCCGCTTCCCATACTACTTGAAAAATCTTTGGGAAATGATTCTATTTTTCTTGGATCCCAATGGTACTTGTCCCCCTGTGCACTCAAATCCCTCATTATCCCCCTAAATTTTTTAATTGGTGATGGTTCATTTTTTAAACTTTGCACATGCCTTCCATTTTTCAAACGGAATTCTTATTTTCCGGGAGGCATGCATCCTAATGAGGGTACACCATTAATCCCTCAAAGTCAAATTGTATTTTGGGTGGACCCCCAAATTTTTCGACTTCTACTGTATGAGTTATTAAAAGTTAAAATCGTAGGTTGTACATAATTAGTTTTTTTTTTGTTTTTCTTTCCTTTTTTAATAGTGTAGTGTCATTAGTTAAAGTTTTTGTTATTCTTTTTGCTATGCTTGGTTCTAACATGTTTTGTAGATTCAATGGACTCGCACTCATCGGGGATCGCTCCATTTGGGTAATATCTTTCTTTTCCTATCTTTATGTTGTGTTCTTAATTCGCATTGAGGACAATGCAACATTTATGTTAGGGGGTGTGGGATATTCTTCCCATTTATTGTTTAGATTCATTGATTCGATCACATGTTGTTTCCAAGTGTGTGTTTTTTTTAGAAAATTTCAAAAAAAAAATAAAATAAAAAATAAAAATTTTAAAAAAAGCAAAAAAAAATTTTCTTCAAAATAAATAAAAATTCGAATTTAAAATTTTCAAAAATATCACCTTTATTCTATTTAAAGTCTCAAATTGTTAACAATCTCAATTGCACCAAGCCAAAATTGACCGAAGATGGAAATTGAAAGAAAATTGACGACTTAACGAATAAGTGTGGAGATTGATCAAACCCGGTGAGATTTCGAGCATTTTAATTTTTTATGAGTTTATAAATTAATCCGAGCTTATAATTAACTCAAAGTTCTTTTCAACGTTTTAATAAGTCGTTGATGATCTAAATCCTTTGTTTTGATCGGTTATGTGAAATGTGTGAAATGTTATCTCGAAATTCGTGCTAAATATATCTCTAAACTTAATTAATCTCGAGATGCATATGGTAATGTGATTAGCAATTTGGACAATGAAGTAGGCCCTCGTTTGTTACCCAAAAATATTAGCCATAAAAAAGTTGTGAAAAATTATCCCTTTGCAACCCACTTTGAGCCTAATAAAATATTTTCCTTTCGTTTGATAACCCGAAAAACCCAAATAGCCCGGAATTGTGAAAATAGAGAAAATTCATCAAGTAAGTCCAAATTGTGCGATAAAAAGGGGCAAGAGAAAAAAAAAGAAAACAAAAAAAAAGAAAACAAAAAATGAAAATAGAAAAAGAAAGAGAAAAATGAACAAATGCCCGAAAAAGCACTAATGGACATCATAAGGACATTTTCCAATTCCGAACATTCCGTCCATTCCCAATTTTTACCCTTTACCCAAAAAGTCCTAATCGAGTCCAAATTGCGAAATTGGTTACCGTGTGGAGAGCTAAGACATGAAAAGATAAAATGAGAGATTAAATGGTGTGAAATAGAGGTGATGTTCCCATTTCCTAATAACTGTATTCCGATGATGAGATCTTTTCACCATATATTTCCTTCTTTTCAATTTTGTATGCATGAATTTGTGTCCATTATATTTACTCTTTATATCATGCATACCGAGAGAAAACAACCACAATCCGAGTGATTCGTTTGTGAGTGAATCCGTAAGAATTTGAATCAAAACGAATTTTCGGAAAGTAACGTAATGCTCAATCGGTGGAAATTTGAGGTTGAATTTTTGGCTTTGCACACACACACACACTACGGTTTGAGACATTTGAATATGAATTTATGGTGATTATTTTTTGAAAAGTTTAAATTGACAATTTTTAAATATTTTGATATTTATTTGAGTCAATAAAGAATTTTGTGGGTATATTCACTGCAAACCCTCACGAGACAAAACTCGTCCTACTAGGGTAACCTAGGGCTTTAAAGGCTTGTTGCATATGCTCAATGCAATCACTTACCTGCGAAAGTGGAATTTTATTTTAATAAAGAAATTTTCAAGAGTGAAATTTTGGATAGGATTCGTTTACATTCCTCGGGACGCGCAAAGTTCTAAGTTAGGGGGTGTGATTAGGCACACATTCTTCATATGTATCCTGTTAATTTCGGTATTTTTATGATCCCGTGCAGTGTAAATAGCTTTGATTTGTCTCGTATTTATGCTACTAATCTTTTTTGGCAAGTATTTCTTGTTTTGTGTATTTATCATGTGTTTTACAGGTATTTCATGCAAGTTAGTGCGAAGGAGAACTCAAAACAGTGAAAGAAACCAAGAAATGGAGAGTTGAAGGGCATTTTCGTAATTTTTCAGCCTTAGTCCGGAGGTGGGGCCAACTAGAAAGTTGAAGAGCTCTAAATTACAATAACACTAGACAAAACGACACCTTAATCCGAGCTCCGGTGAATAAGTTACAATGTTTTGAAGTTGCACGATAATGGACCGGTCCGGTCATGCGAAATCCTGGCATTTATTATGAAGATTAAGAGGTGCTTAGCTAGTAAAAACTTGCGCAACAAGCAATTCTAGCTGTCAAATTTGTGCTACTTGGTGCTATAAAAGATCAAGCCCTACCTCATTTCAAAGGAGTTGAATTCTAGAGAGAGGGAGTCGAATTCTAGAGAGTAGAATAGAATTTTAGAGAGAGAGTCAGATTTTAGGGAGTCTTTTTAGTTTTCTTTGGTAGAAATTTTCATAAACCCTAGTTTTTGAAGTTTGTCTACTATTCAAGATTCAAAGTTCTATTCAAGATTCATCATTCATCCATTGCAAGTAATTTTAATTTATTGTTTTTACTGCTTTACTAATTAGTTTAATTAATTGTTGATTTCTAGTTTTCCATTCCCAATTCAAGTCATGTTCTCAATTTTCTAGAGTTAGTTATGAATTCCTACACTTTAATTTGTAAGTTTTATTTTGATTTCATCATGTTAAGCTAAGTTCTTAAGGGTTGGGATGCATGAACCCATCCCAATGTAAATTACTTATGTAGAAAATAGAATTTAAATTAAAAATTTGAAAGAGTCGTGCGAGACAATTTTACAACCATTGTAGATCTTTTAATCTCTCTTGCCCTAGGTACTTGGGATGTTTAAGAATATGATGTGCATAAAATTATTTATCACCGCTTTATATTTACCTTTGATTTCATATGATGCGGGCTTGATGGTCATATATGTAATTCTTAGGATCTATAAGACTAGATTCATTCAAATTTATAATTTACAATTCTAGGTTTCTATACGGTAAATTACTATGGTTAGGGGGATTGTATTCCAACCTACTTTCTCATTCATCTTAATTAATTTAACTTCTTTATTTACTTATTTTTTTTCTTTTCAGCCATCATCATCTTTTTCATTTTTTCTTTAGAGGTAATAAATCAATTAAATTCTATCAACCATTCCCTGTGGATTCGATACCCAGACTCGCCACTATACTTCTTAAGAAGTGTAGTTACAAGTTTAGATTTTTTTTAGTATTGAGATTGGAAGCCGATAACAACGACTAGCGTATTACACGGACGCTCGGTTTTCCACTCGATCAAAATGGCGCCGTTGCCGGGGAGTGTTTGTTATAGATTATAATTGACTTACTACTTCGTAAAAAAAAATTGAAAAATATGGGTGTCACGTTCTTGAATTGCCCAATTTGAAATGTCTTACTTTAACTCATTTGGTGGCTTTAATTGTTATGCTAATAGTGAGGAGGAGAATGAACTCACGATTTATGAACATTGGATCAATATCACTAAATATGAGTCTTATAAATACAAGACCAGTGCTAAGGCCATCCAAATTTATGAAAATGAAAGGCTTGAAGAAGAAAGGCGTGAAAAAGAATATAGGGAAAAAAATCGTTTTTGGGAACAAGAGTTGGATGCATTATTCGAATCCAATGACGATTTTTCTTCTGATATTTTTGAGACTAAAGAATATTTTCAACCAAACGAGGACTCTAATGAAGAATCACTTGAGCTTGAATTTATGTCCTCACCATTCTCATTCACTATTATCGAACCATTAAATTCATCACAAGAACTGGATGAATGTCTTGAGGATGTTGATCCGATTCTTGTATGGCAATATTTTTTTGAGATGCTTCATCTTACGGGCCATACATTTAGACGTGTCACTCCACCAGATCCATTTGAAAATTTTGGGGGAGAAGATTTTGAGGACTTACTCAATGCTTAAATTATTTTCCAAGATGGACTCTTTCTGTTCGTGTGATCCGCTTCCCATACTACTTGAAAAATCTTTGGGAAATGATTCTATTTTTCTTGGATACCAATGGTACTTATCCCCCTGTGCACTCAAATCCCTCATTATCCCCCTAAATTTTTTAATTAGTGATGGTTCATTTTTTAAACTTTGCACATGCCTTCCGTTTTTCAAACGGAATTCTTATTTTCCGGGAGGCATGCATCCTAATGAGGGTACACCATTAATCCCTCAAAGTCAAATTATATTTTGGGTGGACCCCCAAATTTTTCGATTTCTAATGTATGAGTTATTAAAAGTTAAAATCGTAGGTTGTACATAATTAGTTTTTTTTCTTTTTCTTTTTCTTTCCTTTTTTAATAGTGTAGTGTCATTAGTTAAAGTTTTTGTTATTCTTTTTGCTATGCTTGGTTCTAACATGTTTTGTAGATTCAATGGACTCGCACTCATCGGGGATCGCTCCATTTGGGTAATATCTTTCTTTTCCTATCTTTATGTTGTGTTCTTAATTCGCATTGAGGACAATGCAACATTTAAGTTAGGGGGTGTGGGATATTCTTCCCATTTATTGTTTAGATTCATTGATTCGATCACATGTTCTTTCCAAGTGTGTATTTTTTTTAGAAAATTTCAAAAAATTAAAAATTAAAAAAAAAAATTAAAAATTAAAAAAAAAACAAAATATATTTTTCTTCAAAATAAATAAAAATTCGAATTTGAAATTTTCAAAAATATCACCTTTATTCTATTTAAAGTCTCAAATTGTTAACAATCTCAATTGCACCAAGCCAAAATTGACCGAAGATGGAAATTGAAAGAAAATTGACGACTTAACGAATAAGTGTGGAGATTGATCAAACCCGGTGAGATTTCGAGCATTTTAATTTTTTATGAGTTTATAAATAAATCCGAGCTTATAATTAACTCAAAGTTCTTTTCAACGTTTTAATAAGTCGTTGATGATCTCAATCCTTTGTTTTGATCGGTTATGTGAAATGTGTGAAATGTTATCTCGAAATTCATGCTAAATATATCTCTAAACTTAATTAATCTCGAGATGCATATGGTAATGTGATTAGCAATTTGGACAATGAAGTAGGCCCTCGTTTGTTACCCAAAAATATTAGCCATAAAAAAGTTGTGAAAAATTATCCCTTTGCAACCCACTTTGAGCCTAATAAAATATTTTCCTTTCGTTTGATAACCCGAAAAACCCAAATAGCCCGGAATTGTGAAAATAGAGAAAATTCATCAAGTAAGTCCAAATTGTGCGATAAAAAGGGGCAAGAGAAAAAAAAAGAAAACAAAAAAAAAGAAAACAAAAAAGAAAACAAAAAATGAAAATAGAAAAAGAAAGAGAAAAATGAACAAATGCCCGAAAAAGCACTAATGGACATCATAAGGACATTTTCCAATTCCGAACATTCCGTCCATTCCCAATTTTTACCCTTTACCCAAAAAGTCCTAACCGAGTCCAAATTGTGAAATTGGTTACCGCGTGGAGAGCTAAGACATGAAAAGATAAAATGAGAGATTAAATGGTGTGAAATAGAGGTGATGTTCCCATTTCCTAATAACTGTATTCCGATGATGAGATCTTTTCACCATATATTTCCTTCTTTTCAATTTTGTATGCATGAATTTGTGTCCATTATATTTACTCTTTATATCATGCATACCGAGAGAAAACAACCACAATCCGAGTGATTCGTTTGTGAGTGCATCCGTAAGAATTTGAATCAAAACGAATTTTCGGAAAGTAACGTAATGCTCAATCGGTGGAAATTTGAGGTTGAATTTTTTGCTTTGCACACACACACACTACAGTTTGAGACATTTGAATATGAATTTATGGTGATTATTTTTCGAAAGTTTAAATTGTACAGTTTTTAAATATTTTGATATTTATTTGAGTCAATAAAGAATTTTGTGGGTATATTCACTGCAAACCCTCACGAGACAAAACTCGTCCTACTAGGGTAACCTAGGGGTTTAAAGGCTTATTTCATATGCTCAATGCAATCGCTTGCCTGCGAAAGTGGAATTTTATTTTAATAAAGGAATTTTCAAGAGTGAAATTTTGGATAGGATTCATTTACATTGCTCGGGACGCGCAAAGTTCTAAGTTAGGGGGTGTGATTAGGCACACATTCTTCATATTTATCCCCTTAATTTCGGTATTTTTATGATCCCGTGCAGTGTAAATAGCTTGGATTTGTCTCGTATTTATTCTACTAACCTTTTTTGGCAAGTATTTCTTGTTTTGTGTATTTATCATGTGTTTTACAGGTATTTCATGCAAGTTAGTGCGAAGGAGAACTCAAAACAGTGAAAGAAACCAAGAAATGGAGAGTTGAAGGGCATTTTTGTAATTTTTCAGCCTTAATCTGGAGGTGGGGCCAACTAGAAAGTTGAAGAGATCTAAATTACAAGAACACTGGAAAAAACGACACCTCAATCCGAGCTACGGTGAAGAAGTTACGATGTTTTGAAGTTGCACGATAATGGGCCGGTCCGGTCATGCGAAATCCTAGCATTTATTATGAAGATTAAGAGGTGCTTAGCTAGTAAAAACTTGCGCAACAAGCAATTCTAGCTGTCAAATTTGTGCTACTTGGTGCTATAAAAGACCAAGCCCTACCTCATTTCAAAGGAGTTGAATTCTAGAGAGAGGGAGTCGAATTCTAGAGAGTAGAATAGAATTTTAGAGAGAGAAAGTCAGATTTTAGGGAGTCTTTTTAGTTTCCTTTGGTAGAAATTTTCATAAACCCTAGTTTTTGAAGTTTGTCTACTATTGAAGATTCAAAGTTCTATTCAAGATTCATCATTCATCCATTGCAAGTAATTTTAATTTATTGTTTTTACTGCTTTTCTAATTAGTTTAATTAATTGTTGATTTCTAGTTTTCCATTCCCAATTCAAGTCATGTTCTCAATTTTTTAGAGTTAGTTATGAATTCCTACACTTTAATTTGTAAGTTTTATTTTGATTTCATCATGTTAAGCTAAGTTTTTAAGGGTTGGGATGCATGAACCCATCCCAATGTAAATTACTTATGTAGAAAATAGAATTTAAATTAAAAATTTGAAAGAGTCGTGCGAGACAATTTTACAACCATTGTAGATCTTTTAATCTCACTTTCCCTAGGTACTTGGGATGTTTAAGAATATGATGTGCGTAAAATTATTTATCACCTCTTTATATTTACCTTTGATTTCATATGATGCGGGTTTGATCCTCATATATGTAATGCTTAGGATCTATAAAGACTGATTCATTCAAATTTATAATTTACAATTCTAGGTTTCTATACGGTAAATTACTATGGTTAGGGGGATTTTATTCCAACCTACTTTCTCATTCAACTTAATTAATTTAACTTCGTTATTTCTTATTTTTTTTCCTTTTCAACCATCATCATCTTTTTCATTTTTTCTTTAGAGGTAATAAATCAATTAAATTCTATCAACCATTCCCTGTGGATTCGATACCCAGACTCGCCACTATACTCCTTAAGAAGTGTAGTTACAAGTTTAGGTTTTTTTTTGTATTGATATTGGAAGCCGATAACAACGACTAGCGTATTACACGGACGCTCGGTTTTCCACTCGATCATATCGCATGCTAACATGGTTGTTATATTAACCGGTAAGCATTTGAATACTTGCTAAACTGTTTTACACTCGGGCTCTGACCCGTTTCCTGTCATCTCTTTGCTCTCTCTTAGATATATATATGTATATATTATAGGTGCCCAGCCACAGGGGCGTCATGCGTAGGTTCTTTGGATTAGACGTGTTGCATCTTAGATGGGAGTTATAGGAACTTGCAGTAGACGACCTCTTACTTGATTCAGCTCTTGTTTTAGTTCTTCACAGTTGGGGCATGTGTCACCCAAATTCCTAATATATTTGGATTTGTGAGAGATTTGTATTTATTTATATTTCCATTATTCAGTACTCTTTGGGAGTAAATTCTTGTAATGATGATTTCGCTTATGGTTATTGACTTGGTTTGGTTAATTTAGTTGGCTTATATCTTTCGGTTGATTGCTATCCTGAGCACTTATGTTATTATTAAACTAATTTTTATTCTAAAAAGTTTTTCACGTTGGGATTTAATAATTGGAATAAAACTTTAAATTGTTTTGACACTTAGCTTAATTATTTAGGGTGTTTTAATTGGAAATATTTATTTTGCGACAGTGATGCTAAGAATGAACAAACCGTTCACCTTGATTTTAGTTTAATAAAGGATTGATCACCCGTTATTTAATTAGGCAGGTTATAACAGGTGGTATTAGAGGATCAGGTTCTAATGTCCTTTAGAATCTGTACAGTCTATTTCGCTTCCAGCTTAGCGTCTTTGATATAGAGCCCTATTTTTAGGACTGAGTTATTCTTGTGTTTATGCATAAGTCTTCAGCTATTTGAGATTTGATAATTACTGTAGACTAATAAACTTCCTTCTCATTTCAAATATCTCCAAGATGCACACCCTCATACAAGAATGCCCAGCCCGAGCAGCCGGTAGCTCTGGCTTAGGGAATAACGAATGAAACTGAAGTAGCTGCCATTGTTGCTCAAGCGATGAATGCCACATTAGCGGTGATGCAACGGGCTCCACCTCAGGTTCAGGCAGTAGCGCCAGTACCATCACAGCTTCCCACGGCATGGGTGCGGGTCGGGGATGCCTTTCAGAAGGCGCATCCCTCGAAGTTCTCTGGTAGTTCGGACATCATGATCGCTAGCCTATGGAAGAAGGATTTCAAGAGGCATCTGCGCATGTATGAGTGCACTGACATGAAGAGATAGCTATGGGATTCCTTCAAGCTAGTGGGGGCCGCTTTGCAATGGTGGGAGTCCACCACCACCTTGGAGGAGAGGGACAACATATCGATTCAGTCATTTTAGGTGCAGTTTGACCGCAAGTATTTCACATCTGCCATGTAGACTGAGATAAGGCAGAGGTTACTGATTCTCCAGAAGGATAGTATGACCGTTGATGAGTATGAGAAGGAGTTCATGAGACTTCTCACTATAGTGCCGAATTAGGCACTCATTAAGGAGAAGAAGATATTGTTATTTTTAGATGGATTGGCCTAGAGGATTCGTCAGCACCTCATAGGCAATATATCATTAGGTACTTACACTAACGTACACAACGCCTCTATGTTGCACTATCAGGATCACTACTTCCATCAATAGGGGAGAAAACGAGCAGGGGAGTCCATCCAGCAGGGCAGGACAGGGGGCAGTAGTATTAGTGGGGCACCAGCAGCCCAAGGGCAAACCCGTCATAGTGAGCAGAGTTCCCATCAGGGGGACCCTGCCAAGCAATTCTGATCCGATGATTGCAGGAAGGGATTTAGGGGCTATAGACAGGGCCAGTAGGTCCAGTCCATCCAGCATGGCCAATAGGGCCAACACTGCCAGCAGCAGGGCCAGCAGCATTTTCAGCAGGACTAGTGGTAGGGTGGTAATGGCCAACAGGGTCGTGGTCAGTAGGGTTAGAGGGGAGGAAACTTCAGGGGTAGGTGTTTTGGATGTCACAAGAATGGCCATAGGCGTCAGGATTGCCCAAAGGGGGATAGGGCCCCACAGAAGCAGGGTGCCCGTAATGAGCCGCAGAGGCCACTCTTTCCATCCGCCCTCCTAGAACCATTTTAGATACCAACCCTACCAACCATCCTAGAAACCCCATCCCAGCAGGGGAAATTGCAGTATGTACATGTCTATAATGTTCACTAGGCAGCAGCAACTCAGACGCCACCCGCGATTGAGGGTACTTTTCCTATCCATGGCACTATGGGTCGAGTTTTATTTGATACTGGGGCGTCACACTATTTTATAGCTACACACTTTGTACGGTCCTTAGGTTTATTAGACACGGAAGATAGTACAGTGACATGTATAGACTCACCACTGGGGAATGGGTCTTTAATTTTATTTATATACCGGGGTGTAGGTATAGAGATTGGTAGCTTGATTTTACCTGTGGACATTCTAGTTTTAGATATGCATGAGCACGATGACATTATTGTCATGGATTGGCTCGTTGCGTACAGAGCCATGATTGATTGTTTTGGTAGGATTACTATCTTTGCCATTACGGGGGAGGAGATGTTTTTGGTAGCGATGCCTCGCCCAGAGGGAGGATCTTCCACCCATTTGTATTACATAGAGGAGGAGACCTATAATAAGATTGTGATTCCCCTGGATTCGATTCCAGTTGTTCGTGAGTTTTCGGACGTATTCCAGGAGATACTGGGCCTACCTCCCAGTTGATTGAGACTTTGTCATTGATTTGATTCCGTGCACTCGGTCGATGGCACATGCACCATATTGTATGGATCCAGCTAAGATGAGGGAGTTACGGGATCAGATAGAGGAGCTGTTAGGCCAGGGCTTCATTCGTAGGAGCACCTCATCTTGGGGCACTCTGGTATTGTTTGTGAAGAAGAGGGATGGTTCACTGAGGTTTTACGTGGACTACAGAGAGTTGAATAAGGTCACAATATGGAATAAATATCCGTTTCCCTGAATCAATGACCTGTTCGACCAGCTGAGAGGAGAATCCTTCTTTTCGAAGATATATTTGAGATCGGGATACCATCAGCTACGGATTAGGGAGAAGGATGTGTAGAAGAGTGCTTTCTTAACGAGATATGGGCCATATGAGTTTGGAGTCATGTCGTTTCGCTGAGAAATGCTCCATCCGTACTCATGGACTTAATGAACCAAGAGTTCGAAGAGTTCTTAGATCGGTTTGTCATCGTCTTCATAGATGACATTCTAATTTATTCATAGACTGAGGAGGATCATGCCGAGTAATTAAGACATGTTCTTCAGACTCTACGAGAGCATCAGCTGTATGCTAAGTATGAGAAGTGAGGGTTTTGGTTACGGGAGGTACAGTTTTGGGGACATATTGAGTCGAAATTGGGGATATCGATTGACCCGATCAAAGTGTCGGCAGTGAGGGAGTGGGGACATCCCACGACACTGATAGAGGTTCATTATTTCTTAGGGCTAGTTGGGTACTATAGGCAATTTATCTGAGGCTTTTTGAAGATAGCGGGTCCACTGACGAACCTGACTCGTAAGGGAGTACCATATGTATGGGGTGATGCTTGTCAAATATCTTTTGACGAGGTGAAAGATAAGTTGAATGCCACGCCAGTTCTTACTTTGCCCAGACCTGGAGTGGAGTACCGGGTGTATACTGATGCCTCTTTATAGGGACACGGTAGAGTACTCCAGCAGGAGGAGCAGGCTATAGCTTTTGCCTCCCGCAAGCTAAAGCCCCACGAAAGGAATTACCCCACCCACGACCTAGAGCTAGAAGCGGTCGTGTTTGCGTTGTGGATTTGGAGAAATTAGTTATTGGGGGAGAAGTTTTGATTATTCACCGACCACAAGTCGCTGCAATACTTGTTCACTCAGCGAGAGTTGAACATGCGTTAGCGCAGGTGGCTGGAGTTTGTGAAAGACTACTAGTTCGAGATACAGTACCATTCGGGTAAGGCTAACGTGGTTGCTTATGCGTTAAGCCATAGACAGGTCGGTGACATAGTGGAAGTATGGATACCGAAGTGGAAAGAGTTGGGTCACCAAGACTTGGTAGTCCGTTCCTTTATATCTGTTATGTCAGTCACACCCGAGGTTGTTACAAGGGTGATACAGGCATAAGCAACAGATAGGTTTTTCCAGGAGTATATTGTACGACTCTTAGTGGAGTGTGCTGAGTCCTATTCAGTGAGCTCTGATGGGGGTTTGAGGTTTAATGGGAGATTGTTGGTCCCGGAGGAATAAGACTCACATCATGCAATGATGATGCAGTCGCACGGATCCAAATTTGCAGTACATCCTGGAGAGGATAAGATGCACCGGGATATGAGGCAGTAGTACTGGTGGAGTGGGATGAATAAGGACATTGCAGATTTTGTGTCCAAATGTTCTACCTGTCAGATGGTAAAGGTGTACCACCAGAGACCGCCAGGGTTACTTCAGCCATTGGAGATACCTACATGGAAATGGGAGAGTATTTCCATGGACTTCATTACTGGGTTGCCTACATCACAGTGGGGTCACGATTGCATATGGATTATAGTGGATTGGTTGACCAAGGTAGCTCATTTTCTACCAGTACGGACAGACTACACCACGGGCCAATATGCACAGTTATTCATTGTCGAGATCGTTAGGCTACATAAGCTGCCCCTGGATATTGTGTCTAATAGAGACAAGATTTTTGTGTTGCGCTTCTGGGAGAGCTTTCAGGAGGCCATGGGTACAGAGTTGAGATTGAGTTCAGCTTACAACCCACAAACGGATGGACAAACAGAGAGTACCAATCAGATGCTGGAGGATAAACTACGCATGTGTGTCCTTGATTTTGGAGGAGGTTGGGAGACGTATCTTTCACTATTTTAGTTCGCTTATAATAACTCCTACCAGTTCACGATCGGCATGGCCCCATTTGAGGCGTTGTATGGCAGGCCTTGTTGTTCTCCCGCTTGTTGGCTAGACATGGGGGACAACAAATTGCTCAGAACAAAGGTAATTTAGGAGACTTCAGCTAGGATTGAGCTTATCAGGAGTCGCATTTGGGTAGCCCAAGACCGGAACAAGAGATACACCGATGCAAAATGGTCCTTTAAAGAATTTGGCATGGGGAACCAAGTATTACTGCATGTGCCTCCTATGAAAGGAGTAATGAGATTTGGAAAGAAAGGGAAATTAGCTCTGAGGTACGTGGGACCATTTCCCGTTATTGAGAGGATTGGCCCGGTGGCATGCAGATTGGGGGTGCCAGAGCACTTGCACTGCATTCACGATGTATTCCACATGTCGTCGTTGAGATGATATCTTCGGGATGATATGACTCACACTCACATCGCAATAGAGGAGATTGACTTACAGCCCGACAGTTCTTATGAGGAAAGACCAGTGACTATCCTAGACCATAGAGAGAGGAAATTGAGGTCGAAGGTAGTTCCACTTGTACGGGTTCAGTGGGATCATCATAATGTGGAGGAGTCCACTTGGGAGTGGGAGGCAGATATGCGAAAAAAATATCTAAATTTATTTTTACCAGGTATGCCTTATTTTCTGAATTTCGGGACGAAATTTCGTTATTAAGGGGGAAGTATGTAAACCCCATATTTTTATGGCTTTTAATTTGGGAATTTATTAAATTTAAATTGAGATATTAATTTAATATTAATTCGGAAATTTATTTTAAATATTTACTAGCGTGATGAGAGTTAGTAATTATTGGGAATTCGTTGAATATTACTTAATGGGTAAAGTAATATGTATAATTGAATTTATTAAAATTGTCACGAGTGAATAATATGATAACAATGGAAATTAACTCGAGACGCGCATGTGTCATGTCGGGACTAATTTATTATTATAAAGAGAAAATAAATTATAAGTCACACGTATGGTCATTTCGAGTGCATCAACGTGTCCGGAAGGGTCGAGATAGTCAGAAAAGTGTACCCGAGAGTTTAGTTTGGGTCTCGGGGCATTTTTTGGCCTAATTAGCATCCCTGGAGGATATTGTAGTCATTTTGTATTATTGGGTAATTAAACCCACGAATTTTCCTAAGTTATATCAGCTATTAGAGTTAAGCTTTTAGGGTTAACAATCACAGAAACATAGAACGACCATTAGAGAAGAAAGGTAGAGAGCTTTTCAAGAATTGATCACAAACCGTAACACCTTTTTTCAAGATTAACACCACCGGGGCATAGATCGTAAGACGAGGAACACAACCATATCCTTATCACCAATAAATCAGACCTTCGAATCCCAGGAAAGTATCTATCTTGGTACTTTTCTAGCTAATATTTCACCCATGTTAGAATAGTATTGTTAAATATATGTTTTATGGAAGAATTTGATGATTTAGGGAATTTAAATCACAAGAAATAAGAATATTCTGGAAATCTCAACATATGTAGAGGATTACCCACGAAATTGAAATGGTTTAGAAGTGAGAAATCTGGAAAAATAATTAGAAGATTGGAAATTTTAATGAAACTAGGTTTCTTGATAATTATGATGAATTAGCCCTTTAATTCGATACCTTTGATGAATTTGTACATGCTTCACATAGGAAATCATGTATATAGGTGTATGTAATCAGTAGCAAACTTGTTTGGTAGTTTGGGAATCGTTATTGGTGTTTTGGAGAAATTTCTTGGATGAAACCCGTAGGTTGGATTAACAGTTTCTGGGTAAGAACTGTTTGATAGATCGATCGATCGACTGATCGATCGATCAACCCCTTTCCTCGATCGATCGACCCCTACGGGAAATTTCATGTTTTTCCCACCTTTTGTTTAATTCGGATAAAATGCGTAGGAACCCTTGTATATCATTTAAAGAATATAATGGGTCATGAAGAGGACTAGTAGGGTCTAAGTATATTCCGTTGAATGAAATTACATATGGGATGAAACCGTGGGTTAACAGGCGGTTTAACACATATTGGAAATCATTCGCACGTTAGCTATGGAATTGAGAGGTTATAAATGACTTAGACCACTATGGTAGAGAGGGTGTACTTACTGAAATGGGACTTAGGAAAATATAATACTTCGAGGGACGAGAAGTAATTGTGAAATGATTAAAATTAAAAATAAAATAAGATGAGTTCTTTATGCGTAAGATTTGGAAAAAAAATTGTATTACGTATGGCTAAAATATTATTATTGGGTTGTGGGCGAACCTAAACGGAAAATGAGAATATTTATATACATGACTGAGTGCATGTGCATATATCTATATTATATTTGTGTATAATCATACCCACGCTACTTGCTATCACGGAGGTTGCCATGCCGGGACAGTCTTATCTCGATGGTACCTTTATGGGAGATATTGACTTGTACCCTAGAACATAGGATTCCTTGGTACAGGCTATCTGAAAATGATAGTCAGACGGTCCTAAGAGACGTGAGGGGTATGTGATGACCTCTTAGTGACTTGGAACTATGCTTCGTCTCCATTTTGTGCGTATCGTGTTAATACAGTTCGAGAGTGATTCAGAAATAGTATTTCCCTTAGTACGAGAGATACGGGGATTTGATAGCAGAGTATGCCAGCACCATAGATTTTATGTGGGGTGCCGATAGTATATATATTATATGAGTGAATAATATATATACGTATATATGGAAATCCTCTAATGTGCATATAAGTAGTTAAGTATTGAATAAATGTTCCAAAATTTAGAGTAAGTGTTCGGGAACTTTGTAACGGTACTGAGATTTTCTAAGTAACGTAAGTAATCATGAAGAGATTGATCTCTAAACTAAATATTATAGCCTTGTTATTTCTCGAAATAAAACCTTACGAGGGATAAGTTAGATAGACTTATGAGATTTACTAGTACGGTAGGATTGCACACTAGATGAGAGGTGATAATTATCAAGAGAGTGTCGCATACTAACATGGTTGTTGTATTAGTCGGTAAGCATTTTAAATACTTGTTAAACTATTTTTAAAACTGTTTTATACTCGGGCTCTGACCCGTTTCCTGTCATTTCTTTGCTCTCTCTTGGATATATATATATATATATATATATATATATTACAGGTGCCCAGCCACAGGGGGCGTCATGCGTAGGTTCTTTGGATTGGACGTGCTGCATCTTATATGGAAGTTGCAGGACCTTGCAGTAGACGACCTATTTCTTGATTCAGATCTTGTTTTAGTTCTTCATAGTTTGGGCATGTGTCGCCCGAATTCCTATTCTGTTTGAATTTGTCAGAGATTTGTATTTATTTATATTTCCAATATTCAGTACTCTTTGGGAGTAAATTCTTGTCATGATGATTTCGCTTATGGTTATTGACTTGGTTTGCTTAATTTAGTTGGCTTATTTCTTTAGGTTGATTGTTATCCTAAGCACTTATGTTATTATTAAACTGAGTTGTATTCTAAAAAGGTTTTCACGTTGGGATTTAATAATTTAAATAAAACTTTAAATTGTTTTGACACTTAGCTTAATTATTTAGGGTGTTTAAATTGGAAATATTTATTTTGCCATAGTGATGCTAAGAATGAACCAACCGTTCACCTTGATTTTAATTTAATAAAGGACTCATCACCCGGTATTTAATTAGGCGGGGTGTCACAATACCTTTCCACAAAACGTGCATCCACGTATGTCTCAGTGTCCGCCGATATGGCAGGTAATGTCTACGAAATTTAACATGAACTCCTTCACTTCTTCTCCACAAAACCAGTAATATTCGTCAGAGTAAACCTTATTTTTGTGGAAAACGAGATAACTATTTCATATAGTAGTGAAAAATAGAATCTTGTAAACTCTAAGGATGTGTTTAGACTTAAAAACCTTAGAACACATTGTGTAGAAATGTACTGGTTCGTAAAGAGTTTTTCCCGAATGCACACTTATGAAATCTGATTGGAAAACGCCTATTTATATTTTTCTTGAGGCGGCTGCTCGTTCAAGCGACTTTGGCATATCTATCGAATGAGATGTACATATCGCTTGAATTACACGTCATCTCGCTCGAACTATTGGTCAGGTCATTTGAGCGACGCAGTGAATTATATTTCAAACCAAACACTACTCCAATATGTCCTTATCAGAATAAAACGAAGTGTAAACTATTTCAAACACTTTAAAAGCATTTTCTTAATAAAATAACATCATTAAACATTTCAAAATAAATTCCGAGTCCCATTAAAATTACGCATTCATACCTGAGTGATATCGGAAAGCAATTGAACTTGAAGATGAATAAACTTTCACCAATTAAACATTCAGCATAATTAATTCCTTAAAACTTTGCTGTAACGTCTTCAATAAACTTCAACATGTCATATTCTATGTGGGATTGTGACAATAAAAATATGACCTATGACTCAAACATGTTTTGTTCCAGCAATAAGTCACAATTATACAACAGACTTAATTGGAAATTTTTTCCTTTAAAATATCCCCCTTTGATTATTCCAGGACAAAACCAACAGTGAAATGCCTAAGATGGGTTGTCAAGCCGTATGACGCTTAAATCCCATCCCATAAATCCAAAATAAAAAATACAGGACAAGACTAGTAAATGATGGTCCGACAAGAATGAACTGTCTTTGAATGTCTGAATGTGATGTAGTCTTGAAATATCGAATCTCTTTAAGCAAATCTACACACATGAAACAGACAAATACCCAATGAAGTATGGAGGAACAAATGATATAAACTAATATGAAAATTATAAATCCAAATCATTTGTTATGTGAGAAAAACATGATATTAATATGTAAATAACATTTAAATCAGGATTCCAATATCATCACATAAAATCTCCCCCTACATCACATACATCTCTCCCCCTTTTATCTCGAATAGAAAACCCAGTGAAAAGAAAAACATATCTAGCATGAGATAAATCAATGAAATATATCAAGATAAACATGAAACAGCTCGCTAATAATGATCAATATTATCAAATTCGTAGCCAGCAGATAATAATCATATAATATGAATAAGCAATCTAAGCAGGTGTGACTAAATGATCCCATGTAGCAAAAAAAATCTATTAGAGTATACAACATAAACAGAAACTAGAAGCAATTAGCAGTACCAAAATAAATAACCAAATTAACCAGTTTACTGAAACAGTAAGGGAAAAAAATCTCGGGGTTCGCTCGAATGAGACTGCCTTGTCATTCAAATTACATAGGCATCTCACGAGATAAACTTCGCACAACATCAGGAAGTCGCTCGAACGAGAAAACTAAACTCTCTATTTCAATTCTAAAAAATCAAACAATTTTGCCAAGTGAAAAAATTTCATGAAAAAACTAACTGGAAGGATCTCAAAACTACAAAACAGTACTAAAACAGTATCGAAACAAAGAAAAACTATATGAGTTACATGCTAACATAGTACCGATGTGCTCAAACATGAACATGAAATGTATGGGTGTGAACTACAATAAATGAATCACAATTCCAACACTTCAAAACGATCAAGAAGGTTTAATTGGTAGCTATAAATCATCAAACTTTATTTTAGCCATGTGTGACAATTAAAGTGTAAGATAAATGAACCAAATAATCAAACATGCACACAAATTTGAAATTTTGATGATTCTAAAACAATAGCGTCATGACACAATTTTTCAGCGTTAGGATTCGTGGTGCAAACCCATTTAAATTATCCATCCAAACTCCCTCAAAATATATATAATATTTTCTTTTGGAATGAACATAAAGTAATTAGCCCATATGATTCTTTTTATTGCCTTCAATTTTTTTCGGGCTCTTTTAAACGGTGGCTTTCATGACGAGCCAATTTTATACTCTCGCAGCCCTTTACCGTGAACACTCATCATTTTTCAGTTACTATCCTCATGGTAAATGGTTCTTACATGCACACCTCATCCTTATGTCTACTTACGTATAAATGAAAAAATTGAGATAAGAACATCTCACCAAACTCAAATATGCAAGAGATGTCAAACATCCGTATGAACTCGTGCATGTGTGCAAAGATGACATATATACAAAGTCGAATCAAAATGAATATCAACTTCGAACCTACCCCATGATACAATGGTTAAGATCATTTTAAGCATCAATAATTTTGTCCAAATGTCCTAGTCACATGGATAATGAAAGGATGGGGTCCAAGCACACCAATATTCCACATCGAACATGTAAATTCATGACACAAAAAAAATCGAAAATCTTTTTGGTTTTTCAACATATTTTGACTCAAATAAAAGAAAAATCTTTTTGTATTTTCTCAAAAATATAACAAACCAAAAATCTTTTTGTATTTTTCAAATAATACTCAATAAAAGAAATATATAATACAAAATGATACACATGGCATAGCACTAGCAAGATATAAATCGTGATGTAAAGACTAGCGTATGAAAAATATGGTAACACAATGATCCTTTAGATTTCGCATGGGAAGAATCAAGTGCAGCCAAATGGGAACCATGAAATTTTAGTCCTAAAGCCAATAAATCCGATTTCCTAAACTAAGTAGGTGCAACATGATAGGTGGGGGTTTTGGGAACTGACACGACATTAATCCTAGACTTTCTAGGAGAATTCCGAAGGTCATAGAAAAAATATCTATGGTGACCTTTCCTATCGCAATTTTTGCAAGTGTAAAGACGGTGGGAATGATTACCAAAATTTCGACCTCTCCTCGCGTTCCTATTGGGCTCTCTCACATGATTGGTATTTTCTTTGGGAATGGGAACAACTCGATCATCATAGCCTATACCACACCTATCACTTTTGACTTGGACGGTGCCTAACATCCTATCCAACTTCTACGATCTAGATTCCAAGTCAAACTTAACCTTACTCGAGTCTCTCAGTCTCTCATCTAACTCACAAATCCTAGACTTAAGCACATGCCTAGACTCCTCAAACTCTAGCAACTCCTTTTTTAAAGTCTCCATCAAACCACAAAGACTATCTCTTTCTTTCTCCACATATTCTATCTTCTCCATAAACATCATCTCCCGTGCCCTAAGATCCTCTATCAAAATATCATTATTTTCTATGGAACGCTCATTCAACCTAGCTTGTAATTTAGAGTTTGCCTTTTTCACCTTCACCGCTTCGACATACCACTCATTAAATGCAACATGCAACTCTTTCACATCGATCTCCTCTTCCTCATTAACGTCTCCCTCACTCACGTGGGATTCAACGACCTCGAAAGTGTCATCCACATGAGAATATTCATGGGAAGATTTATCATCGTCGCTCACATGACATGACAAGAAAGCAACAAACTTGCTCTCATTGGGGGAACTATCTCCCTCTTCCGCATCACTATCACTTAAGGAGGCACTATAAGTTATTGATTTCTTTCCCTCTTTCTTAAATCTAGTGGGACACTCGACAACTTTATGTCCATACCCCTCACACCCAGAGCACATATCTGACTAGACCCTATTAAATTTCTCACTTTTATCTTTAGGGGTGGACTCTACCTTGTTGTTCTTGAATTTCTCAAACTTTTTGGCATCTTTCGATTGCTTTTGAAACTTAAGAAATTTTTTGAACTTCTTTGCCAACATGGCGACATCCTCAAAATCGAAATCGGAATTATCATCTGAAACTTTAGTTTCCTCCTTTCGGGCTTTCAAAGCAGTGACCTTTAATTTCTTTAGCACTTGCTTGGAGGTAAACATATCGAGTTCATAGGTTTGCATGTCACCTACAATATCTTCAAGTTTCATCAAATCAAGCATACCTAAGGAATTTAAAATGGTCACTTTTGCATCAAACCAACTCAGTAAAGATATCAAAATTTTCTTTATCACATGGTTGTTGGAAATCGTCTCTCATAAGTTAAATGACGAGTTGACAATATTAGATGACCTAGGATAAAACTCATAAAACGACTCACTATCTAACATCTAAATCGTCTCAAACTGTGTAGTTAGGTTTTGTAACTTAGACGCCCTAACCTTTCAAGTGCGCTCGTGAGTAAGTGCAAGTGTATCCCAAGACTCTTTTGATGTTTTACAAGTAATGATTCTATTATACTTTTTAGGTGTGACATGTGAAGAAATTACGTGCAGACCTTTAGAGTTGTAAAGTGCAAGTCTATGTTCAGCCTCAGTCCCTAACTCAACGAATTTCAAACTAGTGACGTCACCTTCTCGTGTGTCTGGTGGTGTCCTACCTTTTTCAATTGCTAACCACACACGATCATCAATGGATTTTAAAGCACTTCTCATCCACATTTTCATAATTTGTGCCATAAAAAATAGGAGCACAAAAACTTTCAAAACCTCCAAAATTCATTCCGCAAAACACAAGGGATCAAACATAATAAAAATATGTTTATGATACCAATTTTTGGGTCCCTTTTTATTTCTTAAGCAGAAAGTGTTTTAAGGATGACAAAAACAATTTCTCTTTTTGGAAATATTTTGTTTCCATTTTTTAATTCGCACTAAGATGTGAAGAATTTTAACGTAACCAAATTTTATCTTGATGAATACTAAACATCCATCTAGCATTCAAAGCAAGTAAAATAAAGTAAAGAATACTCGCAATACCGGATGTACGATGAAACCACAACGAAAAAAAATCTCAGACGGCCCAAGCCAGATAATCACTATAAATGTGGATTTACAACGAGCAGACATAAGTCTTACTCAACGACTCGAACCCCACGAGACTTGACATTATTCTGATCTTTAACCACTCCTTTCAATATGCCCACACAGAATGTTCTTCTTGAATGATACCTGTCCACAACACATGCGTTCATGTATGTCTCGATGTCCACCGATATGGCTTATAACATCTACGAAATCGAAGCACGAACTCCTTTGCTTCTTCTCCACAAAACCAACAATATATAGAAATGTACTGGTTTGTAAACAATTTTTCTAGAATTCACACTTAAAAAATCTGATTGGAAAATGCCTAATTATTTTTCTTGAGGTGACTACTCGTTCAAGCGACTTTGTCTTGTCGCTCGAACGAGACGTACATGTCGCTTGAATGACACATCATCTCACTCGAACGACTGGTCAGGTCCTTTGAGAAATGCAACGTATTAGAGTTCAAACCAAACACTACTCTAATCCATCCTTATCAGAATAAAACAAAGTTTAAACTGCTTCAACACTTTAAAAAGATTTTCTTAGTAAAATAACATCCTTAAATATTTTAAAATAAATTTCGAGTCCCATTAAAATTACGCATTCATATCTGAGTGATCTAGAAAAGCAATTGAACTTGAAGACGAATAAACATGCACTAATTAAAAATTATGAATAATTAATTCCTTGAAGCTTTACCGTAGCATCTTCAACACAACATACTCTGTGTGGGATCGTGACAATAAAAATATGACCTATTACTCAAACGTTTTTTGTTTCGGGAATAAGTCAAACTATACAACAGACTTAATTGGAATTTTTTTCCTTACAATTTCTCATGACTTCATGAACCTATGTTATGAATGCCTTTGTTGATTTTCCCATAGATGATGTTCTTAAAATTACATTCCTCTTTCACAATTCAGATATTTTAATATTATTCCATGGTGTGTTGTGTTTATACCTTCTATATTTCTTTATACTTGAGAATTTTGAAAGATTAAAAAAAATTGTTATGCCAATTGGAATTTCATCACACATGCTTTAACGTTTATCTTTTTGATTTTTTTTACTTATTCGAGTGATGCTAATGATTTCATGATTAGTTTATAACCCTTTGTTTATTAGGACAAAAAGAGAGAGAAGAATTTTAAGGGGAGTTTATTTATTTTTCTAAACTTGTATGCGATACGATATTTTTTTGTCTCATGTGTTAGGTCACTTACGACTTGATGATAATTTCATGGATCGTACAAGTTAAAGATTTTTCATTTGAAGACTTATACGTTTATGGATTTACTTTTCTTGATTTCGGAGGGAATTAGGTGTATTAGTCTTAACGGCCAATTTGGCTTCGACGTGTGTTTTTTTACCTAAATAGCCAAAGGATGAGATTTGTAAGGACAAGTTCTATTATTGCTCATTTTTATTTTATTTGGCTTATCCCATTACACACCACTGCACATTCATGATTACTTCCATGTATTCGAAGAGAATAAGTTGATGACTGTGAAACCTAAAGTAACACGACCAAGTGGACCAATAAAAAGGTAACACCTATCATTATACTTCGTGGGCCTAGAAACATCAAGAAGATGTGGTCCGTACCATTATCTCTCTGATCATCACTCTAGCAAACCACCCCCGAGAATAAGAATAGATAATAATGTCAATAAACACACGTTAAACTCTCAATAGTCACCATGCAAATGGATGTGAAGAATATCCAGCTGCTAATTATAATGTAAAGATGTAAAATTCCTAATGAATAAAGGTATTTGAATTCTTCATCTTCTTACTACTATAAATAGATCACTACCTCTCCCACCCAAGGGCAATTGAAATTTGTTGATCTAAACCCTAGAGAGTTCATGGGAGGCATGTGCTAAACCTTAATAGTGAACTTATACCCGTGGGTATTGGCACCTCATTTGGTGGACCACATAAACCCTTGTGTCCTTCTCATTGTCTCTCATCTCTCTCTAGCTTAATTATTTCTTATTTTATCCGTGGTTATAATTATTAGTTTAATTCAACTAAGACTAATCCAAATCATCAAACCAAATTTAGACACCAATAAATTGGCACCATCTATGAGAAAACGACAGGTTAAAGTTATTTTCTACTTATTACCACCAAGAAATAATATTTTAATCATTTGCTAGAAAACACTAAAAAAATGGTTAACTATCCAGAGGGTAGCCATGCCACTGGCAATGCCTTTAGCCCCTTTGCCCCTCCTTATATAGGGGATATACAAAGAATCCTGCTGAATGTAGAAGAAGGTCAAGAGGCTATGCAAGAGACCATGAGACATCTCACTCGGATGCTTCAAGCCAGGCCCGTTACCTCCACCACCCTATAGGGATAGGCAAACTAGACAGGAAAGGGATAGATCTAGGTACTCTAGATCAACTAATGACATATCTTACTGTCCTGGCATAACCTCATCAATCAACTATACTGAATACTACGATGGGCATTCACTCTCGAAAGAGAGGAAGAGTGCCTCGACAGGCTAAGCAGGGGCTCAACCTTTGATTGATTGGGTCCTAGAGCTGGTAGAGGACATAATTATAGAGAGCCCTCTAGATCACGAGATTGTCGAGAAGGATCTGTCAGTCAAGAACTCACATGTGAGGATTCGCGTGCATCGAGCAAACTTCTCAAGAAGATAACTCAATGCAAACGTACATAAGAGCAGCTAAGACCATCTCAATCAAAATCGATCGGGATGAGCATCCCTGGAAAGACTTTATTCAATGGTTAGCAGATCATTTAGGAGAGATTGTGAAATCTAAAAACCCCTTGGAAAGGATTTTTATGAAAGGATTAACTTTAATCCCAATAATTATGAACTTCCCTCCGCTTGACAAGTTCAAGCCACCTGTGATCACTCCCATCTATGATGGCAAAACTGATCCAGTCCTTCATGTGGAACAATATCAAACTTTCACCGACATCTACACAGATGAAAATAAGATACGTTGCAAGGCATTCTCTAGCACCATTCCCGAGTCACTGCAGATTTTATATCATAACTTTCCTCTTGATCAAATCTCCAGATTTTAATAGCTCAATGAGATTTTCATCATTAACTTATGATTTGGAGCTAAACCAATCAAGATGGTAGATCATTCGTTCAGTGTTCTCCAACGACCATGATAAACTACACGTGAATACATCACTCACTTTTACAACAAAAAATTAGAAGTTGCAGATTCTGAGGAAAAGATAACGATCACTGAATTGATAAGAGGATTACTCGTAGAGAAGCTATATTATGCCCTATATAAAATCCCTTATGATAATGACTAAATTGATGGATAAAGGGAAAAATTATGAACGCCAAGGAGGCTTTGGCTGCAAAACAATATCATAATTGCAAGGTTGATAGCAACGAGAGCTCCAAGAAAAAGGGGTAGAAGGACAAGAAGGTTGAAAAAACTAAAAGGTATGAAGAATATACTCCTCTCACTGTATACACCGCATCCTGGAGGAACTCTAAGGAAGAATAAATTTAAAAGGCCTGAAAAGTTGAAATTTCCCTCAAATAGTAGAGATAAATCCAAGTATTGTGAGTTCTAAAGGACCACGACCATAACACAAACAATTGTATAGCATTGAAGAATGAAATAAAAATTATGATTCGAAGGGGAAATATCTCTAAATTCGTTGACAGATAAGGCAGGATAGAAAAGAGAGAGACTTAAAGGCAATCGAAATTCCCTTATAAAAGAGGAGACAATAAGAAAAAAAGGCAAAGATGATAATGCCAAAGACGATCCGAACCTACCAAAAAAATCTAGGAAACCTATACGTGATGTGAACATGATTTTTTTTGGTTGTCATTTTCATTACATATGGTAAACATGGTGGATCTGACTAAATAGTCAAGAGAAAGGCATACATGACTGAAGCCAAAGTGTGCTCCTATATAAATCAAATCTATTTTTTGGCAATGTTGATAGTTGTATAAGGAAAGTGAACAAAGACAAGTTAGTGATAGGATTCTCCAAAGACAACATATTTAAGGTACTTTATCCTCACTATGATCCTTTATCCATTACGATGATGGTGCACAAAGCAAGACTTGCAAGAAATATGGTGGACAATGGTAGCTCTGTCGACGTTATGTTTTATGACTGCTTTAAAGGACTGGGATTATGTGAAAGAAAACTAAAGCCATATCACAAGCCCCTCATAGGTTTCCCTAGGAGAAAAAGTGTATCCTTTGGGAATTGTCAAATTATTAGTCATAATTGGCACTTGGACAATCATCCGAGCTAAGAATATTCATTTCTTCATCCTAAATAAGAATGTCTGATCAGCCTACAACATGATCTTCAATAGAGTTATCCTGAAGAAGTTTGAAGATGTGCCATTAACTATACCCCAGTGCTTATGATTCCCCATACACTATGGGGTTGATGTTATTACTAGGAACCAGATTGAAGCCAGGGAATGCTGTTACACTTTAGTATCTAGGAAAAAATGAATAAACTCATGAAAACTTACCATATTAAGACCACAGATCCCCAAGAGAGGCTAATTTGGTCAAAGGAGAGGTTGTAGAGGAAGCAAAAACTATGGTCCTTGATGACGAGCGCCTAGAAAGGACAATACATATCAGTTCATCCATGGATCCATACCTTAAGTAAGAGTTAATAAACTTCCTCAGGTAGAGGAAGAATGTGTTTATTTGGATAACAAAGATATGCTAGGGATTTCCATGGGGTTCATGTTCTATGAGCTAAACATTATCAAGGATGTTAACCCGATCAAACAGAAGTGATGCATCTTCAGCCCATAGAATAATATGTCCATCCAGGAATAGGTGGACAAGATGCAGAAGGAAATTTTGATTGAAGATGTCAAATATGCTTGTTGGTTGGCCAATGTAGTTATGTCCAGGAAAAATAACAACAAGTGGCACGTGTGTTGACTTCACGAATCTAAATAAGGCTTTTCTAAAGGACCATTTAACATTTACTACGATTGATCAGTTGGTCGCTGCCACTGCCGGACAAGAATTGCTTAATTTCATGTAAGATTACTCAGGGTATAACCAAATAATAATAAAATCGGAGTATAAAAGGAAAAACCTCATTCATCATTAGTAGTGGTACCTACTGCTACAACGTTATGCCCTTTGGGCTCAGAAATGCTGGAGTGACATACTGAAGGCTATTGAACAAGGTTTTCAAAGACAAAATTAGTAAAAATGTGGCGGTATATGTGGATGAAATGCTCACAGAGAGAAAGAAAACATCCAACCACATCAAAGACTTGGGTCAGAAGTTTGACTAGTTGGAAAAACACCTAATGAATCTCAAACCGACTAAGTGTGTGTTCGACGTACAGGAAATAATGATCCTGGGATTCATAGTAAACTAGAGAGGCATTGAGGCAAATCTAAAAAAAATTCAAGCACTGATAAACATGCAGTCTCCTACAAATAAGAAGGATGTGAAAAGTTAAGTAGAAGAGTAGTAACCCTAAACAAGTTTGTCTATCGAGCTACTGACAAGTGCCTATCCTTATTTAAGGTGTTAAGGAAGACTTTTAAATGAAATGAAAAGTTTAAGAATGCATTCTTAGAGTTTAATAAATATTTTGGATCTCCACTATTTCTTTCTCGACCACTCATGACTGAGAAATTATACTTATATCTGGCGATATCTGAGTTGGCAGTTATCTCGGCACTCATCCGACTAGATAATGGGGTGAAAAAACCAGTTTACTACACTGACAAGGCCTTATGGGGTGTAAACATTCATTACTCACTTCTAGAAAACCTTGTCTTTGCTCTTTTTAAAGCCTCACAAATAATGAAGCCATATTTCTAAGAACACACAATTTTGGTCTACACAGACTTGCCATTGATCTTGGACATTCAAAAACTAGAAAAGTCAGGGAGATTAATGTCTTGGGATATGGAGCTTGGGGAGTATGATATACACTACGAACCTCGAACATTAGTGAAAGGCCAAGCAATAGCAGATTTCATAGTGGAGTTACTTATGAAGAAAAATCTATCGAGCAGATTCTAACGAGAGAAAGGCAAGTAGTTAATTAAGCCGAGCAGACTTCTCAAGAAGAGGGCTAAAAAATTCAAACAATCGATCATAATTCTTTGGAATATAGATCCATGATCGATATAACCGTCCAAAATGAAGACCGTCTAGAGATATATACTATGTGATATGTTTTTGCATGCTACCTAGACTAGAGCTAAAAGATATTTAATTATAGATCCATGGTTGAAGGGGACTTCAAAGAAGATCCACCCATATGAAAGATGTCCGTGGACGGGTTGTTATGATCCATTGACAGTGATGTCAAGATGATAATTAACATCATAAATGACATATACGTCGAATATGCAACTCTGATTCTATTTCAAAGCTTCTAACAATGAAGCGGAGTATGAGGTGTTGATTGCGGGGTTTGAATTAGCATTTTATTTAAGTGTCGATCTGGTAATAGCTCAAAATTACTCACAATCAAGGTTCTAAAAAATGCGGGGCGTGATTGAGGCGTGGAGGCCAAGCCTTAAGCCTTAGAAGCCTAGGCGGGCCTAGGCGTAAAAAGGCGTGAAAAGGCGTTTAGGCCTTCTTAATATGCTTTAATATTTTTTAACCATAACAAGGCTATTAAAATATAAAAATTGCACATATCATTAAAATATATCTGAATATATGCAAATTAAAATACTATATGATTATTTTGGATAAGATAATGGTCCGGTTTGTAAACAAATTCTTTAAAAGGCGACATCGTTTCACTAAGGCATTGTTGTTTTTAGAAAAAAGTGCGCCATAAGGGTTTTACCCAGAATAAGGCGTGAAAAGCGTAAGGCAAGGAGTTTATCCTAAGCCTTAAGCCTAGGCGTGCCTATGCAGAGCCTAGGCGGGTTTTTTAGAACAGTGCTCACAATTGATTGTCAATCAAGTGTTGCGGGTTTACGGGGTCAAAAGAGAGTTTATAATAAGGAACTTATCCAAGGTGAAAGACAAAATATATATGTTTCAGACGATCAAAATGGTCAAGATTCCAAAGATTGACAATGCCCGAGTTGATGCCCTCGTTCATCTTTCTTCTACGATAAGAACTGAATTAAGGAGGACCATTCCGATAGAAGTCCTCATTCCCATAAGTATTAAAGGAGAAAATATCAACTTGATCGTGCTAGATTTGGGTCCCTCCTGGATGGATCCCATCAAGGAATATATTGAAAGGGGCATCTTGCCATCCGATCCAAAGGAAATCAGGAAACTAATGTACAAAGATATTAGATAGGAGGAATTTTGTACAAAAAAGGATTCATTATCTCACTGCTTAGGTGTGTCCACCCCCATCAAAGTGCAAAATCTGATTAAAAAAATACATGAAGGATTGTGTGGGGGACATTCTGTAGGAAGGTCATTTTTCAGGTGAGTAGCCACACAAGGATATTATAGGCCAACCATGATAGCATATTATGATGCCTATCTTAGGTGATGTGACAATTTCCAGAGGTTTGCTATAATTCAAAAGAAAACTGGAGTTATGCTCAAGTCTATCATGTCCCCATGGTCTTTTTCCATTGACTTGGTTGGTCCACTACCGAAGATAAGAGGCGAGTTTAAATACTTAGTCATTACCAAAGAATATTTCACCAAATGGGTGGAAGTTGAATCCCTGGTTGATATGACATATGTTAAAGTCTTATAATTTATATGAAAGAGAATCATATGATGATATGAAATGTCATATGCCTTTTATCACTGACCATGGCACACAGTTTGACTACCAG